>CAWUFW010002251.1:0-1200000 GCA_963921515.1 Calotriton arnoldi
GAGGGCATTGCATTCTACCAGGTGGGTACTGTGGAGTTTGTGTTGGGGGGGGGGTGAGGGGAGGTGCTGGTGACTATAGTCAGTGCTGCAAGTCCCCCTTCCCACCCAGCCAGCCAGATATCCCACCATGGAACGTGCTTGCATTGCAGGGAGTGTAAGTTGTCTCTCAGGATGTCAGTCAGTGGTGTCCTGCTGTTTGTTGGTGCACAGTTGGCAGCAGGGCCTTGTGCTCCCCACAGCAGTAGCCAGTGTCAGCCATCTTGTGAGTCCTTCTCCACTCCCTGTGATGTGAGCATGGTTCAGGGTGGTGTTGATGGGACAGTTGTGAGGGTGAGCTATGTCTGTGACTACGACTCCCATCATGCTATTGCCTCCACCCCCTTCCCAGCATGCCCATGCTTCCTTCCTTTTGACTCTGCTTCCCTGTGGGGTGGGCTGGCTGTGCTGACAGGATGGCTGGGAGTGTTGTCCTGGCAGTTGTTTGGCTAAGAGTCCCAAGAGTGTCCCTGTGCTTCACACAACATAACCCAGGGTGGTGGTGCTTTGTGGGATCTTGTGTTAGGTTGGAGGGCATTGCATTCTACCAGGTGGGTACTGTGGAGTTTGTGTTGGGGGGGGTGAGGGGAGGTGCTGGTGACTATAGTCAGTGCTGCAAGTCCCCCTTCCCACCCAGCCAGCCAGATATCCCACCATGGAACGTGCTTGCATTGCAGGGAGTGTAAGTTGTCTCTCAGGATGTCAGTCAGTGGTGTCCTGCTGTTTGTTGGTGCACAGTTGGCAGCAGGGCCTTGTGCTCCCCACAGCAGTAGCCAGTGTCAGCCATCTTGTGAGTCCTTCTCCACTCCCTGTGATGTGAGCATGGTTCAGGGTGGTGTTGATGGGACAGTTGTGAGGGTGAGCTATGTCTGTGACTACGACTCCCAACATGCTATTGCCTCCACCCCCTTCCCAGCATGCCCATGCTTCCTTCCTTTTGACTCTGCTTCCCTGTGGGGTGGGCTGGCTGTGCTGACAGGATGGCTGGGAGTGTTGTCCTGGCAGTTGTTTGGCTAAGAGTCCCAAGAGTGTCCCTGTGCTTCACACAACATAACCCAGGGTGGTGGTGCTTTGTGGGATCTTGTGTTAGGTTGGAGGGCATTGCATTCTACCAGGTGGGTACTGTGGAGTTTGTGTTGGGGGGGGGTGAGGGGAGGTGCTGGTGACTATAGTCAGTGCTGCAAGTCCCCCTTCCCACCCAGCCAGCCAGATATCCCACCATGGAACGTGCTTGCATTGCAGGGAGTGTAAGTTGTCTCTCAGGATGTCAGTCAGTGGTGTCCTGCTGTTTGTTGGTGCACAGTTGGCAGCAGGGCCTTGTGCTCCCCACAGCAGTAGCCAGTGTCAGCCATCTTGTGAGTCCTTCTCCACTCCCTGTGATGTGAGCATGGTTCAGGGTGGTGTTGATGGGACAGTTGTGGGGGGGGCAATATGTGTGACTGCGACTCCCATGATGCTATTGGCTACACTGACTTGGCCAGCATACACAGAATTCCTTCCTTTGAGTGGTCTTCACTGTGTGTTGGTGTTGTTGTGGTGGCTACATGTGTGGATGTGTGTGTTAGTTCTATTTGTGCCACTGCCTAGCTGTAGTTGTGGTTGTGTTTGTACATGTGTTGGCACAGTTGGATGTGACTTTTTTGATGGCATGTGTTGTGTTTATCTGACTGACATACACATTTTGGGATGATTCTGTTCTAGTTGCTGTGTAATTGCTATGAGTGCATGGTTTGACTCTCCCCTTGACAGTGATGTGTGTGTTTTGTGGCAGTTTATTGTGTACATTTGTTGTGTACTCACCAGGCTCTGGGATGTCCTCTAGTCCATATACGCTCACTGGCGGAAGGATGGCCCGCACCTTCTCCTCCCAGGGCCTGAGGTATATTGGCTTGGCAGGAGGGCCACTGCCGGTGTGTTGGCTGTTGATGTAGTCTTTCTTGAGCATGTCCCGTACCCTCCTGCGCACGTCATACCACCTGTTCTGGATGTCCGTCTTTGTGCGCCGACATGGTGATTGGGCGTTCACCCTGTTGATGATCCTCTCCCACATCTTGGTTTTCTGCGACATGGGGGTCTGTTGGACCAGAGTGCCAAACAGCTGTGGCTCCACCCTGAGGATCTCGTCTACCATGACTTCCAATTCACTATCTAGGAACTTGGGATTCTTCTTGGGGGGCATGGTGATGGGTGGTGATGGTGGGTGATGTGTGTGTTGGTGTGCAGGTGAGGGTGTGTGGGTGTGTGTTGTGCTGGGTGTATGTGAGGTAGGTATTTGTTGGTGTGTTGATGGTGTGTGTCTTGTGCGAGGGATGAGCTGTGGGTGTGTGGTTGCTTTCTCTTGGGTGCTGGCAGTGAAATGGCATTTGCAAAGGCTCATGGTAGTGATTTGTGTCCTTTATATAGGTGGAGTTGTGGGTGTGTCTTTGTTCTCTGTCCCCACCCCCCAGTATTTATTGGCTTGGTAATTGCTTGTTTGGCCTTTTTTTGGTTGATTTTTCCTTTGTGCTGTTTGTGTATGTTGGAAACGTTCTTGTGACCGAGTCGGACCCTGCATTGGTCTCGTACGGTGTTTTCCGTTTCGTTCACGCTGTGTTTGTGCAGTTTTCTATGCTGCGTACGCGTCGGTCGCGGTGTATTGTGTTGCTTCGGCTCGGTTTTGTATGCGTGTCGGTCGTACGGCTTGTCCTCCGTCCGACTCGGTCGTGTTTTTCGCGCCTTGCATCGTACTTTGCGGTTTGGAGTTGGCGGGTACGATTCGGTCGGATTTGTTCCGGGTGCGTGTCGGTCGGTTGGATTCGCGTGTTTTTCCGGCCGGATTGCTATTTTCCGAGCGGCTCGGTCGGTCGGCTTGGTTTCCTAACGTGTCGGTCGGATTTATCGCGGCTTGCATCGTACTTGGCGTGTCGGGCGCCACTGGTACGTGTCGGTCGGTAATTTTTCCGGCTCCGTGTCGGTCGGTGCTTTTTCCGGCCCGAATCGGAATCGACCCCATAGTGTTATAACATCAGTGCTCCCACGCATTCGCTGGTAGTAGCACGCCGCGTTCCGTAGAGGGACGTGAAGACCCCTATGATGAAGCATGACACCAAGGGACCTTTTGGTGTGTGAGGGGTATTTAAGAAAAACGATGTGCTTCCAACCAATGTAGGAAACACACATGACCATTGATCTAACATCCTCCATCGCAATCCTTCATGGGTGGATCCTTTTGTTTATAAATAATTGTAAGGGGAGGTCGAATCCACCCTAGGTGTTCGTGTAGGGCACCCCCTCTCCACTCCCTCCTTTGGTATTTAATGAACATCTCTACTATTCCAGTTCCTGAAGGAATTTTTAGTGATAGGGTATTGCATGATATAATTGGACCAACTGAACTTCTGCAAATACCATATGTATTTTGTATTTATTTAAATATTAGCACCCCTAGTCCTATTTCCGATGATCGGGACATTGATACAGTGTATGAAATGCTAGAAGATCTAGAGAATTCCACTGTTTTCAGTTCTGTGGACATGTATGAAGAAACAACTAATTATGAGGAAATGTTCTGTTTTCAACACTTGGTCATCAAGCATAAAGCAACTCCTCCACATGCTGTGTTTAATTACATGCAATGGGAACACTGCACTACACCACCATGGGGTAGATCACACATGTTTGCACAAAAGTTTGCATATTTTTCTAGTCATAATACCACAGACCCAGGGTCATATTGTTATAGGCTCACAACAACTCCAGGAAAGAAAACTATGCTTACTGACACAAGGCTGATATATTCTGAGTCTTTTATTTTTCAGCTGTCTACACAAAGGTTTGACTTTTGGCGGGACACAGCTGATTTAAAATCAATTTGGGGAACGAAAGATTGGCAAGTTCAGGGAAACGAGGCATTATTAAGAGCATGCCAGATACCACAACAACTGATTTTCCTGAACAAATAGCGCTGCAAACATCATGTTTTGGACTGGCTAAGATAAAAGATTTAAATATACCAAACATTCCCACATTTGCATGTTTTTTGAACTGGCAATGGTTCACAAATAACACGGAGGAAACACTAGATACCATGCTTCACAACGGCTAATACAATTCTTCAGGATCCGGTCAGGGGAAATGGTTAGTGTGCGTGTCAAACACTAACAGATGTCATGCAAGTTTCCTGGGTGACACAAAAGGTTTAAGATCAGCAGGCCTAACCCACATTACGCACAGACACAATACTCGGGGGTGGTAACAACTTACAGTGTTGGGAAGTTGTGCCTTGATTGGCTAAAAACCTCAATATTGCCCAAGGTGAAACAACACTTGTACCTTCTTTTTGATGACATGGGACTACAGGACTTTTTATTAGGTCCTCAAAAACCACGTCAAAAACACTTCTTGTATGCAATATACAACAAAGAGAGACTGTGTGAGATTGACAGGGCAAATTTAGAAAGGGCTTTTGCGTTAGTAGATAATGGTATGACTACATTGTCCACTAGGATATACTCTCTGGGTAACATTGTGTCATCTGTAATAGACATCATACAAAATGACATGTACTCTTTACAACATGGGCAGTCACAGCTTAGATCGATTATGTTATTAAGCTGGACTCTGCAGGCACGCCATTCCGGTTGCTTACCATGGTGACACCTTAATGCCACAAGCTTGTTTTTACCTTACAATCTCATAAAACAGCAGACAATCATGACAAGGAAGGACGCACATACACTATGTTACATATAGAGAAGTTAGAGAAATAACCATTTACTGTTTCAGAAATACCCCCCGCGGATCAGATAATCCACAGGTTTATTTCTCTGCCAATATTGCCATTCCAATTTCAATAATGTTTACTATACCATCAAGTAGGCAGGTACGAAGCACTAGGAGAAGGATATGTGCACGAGTCATGGAATTTGCCTTTTAGATATCGCTGTAGGTATGGCGAGACTGAGATTTTTCTTAGCGGGTCTGACTGCGAGAATACTTTAGGACATTCCTTGGAGTGCAGGGAGGTTTCGCTTCACAGCACATGTAATGTGTCAATGGCAAATTTGTCCTGCTATCTGAAGGGTTCCCCAACTACTGTGATACATCCAGCTTTCAGATTGCTCTCGAATCAGAGTTATTTGATGTTGAACGAACAAACCTGCTGCGGGATAAAACTGGGAATTGCCTACCTAGTGGCGGTTTCTGCAGTTGTGACTTTTTGTACACAAGTACTGTTTCCACCTGCCCATACAGTTAGGGAGGCGACGCTTTGGCCTTCGATAAAGCTTTCAAACGTGCACTTGGATGCTTTGAGAGGTCTGAAAGCCGTACTGTTCCAAAAGGATGTGGCCTTAATATCTGCCAAGGAGACGTTTGATCTTCAAGTTGCAAGGTCTTCTTCTGAGATACAGTTGCTACTCCACACTAATTTCCCACTACATTTTGGGGAACTTGTGCACCACATTTTTAACATGTCAAGTACCGCGGGAGTTCAGCTAGCCTGGCTGATGAGGGGTGATACCCTGAAACCTATCCTTGGATGCTTGTTTCTGGTCCATGGAGGACCTGGACTGGCAGTTTGTGCTGGACTGTTCCCATGGGAAGAAGGGTCAAAACTGATTTGCATATGGCTGGGTCGAAACTGGAATGGCATGGCGAGCAAAAAAACGATGTACTTAACCTAGATCTGTGACTGAGGGTGAATGTTTGATTTGTTCAGCATTCCGTCATCATCTGTTCTTTTTGCATTTGTCACCGTAAGTGGCAAGGGTATGACCAGACGTGGGTCCCGTGCTACAGGTTAGTACCTTCCAGACAATCTTCTGAGTTATTCCATTGTTCATACACTCAGTGTTGGGAAGCATTTTTGGAGGTCTTCCTCTGGTCCTGTTCCTGATTGTCGGACTGTGCTTTTTCTTTCTCATTCTCCGCATTGGATGTCCCATTAAGAGGCCAAATTAAACTAGCACTTCCACTTGTACTCCTGTATTGTGGACGCATGATACAGTGTTTTGGCACACCCATGCTTCAGGAACTAAACGAACACTGGTTCTTGTCCTTTCAACCTGTGTGGCTACACTGCATGCAGCCCGTGTTTCGATGTCTTCTGTGCACTTTCGAGTGCGCACTGTATATATGCCTGGGAACACAACTGGTTAGCTCTTTATACATGGGCCTACTGGTGAGCCCATTAACAGCCCACTTGTACTGCTGTCCCTTCCGCTTGCCGTTGCTTCTAAACGCATTCTACGAGCCTTTCCGGGATACTTCTGCTCCTAGTGATCTGGATCTTGGCTCGGCTACTGCAGATCTCGCACTGGCTGTTCCTCCTTCAGCAGCTGCTGAGGGAGATGGATGGATGGGAACATGTTCGCTCCATGGATCTGATTCAATGGGTGCCTCTTGGAACATCATCTGCGGTGGCTAGGAACAGCAATGTTTCGTCTACCTCGTAGAACAATAAACAATCTGGCAGTTTTGAGTCGTGGTACTCTTTTTTAATTTGACTTTATTTTTATGCTAAATTGCTTTTTAAATTTGTTTTAATAGCTTTTAATATTTTCTAATGATTTTAAATAAAGGTATTCTCTATGCTCTTTGTTATTAGAGAAATGTGATTCTCTTTAGATTTTAGTAGGGTTCCTTTTATATTGATTGACCCTCATATTTTTGCATTTGTCTAGGGACAGCTTTCACAGTCTTATTTCTAAGGAGTGGGTGTTACATGGTCAGGTTGGGCCCGGTTAGAAATCTTAAGTTGCCTTCTCTTTTACACACAGTGACTTTTGACATAAATTTGCATGCATGACCGTACAGGATAACATTTTCTGAATCTACAATGCTTACATTTTCACTTCATAGGCACACTATCACGATACCTTGAACATTGAGTACAACTGATAAAGTTCACTGCACAAATGTTATTTATGTTATTGTCCGTAAGGGGACTACATTATCCAACTAGAATAATCAATTGTGGCCTGATAGCGGTTGCGACATGGCCACATGGGTTCTATTGTTATATATACAGAAACTCTTCCTTGTTTAGGCAGAGGAGCACTCAGCTGACACTGCGTGGTTACTACATATCGGAGTTCCAGCTCAGCTGGTTCCTGCGTACCAACACAAGGAATGTCCAGTTCTACACTAAGACAGGCAGCCTGATGGCACTTACGCACAGGTAACAGAGAGTTAGTCCTCCCTGACAGGGATTTGCCAGATCATCCACCCTAGACAAAACTAGGTTAGGGAGTGCTAGATAGGAGTACAACTATACACAGTACTTATATGCCTGCATATATTCACTGTCTAGCGCAATGGTGGAAATGTTCATCCTTTTCACTGTTCTTGTTATGCTAATTACGCTAATCTGTTTCTTTCTACTAATTATCACAGTGCACGTATTTTATTCAAGAATCACCATGCTTCAATAAATATTGAAAAGCCTTGCTGAGTATTTCTTGTGTACTTCATTGGGTATGCATGAGAGTCCAAATTAAAATGTTTTAGATATGTTACCACGATTTCCTTGGGGGATCAGGGTTGTCATGTTCTAAGGTTGCACACACATTTGTTGTCCTGTAAGGTTAGGGGTACAGATGGTGCACTGTGGCTAGCAGGGACATAGGCCATTATATCCTAGGGTGTGCGCTGAATCAGTCTGGCACAATCCTAAAGTTTATGTTGTCCAAGAAACGCACAGTTTTACCGAGGTAGGTACAAGCCGTACAACACAACTTTTTCCCAGTCTGTACATGCTAATGTATCCAGCAAAATTAAGGGTAGAGGACAATGGTGCAATGCATTTTTTCACAGAGGCAATGGAGACAGCCACATGGTTGGAAAGACTGGCTATGGAAACAAAAATCAAGCAGGACATGTCCAGTAAAAGGCAAAATCTAGTAGGAAGCACCCCAGAAATAAGAATACAACAGAACATAAACGGCCGATGATGCAAGACAAAATTGAACAGAAGAGGAGGTCACAAATTGATGGAAAGTGCTTTGAGAGCCCCCTCATGGTCTCTCATAATCGGATACTGCAAGAGACGGATCGGAACAAGGGTCTACACACAATCACTCTGACACTAAAGGAAATTCAAAGGGTGATGTCGGGGACAGCAGATGATTTGTTGTGATTTGTTGTGATACAAATCCTGGACATAATATTGGACCTGAAGGACTGAGTGTGAAGCACCTCAATGAAAGTAGTGATTGGATGGCGTGCTGTGAGAGAAGCAACCAATTGCTTAAGGTGCTGTATGAAGGTGAATGAATACTCCTAGGTAGGTCACATGGCTCTTTCAAAGAGACTGGAGGTTTATAGATTTCTGAAGGGGGAAAATATAGGTGTGAGAGCCTCCTCTAAGAAGGAATAAATCCCCCCCCCGTATTTTTGCTATCCATCTGTGGACAACACAGTGTTTAAGAAGTTGAAGAATGTTTAATGTTCTGATTCTGATTCTAAGTTCATTTGTTACTGCTGTGTATGACGGCAATAAAGGAACAATGGATAATATTGGCCTCCACGCCTTGCCATAAAATCAGCTATGTGTAGGTTATTGAGCCCATCCATACTGATATGTATAGGAAGATGCCTAATGGTTTCTATAGGTGATTAGGTGTAGAGACCTTTTCGACACAGCATCACATGCAGCACTGCTTAAATACAGTACGTCTTTGCTACTTTTATAAACCTGTAGGAATACATGGCATGGTTGAATATTTATACATTTCTAACTTGGAATATGCGTGGGATAGCGCACCTAGGGAAAATATATAAAATACGTGAGTTTTACAAATGGGGAATTGATGGGGCGTGTATCCAGGAAACTCTTCTAATGAAGGCTGATAGTGCTGTAACTCGCAGAAAATCGAAGGGGCGATTTTACTGTAGTTAATATTCCTCTTATGTGCGAGGGGCATTGATATGAATCAGGACTAGGATCATGTATGATATGCACAAAATAGATGTAGACCCGGAGGCAGATACATATTCATAAAATGAACAGAAAGTCCTTGAATTCGATTAGTATATATGCGCCCAACTCTGAGCAAGAGCATTACAAGAATAGTTGGTGTATATGCTTTCTACGTCGTCCATTTGAGATGGAGATTTTAATAGTGTACCTGAAAAAACATTAGAAGGCTTCTTTCCACCTGAGATGTGCTGGGTGCTTGGCTGGACCACCGGGCCTCACAGGATATCTGGTGGCTGATCAATCCTATATTCTAGACTAGGTCTGATCCTACACTCAGAACACAGTAGATAACAGCATTCAAAAGTCAAGAAGGGACTATAATGACCACACAGGATCAGATAAACACAGTGATGTCTGACTATTATTACACTCTATATCACAATTCTGCAGACTGCGATATAGAGATCATGATTATATTTAGGGCTCCCGGTTTTATGGTATTTATTTTTTTAACATTTCCCTTCTTTATTCATCCATATTTATTTTTTAGCCATCTTATCAGTATTTATCCATATTTATTTTGTGGTTTGTGGATAAATGAAGATGTAAAATTATATATTTCCATATTTATTTAAAGAATAGACGCGCACTCATAATATGATGCCTGTCGTGTTTTAACTATTTAAGCTGCCAAATATAACATAACAATACACCCACTGGTAAATATTAGCATTATACCACAAATGTATCTTGACATATGCCATTTTTTAGGAAATGTCATCCTGTTTTTAATTCCCCATGCTATCTGCTCAGCTGTCGGCCTACAATTCATGAAAGACAGCATTGAGAATGACGTAAAAGAAGCCCCATTTTCTGTATTTATCCGCTTTTAAAAATAGATGCAGATGGAAAACACATTGTTTTCTGTCTGTATTTATCTGTAAAAATCAGTAAAAATGGAAAACAGGGAGCTTTAATTATATATGTCATGGGTGCAGGGGTAAGAGTTTAAAACGCAACACAAAAAGCGGATCTGGAGATCCCTTGAGCATGGAAGAGACTAAGGCTGCCATCAGAGAAATGGCAACTGGTAGGGCCCCGGGTGGGGATGGATTACCAACAGAGTTTTATTCTACATATATCTTGGCCTCCGCTGCCAGGCTGCATAAAATCTATGAATCAGACTTTGAAGGTATGGTGTTACCAAGGTCTGCAAGACAGGCGGAGGGTGTGGTTTGACTACGCGGCAAGATGGCCGCTTACTAAGCGCGCTCTGCCGGCCGAGATATAATCCTGTCACAATCCGCACATATGGAGGGACATCGCGGCATGTAAAATGCCCCTGGGATCTGCCTAGGGGGCTACGCTTCGAGGGAGCTCGCCGCTGTGGCCACTAACCGCCTCTGCAGCATTCAGGAAGCCCCGTCTGTTGGCGGCCTGACCGGAGTCGCCGGAGCTCTTCGCCTGAGGTGTGGCGGCCGGGCTGTGTGTGGCTTGTGGAATCCTGTTGCCTGGTCCCTTGTGTGCTATTGGGCTGGCTCCGACCTTCCAGGTGCATTCGGGCTGGAGCTCCGGAGTCGCGGGCTTGTCGAGCCACCATTGCTGCACCAGGCGCTTCCTGCGCGTGGACCGGGAGACTCCGCCGGAGGTCCTGCGGCGCAACGGAGTTTCACCCGCACTGCAAGGTGAGCGCGAGACTACTCCTGGGCCTCGCCGGGCGCTGGTGGGTTCCGTGTTGTGCGACCGGAGGACCGCTGTTCGTCAGACGAGCCGCAATCTTTAAACCAGGCGACCCGGGGCTCGTGGATTGGGAGGACCGGTCGGCGGACCAGAGGCGCAGTGGGATCCCCCCTGGGCCGGGAGGTGTGAGCCAGTCCCCATAAGCATCACTGCGCCTGGCTGGGCCCCTCTGGAGGGCGGTGAAGGATACCCCTGCATGGCGAGTGGTGGAGGGCCCGACCAGGCAGATAAGAGGCCCTGTGGATCTGCCCCTGGAGGGGTGGTCGTCTGTGCCATCAGCTGAGAGCACTGTGGCAGGGGCGCTCCTGGGCCAGCACATTTGGTGGTAGGTGCTAAGGACAACACCAGGCGGCGAGTGTGTATGCACCACAGAGGGCATTGTACGGCCCATGATTTACTAGCGCTCTACACCCCCCCCCAAAAAAAGGGGGTACTAGCGGCGTCACAGACCGGCTGCTGCAGAACATGTGCCAGAGCAGTGGGAGCGGGCGACTGTTAAGGTGTGGATCACTGGAGCTGCCATATTACACCCGCACGGCATTCCGCGCATCACACAGGCCTGCCGCCATGGGTAAGCAGGACGCTAAACAACCGAAACTAATATTCGATAATTGAAGGATCACCAGATTAACGGAGACGGACCCGGAGGGAGGCTCTGAACGCCCGCCTGAGTCGCAGGCAGAAGATCGGGGTGAAGACCTACGTACGTTAATGCTAGAGATGCGATCCAACCTCCGCACCATAGACACGAAGCTGGATGTCCTCACTTCTCAGCTAGACGCAGTCAAAAAACAGGTGGGAACTCACGAGACAAGGCTTGATGTGCTCGAAAATCGCAACTCAGATTTTCACGAGTTTCAGGTTGAAACTAAAGAGCAGCTCCTGCACATGGACAAAGTACTGGGACTGATCAGGGCAAAGAATGAGGACTTGGAAGCCCGGTCCTGCCGAAACAACCTGAAGATCACGGGGATTCCGGAGATGACGGCCATATCTAAAATGGAGGTTTACATAGCTGATCTGCTGCACAAACTCTTTGACCCTGATCTATCCGCGGTGTTCGCAGTCGAGCGAGCGCACCGTGCCCTGGGCCCCAAACCTCCAGTCGGAGCTACACCTAGGCCTATCCTGGCTCGGATCTTGAACTATCAGGACCGCGACCTTAGCCTGAGACTTGCGAGGGAGCGAGGGACTATAACCCATTAAGGGAATACAATCTCATTCTACCCAGATTTCACACCGGCGGTGCAGGCAGCATGCCGGGGGTTCCTGCCTGCAAAACGCATTCTGCTACAAGCTAAGATCCCCTACTCTCTGCTGTATCCCGCCAAGCTTAAGGTGACACATGAGGGCACGGCACAGTTTTTCACGGACGCCAAATCCACTTTGAAATTTGCTAAAAATGTTGGGGGTAAGAAGCATGCACACAGCTCACACGCCGGGGACGCATCGGTCGATAGGCTGAGTGATAATGATTAATTGGGGCCCAGTAACTAAGTGACTGTAAATGTGACTCTTTATGGTCTGGGTCTGGCTGGGTCACGTGATGGTTTCAATGTTGGGGTTGGCCATTTTCCTTGTGCAGCGGTCGCAGCGGACTGCTCATATGTAATCCATGTTTCATAGCTTTGGCCCTCTGCCTTATTCTTGGCCACCCTGCTTTCGGCGGGGGTTATGCCGGCGACACTTGGCCCCCCCCGGCTGTTGTTTTTGCTCTAAACGGGGAGCAACTCGTTGTGGACAATGTTGAAGGGGGAGGGTTCAACACAACCTGTTTGGGGGGTTGGAGTGGGTGGAGGGGGAGTTTAATGTTCTGTTCTTAGCCAGCTTATTGCTTCATAGCCCAGTAAACCATACATGGGAACCACGGTCTACATCCATATTGTCTTCAGATTGCAACGGGGGTAGACACCATGACAAACATGTCAAAACCTCGCACCGAATGGTCATTGGGAGGTTTGGGGCATTGTGGGCCCACAACAAGGTATTACATCGGACAACAACAGCTCTGGTATGTCGAGTTTAAGTTTTTTAACCTGGAACATCCGAGGTCTGAATGACCATAGGAAGACCAGATTAGTTCACTCCTACTACTAAGGCATCACATTGACGTGTGCCTGTTACAAGAGACGCACTTGAACATCACGCCCTCCACTAGGCTAAAGCACAGGCGATGGGGACACGTTTACTCTTCCATATATTCAAATTACTCTTGAGGGGTGGCGGTGCTCGTGAGGCGGGGATTAGACTGGAAGGAAAGCGAATCTCACCTCGATCCAGAGGGCAGATATATCATACTACTTGGTGACCTGGGTGGGGTCCGGGTGGCATTAGCGGCAGTTTACGGACCTAATGCGGACACCCCCGCTTTCTTTCAAAACATATGGGCAAAAGTGAGGGCAACTGGATGCGACACTATCATCTGGGGAGGGGACATTAATGCGATACTTGATGACGCGATGGACAGGAAGGGGCAGTCCCGCTCCCTTCATCCTAACGCAAGTGCCGCATTAAATGCTGTTATATCGAACGGTTATCTGATCGACATATGGCGTCACCGGCATCAACACGTTAAGGAAGGCACATGTATTTCTGAGTATCACAGGGCCTGGTCCAGGTTAGATTATTGGTTGGTATCACGGGATGTGGCGACATGGACAAGTGAAGTCTCTCACCTCCCCAGATCTTTGTCTGACCACGCTCCTTGTCTCCTACGCCTAACGATGCCAAATTCACCCAGCAAAATGTTCAGTTGGCGGCTTCCCCCTAATGCCCTATTGGATGAGGCCTTTAAGGAGGAAATCAGGGGGGACATAGTCGATTATTTTACTCTTAATGCCGGTTTGGTCTCAACCCAGGCCTCCTTATGGGAGGCCTTTAAGGTGGTAATAAGGGGTAAATGCATAGCACGCCAAGCCGGGGTACTGAAGGCAATCAGGGGCACATTGTCATCCCTAGAGAAACGCATCAAGGAGCTCGAAAAACAATTTTACACCACTGACGACCCCACTCTTATAGCTCAATTAAAAGAAAAACTGCTGGAGTTTAAGGAAGAGGCCCAGCGAGAGGTGAAGTTTCTGGGTAAGCACACACAAGCCAGAAGGTACGGGGAGGTGGACAGGCCGGGGAGAACCCTAGCGTCAATGCTTTGAGCCCCGCGCTCCACTGCATATGTTACTGAGATCCGGGAAGATAACTCACCAGCGATTAGAGGCCCACAAGAAATATTGGACGAATTCACACAGTTTTATGCCAAATTGTATACGGCCACACATTGCTCAGTACAGGAGGGACTTCGTCCCTTCCTGGATTCCCTGGAGCTGCTTTGGTTGGGACGTGGGCACAGGGAATACTTGGATGTCCCCTTCTCTGTAGAGGATGTCACTCAGGTGATCAAGGGTCTCCCACTGGAGAAGGCACCGGGATCCGATGGCTTAACCACCGCTTTCTACAAAGCATATGCAGAGGAACTAGCCCCACACCTAATAGCGCTATATGAGGAGGCCCAGACAACAGGTATTTTACCGCCCTCAATGCGTGAGGCCATCATTATTACCCTGCTGAAGCCAGGGAAACCGGACGACGAAATCGACTCTTACAGACCACTCTCACTAATAAACGTGGATGTTCATTACCTGCACCCTGATACGCAAGCAATTGCGGTGTTCCTTGACGAAATCGACTCTTACAGACCACTCTCACTAATAAACGTGGATGTTAAAATATTGGCAAAGCTGGTTGCTAACCGGCTGCAGCCTTTGCTCCCATTGATAGCCCGCCCAGACCAATCGGGGTTTATCCCCGGGAGATCCATGTTACACAATCTTCGGACTTTTTTTACTGTAGTTCATTACCTGCACCCTGATGCGCAAGCAATTGCGGTGTTCCTTGACGCCACAAAAGCGTTTGATACGCTAGAGTGGATATATCTATTTGCAGTCATGGAGAGGATGGGATTTAGCCCCCTTTTCCTGAGTCCCATACGATTACTTTACACGAAGCCATCTGCAAGGATCCGAGTGAATGGTATGCTATCGGATCCGTTCGACATATCGAGGGGTACGAGACAGGGGTGCCCTCTTTCCCCCCTGCTCTTCGCGATAGCGATGGAACCACTGGCGGCACGTATTAGGCAACACGACTCTGCCAGGGGCCCGGGGTTCAGCACGAGGGGCTCCTGGTTTCGTTATATGCCGACGACATCACCCTATATATCAATGACCCGGCGGCGAACACCGCCCCTATCCTCCGCGAACTAATCAAATTCGGAGGCCTCTCCGGCATTTCAATAAACTGGGCCAAGTCAACTATATTTCCCTTAACGGAAGCTACTACACCATTCCCTATTGATTATCCACTCAAATGGGCCACTGGCCCGGTGAAATACCTTGGCATTTGGCTTAGCAGGAACATGCAGGATATCTGGAACATGAATTACGGGCGTACAGTTTCGTGGCTAGAGGAGAAAGTCAATGCGTGGTGTGGTCTGGCCTCCCCCTGTACCTGGCCGGGAGAATCGCAGTAGCGAAAATGGTGGTTCTGCCGAAACTGTTGTATTTATTCGTAAATATTCTGATTCCTCTCACACAATCTTTCTTTAATTCAATTCGCTCTTTACTAATCACTATGATTTGGGCCGGTCGACAGGCATGGATCTCGTGGGAACTCTCAACCCTACTTTTGTCCCAGGGCGGCTTGGGAGCCCCGGACATCCAATTGTATGCATTCTGTGCACAGGCCCAGTTCCTGCATTTTTGGGTACATCCCACCCCTTTCCAACCACACACGGCTGTGGAGATGGATGTTGCAACACCCGTTCCTCTCCAGGTGGCCCTATATCAGGCATACAGATGGCCGCAAGATGGCATCGACACGGTTGAAACCCTGAGGTGGGCGTGGGACAGACTCCGGGATAGAGCCCATCTCAAAATTTTGTATGCCCCATCCATTCCCCTGGCACATAACCCTATGATACCCACTATGGGGGAGGGCGCAAGCTGAGCACTGGCAAAAAAAAATAGGCTTACATACCTTCGCTGACTTCAGGTCCCCCCCAGAACCCGCAGAGGAGCGCCCAGTGCCCTTTTCAGAATTGTTCCTATATTATAAACTCAGGGCTACGTGCAGGGCTATACATGACACATTCCCCAGCCCCCCTCCTACACTGCTTGCCCTTGAAAATGTGCTAAAAACAGATTCCCCTCGCAGACTCATGACACTCATTTATAATAATATGCAGAATTCTGCCCCCCTGTTAACGCCCAAGGCCTTTCAGTCTTGGAACGCCGAATTGCAAAGCCAGATAATGGAGGATCAGTGGGCCTTTTGTTGTAACCAACTCACGGCTCTGTCCCCTAACTACAAGCTGCGCTTGATTCATTTTAAATATCTCCACAGATTCTATAGGACCCCCTCCCAGTTGCACCGCATGGGGATCAAGGTGTCGGGTCTGAAGTCCAATCCACGTGAGATTCCACAGGAGCAAAGAAATTAGTTCCCCCCCACCTTTAGACAACAACTCCTGGAGGAGGTATAGTAACTCACTCACAAGACGCTGCTAACCAAAAGTAAGGGGAATAACGCATAGAGTGACCACCACTCTTTCCCCAGAGATGACACCAGGTAGCGTGGTAGTGGGGAGCTGGTTCCACAGAGAAGCTAAACAAAAGAGATAACAAATAAGACTGGTCTTACTCCTCAAGAACTAAACAGTAGTCAAGAACATTAATGCATGTCACTTCCCAACATATGCAGTTCACTTACCAGTGATAGAGTCCCAGGATATTCTGATATTTCTCAGCGTCCTATGAGCGCATAACCCAGGCCCAATCGATGAAAGACCAGGAAGTGCAGGTAAGGGAATACTGAGAAGATGAACTACTAAGGGACGACAAACACAACCACTCACTTCCACAACCACTCAAGGTCACGTTGGGTGATTCAAAAAGAGGGAGAGTCCCCTAGTTTGTTAAGGGGAGTGGGGATTCCAAGAATTACTGACCAGCTCCGTAGGGAAAGGAGCGGATCAGCGGCACTCACGCTTTCACGAAAGCGGGAGAGGAAAAGACGGCGTGGCGCGCTGGCCGGCTCCGTAGGGAGAGGAGCGGATCAGCGGCGCACACGCTTTCAAGAAAGCGGGACTGGAAAAGATGGCGTGGCGCGCTGGCCGGCTCCGTAGAGAGAGGAGCGGATCAGCGGCGCACACGCTTTCAAGAAAGCGGGACAGGAAAAGATGGCGTGGCGCGCTGGCCGGCTCCGTAGGGAGAGGAGCGGATCAGAGGCGCACACGCTTTCTCGAAGGTGGGTCGGCAATAGATGGCGTGACGCGCTGGCCGGCTCCGTGGGGAAAAGAGCGGATCAGCGGCACAGACGCTTTCACGAAGGCAGGTCAGCAAAGGAAGGCGTGGCACGCTGGCCGGCTCCGTGGGGAGAGGAGCGGATCAGCGAGACACACGCTCGTCAGGGAAGGAACAGAACTTCTGATGGATAGCAGAAGTAGACAAGGCAACTCGGGATAGAAGAGTTCAAGCCGGATACCAGGAATCAATCCAAAGAGCAGGTACTCAACTCCGAGCTCGAAGGGGGCGTGGTCACTAGTTAGGGATAGTAAGTCAAGCATTGGCAATTGGGTGAGACGGCCTCTTATAGCAGGTAGGGGTCGTCACAAAAGAACTCACACTGTGAACTAACGAGGGAAGTACACATGCATCAAGGTACCGACATTTCTCCTACAAGGGCATCTGCTGCCGAAATCCTAACAGTTCTCCCACCCAAAGGCCTATTCCCGGGGCGGGGTTTTGAAGGATGGAGTGCATGGAATCTGCGAATCAACACAGGGGCATGAATATTTTCAGCAGGCTCCCAGGACCTATCCTCTGGGGCATAGCCTACCCAATCAATGAGGTACTGTATTTTGCCTCTGTGTTTGCGGGAATCTAAAATCATGTTCACTTCATATTCCTCTTCACCCTCTATGATTATTGGGGGAGGAGGCTTCTCAGGGACTAGAGGGGGTATGTATCTTTTGACTAAGGAGCAATGAAATACAGGGTGTATTTGCATGTCGTCTGGCAACTGCAGGTGTACTGTAACAGGTGTTATTACTCTCTTTACCAGATAAGGACCTATGTATCTAGGTTGTAATTTTTTAGAGCCTCTCAATCTCAGATTTCTAGTTGATAACCACACCTTGTCTCCTACTTGATAAGCAGGTTCAGGACGTCTGTGTTTATCAGCCTGTAGTTTCATGGCTTCTTTGGCTCGGTGTAATTCTTTTTTTGCGTTGTCCCAGTTGGACAAAAGAACTTTGTGATGATCTTTAAGAGCAGGGATACTCTCTAATTCTGAGGGAAGAGAAATAGGCAGGAATTTAGGGTGTTGTGCTAATGTGAAAAAGAAAGGAGACACACCAGTAGAAGAATGTGTGGAATTGTTATAGGCAAATTCAGCCATAGGGAGAGCTCGGGACCAGTCACTTGTGATTGTGGCTAACAGACAACGTAAATATTGTTCTAAAGTCTGGTTAGTTCTTTCGGTTTGACCATCGGTTTGGGGATGATAAGCGGTGGAGAGTCTGTGATCTATACCCAGTGTCTTACACATGCCTTGCCAAAATTTGGACACAAATTGGGCCCCTCTGTCTGAAATGATTATCGAAGGAAGACCATGTAATCTGATTACATGTTCTAGAAAAATATGCACTAATTCTTTGGATGTGGGTAAGTTTTTAGAGGGACAAAATGGGCCATCTTGGTTAACATATCTACCACTACAAAGATGGTGTTGTATCCCTGACTTCTCGGGAGATCTGTAATAAAATCCATGCTAATGGAATGCCAGGGGGAAGGGGAACGGCAGTGGTTCTCAATAACCCGGCCGGAGCACAATGTGAGGCTTTTTGTCGAGCACAGGTGGAACACTAATTGACAAAGGCTATAATATCTTTGGCCATTTCTTCCCACCAAAACCATCTCTGACAGATCTTGAGGGTTTTGCTACTCCCTGGATGTCCAGCCAGTGAGCTATTGTGGCACCAGAGCAATAGTTGTTTTTGCAATGCAACAGTTGGTATGTATAATTTGTTTTCGTGATAATACAACTGGTCTCTGATCTGATTCAGGGGATCGTTTTCCCATTCTTCAGAAGGGATGGTACGGTAGTATTCTTTTAGTTTGTCTATAAACCCCAAGGGAGTGACGTCCCCATGGCATTCTACCCCTATAATTTTTTTGTCAGAAAAAAAGGGGGATAACATTCAGGAGAGGCAACTTTCTCTGGACCAAGTCGAGAGAGTGCATCTGCCTTGCCATGTTGAGATCCAGGGCGATAAGTGATAACGAAATCATACTCACTAAAGAATGAAACCCATCTCATTTGACGGGGAGTGAGTGCTCGTGCTGACCGAAATTATTGGAGATTTCTATGATCAGAGTAGATGGTAACTATATGTGGGGATCCTAACAAATAGTGTCTCCACTCCTGGAAGGCAAGCTTGATGGCCAATAGTTCACGTTCTCCAATTGTGTAGTTCTGTTCAGCAGGCAATAGGGTTTTAGAATAGTAAGCAACAGGATGCAAGCGTCCTGTGTTAGTATCTCTCTGAGAGAGAACTCCTCCCACCGCATACTGAGAAGCGTCTGCTTCAACGTAATAAGGTTGCGTATTATCAGCATGTTTGATGACAGGAGCGGTAGTGAATCGTTCCTTTAAAATGCAGAAGGCTCGTTCTGCTTCTTGATTCCATTCAAACTGTACTCCTTTCCGCAGAAGTCGAGTAATGGGTGTTAATAATTCAGAAAAGTGATCTATAAATCTGCGGTAAAAATTGGCAAAACCTATAAAAGATTGCACCTCTTTTACTGTACAGGGACTAGACCAGTTAACCAAGGCTTCTATCTTTTTGGGGTCCATATGTACGCCTTCAGGAGATATCACAAATCCTAGAAACTCCACTCTGGTGGTATGGAAGGTGCTCTTGTCAAGTTTGGCGAATAATTGGTTTTCCTTCAGTGTTTTCAAGATTTTTGTAACGTGGATAATATGATCTTGTTCTGTTTGTGAATAAATCAGGATATCGTCGATATAGACGATCACGAAGACATCAAGGTATTCTCTTAGTATTTCGTTAACAAAAAATTGAAATGCCGCTGGAGCATTACAAAGACCAAACGGCATTACGCAGTACTCAAATAACCCAAATTTGGTACGGAATGCTGTTTTCCATTCATCTCCATGTTTAATACGAATGAGATGGTAGGCTCCTCTAAGATCTATTTTGGTAAAGATCTTAGCTCCTCGTACCTGATCCAAAAGAACTGAAATAAGTGGTAGGGGATATTTATTCTTTATGGTGACTTTGTTAAGGGCGCGATAATCCAAACACGCTCGAAGACCCCCTTCTCGCTTTGGAATAAAAAAGATGGGAGAGGACACTGGAGATGTAGAGTGACGTATGAACCCTTTTTCCAGCATTTCTTCGATGTATTTCTGCAAGTATTCAGTTTCAGGTGCAGTTAGGGCATAAATACGACTAACTGGCAAGGTTGCTCCGGGTACTAAATCAATGCGACAATCATAGCTTCTGTGCGGAGGTAAGGCAGAGGCTTTAACTTCGTCAAAGACAGTTAGGTATTCCTCATAGTGCGCCGGAAGGTCAGGAACTGTGGACATTATATGTACCGCACAGCAAAGCGAACTATTCCATTCACTTGCTTCTTGGTAACAGTTTATCATGCAATGATGAGATTTTAGTGTCACTGTTCGAGTCACCCAGTCTATTTGGGGATTGTGAACTTGTAGCCAGGGAACCCCCAGGATAGCGCCGAAATTGGGGGTGTCTATAAGATCAAAGACTATAGATTCTGAATGTCCGTTATTACACACCATTACAATCGGGGAGTCTGATAGGTAATCAATCCAGATGATAACTCAGACCCATCTACCGCTCTCACCGGTTCAGGATGAGGTTTCAATAAGAAAGGGATTCCGACATCTCGGGCCAACTGAATATCAAGAAAATTCCCTGTGGCCCCTGAGTCCAATAATATAGACATGTTCTTTCGACATTGAGGAGATATCACCAAAGTAATGGACAAGGTAAAGTGTCTTGGTACTAGGGGAAGGATTTTCTTTGTGGTAGAGACCGTAGAAAAGACAACACTTGAAGAATTGGTCTCTGCTTTCTTCAAGTCTTCTAGTTTTCCTCCATATAAGTAGGAAGAATACTACTTGCGATTTTCTTAGCAACGGAACGAGGTCTGATTGGACACTCACGAGCATAATGTCCTCCTTTCCCGCAATATAAACAGAGATTGTTCTTTCTCCTCTTGTCTTTTTCTTCAGCAGACAGCGGACTCCTCAGTCCTCCAATCTGCATAGGCTCAGCAACGTCTTTAATGTCTTTCTTTTCAGGTTTTAACATATATTTAGAAAGAGTAAGACGTGATTTTTCCCCTTTCCTTTCATGGAGTCTATGATCCAACTTGACCGTCATATCTATGAAGGCAGAGCAGTCATCAGGAGGATCTACTATTTGAGACAACAAATCTTTAAGTTCATCGTTTAACCCTCGATAAAACAGAGAGGTTCTTTTTTCCTCAGGCCAATGCGTTTCAGCTACCAGCCTATTAAAGTTAGTTATATACGTAAGTAGGTCCTTGGATCCCTGCCTAAGATTGAGAAGAGCATTATCGCTGGCCTGCATAAAGGTATGTTTTGAAAAAGACTCTTCATCTTATCCTGAAATAGCATAAAGTCATATAATAATGGATCGTTGTTTTCTACCAATGGAACAGCCCAATCTGCAGCATTGCCTGCTAAATAAGATATAACAAAGGCTACTTTAGCAGCGTCGTCTGGAAACGATGCCGCCTTACACAGGAACTGTAGCTGACATTGGTTCATGAAGACGCTAAATCTAGCACTGTCTCCGTTGAACCTCTCTGGCATAGCTAGTGGAACTGGGCTGGGAGTATGAACAGTAAAGTGAACAGGAGGTATGTTGCTATCTACCCTTGTGGAGGAATTGGGACTATGGGACGGAACTGAAAAATGCGCAGGCTGAATGTAACTTTTCCGGGTCTTTGGAAGGGTACCAGGGTTCCTAGGGTCTACTGAATTCTGTGACTTTGATTGTAGTAACTCTGTCTGTAATCTCTGATTTTCAGACCTTAACCTCCCTACCTCCGATTGCAATTCAACTAGAACTGCCGCAAGTTCCTCTACTGAGGGACCTAATAAAGATGAGTGGAGAGAGGGATCTAGAGGGCGCTAGCCCCGTCAGTATTCATCTTTGCTCAGGTGGAAATAACTCTTGGGCTTGACTTTCTGTCGGGTCTGAAGTCCAATCCACGTGAGATTCCACAGGAGCAAAGAAATTAGTTCCCCCCACCTTTAGACAACAACTCCTGGAGGAGGTATAGTAACTCACTCACAAGACGCTGCTAACCAAAAGTAAGGGGAATAACGCATAGAGTGACCACCACTCTTTCCCCAGAGATGACACCAGGTAGCGTGGTAGTGGGGAGCTGGTTCCACAGAGAAGCTAAACAAAAGAGATAACAAATAAGACTGGTCTTACTCCTCAAGAACTAAACAGTAGTCAAGAACATTAATGCATGTCACTTCCCAACATATGCAGTTCACTTACCAGTGATAGAGTCCCAGGATATTCTGATATTTCTCAGCGTCCTATGAGCGCATAACCCAGGCCCAATCGATGAAAGACCAGGAAGTGCAGGTAAGGGAATACTGAGAAGATGAACTACTAAGGGACGACAAACACAACCACTCACTTCCACAACCACTCAAGGTCACGTTGGGTGATTCAAAAAGAGGGAGAGTCCCCTAGTTTGTTAAGGGGAGTGGGGATTCCAAGAATTACTGACCAGCTCCGTAGGGAAAGGAGCGGATCAGCGGCACTCACGCTTTCACGAAAGCGGGAGAGGAAAAGACGGCGTGGCGCGCTGGCCGGCTCCGTAGGGAGAGGAGCGGATCAGCGGCGCACACGCTTTCAAGAAAGCGGGACTGGAAAAGATGGCGTGGCGCGCTGGCCGGCTCCGTAGAGAGAGGAGCGGATCAGCGGCGCACACGCTTTCAAGAAAGCGGGACAGGAAAAGATGGCGTGGCGCGCTGGCCGGCTCCGTAGGGAGAGGAGCGGATCAGAGGCGCACACGCTTTCTCGAAGGTGGGTCGGCAATAGATGGCGTGACGCGCTGGCCGGCTCCGTGGGGAAAAGAGCGGATCAGCGGCACAGACGCTTTCACGAAGGCAGGTCAGCAAAGGAAGGCGTGGCACGCTGGCCGGCTCCGTGGGGAGAGGAGCGGATCAGCGAGACACACGCTCGTCAGGGAAGGAACAGAACTTCTGATGGATAGCAGAAGTAGACAAGGCAACTCGGGATAGAAGAGTTCAAGCCGGATACCAGGAATCAATCCAAAGAGCAGGTACTCAACTCCGAGCTCGAAGGGGGCGTGGTCACTAGTTAGGGATAGTAAGTCAAGCATTGGCAATTGGGTGAGACGGCCTCTTATAGCAGGTAGGGGTCGTCACAAAAGAACTCACACTGTGAACTAACGAGGGAAGTACACATGCATCAAGGTACCGACATTTCTCCTACAAGGGCATCTGCTGCCGAAATCCTAACACAAGGCAGATGACCGCTGCTGGAGATGTGGCTATGCCCCAGCTACGTTCCTGCATGGAGCTGTCCCCGGTTGGATCTTTACCACAGTACATGATATAATTGGCACGGCGGATGACCCAGACCCATTACTTGGCCTACTGGGATATGTTAGAGACACACCTGCTGGGAACCGTAAACTACACGCTATGTTATTACTTTTTGCTAAACGCCCTGTAGCCATGCACTGGGGGAAAAAGGGAGCCCCCTCCGTGTAGGCTTGGATCCAAGATGTAACCTTCAGCCACACACAACTTACTACCTTTTGGGAGCTGATGCCGTCGGCATCCAGGCCAAAGGACATATGGGGTCCATTTCTGGAGTGGGCACACACACGACAAAACGAAGGGGCGGGTTCTCAAGTGGCATCCGGCGACTTGTAGGTATGCGCTCACAAGCTTCACTACAGGTAACACCCTGAACTAGGAGTTGAACTGTCCACATGATAACTATCAGTATTCGAACACCCATATAAGCCCTGTTCCAACTGTTAGTTTCTGGTGCGCGGTGGACTAATCTGCAATTTAATATCTCCCGCCGCACTGTTGTACTAGGTATGATATTCATTACAGGATGTTGTAAGTACTAGGCTATTCCAATGTACAGTACTATATCTCGCAAATGTATGGAAAGTGATAATACTATGTGCAACTGGCTAAGTTGTTTGTATTGTTTGTTGTTTTTCGAAATGTCAATAAAGAAAATTACCAAAAAAAAGGTCTTCAAGACAGGCGATCATAGTTGCAATTCCAGAAGTGGGTGAAGACACACTAGCACTCATTGTGTATCCTCTTTGTCAATGGCCAGTCTTGACTACAAATTACTGACCAAGGCTATAGCTAATAGGTTGTCTTCCTTGATGGCAGAACTGACCAAACAGGTTTTTTTCCCAATAGATGTATTGCGATGAATATCAGAAGGTTGCATGTTATAGCAAAGTGCCCTGAGTCGCAACTGGTCCAGGCAGTTGTGTCAATAGACAGTGAATTGACACTTTAAGATAGGAATATCTATTTGTAGCATTAGCGGTGATGGGTTTTGGGAGGATGAGATCCTTAAATGGATCTGGTTTTTATAAACCCATAAGCATGGCAGAGTACGAACGGGTGGGACTGTTTCGGAAGCCCAGCCAATTGAATGGGGGACCCTATAGGGATGCCAACTCTCCTCTCTCATGTTTGCTCTTCCCATGAAACCCCTGACTTTAAGATGTAGGTAGAGAGCTGAGAAATGGAGAACAATTGTAGGCCAAGATACGCATGTCATCTCGTATATGGATGACATTCTTTATACTTGTGGAGAGTATACAAAGATACACTACATGTGCTAGACGAACTTGAGAGGTTTCAGTGGGTAGCTGACGTAAAGGTTATTGTCACAAAGTCCTGAAAATATCACATAAAGCACCAAGATTTTAAATCCAGGCGATCTCATTAAGAGACCTATGGGTGGGGGATGTATCTGGGGTAATTTCAGCTTGAGGTGACACTGGCAAATTCACATGCAGGTGGCCCGCAATGCAAGATTTAAGCTCTTGCAATTTAAAATTTTGCATCGTGCATATCTAACTCCTAGCAGACTGCATAGAATGTTTCCCACTGTCTTAGATATTGACCTCTTGTATATGGTCTGGTACTTCCCACAGCCGAAATACTACTATTCGGGAATATTTGGATTTATAGAGAAAGTTGCAGACTTGACACTGGATATGGACCCATGGGCCTTCCTTCTGGGTCTTTTACCTAGGTCAAACCACAGAAAATTGCTTGCCAGTTTGCAGATCTTGTTATGTTGCTAGTCAAGGGGCTGATGGCGATGGGCTGGAAGAGGTGGTGAGAAACTGAGGGTAGGATCTGTTAACAGGAACAGTTAAAGACTATTAATGGTTCTGGAGAGATGAGGTGATTGAAGAAGAAGGACAATGTGAGTATCAATAGGGATTGCATGCAAAATGACATAGGCGCAGCGCAGTGTGTCACGATTCACTCCCTGTGCACTCGTTCCCACCACCAGGGGGCCAAATTGTGGGGCTTTCCAGTATTCTAATATGCTTCCAGACACTCCCCTGTATGCATATCCTGACTTCCAGGCATTTGGACATCATTTAGGAATTGACATCCATTCCCAATCCATGCCGGGTTTTGTGGAAGCCAGTCTGCTCATGCTGGAAACTCCATTACCTATAATCCCCTGCTCACTGCTTTGTCTCCACCCCTGCAGGCCAAGAATGGGTGGAGGAATTCAGCTCACCTGTGGCTGGCTGCTGCTAGCCTGCTCACACCTGATGCGCATGAGTACTGTGAGCTCTTTTAAGCCCCAGCTCCCTTCAGCCCAGTGTTGGTCATAGTAGCTGTTTTCCGGTGAGACCAATCCTTGTTTCCTGAGCTTTTGATATTCCTTGATTCCTGAGCTATAGTTAATCCTTGTTCCTTGATTCCTGAGCTATAGCTATTCCTTGTGCCTGAATTAGCACTGCCTGCAGTGCTACCTTGTTTCCTGAGTTCCTGAGCTATCGTTATTCTTTGTTCCTGTTCCTGGGCTTCAGCTATTTCTTGTTCCTGATTTTCACTGCTTGCAGCGCTCTCTTGACTTCTTGTTTCCTGAGCTGTAGCTATTTCCTGTTTCCTTGAACCAGCACTGCCTGCAGTGCTACCTTGACTCCTGAAGCTTTAGTAATTCCCTGTTCCTGAACTAGCACTGCCTGCAGTGCTACCTTGACTCCTGAAGTTTTAGTAATTCCCTGTTCCTGAACCAGCATTGCCTGCAGTGCTACCTTGACTCCTGAGCCTTAGCTCAATTCTTGATCCTGCCCCAGCACTGCCTTCTATGCTACTTTGTTTTCTTGATTCCTGAACCTGCACTATTCTAGTATACCCTTGTAGCCTCCCCTTCTGTATATCCTTTTCCAGTCCCTGCCTTTCTTCCCATTTCCTTGGTTCCAGTTCTATTTTGCTGTCTTTCTATTTCTGCAGTCTTGCTTCTGTTACCTTGTATGTTTGTTACCTGCTTTCTGCCAAGTGTGCCCTGTGATTTCCTTCCTTTCCTGTTAAGCACTCCTCCTTGCTAGCTCCTTGTCAATTGTGCTTGTGTTTAGTTCTACCCCTTTGCTGTTACTGCCTTGCGTGTTCCTGTTTGATCGCCAGGATCTGTGTGCACAGCTGACTACCTAGGTGGTGTTTCTTGTTCACAGTGAGTATTGTCTTTGAGTTAGTTATAACATCACCATAGGTATGAGCTCCACAGACCCTGCCTTTGCATACATATCCTATATGTCGGTATTTTCAGTCAGTATCTGTAACAGCAATTGTGGGTGAGGAACTTACTGAGCTTCAGTCTTACCGTGTGGAGCTCCTGAGTGCTTTACCCCACATTCCCTTTATTGTTAATGTTGTATTATATATTTGTCTTGCACGTCCGTCCTGGGTGTAGTTAGTCTGAATGCTAAATTGCCTTGTGAGTGCCCTTCCTTTTTGAGTCTTAGCCATCTTGTACAGGCTTCCCCTTTGGATTCCTTTTTCTCCTCTGACTCCCTGTGTGATCCTAGGCAGCGCTGTACTACTCTTTCTGTGCACTGTACGTTTTCTACCCAGTTCCCAGTCCTTGCCCAAGTCCCTGACTGTGTTCCCGACATGGTCCCGGACAGTCCCTGACACAGTGTATGTTGGGAGTTGTAGTAAGCGAGGGGATGCAGTGGACGATAATTGAAGAACAAATATTATGTTGCTTTGATCGTTGGGTTCGTTTGAGTGGTAATTATTGTAGTTCTGATGATGTTCTTAAGCTTTTGAAGAGAGGTACCTCAAGTTGAATATTGAACTAGTGCACTTGCCTATTAAGAGAGGTGTACTGTGAGGCGCTATCAGTCACACCAAAGTAGAAACGTTATCTCTTCTTGCATGATTGTACTAACTGAGCTCAGTGGCTGTTCACTCCCAGTGCACTGCAGGCGGACGTGCTCAGAACATAGTGACTTTCGCAGGTGGAGGGGTTGCCATTGTATGAACGTAGGTAGCAATCTTGTTCTTGTAGAAACCTTTCATGAGGTCAAAGCAGGCAAATGGAGATAAGACTGAAAAAGACTTAGATGCGGTTTGGAGTGTTGTCACTAAGGTGCCGTGCAGTGTTTGGTTGGTGAATGCTGTAGCCGTGCAATAGGATGACCTTTGGCAGAGATGAAATGGGATTGGTGGACGTGTAAAGTGACTACTGGTGCGACAGAAGTGAGAAATCGAACTGGGATTGTTTGAGATTTCCCTCACAATGGAGACTCTCTTATCAAAAAAGGAGAAGGAAGCAAATAAGGAACAGAGGTTTCCTCAGGGCATGTGGCTTAACCAGTGGCATGAACATACGTCTGAAGATGGAGAGCTTTGATTCCCATTGAGTGGAACCTTCCACATCCTTTGAAAGGAGAATTTGAGGAGGAGAATGAATGATTTGAAACCACAACCTAGGCTCACACAATCTGAAGCTTTGAATCTTTGGGAACAAAAGGCAAGAGAAAAGAAAAGAAAGAAGTTTGAATTTGAGATTTGTTGTTTGGCTCACTCATAGTGGGGGGGGGCAGGACAAGGAAAAGCAGAGGAAGTGGAGAGAGGAAGTCATCGAACCAGTCGGAGCCTATCTTATGCTAGAGAAGGAAGAAATAAGGGAAAGGGTAAAATCAAAGAAGGACCCAGATACAGAGAGTAGGGAGGAAGATGTCCTGGTAGATGAACTCCTTAAGGCAAGATCATCCCCATATAATGCAGCTGCAGTGGATGCATCATGTGGTACTACACTGGTGTCTTCTGAGGCAGAAATAGTTGCGGGAACTTCATTAGAGGTTCACACACACCCAAGTTATTCAGAGAAAACAGTTCCGTCATTCACTCAGACCTCCGCGACCATCGTAATAAGTACCCTGCCTTTGCCAAGTTTCATTTCTCCAGTTGAAGTATCCTTTAGCTCTGTCCAAGGACAGTCTGCCCTGAGTTTACCTCAGTACTCCTGTAAAGGAAGCATGGCAATAGTTCCTCACCAAGGAGGGAATGCCGTCACTAGGGTAATGGTAGGCCAAATGACTAGCACAGATTTGTCAGTTAGCTCATCAGGTATAGGTCAAATCAACCTGCAAATGAATTTAGCATAGCTAAAAACTGAATTTGAGAAACTTGTGAAGGGAAATGTAGGTGTGGATTATTTGGGACATTATGGGGAGAATGAGTTGCTGGATGAGAATGAGTTGCTGGATAAATGTGGTATTGATTTTACCCAGCGAAAGATGCTGAGGAAGAACGTCAGGATGGATATGAATGAGAAGATATTGTGGATGCTGAACCTGAGAACGTGTGTGAGGAAGTTGATTGAAAACATTCGGGAATGGAATGACACCAAGAAGTTCAAGGAATTGTGGTCTAAAAATAGAGGGTTAAGGTAAAGCAAAAGGGAAAAGAAGCACAAGGGGGAGCCACAAGGGAAGAAGTAAAGCATTTCCCTTTGTGCAAAATACATGGAGGAACCTATGTGCACGTTCCATGGTCCCGATCAGATCCTTTCCATTTTACTAACTCACTTCCAAAGCTTAGAGAGAATCCAGACAAGTGGTACAACCAGATGGAGCAAATTGAGACTATATCTAATGTTCTATGGGAAGATATGGATGTATTGTTTGAGGTAGCAGTCCCAAGGGATTTGTGGGCAGAAAGCAAGAGGGTTGTTGATTGGCCTACACAAGAACCTCCTCAGGTTTCAAGGACAAATGCCCCTTCACCCATTGTTAAGGCCAAATACCAGGAAGTCATGAGTAATTAAAGACAAAAGTTCCCCAGAGAGAGATTAATTGGCCTAAGATTTACCGAACCTCCCAAGAGCCTAAGGGATCAGTTAATGCTTACTTTCAGAGAATGATGCAGGTGTATAGGCAGCACAGTGGGATAAATGAGAGGGCTTCTAGTATATGGATTGAGGACAGAAATCAGTAATCAAATTATTCAAGGTGTCCTTTGTTGGCAGAGTACATCGGTTGATGAGATCCTGCAGTATGCAAAGTACTGCAGCGAGATTGATGAGATGCTGCAGTATGCAAAGTATTGCAGCAAGACATTAGATGTAAAGTGAAAGGGGCTTAAAGAGAAGCTTATTATGGCCCAGACACAACCTAGTCCAGAGTGTAGGGACTGAGGGGCATATTCCCAAGGACCTACCGCCGATTTATCCCCACCATAACGCATCCAAAGTGGAGATAGATTCAACACCCCATTCACAAGCGGGTGCAAACTGCAGACATCCCCAGTATTTCCGCGATAACTGCCCCAAAATTTACCTCCACGGGTGACACCACCAACTAACCCTAATGAAATGCAGAGTAGGCGTTCCCGTGCAAAATCACACGAAAAAACCACAACACCACTTTCACAACAAACTGCCAGATCTGCGATGCGAACCAAAAACAGGCGATAAGCCGCGGTAGCACCAGTAATTTAACACCTGCCTTTTGCTGGTGTTTAGCAGGATGACTACCTGCAGCATGAAAGGGAGCCCAGCCAAGAGCCACACCCGAAGACCCACAGATGCCTTGGAGACAAACATCATGCAGCCCGGATACCCATGAGGGCCACAACACCCACCGCCACCACCCCCAGTCCCCCCCCCGACCAACCCCCCGGACATACACATACCGTGCATGACACAAGAGCCACCAAAAGTGCATGATGACGCACATTGTCAAAAAATAACACACCTGTGTGGCCAGAAGAACGAGAAACAGTCACACAGCACTGAAGTAACAACCAAAAAACTTTATTGAAACACAATACAAAACACCAATGCGGAAGACTCCTGTCGGGTCCGTCCGGGACAATCACGACGTGACAGCCTGGAAAATAAAGCACAAAATCAGAACGTGTGCCATGCGCACATCAAAGGAGCGAGACACAGAGAAATAGAGAATGAAAGAAAGGCAGAGAGAGAAAGAGAGAGAGGGAAGGAAGGGAGAGGGAGAGAGAGAGTGAGAGAGAGGGAAGGAAGGAAAGGAGAGAGAGAGAGAGAGAGTGAGAGAGAGGGAAGGAAGGAAGGGACAGAGAGTGAGAGAGAGAGGGAAGGAAAGGAGAGAGAGTGAGAGAGAGAGGGAAGGAAAGGAGAGAGAGAGTGAGAGAGAGGGAAAGGAGGGAGAGAGAAAGAGAGACACCGCCGCCCCTGCGCACCCAGGCCCCACTGTTCACCTGCTGCCACCGGTGTGTCTCCAACCACGTGCCAGGATACACTGCAAGCCACCAGGACTGCAATCTGTAATCAAGGCCAGAGTCAATCATGGCAGAGTCCATCTCACAGCACACGGCAACTACGCCTGTCCGTCCCTGCGCACGCATGCAGCCGCACCCCACCCCCTCCCGCCGGCCAGCGATGGCTGTCCGCACTTGCGCACCCCGGGCCCACTGCTCACCTGCCGCCAACGGTGTGTCCACCAGTGGGCACACCACGTGCCCGTGCAAGCTCCAGGCCCCGGTCCCGCCACCATGGCATGGTCCACATCATGCGGACACGCCCCGTGGCCCAGCAGGTCCCACACATGACGCTGAGTCCTGAGGCATCAATGGCAGAGACCACATCAGTGCACACGTCATCATCGCAGGCTGCACACCCGCTCAGCTCTTCCGGTGCCACTAACCCTGCGCAACCCCAGTCAGCGCCACGTGGTGGTAGGCCCGTGTCGGCCGCAAGGCCTCGGGTGCCACTAACCCTGTGCAACCCCAGTCAGCACCACGTAGTGGTAGGCCCGTGACGGGCGCAAGGCCTCAGGTGCGACAAACCCTGTGCGCCACAACTCATGGGCCCTTTATGATTGAGAACCGTGGAGCTTCCGTCATCCAGTCACCACCGGCAGTGGGGAATGTGACGTCGTCGGCCCCTTATATATGCGGGGTCACATGGCCTGTGACGCCTGTGCCAGATGGGTGTGGTGTGTGTGCAGACCTGCCCTCAGGGAGTGGCCGTGACATGCTAACAACTAGACCAGTGACCTGCATACCACCAGCGAGTACGCCTGCAACATGTAGCTATGTGGGCCCCCCCTTGGAGCGTAAGCGGAGTGGTCTGGCCTGGCGTACGCCGGACCAGCGCTGGGCTTGCAACAATGACTCGGGGGGGGCTCTGGGCGTGGTTCAGTCAATATCCGGACAAGGGAGTGACTAATGCGTGTGTCCCTGTTGTAGTGTCCACGGCAAGCGGAACACAATAGGCAATGTAGCACACTGTGATTGGCATCCCACTAGATGAGCATCATTGACGTGAGGGAAATCACTGTCCCTACATTCATCCACACATTCATACATGAATGATGAAAGACATGACACAGCAGTGCATCTCTGGATGTTTATTGCACATCCAGTGGAGTTTTGCAGCTGGAGCGGTACAGGGCCATGCCAAGCACACTACACAATATGGGGCCGTGGAGGGCCAGCCAGAGTCCATCCGGGGATGACGAGTACTGCGGAAGAGGAAGGGTACAGTCCGCAGTCTGGTCGCCGTGTCATTGGTCATCAAACAGGATATGGCAGTCCATGTCGCGGTCCAAGGTGAGTGCAGCGGAGTGTATCAGGGGTCAGTGGCAGATCATGGGGCCATGTGCGGCACCAAGCAGAAACAGGCAAGGTGGCGGACATGAATGCTAGTGCCTCCTTCTGAACCCAAGCCCATCCACGTCCTCGGATGTTTGCTCTGCCCTACCTGTGGGTGGTGCAGTACCGGCTGCGGCACTGTGTGCCACCGACACATCAGGGGCCGGAGGAGGATTGTCGGCCGCACTGTGTGGCAGTGACACATCAGGTGCCGGAGTGGATATGCCTGCCACACTGGGAGGCACTGACACACCAGGGGGCGGAGATGTGGATGGTGTGGGGGCAGCAGCATTCATCTGTGCCACGCCTTGTGGCAGCAATGCCATGATGAGGACATGCAGGGCATGGTAGATCCCAGCTACATTTCGCTGATGTGCAGCGGTGACTGCCATCCTTTTCGCCTCCCCGCACCATGTCCTCCATGAGCCTCCGCATGTGTGCCAGCTCATGGCTGGGATCGCTGGAGCCACTCTGAGCGGACAGGTGTTCTTGTCTCTGAGTCAGGACTCCAGCGATGTCAGTCATGGCTCGTTGAAGACCATGGAGCGGGCCGTGGGTGTCCGTTAGGGACTGGAGCTGGTCCCTGATGGGACCTAGACACCCATGGATGGCATACAGTTTGGTAGCCATGAGGTCGAACCCCACCCGCACCTGCTCAGCCGTCTCCCTCTGGCCCTCCAGCACACGGCGTTGGAAGGCCATGTGCTGTTCCTGGGGGTCTTGGGAGACTGCTGGGGCGGTGGGTGCCTCCTGCTGGGTGGTTTGTGGAGTGGGTGGGGTCTCCTCGATGCAGCTGGGCTGCCTTGTCCTGGAGGTGATTGGCGGATGAGTTCAATGATGTCTTGGAGGGCTTGGGTGTCGATGCTGGTGGTGTCCTCCTCGTCATCAGTGAAGAGTGGCTGGGACTGCTCTGCAGGAGGTGTTGACGGTGCCCCTGCAATGTGAAGGGGAGATGGTGTATTACAATGTGTCCGCATGTATGTAGCCGTATGGTACAGGTTCACATTCAGACAGCATGGCATTGTACATTGTGACAGTCTGTGGATAAGGGCCATGATCCAGAGTCATTGTGGGTGTGCACTGTGCTCTGCTTGATTGTGCATGTGTGCCATTGTGGCCATCTCCCCCCGTCCCCCCTTATCGCTGATTTCCTGATCGCGCTTTGGCCCATCCCATGTTTTTTCGCGTTGAGGTTTGTGGTTTGTGGTTTTATCACGGTCGCAGTTGTTGTATTGCGGACATTGTCCGCGTTTTCGGGGAACTATTGCATGGTACCACCATGTTGTGAATTCCAGGTTAACACGGGGTTATTTTCCCGCGATGGGCTGCGATGTGTAAAGTTGCGTTAACATTTTTTGGTGATATTTAGCACACGTTCTTGTGAATATCCCACTAAGGGATTTAATATCCCACCCTAAGGGCCCCAATTGGACCCTAGTTTTGGAATGGTAATGCAAGAGGTCTCTTTAAATTATGGTGGGAATACCCCCAGAACACGTAACAGTAGAGGAAATGTGGTAAGATCAAACATAGTGCGCTAAAGAAGATTACACAGTGCCACATTTGCAACAGGGTAGGGCACTGGAAGCGGGAGTGTAGGTACAATCCAGATCAAATTGTGACCGATTCACAAGGGATAACATCAGCAGGACAGCTAGAGTTTTCCCCACTATCAAGACATCCTGTGCCGGTACAAAAAGTTCCCAGATCTGGAGCTTTGCACAATAACTTCAATTAAATACAGATGCAAGGAGGTGTCCCGCCTCCTCAGTCAAATCACAGGATGCCCCAAAATCTGATGGCACTGCAAAGAAGCCCAGTCCCCATGATGTTTGAAACGTCCACAGATCAGGATCCATGATGGTGCCCAAGAGGGGAAGAGGAGTGCATGCTTGACGCAGTCCTGGAAGTGGTTCAGAGTAGAACATATGTGTCATAAGTCACCTACCTCGATCCCAGATGATTCCAATGGGGCGGTGACGCTAGTTCCCGAATCCTCACAAGATTTGCCCTCAGTTTACAGGAAGAGACACTGTTAATGTGTCTCTCCTTTTCTTCTTGGTCTTTTTTCCATCCAGGTGCAAGACTAATGCGGGACGTTCTTTGCGGTGAGGTTGAAGTGGGAAGATCAAGGGAGCTGAAAAGACAGAGTAATGGAATCCAGGAAATAGGAAAATGGCAGGTGAAGAGACTAAGCGAAGGGGAGGAGTGTGGACAGTCTTTAAATAAGACTGCTTTAGAACGTTCAAAACGGTCACATTCTAATTGTTTGTAACAAGGAACAGGTGCAAATAATTAACTTGATGAGGCTGCCTTCTAGAAGGTGCTTTAGAATGTTCACAAAGGTCGCGTTCTAATTGCTTATAACAAGAAACAGGTGCAGATGATTAATTTGATTATGCTGTCTTCTAGAAGGTGTTTTAGAATGTTCAAAAAGGTCACATTCTAATTGATTATAGCAAGGAACAGGTGCAGGGGATTAATTTGATGAGGACTGTCTTCCGGAAGATTCGCGTTGAGGCCCTCTGTGCCGGTTGCTTGATGCTTATTCTGGTGGATTTTCTGGATGTTTCCATGGCACCTGAAACATGACCTTGCATATGCATGGTAAAACATTTGTAAAAGTTATTAGGCCTTTTCAAACAAACCAAGAAACACCAGCTGCAGCTATCTATTACCAACAGCATGTAATATGGTCAAACGTCAAGGTACAAGACGTTTGTTCATTCATAAGTGTTGGGATGAAAGATATGAGTCATGCTGGTATATTGTGATAGTCAAGAGAGGTGAGATGTGGCAGGAATTCTGACAATATGTGGCAGGAGAGGTTAACAGACATCCCGTATCTTTCCTAATAGACACAGGAGCCACTCGATCAACAGTTAGAAAAGTTGAGGTCCCTAACTTTCCCATCTCTGGAAAAGAAGTCCAAGTTGTAGGCATTACAAATCAACAGCGCTACCCACTGTGCAAGTAAACATAGGAGACATTAGAAAGCAACACCAGTTTGTGATCTTTGAGTCAGTCCTGTAAATCTCCTAGGTCGTGACTTACTTTGCAAACTCAACTGTGTCGTATGTTGCATGCAGGATGGAGTCGGAATTGAAACCGCAGCGGCTGATGCCGAGTTTAAATTACAGTCCCCGGAGTCTGTCTTCGGGCTATATCCAGTCCTCACATTTGAGAATTTGCCAATTGACTTGATGGAGATGGTCAAGGAAGAGGTTTGGGACTTGACTGGAAAAGAGATTGGACTGATTAAAGGTGCTATGCCCTTAAAGATTACCCTCTGACCAAATACTGCATTTCCTCAGACTCGTCCATATAAAATGGCCCCAGAGGCCACCCCTATTATTTAAAGTATGATAGAACAAGGTACCATGAAGGAAGTTATCAAGCGTCCATGTCAATCCCCAATTTTGGCTATACAGAAGTCAAAAAGGAGTGGAGGATAGTACAAGACCTCTGAAAGATTAACTAAATTGTTGTTCCATGCCATCCCATGGTACAGAACCCTGCTATGATTCTATTCCAAATCCCCCAAAAGCGGAGTGGCTCACGGTCATTGATCTTTGTCAGGCATTCTTCTTGGTCCCGTTACATGAAGAAAGTCAGTTTCTCTTCGCCTTTCGGTTCTAAGAGAAACATCTTATGTGGTGTCGGGCCCCATAAGGGTACCCAGAGAGTCTATCCTAATTCAACCAGATTCTCAAAAAGAATCTAGAATCCCTGCAGTTGCCCTGTATCTCGACCTTAATTCAATATAGCAATGATCTCCTGATCATGTCATTGACAAAAGAAACTTGCAAACAAGACACAATTGCTTTGCTTAACCATCTGGCTAAACATGGGCATAAGGTCTCACCTATCTAGGACATCAAATGGAAAAGGGAGTGAGACGAGTGTCTTGAGATTGCAAGGAGGCAGTTCTCAAAATGAAATTCCCAACTACGCAGAGAGAGGTGAGGATGTTTTTGGGCATGGTTGTCTACTGCCGACAATGGATCCAGAACTTCTCCTTTGTAGCAAGGCCTTTGATAAGGCTGATGCATGTGGATGTCAACTACTTGGTACCAGGGGATGATGAAAGCATGGAAGCCTTCCAGGAGTTTAAAATTTTGCTTTGCAGCGCTCCTGTTCTTGGCATGCCAGACTATACGAAAGACTTTATGTTCTTTTGTCACAAAAGAAATGGGTGTGTATTGTCAGTACTAACCCAAGCCCATGGGGAATCAAGCGTCCCATCTGCGATTTTTCAGCTACTCTTGATCCAGTGGCAGCAGCATTGCCTGGCTGTCTCACAGCGGCTGCTGCGGTAAGCCTTATCATACAACAAACTGAGGAGATGGTAATGGGCTACCCGTTAATTGTGCTGGTGCCACATTCTACTGAAATCCTCATGTCTCATACCAGAACTCAGCATTTGACAAATATCCACCAAACCCCCATGAGAGAATCATTTTGGCAGCTGAAAATGTTTCCATTTGGAGATGTAACACACTAAACCTTGCTTCTCTGTTGCCAACCCTGGAGGGAGATGATGAGGGTGACTTCAACCATGACTGTGTCAGTGTAACTGAGTTGCGCACAAAACCAAGGCCTGATATAATGGATGTTGCCCCTCCCGAATCTGATCATACCCTTTTTGTTGACAGGTCTTTTTTGAGAGACCGATGTGGCATATTGAGAGCTGCCTATGCTGTATGTACACTGAGCAAAGTGGTGGAAGATTCCTATTTGTGCCATGTAACTTCTGCACAAGTAGCCGAAAAGATTGCCCTTACCTGAGCTTGCTGTACCTCAGATGCCTCATGAGTTTCCATTTATACTGATAGCCAGTATGGGTTTGGAGTTTGGCATGGCTTCGGCTAATTATGGTCAGAGGCAGTTTCTGTGCAAGGGCGTCGGCCCCGCCCCCTTTACGTTCACCATAAAAACAAAACCAATTATAGCAATGCTAAAAGAGGTTGCAATTGGTCCAAAATGTGGCAGCCATAGTACTGTTCACCCTTCCTGAGTTCGGCTCCTTCAGAAGCTTCACTGGCTGCCCATCGAGAAGCGCATTCAGAATAAAGTTCTTAGCACTGCTCAGAAGATTATGCCCCGATTCTCTCAGAACTCATGCTGCCCTATCTTCCTGCCAGGGCACTCCGCTTTGCAGAACTTAATCTGGCAGTGATCCCTCGATTTAAGAGAAAGAAACTGGGAGGTCACACCTTCTGGGTTCTGGCGCCTGCCCTCTGGAACAGCATGCACCGTGATCTAAGGAATAAACTGGGTCATCTTTGCTTCAGGAAAAAACTTAAAACATGGTTGTTTGCTACCCAGACCTCTGAGTGCCCCCTCCTCACCTCTCTTGTTGCATTATGTCGGCCTACTGTGGTCAGCGCTGGGAAGCCCTGTCGCTGGAGCAGCCATGCGCTTTACAAATCATATTAACATAGCATAACCTAAATCTGCTTTTTTTTAAAACAAAATACACACTTGCTAGAACTGGGGGCACTGTCTGCCGCTCATCGTTGTTGCTGTGATGACACTAGTGCGGACACGTGACTCACAACTCTTTTCCTACTTGCTCTCCTGGGTGGGCCCAAAGTCTATAGCATTTGCCAGGCTGAAAATCTCACAGCCCTGAGGCCTATGAGATTATCAGCTCAGCAAAGACCTACCATCAAGGACCAGTGTCCACCCCCTGATGACGTGAGGGTAAAGTCAGCACTGGGCATTCCAGACGCAAGCGCTGTAGCGCTAAGCCTCCACGTCAATCAGAAAGGGGAGAGCATTGCCACCCCACCCTTTCCCAACTCGTCATGGGGGAGGTGGGGTTGGGAAAGTATGTAGTAGAGGCTGCAGACGGGAAGCCAAGAAATCAAGTCTGCACAGTTTGTCATCAGGACTTTAAGACACGCTGCGCAGACTCAACTTGTGGTGTCTGCTTCCCGTGTGTGTATTGATGCTGGAGCTGGATGCCATTTTAGCTCGGGTTCAGACACATGATTTACTACCGGCAGCTAGTGAGCTAGACTGAAGGTGTTGCTTGTTCACAGCACTGCAGGTTCGTTAGTGAACCATCGACGTCATGGGTCTATAAAGAGGTTGGCAGTTCACAAGGTATGGTTAAAAAAAGTGCCAACTGCCGGGCCAGGCCCATTTGGCTAGTTGTAATTGGACCTCTTTAGGGTCTAGAATAGATTAAAATAATGTTTGACCACCAGATTATGTATTCCATTGCAGAGACAGCAACAACTGTCTGTAATTTATTTCGTGTGCATTGGCATTGCGATCTGACCCAGTAGAGTGTGGCTGTTTTAATAAGATACGTGTCACAATGAATAAAGAGCATTTCACAGTGCACACCTTCTCCTGGACTGAAGGCTGTAGGCAGCAATAACTGATTGTCAGTCCCTGAAATCATGATTGTAGCTTGTGTGCCCACCTCGAAATTGTCATTTTCACACTAAGGCTGGTCAGTGATGTAATGAAACCTAAAGGGGGCTCCATGAAAGGTGCATTAAGGATGTCAGTGCCCTCCAGGAAACTCCTGTTTTTTCTACCAATTGTCTTATGCTCCTTCTATATCCAGAAGAGTAGGTAACAATTGTGCAGCAGGTGCAGCTCCACCTTGTCCAAGAGTGCCAGGGGTCCACTTCACCCGAACTAGTGGCTGAAAAATGCCATGCACCCCACTCCCCCCACTCCGGACCAAGTCCAGCACCACCACTCACAAATCTCACCAGCCACCACTGGTTATGGTCACAGCGGGGATTTCTGACATTGGTTGGCATCCCAATCCATAATGGGTTGTAGGTTTCAAATCTGCTAAATGCTCTCCAACTGCCTAAGGAAATTACAGTGGTGAAGTGTGCTGCCCACAGGAGTGTCAGTGACTCTCCAACTGCCTAAGGAAATTGCAGTGGTGAAGTGTGCTTCACACAGGAGTGGCAGTGACTTTGTCACCAGAGGTAACAGCTATGTGGTCGAAGTCGCTCAATACTGCACTCTTGAGTCTAGTACCTTCCATCTCGATGAACCATGCAATAGCGAGGTAAGACTGTGTTCAATGTGTTACTTAAGATTGTACACACTTTCAATGAGTAAAGAGAACTACAACAATCTGCCCCAGAGCTTGAAAAGGCTAAGTGGGAAAAGATGGGATGCATAAAAGATGCCAGTGATATTTGGGGGTCTAATGAGGGGAAACCGGTTCTTCTAGATTTCCTCCTGCTCGCGATGGTGAGACACATACATGGTCCACATCATGTATGTAGGGATAGAATAGTGTCTACCTTCCATTCCTACTGGTTTAATCCTGATTTCAGAATGATGGGCAAAGATTTGTGCCAACGATGTATGACCTGTCAGAAGCAAAATGTAGGCAAGAGAGTTGAAGTAACTATGAGTCACGTTGGAAAGTCTGATGGTCCATTTAATCGCCTTCGGATTGACTTCGTGGAAATGCCACGATGCAATCAGTTGAGATACATCCTGGTCATCGTGTGCCTATTCTCACGATGGGTCGAGGCATACCCTACCCGGAGATGAGACAGCCTAATAGTTGCAAGACTATTGTTGATGGAGTTAATACTGTGATTCAGGATGCCAGTTAATCTTGAACAGGATCAAGGAACTCACTTTAAAAGCGAGATCATGCAGCTACCCTCTACACCTTTGGGACTGGCCAAAGGCTTGACTGTACATACAGATCGGAAGCATCAGGAATTGTAGAGAGGCTGAATGGGACAATCAAAGATAAATTGGCTAAAGCTTCAGCTTCCAAATCACTTAAATGGCCTGATGCCCTTCCTTTAGTGCTCATGAGTATCTGAAGTACCGCTTGTAAATCAAGTGTTAAAGGGAAGAGCCATGCGAATACCCTCTGTCCTGACAGCTACCCTTGTGAATATCACAGATAACATGGATCAGGAGTACAGCATAGCATTGTCTGATGTGGTGCATTCTATCTCTTACCAGGTCGACGTCCCTACTCCAGATGTTCAAGACTCTCCAGGGCATGACTTGAACCCTGGCAACTGGGTCCACATCAAGAAACATGCTTGCAAGTCTTGTCTGGAAGAGTGCTAGCGTGGTCCCTACCAGGTGATCCTGGTTACCAACACTGCTGTCAAGTGTGCTGGTCTGCCGAATTGGATACACGTGTCTCATACCAATAGGGCATGGTACAAAGGGGAAGAAGCAGAGACAACATCTGCCATATCTTTGAGTTGCCCAGATTTGAGGGGTCTGAAGTTTCAGAGGAAGATGAGGAAGACCAGACCAGAGATTTTCAATCTCCATTGGAGGAGCAGAATGCAGAACAAGAGACTAACGAGAACGCTACTATTCCAGCAACCTCTGTGATACCAGTGACTGGATTGAGAATACGCATTCATCAGGACAGTGAAAATTCATGGAAGGCCGAGACTAACCTGTTAAAACAAATTCCCAAAGGAGTGGAATCCAGAACAGGGAGATTCCTCCCCAGAGAGTGAATCGGCCTCATCAGAACCAGAAATCTCAAGCACCTCCAAGGAAGTTTTGCCAAAAACTACTGACACTAGAAAAATCCTGTTAACGCGAAAGACGGGACCAGAGATGATTAGGTAAAATAATGAGTTATAGGAACAAGAACAACTGAACCAGACTGACATCACAGACATTAGCTTGGAGTTGCGCAATACAAAACGACCTAAAAGAGAAAGAAAGATCAACCAAAAATACTCAGGTCCAGACAGGGCGTATCTTCATAAATCAAGTTCGACACTGATGACATCTTGACTGACTCTGGCAAGCCTCTTTGAAATCAAAGATTCATGATGATGAAAATCCTCTTCATTTTGAAAGCTGACAAAACTCTAAAAGGATGATTCGAAAGTTAGGGTAAAGGTCAGAGGACGATAGCTCCTATAGACCTTCAGTTAATGCAGAATAAAAATCCTGATAGATGTTGGGATAGGGTAGAGACAATTGGTTAATAACTAGAGAACTAACCCTTTAGAGATTTCATTGATCTGAATTAAGCTGAACATGGTGCAGCTACACTACAAGGCTATAATTGAAGGTTTTGCAGTTGCCATTTTAGTTTCTGTGTTTGCATGGCTGTTGGATCTTTACTTGCCAGGAGGGAATTACACTTCTGTCCCAACTAGCTTTACTATTGTTCCTGTAGATAGGTCTCCTTCACCTGAGAGTAAGGTTTTGCACCTCCCGCAGCATGAGAGTGTGTAGGAAAGTGCCCCTTTTTGCATAGTTGCCCCCCACTTTTTGCCTAATGTTGATGTACTTCGACTGTGTGTGCCCTGGGTTCCTGCCAACCAGGTACCCATGGCCTATGTTCTTTCCCTAAACTGTACAGTTGCAAAACCTAATTGGCAACTCTCTTGCCCCATGTAAGTCCCTTGTAAAAGGTACCAAAGGTACCAAGGGCACTGTGACCAGGGAAGGCCTCTAAGGGCTGCAGCACTTATTGTGCCACCCTTAGAGGCCCTGTACCTTTCACACACACACCGCCATTGCAGGCTGCGTGTTTTGGTACAGAACAAAGTGAAGAGTCGACATGGCACACATCCCTGTGTGCCGTGCCTACCATCCACTGCCCTGGCCAAGGTAAGCCACCACTCTAGCTGGGTGCACTATACCAGTCATTAGGGTGCTGGTGCATGAGCCCTGTACCCCTACAGTGTCTAATTCTATTCTTAGACATTCTAAGTGCAGTAATGCCATAACAAGTATATGGTCTGGGAGGTTGTCATTACGACCTCCACAGCACCATGGTGGCTTTACTGAAAACTGGTAAGTTTGGTATTAAACTTCCCAGCACATTAAACCCACACTGATGCCAGTGTGGGATTTACTGAAAAATGCACTCAGAGGACATCTTAAAGATCCCCCTGAAAAAACGTCATTACTCTAGTGTCCTGGCTGAGTAGCTGCTCACCAGCTGCCACCACCAGACATGTTTCTGGACCCCTGGGTCGAGAGCCTGCCGCTCTCGGGGTCCTGAAACAAAAGCACATCCTGGAACGAGGTGCCAAACCTACTCCCCCAGGATGGGCAGGGTCCTCGAAGGGGAAGCTTTAAAGGCTTGCCGCCTTTGTGAGCTACCCCAGCCATTTGCTGCTCCGGGCAACTGGCCCCTAACAGTTGTGACCCCCACTTTGGGCTGGATAATCGGCGGGAATACCAAGTTAGGAGGAGAGGTGTGCCCACCTTTGCCAAACCTACCCCTCAGGTGGGGGAGGTGAGGTGAAGCACAGCTCTCAGTCACCGCCATCTTGAAGATGGGAAGATCCAGCCAACCCGAGTGAGGCTTATGTCCCCCTCCCACTGGAGGGTGGCCTAATAGAGGGTATACCACCCCCAGGAAGGTACCTGTACCCACCTGTAACACCCTAAATTTAGTATTTAGGGGCAACCCTGAACCTTGCCTCCGGAGACAAGCAAACAAGAAGAAAGAAGAAGGAGAAGGACCGAAGAGCTGTGCTGAGGAAGAAGAGGAGGACACCAACTAACTTGGCCCCAGTCCAACTGGCCTGTCCCGACCTCGACCAACTACAGCGAAATCCGGGTGTGTCCTGCAGCCAGCAGCCCCCAAGAACCCGGAGGACCTGCCCTGCCTTCGCCAAACCAAAGACTTTGTCTCCCGTGAGCATCGGACTTGCTCAAGACCAACCAACTCCAATTCAGGATGACTCCGTGAGTCCCCCACCACTCAGCACCCGGCGCCTTGAGTCCGAATCCGAGTGGCCCAACACCCTACGGAGGTCCCCCCGGCGATCCTAGCCTGGGTTGCAGTGACCCCTGAACACTCCCACAACCTTCTAACCCAAACCTGCAGCCCTTACCTGGGAGGCCCCACTAGCCGCGACTGAAGACGACACCCCAACCGACTCTCTGACCGAAGCAGTCCAAAGAGTCCAACCGCGACTGCCCGACCGACTCAGTCTGTGAACCCTTGTGATCACAAGGTTGTCAATACCTCATTCATCGCCACGGTCACTGACCGCCTCTCAGAAATCTCCAACAGACTCTGCTGCTTGGACCAAGCCAGACGTTCTGCACTGAGAAACCCTGGGACTCCCAACAACCGCATCTTACACCCGGCCGCCCCGGTGCCGCTGGTGGTGTAGTGCTTGTGCTGGCTATTGGGCCCTTCAGTGCTAACCTCAACACCAGGAGCTTTTTGTTCTATCAACCAGGTGGCCTGCCCTTCAGCAGTCCCCAAACCAATGACCGTGCTTAGCCCCCTGGCTAACGTGTGGTCCCTGCACTCTGCACCCAGCCGCGTCTGGGCCACTGGCAGTGCGAACTGAGTGTCTACTTGACCAAATCCAACTCACGGGACCGTACACTCACTTTTCTTCCTTGCAGGACTAAGAGGGTCTCGTGAGTAACCTTGCCAAACTGTACACTGTATTACAAAAGGCATTACCTTCTTTTCCTTCCCTTAGGAAATGTACCAGTGTCTTACTCAGTGAGTATCTAGAGATACCTCACTGAGTAAGACAAGTAATTATAAAGTAATTTCGACTGTTTATTGCCAAAGTATACAAACCTGTAACAGATGCTAATTCAACATCAAATGCATATTCATAATACTGTGTCTTTGAGAGTACAATTTTGCCTATGATATGGTTCTAGTAATAAAATAACCCTAAATAATATTTGTATTCTAATCTGTTGGTCTGAGTTCAGTCTTTGAGTGTGTGACACCATTTCTTGCCTAAGTGTGTACAATAAATGCTTAGCACTACCCTCTAATAAAGCCTTACTGCTCGCCCACACTACCACAAATAGAGAGTAAGGTGTTATCTACTTTTACCTCTGCCTACCTTTCAGGTTCCACTGGACTCTGTGCACACTGTGCCTTACTTTGGTATAGTATATACAGAGCCAGCTTCCCACATCGGTGGATCAGCAGTGGGATATACAACTTTGCATTTGTTGGACTGACTTGGTCAACACCTGATCACACGACAGAACTCTTAAATTGTCTTTAGAATTCTGAATTTTTGAATTGATCAATGTTTCCAAATTACTAAAAATTGCTTAAGTCCCTTTAGAATTCTAGAAAAATAAAAGCTCACTGTAGTTACGGGTAAGAGTGTTAGAAACTTTTTGTAGAATGTCTCTTAACAAGAACCCAGCTATTAGTGAAAATATCACCAATGACATAGAGAATCTGGTTGAGGAGCTCGACTTCACCCCTTATCTCCACTTAGAATTTAGGACGTTAAGGTCTCTAGGTAAACTTAAAAACGTATCCATGGGGTCCCATCCCTCCAAACAAAAGCTCTAGGAGCTGTTGGCAGGGTATGCTAAGGACCATCCCTCTGAGCAAGGTGAAGACCTCTCAGATGGGGAAGAAGATGGAGGGGATGAGGATAACTTCCAACACCCCCTACTTCCTAGGGAGAACAGGGCCCCTGTGCCCCTGACTCCAGGAATACAACTCACAGCACCTAGATCCCACAAAGGTGGGTCAGGTGCTTTTGATTCCATTGAGGACAGCCTCAATGAGGAGACCAACCCCTTTGTGAGGTTGACCAAGAGATTAGATTTAGAGACCAGACTCCTGGCTCTAGAAAAAGAAAGAGAAGACATGGGCTTAGCTCCCATCAATGTTGGCAGCAACATACTAAATGGGGACAGAGAGCAATCTTATGATCCCAAAATCCCCAAAGGGATTGTCCCCAAATTTGAGGAAGGTGATGACATCACCAAATGGTTCACAACTTTTGAGAGGGCTTCTGAAATGATTAAAGTGAGGATGTCACACTGGGGGGTACTCCTTTGGGAACTGTTCACTTCTAACTGCAGGGACAGACTCCTGGCCATAACAGGGGCAGATGCTGGGTCTTATGACCTCATGGAGAACACTCTGATTGAGGGCTTTGTACTCACAGCTGAGGAATATAGGATTAGATTCAGGGGGCTCACAAAACCCAAAACCAATCCTGGATTGACTTCGTAGATTACTCAGTTAAGACACTAGATGGATGGTTAACTGGAAATGATGTGCATGATTTCAATGGACTTTACAATCTTTTTATGAAAGAACATATTGTGAGCAATTGCACTAATGAGAAGTTACATCAACATTTGGTAGACCTAGGTCTAATTTCTCTCCAAGAATTGGGAAAGAAGGCAGACCACTGGGTCAAGACTAGGGTAACCAAAACAGCCACTGGGGTTGACCAAAAGAAAGGGGTGAGCAAACCTCCCCAGGGTAAAGGGGGTGAGAACCCCAAAGACAAAAAGCTAGAGTCTTCTAAAGGGCCCCAAAAACCTGAGCAGGGGGGTGGGTCCCAAAACTCTTCCCAGTCCAATGGTAGGTATAAAGGGAATAACTTTGATCCCCAAAAGGCCTGGTGTTTTAACTGTAAGAAGTTGGGACACTTAACTGGAGATGCTACTTGTCCTAACAAGAAGCCCCCTAGTCCTCCTCCAGTTAGTACTGGTGTAGCCAATCTCCAGATGGGATCAACAGTGTGCCCAGAGCACATCAGGGTTCACATTGAAAGAGTTCTAGTCACTGAGGGTGAAGTTGAGTTTGCCACTTTAGCTCTATGTCCTCCCAACTTAAAGAAGTATTTACAATACCGCTGGATAAATGGGACTAGGGTAGAAGCCCTGAGGGATACAGGTGCCAGTGTCACCATGGTGCGAGATACACTGGTTTCCCCAGAGCAATACCTGATTGGAAAATCTTATCCAGTCACCAACGCTGACAGTGTTACTACTAACCATGCCATGGCTATGGTAACATTAGACTGGGGAGGGTTACTGGCTTGAAACGGGTAGTGGTCTTTCCAAAACTGCCAGCTGCCTGTCTGCTTGGAAATGACCTGGAGACCTCAGCATGGGCTGAGGTAGAATCAAAAACCCATGCAGCAATGCTGGACATCCCTGAGATTGTGTGTGCCAAGACTAGAGCACAGAGCCAAAAGCAGGGTGAAAAAGAAGTGTTGGAGCCTGAAAGAGTGGCCCAACCTTGCAAGAGGGAATGTAGGAAGACTGGGAAACCAGCTTCTGAACAGCAAAAGATTCAGGACCCCTCGGCCCAGGGAGAGGACTTGGAAGCCCCAGTGGGAACTGAGCCCATGGAACTTGACCCTTACCAGGTTGAGCTCCTAGGCCAGGGGGACCCACTAGGGAGCAGCTGTGCCTTGTACAGCAGACCTGTCCAACTCTTGAAAGCCTGAGGCAGCAAGCTGCTGCACAGGAAAAGGGAGATGTCAGTGGGACCCACAGAGCCTATTGGGAGGAGGGACTCCTGTATACTGAGGCCAGAGACCCCAATCCTGGTGCCACTAGGAGAGTGGTAGTGCCTCAGATGTACAGAGAGTTTTTACTCACTTTGGCTCATGACATCCCCCTAGCTGGGCATCTTGGCCAAACTAAGACTTGGGAAAGGCTAGTTAGCCACTTTTACTGGCCCCAGATGTCCTAGAAAGTAAAGGAGTTTGTAAGCTCCTGTGTCACCTGTCAAGCCAGTGGCAAAAAAGGTGGACACCCAAAGGCCCCCTTAATTCCACTACCAGTGGTTGGGGTTCCCTTTGAGAGGGTAGCTGTGGACATAGTGGGCCCACTTGAATCTCCCACAGCCTCAGGAAACAAATTTATACTGGTGGTAGTGAATCATGTCACCAGGTATCCTGAAGCAATTTCAATTAGGACTACTACAGCTCCTGCAGTAGCCATCGACCCATTGGTGTATTCACCAGGGTAGGGTTTCCTAAGGAGGTGGTGTCAGACAGAGGGTCAAACGTCATGTCTGCATACCTCAAACACATGGAAAGAGCGTGGAGTGCAGTACAAGTTTACTACACCCTATCACCCACAAACCAATGGTCTTGTTGGAAGGTTCAATAAGATATTGAAGGGCATGATCATGGGGCTCTCTGAAAAACTCAAAAGGAGATGGGATATCCTCTTGCCATGCTTGCTTTTCGACTACAGATAGGTGGCTCAGAAGGGAGTAGGGTTTTCCCACTTTGAACTTCTGTTTGGCCATCCTGTTAGGGGACCACTCTGTCTTGTTGAAGAGGGTTGGGAGAAGCCTCTCCAAGAACCCAAACAGGATTTTCTGGACTATGCACTAGGCCTAAGGTCTAGAATGGCCGAGTACATGGAAAAAGCTTCCAAAAATCTTGAGGCCAGCCAGGAGCTCCAGAAGCACTGGTATGACCAAAAAGCTGCACTGGTAGAATTCCAACCAGGGCAAAAGGTGGTGGTATTGGAGCCTGTGGCCCCAGGGGCCCTCCAGGACAAATGGAGTGGCCCTTACCTCATCTTAGAAAAGAAAAGTGAGGTCACCTACTTGGTGGACCTGGGCACAAGCAGGACCCCCAAAAGGGTGATCCACGTGAACCGCCTAAAGCTTTTCCATGATAGGGCTGACATAACTATGCTGATGGTTACTGATGAGGATCAGGAGACAGAGAGTGAGCCTCTCCCTGACCTCCTGTCTTACAGCCACAAAGATGGGTCAGTGGAGGGAGTTGTCTATTCAGATAACCTTACTGCCCAACAGCAGGCTGACTGTAAGCACGTCTTACAGCAGTATGCTAAGCTCTTCTTCTTGACCCCTGGTCAGACAAACTGGTGTACCCATGATGTGGACCCTGGGGATAGTGTACCTGTCAAGAACAAAATCTATCGACAGTCTGATCAAGTTAAAGAAAGCATCAAAGCTGAGGTCAGCAAGATGCTGGAGTTAGGGGTGATTGAGCCCCCTGAGAGCTCCTGGGCCAGCCCAGTGGTCCTAGTCCCCAAACCTCATCCACAGGGTGGAAAGAGAGAAATGAGGTTCTGTGTAGACTATAGAGGACTCAATTCTGTCACCAAGACAGCTGCTCACCCCATCCCAAGAGCTGATGAGTTGCTAGACAAATTGGGTGTAGCCAAATGTCTTAGTACCTTTGACTTAACTGCAGGGTACTGGCAGATTGGCATGGCCCCAGGAGCCAAAGAGAAAACAGCATTCTCCACACCTGATGGACATTATCAGTTTACTGTTATGCTCTTTGGTTTAAAGAATGCCCCTGCCACCTTCCAAAAGTTGGTGAACCAAGTCCTTGTTGGATTGGAGGCCTTTAGTGCAGCACATCTTGATGATATTGCTGTCTTTAGCTCCACCTCGCAGGATCACCTGATCCACCTGGGGAAGGTTTTGAAAGCCCTGCAGACTGCAGGCCTAACTATCAAGGCATCCAAATGCCAGATAGGGCAGGGAACAGTTGTATACTTGGGCCACCTTGTTGGTGGAGGCAAAGTGCAACCTTTACAACCCAAGATACAGACCTTCCTGGACTGGGAAGCTCAAACCACCCAGACTCAAGTCAGGGCAATCCTTTGCTTGACTGGGTACTACAGGAGGTTTGTGAAGGAGTATGGGTCCATAGTGAAACCCCTCACGGAACTCACCTCCAAGAACATGCCCAAAACGGTAAACTGGACAGTTAGCTGTCAAAAGGCTTTTGACACCCTGAAAGAGGCAATGTGTTCAGCACCAATTCTCAAAGCTCCAGACTATACCAAGCAGTTAATTGTGCAGACTGATGCCTATGAGCTAGGGATAGGAACGGTCCTATCCCAGAACAATGATGAAGGCCAAGACCAGCCTGTTGCTTTTATAAGCAGGAGGTTACTCCCCAGGGAGCTGCGTTGGAGTGCCATTGAGAGGGAGGCCTTTGGTGTGGTTTGGTCCCTGAAGAAGTTGAGACCATGCTTGTTTCGTACTCACTTCACAGTTCAAACTGACCTCAGACCTCTCAAATGGCTAATGCAAATAAAAGGTGAAAATCCTAAACTTTTGAGGTGATCCATCTCCCTTCAGGGAATAGACTTTACAGTGAAACATAGACCTGGGACTGCCCATACCAATGCAGATGGACATTCCCGGTTCTTCCACTTAGACAATGAAGACTCTCTAGGGAAAGGATAGTCTCATCCTCTTTCATTTGAGGGGGGTTGTGTACGAAAGTGCCCCTTTTTGCATGGTTGCCCCCCACTTTTTTCCTAATGTTGATGTACTTCAACTGAGTGTGCCCTGGATTCCTGCCAACCAAGTCCCCAGGGTCTATGTTCTTTCCCTAAACTGTACTGTTGCAAAACCCAATTGGCAACTCTCTGGCCCCATGTAAGTCCCTCGTAAAAGGTACCATAGGTACCAAGGGCACTGTGACCAGGGAAGGCCTCTAAGGGTTGCAGCACTTATTGTGCCACCCTTAGAGGCCCTGTACCTTTACACACACACACTGCCATTGCAGGCTGAGTGTTGTGGTGCAGAACAAAGTGAAGAGTCGACACGGCACACATCCCTGTGTGCCATGCCTATCATCCACTTTCCTGGCCTAGGTAAGCTACCGCGCTAGCTGGGTGCACTTTACCAGTGGTGAGGGTGCAGGTGCATGAGCCCTGTACCCCTACAGTGTCTAAGTACAGTCTTAGACATTGTAAGTGCAGTAATGCCGTAACGAGTATATGGTCTGGGAGGTTGTCATTACAAACTCCACAGCACCATGGTGGCTTTACTGAAAACTGGGAAGTCCGGTATCAAACTTCTCAGCATATTAAACCCACACTGATGCCAGTGAGGGATTTAATGAAAAATGCACTCAGAAGACCTTTTAGAGATGGCCCCTGAGAAACGACCTAACTCTAGTGTCCTGGCTGAGTGGCTGCTCGCCAGCTTCCACCACAAGACATGTTTCTGGACCCCTGGGTTGAGAGCTTGCCTCTCTCTGGGTCCTGAAACAAAGCACATCCTGGGACGAGGTGCCAAGCCTCCTCCCCCAGGATGGGCAGGGTCCACGAATGGGAAGCATCAAAGGCCTGCCGCCTTTGTGAGCACCCCAGCCATTTGCTGCTCCCAGCAACTGGCCCCCACCAGTTCTGACCCCCAATTAGGCAGGAAAATCGGCGATAAAACAAAGTTAGGAGGAGTGGTGTGCCCACCTTTGCCAACCTCACCCCTCAGGTGGGGGAGGGGAGGTGAAGCACAACTCTCAGACCCAGCCATCTTGAAGATGGGGGGACCCAGACAACCCGAGTGAGGCTTATGCCCCCCTCCCCCTGGAGGGTGGCCTAATTGGGGGTGTACCCACCCCCAGGAAGGGACCCATTGGTTCCAACCTGTACCCACCTGTGACGCCCCTAAGTTTAGTTTTAGGGGCAACCCTGCTGAACCTTGCCTCTGGAGACAAGCAGACAAGAAGAAAGAAGAAGAAGGACTGAAGAGCCTTGCTGAGGAAGAAAAGGAGGACACCAACTGACTTGGCCCCAGTCCTACAGGCCCGTCCCAACCTCGACCAACTACAGCGAAATCCCAGTGTGTCCTGCAGCCAGCAGCCCCCAAGAACCCGGAGGACCTCTCCTGCCTTCGCCAAACCAAAGACTTTGTCTCCCTTGAGCATCGGACTTACTCAAAACCAACCGACTCTAATTCTGGACGACTCCATGAGTCCCCCACCACTCAGCACCCGACTCCTTGAGCCTGAATCCGAGTGGCCCAACACCCTAAGGAGATCCCCCTGGCGATCCTAGCCTGGGTTGCTGTGACCCCTGAACACTCCCACAAACTTGTAACCCAAGCCTGCAGCCCTTACCTGGGAGGCCCCTCCAACCGCGACTGAAGGCGACACCCCGACTGACTCTCTGACCAAAGCGGTCCAAAGAGTCCAACCACGACCGCCTGACCGACTCTGTCTGTGAGCCCTTGCGGTCACAAGGTTGCCAATACCTCATTCACCGCCCCGGTCACTGACTGCCTCTCAGAAACCTCCGACCGACTCTGCTGATTGGACCAAGACTGACGGTCTGCACTGAGAAACCCCGGGACTCCCGACGACCGCATCTTACACCCGGCCACCCCGGTGCCGCTGGCGGTGTAGTGCTTGTGCTGGCCATTGGGCCCTTGAGTGCTAACCTCAACACCAGGAGGGCCTGCCCTTCAGCAGTCCCCAAACCAATGACCGTGCTTAGCCCCTTGGCTAACGTGTGGTCCCTGCACTCTGCACACAGCCGCATCTGGCCGCTGGCATTGCGAACTGAGTGCCCACTTGACCAAATCCAACTCACGGGACTGTACACTCACTTTTGTTCTTGCAGGACCAAGAGGGTCTCGTGAGTAACCTTGCCAAACTGTACACTGTATAACAAAATGCATTACCTTCTTTTCCTTCCCTTAGGAAATGTACCAGTGTCTTACTCAGTGAGTGTCTAGAGATACCTCATTGAGTAAGACAAGGAATTATAAAGTAATTTCGACTGCTTATTGCCAAAGTATACAAACCTGTAACAAATGCTAATTCAACGTCAAATGCATATTCGTAATACTGTGTCTTTGAGAGTACAATTTTGCCTATGATTTGGTTCTAGTAATAAAATAACCCTAAATAATATTTTTATACTAATCAATTGGTTTGAGTTCAGTCTTTGAGTGTGTGACACCATTTCTTGCCTAAGTGTGTACAATAAATGCTTAGCACTACCCTCTGATAAAGCCTTACTTCTCGCCCACACTAAACCGCAAATAGAGAGTAAGGTGTTATCTACTTTTACCTCTGCCTACCTTTGGGGTTCAACTGGACTCTGTGCACACTATACCTTACTTTGGTATAGTATATACAGAGCCAGCTTCCTACAGAGTGTGTACAGTTATAATATATATTATAAGATGCCAGAATATGTAAAGGTCATTAAAGTGGAGGTCTGCTGTGTCGGCTCTTATCTTCCTGCCTCAGCAGCTGAGGGGGCAGCTTATTTCCATTTACCTCTGTCTTACTCATTCTCTTGCTCCGTCTTCTTAAACCTATTTTATCAGCAGAATTCTATTAAACTAGTTTACTCTGATTTTAAAAATCCTTTAGAAAATGTTCCAATCATCAATGGGGAAAATCTGTATTTATTGGCTACTAAACAGATTTCTCGCTTTCACCAAGGGTCAAAATCAAGGGATTAGCCTGAGTATATGATGAAATTCTTTGCACCTGTGACTTTCCCGAATAGTACTAATCATAGCTTGCACGACGTAAGTTGCAAAATTGACCAAGTTGAGAGGGTGTTTGCAGGCTAATTGAATTAAATGATAAGAATAGATAAGTAAAGAGGAGAAGAATAGACAAGCACAGAACATATTATTGGGGAAGGTAAGGACATTTTGAAGGAACCACCTCCAAGATTAAGGATTGAATTCACTAAAAGGGGATCCTTAAGCATAATATGACAACCAAAGGGGAATGAGACAACTGAGAAATTGGGATGGAGTGAGTGTGAGCATAATTATTTAGTGAGAGGGAAAACCTTTTCAAATTTAGAGGTTAGCATAAAGGGTATCTTTTATGTGTGTGATAAGTAAGTTTATTTTCAGCTACTACACAATTGGATGGGTGTCAGGGTGCATCGAAGCCGAGTACATTGACAGCTGATCAAGAAGCTGCAGTGCTAGGAAAGACTCGGTTTCCCAGCATTCCGCAGGTTTCCGACGCAGCACGCACAGAGGAGCGTGCCGTCGGGAAGAGCCGGATATAGTGGAAGGACGCCTTCGTGAAGACGCCGAGTATTTTGTGGAAGTTGGCGTTCGTCGGAATGGGGAACACGGTCTGGTAAGGGTGCTTCTCGCACCGATCTTGATTCTATAAAGAAGCCGCTGGTTTTGGGGATTTGTCAGAAGCGACATCGGTGATTATCTCCCGTTGGCGAGATGCGTCTCCAGTGCGGTCTCATGCGGGAGAAATGCTTGGTGATTAAAGACGATCACCACTGCAGTGCTCTTGTAACCCTGATGTTAAGGGTTCCAAGCTTGTAATATCTCCACTCGGTTGGCGAGTCTTCCTAGGTGCTTTATGAGGCTTATGCGGAGGAGGTATTTGGAATTGTTTTCTTTTACCAGAGTACTTGGCTGTTTGCAAAACCAATACCAAGGAGGTATTGTTCATCCCACCTTGGAGTAAAGTGTGGGTATCTTCATCTTTAGCTTAACGGGCATGACAAGCAGTATGGCCCAGTAAAGTTATTTATTCTTTGCATTGCATTTTGGCCGCATTTTGTGTTCTTTCAGGAAAGAGTGGTACTCTCACTCTTAACTATTGCTGTAGCTCTCTCTCAGCTTCCAGGACATAACTGATTACGTTGTAATTGGAGCCACTGGTCATTAAGCCAAAACTTGGGTTATTATCTCTGGAAGTTCAGTAGATGTTTTATGTAGAAGAAGAACAAACCAGAAGTATTATTCAAGCAAATAATAGTGGCCTTTTCTGTTTCATGCGTTTTCTTACAGGGGAGGTCTGTATGGGGTGTCCAGGAAAGAACAGTTCAAAACTGTCAAGTTACTGCCTCACGTTTATTGGTAGGTGGTATTGATTAGAGGTAGTCTCCTCTCCTGAAGTTATGACGATTGTTGAAAGAGGCTATTAGAAGTTATTAATGTACATTGTTCTTTCTATAGGTTAAGTAAACATGTTGGTATCCTGAATTCACCCTCTCATCTCTCCTGGTGTAGGGCTACTTCTTTTTCTTTACAGGTATTTCATGAACACATTTCTTAATGTATACATTACTTTATCAAAAGTTTAGAGGGATAAAATATTAAGTACTGTTCCTTGTCATTCTCAGGTCTCCTTCCCTGCTGTTCCTACCCTTTCCTTCCCCGCTTGACCATCCCAACAGTCCGCGTTGATATATATATATCCGGACTTGGGGCTGTCGAGAGGTGGACCCCTCTGAGCATCGGCACGACCCTGAGGATATCATAGTGGATCAGGACAATGGGTAGTTGCTATACAGCTTTAGGTTTCCTCAGGATCTACCATACTAATGAGTTAGACTTTCCTCTTCAACAATACATTAGGTTAAGCAAGAGAAGCTTTAAGCAGATTATTTGTGATATCTTTTGCGCACTTATACCATCTATAGGAGTGGAACTTAATGATGTAAAGATTTGGAAAGTGTCCACTTTAGTTGATCAGCATGCAACCAATACCACAGATGCACTGACTGTGGTTAATAAAGAATTGCTTGCAATGAGAGCTATCATGCAAAAGCACCTTTCGTTGAATTTGCTTCTAGCAAAGGAAGGCGGAGTTTGCAAAATCATTCATGCTTGGACAGTGCTTAATTTCAGCCAGTGGTTTCTGGTGCTCAGCACAGGCACATAGCTGTTTACACTGGCACTTATGACAGTCTGCCACATGGTGGTGCTGGCTATCTAATTTATTGATGAGCACTACATCCTCTGTTTATTAATGCTACATACATTAAAATGAGTTATATCTGCCACCTAGCCATTCTTATAGCTTTGGGGGTCTAGAATAGTTTGAATTTTCACACTTGGAACAGTGTGACGGTTAGTGGTTTTCATTTTCAGCGCTGGCAGGAGCAATGGGTGGTGCAAGCTGCAGTGATTTCCTGACGAGGGTCCTAGCACTTGGGAATGTTATGTATACATTCCTCGCACAGATAAACAGCTTGACAGCTATATTACTAACATTACGAACGTAACACATGAATTAACTGAATTGGAAGAGTCTGGTGCCTGGGAACGATTAGGATCATTCTTTGGATCCATTGGTAAAGGATTTTCCAAAAGAGAAGAATGACTTGGTAGTGTAGGAGGAGGAATCCTGAAGTTGCTACTAAGTCCTCTTTTAATTATACTAATTGGAATTGCCTGTATACTTATTTCATTGAAGTTTTGCAGAGGAATTTCATCAAAGAAGGGGTTAAATTGTTGGTATAAGAAGCTGTCAGCAACGAGAGGACGAAAGAAGAAAAGACTCGATGTCAAGGCTGAAGAGATGGAAAGCAAACTTTACGACACTCTGAAGGACCTGGGAGAGATCAAGCAAAATGATCCAAAATTGATGCCCGATGTGTTGTAATAAAGAATTTAAGTGATGATTAAAATCATCAGAGGGGGACTGTGAGAGTTGATTTTCTGCTAAGAAAGAGCATTGTGAACTGGCTTGCGTTAACATTAGGTTGTGCTTACACCGTTCTCCATCTTGCCTCAACGTCGCAGTATAACACGTAATGACTACTGCTGATTTCTGTTCTAAATAAAGCTTGCTTTACAACTGCCCGCATGACTAAGCAGAGAGCATTCTCAGAGAAGTTTTCTCACAGTAATGTATCAAGGATGTATCAGATCGTCCTCAGCTCTTGCTCAAACAATGTTTCTGTCCAATTTTCAGCTAAAAGTTGTGAGAATGACTGAATCTCAATGTATTGTGTAGTAATTAAAGATTCCTTCTTGGTAAGTAGGAGTCTGGTAGCCAGTTCATGTAAATTAACAGGTTGTAGGTTTATTGAAGAGGTTACAGGTTACATAGTAAAGTACCCCAGCAGGATCAGCATCCTCTCTGCTCAAGCACACTCTAACTAACTGCCAACCAACCTCCAGTCACAAACCAACATTCCATGACATCACACCCTGGCTGAGCAGAGCAGAGAACAATGGAGCTGTGCACAGAATGCATCACAAGCATAGCAGATTATAAAATATTGCTATCCTGAGAGAATCCTCAAGTGTATTTGATAATAAATTGTTTCTTTTAGCTTGTTTTCTATTGGGGTAAATTTTGGAAACCATGTAATCTCACAGAATATATGAAAGCCTTTGTCTAAAGCCCTATAAAAGGACGTGGATTTCTCAAACCAAGAGAGAATTTTGTTTACCCTATTTAGAAAGCGAATCTTTGGCCGGATTTCATTTAGAACTCTACTGAGTTCTTTGTACTGATGAATTGTATGCTTTGCTGCTAAATGTTCTGAAGGTAAATTTATTGTCATTTGCCTAATATCCTTTATTCTTAAAACGCCAACCTTGGTTTGTCATTCTTAAGAGAATGTTTTGGCGTATCTATGTGAATTCTACCTAACCATAGCAAGAGAGACGGCTTCAGTCTGGAACCACCAAAGTCTGTATCGGGACTACATCGCTCCCGGTCCTAGTTGTTGGTGTGCTCTATGAATGGCATTTAAAGTAGAGAAAGCGCGCTGATAATAGTATAGTTTGCTTGCTTATATTGGGATAGGGTATGTTAGTTGTATTAGATAAGAATGTGCTGATGTAATGTGCTGAGTTAATTGAAATGTAATGGGTTCTGAGGTTCTAGAGCTGCTTGGGGAGAAACAGTCAGTGTGGTGAACATAGCTGCCAAGGTTTCAGATTGCTATGTGTGACAATTTCATAATTTCAGTGTAATTATGAGTGACATTTCAACAACTATGAGTGACACTTTCTCGCAAGCAAAATCAAGCAATGAAGACAAATGAAACATAAATATCAAAAGTAACAGACATGACAAGCGGCTCCCACCCACACACACATGTAGCCTGTGGTTAACTTTAAAGGTATTGGTAAGTTTTTCTGACCTCAACGTTATAAGCAACGGCCTTTACCTTTAACTGACTGTAGGATGTGACCAGCTGCAAAGAAGAACTGTACTTTTCAATTCAACTTTAAACTTAAAATTATGAAGTCGCAAGCAGTAGCGCAGCACGTCAGAAAGGTTGGAACTGGGAAATCACTGCCTACGCATTAACAATACATATCTCGGAATTCAGAATTAAAGCAGATGGAATATTTTAGCTGCTCTATCTTTGCCCGCAGCTACTGACAATCCAGGGGGGTTTCCGTTACACTCTCAAAGCCGACACCCGGTTCCCACTCATACATCAAAAACATCTGCTGAAAGAAAGTATTTCTTCGAACCCCTGCCCCTGTAGTAGCTGCACGCTTTTCCGACAGGGCTCGTTAAGCAGTGTAATTAAATCAATAGCGGAGCACTGCCCCCGGGGTCTGTGTTGCGGCCGCCCGTTATTATTAACGAGTTGCACGGCCCTCTCTACTCACGCACCCAGCACCTACCACGCAATCTAAAAACGGGGCCTCCAGAGAACTCACTGGTAACTTTCTTTTCAAGCAACTCCATCTGAACAGCAGGTCGTGACCACGGGAAAGGAGAAGGCCAGGGAACAGCAGCACAGAGGGGATGCTGCAGAGGAAGGGAGAACGGCACAAGCGCCACCCCCTGCGGCTCTTGCTTTCTACCACCCCCAAATTGCCAGGCAAACTTTACAGCAATGAAATTACAGCACGGCAGGTGTTACGTTATGAAGACAAATACTGCCGCTCACTTACTAATGATTCAGGTACCACGCCCAGTGGGCTGGGATCAAGTTGCATGGCCAGGGTGGGATCCAATCGTCGCTACAACAGAACAGTTGGCTCTCAAACTAATCCCCTTCCCCCACCCCCATCGCGTTTGACTCTCACCCCCCACTGACCTTAGCCTAAATAACTCTAAAGCGTGACTGGCCGGGCACTGACTTTGACGTCAGTTATACTCGTGTATTGGGGCCGGAGGTGTCTAGCTTGGATACATTGTTGTAAACAGTGACAGAGCAGTACTCGCAGAGCTGCGAGCTGCCAGACCCTTAACCTGCCGGGAGCAGCGCACACTGCGCTGCTGCTGCTCACAGAATTATGGCATAGTGCATTATAGCAGCGCTCTGCATTGATGGCTGAGCAGCGCTATAATGCGTGACTAATGCATTTCAGTGCGGTGATGCGGATCACCACACTGAAATGCGTTAGTGTTGGAAATGGCCCTTTTTGCAGGGTTATCGCCAAACTTTTTGCTTTTTCCTCCTATTTTTCCCTGACCTGTTTGTGTTGGTTCTAGGACTCTGGGCACTTTACCACTGCTAATCAGTGCTAAAGTGCATATGCTCTCTGTGTAAATTGTGTTATAAATTGGTGTTTCCGTAATTGGATGCTTGATTTACTTGTTAGCCCCTAGTAAAGTGCACTGCGTGTGCCAGGGCTGGTGAATCAAATGCTGCCCGGGGCCTGCAGCACTGGTTGTGCCACCCCGTGAGTAGCCCTGAAAGCGGTAACTCAGACCTGCCATTGCATAGTCTGCGCGCAGTTTGTAACTGCCATGTCGACTTGGCCAGTGCACACACTGGCCGGTCCCTAACCTTCCTTTTTCTTACATGTCAGACATCCCTCAGGTAGGCCCAAGGTACCCCTGTGGGCAAGGGTGCAATGTATGTGAAAGGTAGGACATGCCCTGGTGTGTGTGGCATGTCCTAATAGTGAATTACAGCCAATTTCGTTTTCACTATTGCAAGGCTACCAGTTCCCCATAGGACAGAATGGGAGGTTTGTTTATAACATCTTATAAACACAACTGGCCCAGGAATTCGGTAAGAAAATAAAATTTAGTATGCCTGAACTCAGAATCTAAAGATGCATCTTTTAGTGAAGGTGATTTTTACATTCTGCGTTTGAAAATACCACTTTTAGAAAGTGGGTATTTTCTTTCTCAGTCATCCCATGTGCCTCTGCTGGAATGTGGATTGCCTGTCTGGGTTTTGGATGACCGAAGGCTGGGGGGCCGGAGGGGCTCCAGATAGTCTAGGTAGGTCAGGAAAGGGCTGAATAGACCTGGGCTGCGATGGGGGAAGGGGGAGGAGATTTCCTTGTACCTCAAAGGGCCTGGTCTGCCTCTGACAATGCCGTCTCCACCTCCTGCCAGGAAATCACACCAGAGAAGGCAGAACTCTGCCTGAAAGATCAAAGGATTTTTAGATACAAATACTAGGTCCCAGACCCCTGAACTTCAGAACTCATCTGGAACAAGAAGACTGCCAAGAAGAAGAGCCGGAGAAGCTGCGAAAAGGAACGACTGCTTTGCTGGGTGTTTTGCTGGGCTGACCTGCAGTGGCTGCTTCTGTCTTGGGCAGTGAAAGGCCTGGACTGGACTTTCTGCAACCTAATTTGTGAGTCTCTCCAAGGGCTTGAGGTAGAGCTTGCCCCCTGTTCACGAAGTCTCAGGAACATCAAAGACTTCAAGTTCTTCGACCCGCAGCACTGGGGACTGTGTGTTTTGTGCTGCCACCCGAAGAACACCAACTCGACGACGTCTACGACGCCACTGCCGACTCCGTGTCCTGAAGGCACGGCAGAGGGCACCGCTGCAATGCCGCACCAAAACCCTGGTCTCACCGACGACGCCTGTTGACGCCGCCACCGAGCCGCTGCTTGCACCGCGACCTGTGGGCACCGCACTCCGCACCGCCTCGCTTCACGCCGAAGCTTTGGCACCGCAGAGGGCACCGCCGCAACGCCGCACCGCAACCCTGGTCTCACCGACGACACCTGTTGATGCCGCCACCGAGCCGCTGCTTACACCGTGACCTGTGGGCACCGCACTCTGCACCGCCTCGCTTCACGCCGAAGCTTTGGCACCGCCGCACCGCAACCCTGGTCTCACCGACGACGCCTGCTGACGCCGCCACCGAGCCGCTGCTTGCACCACGACCTGTGGCACCGCACTCCGCACCGCCTCGCTTCACACCGAAGCTTTGGCACCGCAGAGGGCACCGCCACCCTGGTCTCACTGACGACGCCTGTTGACACCGCCACCGAGCCGCTGCTCGCACCGCGACCTACAGGCACCGCACTCCGCACCGCCTTGCTTCACGAGGACGCCTTGGCCTGCCTAACGCCGCCACTTCCCGCCGAGATCGACGCCGCTGCTTGCACCGTGGTGCGGGGGCACCGCTCGTAAGTTACACGACACACCGCCCTCATCCCACACCGCAGCCTTGGCCTACCGAAGCCGGCGCCATCGACTTCAGTTCGTCAGCCGACGACCGCGCTTCAGCAACGACGACGCCGCTGCTTGCACTATGACCTGCCAGCACCGTGACGAGCACCGCCTTCATCTCGCACCGCCACCCTGGTCTCACCAATGACGCCATCTGACGCCGCCACCGAGCCGCTGCTCGCACCGTGACCTGAGGGCACCGCACGCCTCACCGCTGCACTTCGCACCGCAGCACCCGACGCCTGCCGACGCCAGCGCTCCTGACTCCATCAGAGAGGAGATCGACCTGCAACGCGTGTGACTTTGAGGGCCCCGACGACTCCTGCACCGACCTCTGGAACCGACGCCTGCGGACGCCGTGTTTTCGGAAGCTCAACGAGAGGTCATCGACGCCCTGCATTTCTAAAAGGTACTGTTTGCAGGTCTTCCCGACACCGTAGCTGGCCTGCGACCCCGCGGTCAGCCAGAACTGTTTTTGGATTTGTGTGTTCACGACGCCGTGGTAGGCCAGACGGAGCTATCCACACAAGGAACTCTTTTTAATCAGCGTATTTTTGAACTGTGAACTTTTAAGTATGGTATTGTGGCTTTTTATCGTTTTTGGTCTTGTTTTAATTATATAAACATATTGGATATTTTTCTAAACTAGTGTGGTGTTCTTTTGTAGTGCGTACACTGCATTACTGTTGGTTATGTGCAAATGCTTTACACACTGCCTCTAAGATAAGCCTGGCTGCTCGTGCCAAGCTACCAAGGGGGTGAGCAGGGGTTATTTTAGACGTGTAACTCCCTTATCCTGACTAGAGTGGTGGTTTTTGCCTGACTTTGGCCCACGCCCTAGCCTACCAAAAATCCCATTTCTAACAAGACTAACGCCTGATGCGTGATACTTGGCAGGACTGGGTGAAGGAGGTGTTATGGATTGCTGCTGTCCCTGTTGCTTGGGGGTTTTTCTACAACCGATATAAATCTGAAGAAAAGAACCTAGCGACGGTTTCTTATTTCAACCTCATCTACCATACTAGAGTATTGCATGCCCGGTGTAAGTGGTTTATTTAATCCAGGTACTGCACTGCATTTAATAAAACAAGATTTTAATTTAGTAACATACATTTCTTAATCCACTGTTCTCTGCTCCTGATAAAGTGTCACTAAAGGTGTCATACGTGACGCATGCATGCCAATAGACCCGATTCGGGCGGGAGACTCCCGATTTTTGATGCAAAAAATTAGCTTTACTTTTGCTATTTCCCGCCTGAAAGTGCTTCTCCTTCCAAATTCCTCCCTAAAATGATGGCATGTCGCTCAAAGGTACGTACTGAAAACTGGACAGCTATGCAATGTACGCCTGTAACGTTTATTCAATACAATTTGTCACCAGCCTCATAAAATTAAATGTTTAGATGCATGCGCATACTACACCATGAAGCGGCCACGTTACTGTTTTAAAAATCACATTTACTGATTTTACGACAGAATGTGTCAAGGATGCTTTTCTATCCTATCGTGGTCACTCTGTGCGTTTGCCAATTTTCGAACGTTTTTCTAAGGCTTGTTGGCCTTCTTTGTGTGTTGACGATAGAGGCTCTGACGTCATTATACTGCGCCCTTCGCTGCCTGTGCGTGCTCTGCCGGCGGGGCTGCTCCACTTGCGGGTCTGAGAGTGGTGGCTATGGGGAGCGACTTCTACCTGCGATACTACGTGGGCCATAAGGGAAAGTTCGGTCACGAGTTCCTGGAGTTTGAGTTTCGACCAGATGGTAAGTTCCCGTGGGAGCTAAATGGAGAGTTTCCAGCGCCTATCAGGAGTCTAGGCGCCTACCCGAGGAAGGTTCCTGCGTGCACATTGATAGGGACTTATTTTTTTGCAGATTTATATAGCGCGAACTCGACCCGAAGGTATTGGAGCGCTTTACATGAGCACCGGTTACGTTACACAAGGACACATTCATTTTGGGTAGGCACGGGGAGATTAAGTGATTTGCCCAGAATCACAGGATGTGGACGCGACCCCGAGGCTCGAACCTTGGTTTCCAGCACCAAAGTCGGCAGCTCTAGCCGTCTGACCACATCCACTCCCCTTCGAGTATCGTCCTCGTGAATCCCGCCTTTTAATACACGTTAAGCAGGGAGTAATTTGGAGTCATGGCCATATCCCCTGCCTATGATCCTTTGTGTTTAGAGGGGGGAGGGTGATTTGGATATTAGGAGCACTACAAGTGAGGCTGTTTCCGAGCGTGCACATACCTGCAAGGTCTGAATAGTAATTGCCTATTATATGCTTCATGTTGATGATATAACATAATAGAACCATCTTTTATTGCGGATATGACAATAAAGGTGCTTGATACAGCAAGAAACGTGGATAAAATGTTATGGTTAATATGTTGTTCGCAGGGCGACCTCAGATGTGTGTTTTGTTTTGGCCAATAGCCAAATTTCTCACCAGCCAACAGTTTGAAAAAACTGTATTCCAGGGACAAATTTAGTCAGGTCGACACTACAGAAGAACATTGCGATATATTTGTGTAGGATTTGTAATTTTGGATTTCCATTTACTATTCACCCCCCCCCTAGTAAAACAGACCTTCCTAAAAAAAAAAAGGAGCAACATTTCCTCTTTGGTTTCTGTTTTTTGGGTGTAGCCATACTTACAAAGAAAGTCTTTAACTCGCTAGGCTTTTTGCTGAAAAAGTAATTGGAGGCAATATAGATGCCAACAAGAATGCATTTAGGTATTCAAAGGAATGCAGCGAACTTTAAAAAGTTGACCTGGGCATTTAGTAATCTAGATGGGCTGCTCCCGTTTCATATATGTAGGCTTTGGTTGTTGATCTTGTTCTATTATGACACATCTATGATGCTTAAAGACTTTATTCATTGCCTTCAATGCAAAATATGTACAAACAAAAAAGAGGGTCAGAGCATAAAGATCCAGCACCAGACGTTACTGCGTGTAGTGACCTCTAAATCCTTTCAATAGATCGGTGCACCGGTACTGGGATGTGACCCACATACATCCCATAAAGGCAGTATACAAAAGTACCACTAACAAAAACACACAATTGACCCTGCACTCGAGAACCACAAATAATCTATTTATAAAAGCAATTACAAAACACTATTTACAATATGATCATAATAAAAACACTCAATACATAAGAACCAGACAGTTCATTATCATATTAAAAATCTCACTGCTATTCATCTTCATCATACATTTTCACGAAAAGTTTTATCTTGTGGATCTATGGGAAGCTAATCTAGATTTTACAAAAAACCTTGAGGTAACAAACACTTTTTAAGGAAGGGAGGGAACAAAGCAAAAAATTACGGAAGTACATTTCCGCCGAAAGTAAGCCTTTAGTTCAAACATTAACCTGGATATAAGCAGGTTATACATACACGAAACATAAATCAAAACAGTAACATCCTAAATTATGCCGACAAAATAGACATAATATTGGCATCTAATATACATATTCTATATAGATATAATTGTATGGTCATATTTATAATGCATACACAGTTAAGGAAAGAAATATCATACGTCATATCAACTAGAAATACACCTTATTCGTTAATAGTACACAGGTCCTATATAAATTTCATAATGGTATCTGAATTATAACTCATACCTCAAAAGATTCTGTATCTGCTGTGTTTATTTTAAAAGTTCAGATGTGGTGTTTGAATCAGCAAGGGGTATAGTCTGTCTGTAAATAAACACAATACGAATGTTAATTTAGTTATGAACTTTGGCCCATAATGTCCATGCAGTTATCGTTCTGATAAAAGTTCTAATAGCTACTATTTATTTTTCAAATATCTATTATCAATGAATTATCAGTCATAATTCTAGCTCATTATTTATTATCATTCAGTTTTATTAATCTGATGCACAAAGCACAACTTACGGTTTATCGTGTTCTTGATGTTAATATTACATCTCTACGAGCGAGAGGCATCAACAAGTCACCATGTAATTAATCATCTCAATGTAATGATTTCTGTAAAAAAAACATTAAGTGCTAAGAGTAGATTTGCGATCTGTTATCCCATTTAAACAGACAATAGTTTTCTAGGACATAGTCGGACTATTGTTAGAGCCCCATAATTACTCCGAACGTTCCACTTGACACACTGACTATATGGGATTAAAACAAGTTTATTTGTGTAACTCTAAATACATGGAAAACTAATTATTTTGTTACAAGTAGTGCACCATGTATATAGAGGTCGTTTACTGGCTCTAGTCACGTAACTCGCATTAAGAGTCACATGCCAACAAATAAAACACCGAAGGCTGCTATACATATATAGAGAGATTGCTCACCGGCTCTCGCTAAATCACACTAATAATGTCACTCGCGTTAAGAGTCGCATATCAGAAATTGATACGCTAAGAGCCGTTATGCCAATATTATGTCTATTATGTCGGCATAATTTAGGATGTTACTGTTTTGGTTTATGTTTCGTGTATGTATAACCTGCTTATATCCAGGTTAATGTTTGAACTAAAGGCTTACTTTCGGCGGAAATGTACCTCTGTATTTTTTTGCTTTGTTCCCTCCCTTCCTTAAAGTGTTTACCTCAAGGTTTTTTGTAAAATCTAGATTAGCTTCCCATAGATCCACAAGATAAAACTTTTCGTGAAAATTTATGATGAAGATGAATAGCAGTGAGATTTTTAATATGATAATGAACTGTCTGGTTCTTATGTATTGAGTGTTTTTATTATGATCATATTGTAAATAGTGTTTTGTAATTGCTTCTAGCCCTGAAGAAGTCCCATTAGGGACGAAACGCGTTAGCGGCAAGCAATTCTGTCGTGTATTTTAAAGAATGAAGTTTTTGGAATAAAAAAGGACAACGTTTTTCTACAATCAAAAATACAATCGTCTGGTCTTTTTTATTTGGGAAGCTATTTACTTATGTTCTGTTCTTACAACACAATGCAAAATATGAGTCGTGAGAGACTGCCGAAGGGCTTCCGTGATCATTTTATTCTAGCATATCACTCTAAAGATGAGCCAGCAAGGGTAGATAAGGAGGGCTCGTTGTGGATGTTCAAGGGGCAAGACAGATAGGAGAGGCTAATTATATTCGGCAAGCTAGTGATAGGTAATGCTATGTACTTTTTCCCTTGGTCTTTCTGGTGTGACAAGCATATTTCTCACGTTAATATTGTCAACTCAGAATTGATGGCATTTTCGGGCGAGTAGAGAGGATCTAAAATATTTTAGGTTCCTCTAACATCCAGATTGGGGCACTGTTTAACCCACCACGACACCTTTCACAATGAAACGGGTGTAGTCTGTGGCTGGTGGGGCAACGCCATTGGTAAAACTGTGGGGCAACGCCATTGGTAAAACTGATCTGCGCGAGCGAGTATCCTTTCTGATAGTAGCATACAATTTGATGTCAGATGAAGAGCATCAGACCTATTCCATCTGCATATCTCACATTCTGCTCTTGATAGTCCGATAGTGCACATTTTCAACCTTTAACTTGAGTTTCTCAGTAGTGTAGCAGTCTGCCAGGTCTTTTTGATATTTACCGGTTTTGTTACCACTACTTGTTGGAAGTTGAGCAAGGTAGTCACTAAAGCGGTGGAAAGAAATGCCTTCATCTTGCTACTGTATTGTTAGGCAGGTCTAGTGCAATGTGTATTTATTTTTGTGCACTACAAATGTATTGGGTTCATTTTTTTTCGGTGGTCTATATTTTGAGCCACTCTTCATGGAGATTGTAGGTTAAAACATTATTCAGTTTGTAGTTTTGACTGTTTTTCTGTAGGTGTGTGAGGCAGCAATGCATCTGCCTTTTTTGTTTTTAGCATTTTGTAATTAATTATTATCTAGCACCTACACTAAACACAGGAATAACCAGTTGCAATTGCCAAGCTCAGTAGTACCTAAGTTATCATCCACTGAAGCATGAAAGGTTGACTTTACTATTTAGGTATTTGAACCTGTCGGTTACTCGTTACACCGATCTCTGTTGCAAATACTACACCTGCTTGCGCTGTCATACCTTAACTCCTCCTTATGATTCCCAGTGTTTCTCTTAACTCTTCTGTGATTTGAGTCCCTTGATTTGGGTCACACCTAAAGGAGATATTCAAGTGCATTTCAGGCATTTATTTCACACCAAGAACTCAGATCGCTCTGTTCTATCATTTCTAGAAATCAGGCTATATGTACTATATGTAGTATCTATATAGCAAAAAACAACAAAGAAATCCTTTGGTCTAGAATGCCTGTGCAAACAGGAAGAGACACTAAATGCAATCTCAAGGAGCTTGTGGGGGAATCCCTTTAAGGACGAAATCCCTCACCCACCATAAGTGGCATGCTTCATCATCTGGGATTCTCCTCTTGGCGGGAACACCTAGTCCCGCCAAGGGCTATGACTTCCTCTCCAGGTGCACTGTTTTTGCAGAGGCCGCCCCCGAAGGGGGCCTCGAGGGCCGACGCCAAGCCCCGGAAAGAACTGGTTCTGGGCACCCTAGAGGCAGAAAGGTCGCCCCGTGCCCCCCTCCATGGGCGCCAGGCCCCGTCGAATGGGGGGCCTGGAGGGGTACAAACCCCCTCAATGGGGGGCACCGCTGGCAAGGCGGGAAAGTGGGGGGGGGGGCGGATATAAGCCGCTGCTCCCCTAGGTAGCTCCTATCTTCGTGAAGCGGGGGAGCGGCGCCAGACGAATTTTTTCAAAAAAATAAAATCGTTATTGCACAAAGACAGACAGCAGTGGAAGGGAGCTGCTACAGAGGCTAACAGAAGAGAGGCTAAACCTTTTCGCGAGCCACAGGCTCAGACATTACAAACTCTTGGTGCATAAAGGAACAGCGGCAGCACCCCGCTAGAGTAAAAAGGTAGGAGTACTGGCACACAGACTCAGCCAGGCGTAGCTTTGGTAGACTTGGTGCATAAGGAAATCGGCAGCACTCCGCACACACAATGGAAGGCCAAGGCAGCCACGGGCAACCAGAGGACCTGGGAAGCATCCGAGGTCCATGGGGACCGGATGGCTACAGCCACACTTAGCACACAACGCCAGAGAAGGGCCAAGCAACCAGCAGCCCGATAACGCCGGCATGCCAGCACCCAAGAGGAGACGGAAGGCGGTAACCAAACCATCAGGGACAGTGGCACCTAAGAGGGGGCGCCAGAGGAAGAGTCTGCTGCCTGTAGCCAATCCGGCAATGGCAGGACCAAGCAGTGGGACAAGCGACGCAGCAACAAGGGGGTGAGCATGTTGGTTCCATAGTTCAGGAATGCTTAAAATCAATGGCACCACTGTTGCTTAAAGGGCTAGGCACGCACAGGGGTTGGGGGCTGCAGGGTCAGAAACACAAGGGGAGGTATCTGGGTTGCCCTGGCATTTGATAGATCCAGGCTGCGCGCGTCAGGAGTGCTTGACGGGACAGGGTACACAGGAGGTACGAGGGGAACTAGGGTCCCCCGTAGCAGCATGGGGCAGCGCAAGCACAGCAAGCGATCCGGCCAGAACAGCTCTGGCGCCAGAATCATACACTAGGCCAGTGGTTCCCAAACTGTGCGCCGTGGCTCCCTGGGGAGCCGTCACACCTAGTCGGGGGAGCCGCGCACCAAGCACTTTAATGCAGTTAACGTTGACGGGTATGTTGGCTTCAGTTAAACTAATTTGGCTTAAATGCATGATGTCGATGATTTGAAAGTTATATGCCTAAAGCTGTAAACGTAGTGCTTAATTGATGGCATGTCGAGGGAGATGACCTCCATATTTCACTGGATCCCCATGTTCCAACACTCCCAAAGTAATCAGAAGATGCCTGATTTATTTGGTTAGACTCGTTAATAGTTTCGTTTTTTCCCAAATGCATTTTACACCAATGTGGGTTATTAGGAAAGTACCGTTGTCCTGTCTATTAAACACACTATGGGGCCGATTACGATGTCGGTCGGAAAGTCTTCCGACGGAATGGTTTCCGACCGAATCGGGTTCTGCGAGTCCGACCGACTGATTACGATTCTTCTCAACATCGTTCGGTCGGACTCGCATTGACTTCAATGGGAGCCTGTGTTCAGAACGAAAACACAGGCTCCCATTGAAAAAAGGGATGGTTGGGGAACCCCTTGCACCCTGTGGCGGTCACCTCGTGGTGCCTGCCACCCTGTGCATGGTTGCAAAGAGGGGACTCATGGGTACCCACGGGCCCCAACCGGAGGCCTGCGGGTGAAGGGGGGCCTGCCACAGGCCCCCAAAGTCAGATTCCGACAGCCGTTTCATGTCGGGCAAACAGCTTTGGAACGGCTGTCAGAATCGGTCATCGTCATCGCTCGGTCGGAAACCGTGTCCATAGAGCTGTACGATTCGGCTCCGAATGACTCGGTCTGTCTGAATGCCGATCGGAACCAAATCGGACAGCCCAAACGGTTTCCCTGCATCGTAATCGGTCGGTCGGAAATGTATCCGGTTCGGTCGTAAACATAGGCTCCGAATCCGATCCGGAGAATCCAAATCCCGTTCGGAGCCTTTCCGACTGACATCGTAATCGGCCCCTAAGTATTATTAAGTTTTGACATTTGTACTAGAATCATAGGTACTTCCAGTTCACATTTCTTTCAGTACACACACCTTTCCGGACAGGGAAGTAAAACCCCATATACGGCATAATGCCAACATTTAGAAGCAAGAGAGACATTAAAAAAAAAAATCAGGGGAATTTATTTACTTGCATTGATTTGGAGGTAATTTTAGGGAGGAGACAGCAAAAATAAAGCTGTATATGGGTTAAAAAATCTTGAGTCACCCTGCTGAGACAGGTGTGTTGGCACGTATGACATGGCTAGAAATGGAAGTGCATGCAAACATTCTTCAATCGCAGAAACACTTTGGCAATGGGGCTTTCATGCATAGGGATGCTATCTAGCACTGTAAGTGGGATAAAAAAGTTTGAGAGGGTACTCTAAAAAAGGCATGGGCAAAGTAGTGTAACTAGGAATATTTTATTAGAGGCGCTGCCTTAGTACTACGAAACACCCTGCGTATGTGATTATAATACCTTGATCAGCTTCATCCCAATTATTTTCAGGGAGAAAAATGGGCTTACATCCACCCCACCCTTCAAAACAAAAGTAACAGTGGGGAGCCACGGGCAATGGCCAATGGGTCAAGGGAGCCGCGGGTCGAAAAAGTTTGGGAACCACTGCACTAGGCCCTCACCTGGCCCGGCAGCTATGACCACAAGGGCCACAGGGCTAGCAAGCCTTATCCCGCTAACAGTAAAGGAAAGGATATGGAAGAAGGAATTTATCGACATTTTCACACCGTTAGAGATCCAATTAGACGGCCTGGACCTGACGGTGTGTGACAAGTAAGATGAGGATAGAAGGGAAAGGAGAAGGAAATGGAAAGAAAGGAACTTTGATAACTGGCTGGACGCATTTAGAATAATGGTGTGCATAATTGTAGAGCAGTTCCCGCGCTGCGCAGCCGACCTATGGCTATACGAGGCCAACATCCATAATGCACAAAGGCAATTCCCTGGGGATGCATGGCTAGAATATGACAAAGGTTTGCGATTAAAGGTGCAGACACACCCAGAAATTGAATGGAACGAGGAGGATGTGTCTGGGTTCATACACAAAATGGTGGTAGCTAAGGAGGTCAAAGCATGGCCAGGGAAGAGCGAGCAGCCCTTTCGGGGTTCCTTTTACAAAGGGAAGGGTAGGCCATTCCATAAGCCCAAAGCATTTAACACATGGAAACCCCCTCCCCCCAGCGGGCCAGCAGCAATATGCTGGAAATATGAGTCCAACGAATGCACCTGGGGGACATCATGCAAATTTCAACACATATGCTCCACGTGTGGCGGAGGGCACCCCGCAGCAGGGTGCAGACGCAGGAAAGAGCACGGAGGGGACAAGAAAGAGAAGAAAAAGAAGTAGTGAGTCAGTCAAAGAAACTGCGGGGGGCCGAAGGGAGTACACAACTGCAGGTTAGCCAGGTCCCCCATAAACACGCAACAACTCCGTAAGCTAACCAACAAATATCACAACAAGGCAGATGCCGTGGTACTGGTGCAAGGCTTTGAGGAAGGGTTTATTATAGCTTTTTGCACCCTGGCAGCATTCCAAAAGTTAGCATGGGAACTAGGGATCCCGCTGGCAGCAGAAAAAACAGTGTGCCCGGCGACAAAAATCGCATTCCTGGCAATAGAGCTAGACTCAGTGGCAGGAACGTCCAGGCTCCCCGAAGAAAAATGAAGGAGTTCAGGGAGGAGATTAGAGGCCTCTACGGCCACGAGAAGGCGCGCTCCACGAACTCCAGAGGTTGATTGGCGCAAACAATTTCGCAGCTGGGGTCGTTCCCGCGGGCAAGGTTTTTGCCAGGCGCTTAACTCAGCTAACAGCAGGACTCGCCCTCAAACACCACCATGTCAGGCTGGGGGCGCGGGTCAAGCAGGATCTGCTAATGTGGGACACATTCCTGACAGACTTCAACGGGGTCTTAATCTGGAGAGAAGGCTGTGTGATAACCAGACAGATAGCCCTGTTCACGGATGCAGCAGGCAGCACCGGTTTCGAGGCAATCCTGGGCAGCAAATGGTGAGCGGGCCAATGGCCCAGCAGATGGCACAAACAGGGCATCACCAACAATATTACATTTCTTGAGCTGTTTCCTATCGTGGTAGCCCTAACAGTCTGGAAACAGGAATTGCGGAACATGAAGCTGACCCTATGGTCAGACAACAAAGGGGTGGTGCAAGCAATTAATGGAGGGGCTCTGCCAGGTGCCCAGACACACTGAGATTAATGCGTCAATTGGTTAAAGTTAAATTGCAGTTGGAAGGCAACGTAGACCTGAAAGCACGCCACGTACCAGGGGTGGAGAACGAGGTGGCGGGTGCCCTTTCACGAGCACAGATGAGCAGATTCAGGGAACTGGCACCGGGGGCGGAGCAGGCCATGACCCCCTTCCCGGTTCAGCTGTGGGGCCTGGCGGGATAGACTTGTCAGCGTTAGTAAACCAATCCCTCGCCCCGGAAGCGGCCAGGCGCTACAGAAGGTATGCAGGGACAGTGATGCAAATAGGGGAATTCAGACACTGGGAAACTTGGGCGACACAAAAAGGGCAGTCGAGAGGTTCATCCAGTGGGCATTTACTTGCAGAAAGTCCAGATCATAGGCACAAAGCCCATCTGTCCGCAGTGGCTCATTATACAAGGCTCAGGACAGGACTCCAAGGCTTACCATTACATCAAAGCAGCAATGAGAGGGTGGAAGCGCGCAGAGGGCGTAAAGACGGACAACAGGCGACCAATAGACTTCACGAGATTGGGTCAGCTATTGGACACACTGGGGGATATAACCAGGGACACCTTTGAGCGCCACCTTTTTAAGGCTGCATTCTTTGGGGCATTCCGCCTCAGCGAACTAGTGGCGCCCATGAAGACGGAGCCAGCCGGGCGTTGCTTGCAGGCAGCCAATGTCAAGCCCAAACAGCGGAGGTGGAGTTACTCCTGAGGCGGTCAAAGACGGATCAGGCTGGCAAAGGGGTGGTAGTGCATTTACAATGCATCAAAGATCAGAGGTACTGCGCGGTATGCTGCCTGCTACATACATGGCGGTGCGACCAGCAGGAGAGGGTCCCCTGTTCAAACACAGTGATGGGAGCCACCTAAGCAAATTTCAGTTCACAGCTGTGATGCGCCAGGCCCTCAACAAAGCAGGGCTACCCCCAGCGGCTTTCGGCTCACATTCATTCAGGATCGGGGCATCAACATCAGCAGCACAACATGGGATGACCGAGGCAGGGATACAAGCAGTAGGCAGGTGGCGGTCCCAGGCATACAGGACCTACGTGAGACCCCAATTATTGTAGAACCACCTGCGAAACAGACGCAATGACTGCCGTTTTTTGGGGTTAGGGGCGCCGACCCTAGTACAAGAGGCAGTCTGACATTTGTGATCATTGCTTCAGCAGGAAGGAGACCGCGCCTGGTGTGGGTGGTGGGCCATTCCTTCGTATCCAGGATGCGGTCTTGGTGGCAACGAGGGGGCCACAAGCAGACAGGTAGACCGGTCGGCACGTGCATCCGATGGCTGGGGCAACTAGGGATGAGATGGGACTAGCTCCCAGCGACCCTTGGGGACCTGCAGCCGGACAAAGCATGGCACCCGGATATCTTGATAATGCACCTGGGAGGTAACGACCTGGCCCAAAGGGGGAGGAAGGCACTCCTCCACGACATCCAGACGGACCTCACGGAGGCAGCTAGGTCTTTTGGGAGTACGGTCCTCATTTGGTCAGAGCTGATCAGCAGAATGGAATGGCGTGGTGCAGAGTCACACAAAGCAGTGGAAAACTCAAGGAGAAAGCTGAACATTTCTGTGAGCAATTTCTGCAAAACCAACGGGCTGGAGAGTATCGGGCATGGGCTCATCCACCCAGGCCGCCCAGAACTCTATGGGCGGGACGGTGTCCACCTGTTGGAAGACGGGATCAGAGTTTTCTGGGACAACCTGTGGGGCGCAATGACTCTGGCGGGTTGCAAATAACAAAAAAAAAAGAGGAAGGTAGAGGGGGAGCCGCAGGAAGACGTTAGCCTCCCTGACGGCGTGGCGAAGAAGTAAGGGTACAATGGTTGGTTATGGGGAGACACCGACAGGGCGGTGTGTAGGAATAGGGCCACTCACTTTAGGATGCCTCACGGCAGGGTGAGTTGGCCTAACAAAAAGGGGGTAGTAAACAGAGACGGCACTTGCAGCCCAGACGCCGCTGGACGGCAGGGCACAAAAGAGTCTAACAAGGTAGCGAGTTGGGGCCTAACTCCGGGGAGAAGCTACCCCCCACGCAAGGAGCATGCAAATCCAACCGAACAATGATATGACCCAGAAGGGACAAGAAAGGAGGTAAGCCTGCAAAGAACCAACGAACTGTCAGTCCAATTTGCGAATTGGTGAGGTACATATGATTTATGGCAGATAAGGTGTATGACAAAGCATATGATTTGTGACCCGAATTATGACAAGTTCACCAATGATGATTTATGACCAGGGGCATGCAAGTGATGACAAAAGTATATGCATGTATTCATAATAAAACTGCGGCAACAATGACCTCTACAAGCACAACGCATGTTGGCTGTTTTCATTCTAAGGAATGCAGAGATGAGAAATTTGCATGTACTCTGGAGTGGGCACAGTGCGAGGGTTATTAATCCTGGCAGCGAGAACAAGTAAATAAAGGTAATTTCATCGCTCTCGCTAGTTAGTTTTAGCATCACTACCCACACTCTAAAATAAATTTTTCTTTTTTGCACTGCGCCCTCAGTCTTTATTCTCATCTGAAGGATTTAGGATATCCTAAACAGTGTAGGAATAAAACATCCCTGAGCTCCTTCCTCTCAGAGAGGAAGTCGTAGCCCTTGGCGGGACTAGGTGTTCCCGCCAAACGGAGAATCCCAGATGATGAAGCATGCCACCTATGGTGGGTGATGGATTTCGTCTTTAAAAGGATTCCCCCACAAGCTCCTTGAGATTAACTTTAGTGTCTCTTCCTGTTTGCACAGGCATTCTAGACCCAAGGATTTCTTTGTTTTTTTTGGGATTAATTTGTTGGGTAATTTATCCTTGCAGGTCTTTAAACTTTCCCTAGGACCCCTCCCCCCCTTCTTGTTTCTGTTAAGCTTATTTATAAAGCACACATTTGCCAGGGCCTCATAGAGCTGAAAAAACAGTAACACAATCAAGTTAAATTAGAATTGTGTACTCCTTAACATTATGCTCATCCTATTAAAAGAGAACCTAACATGGAGAAGGTTGGATTGAGTACAAAGCAAGAGGGAGTAAATTCCAGAGCCTCGTGCATGCGATTGTGTAAATAAAGTCTCCAAATTTACGTCCACATGTTCTAGACCATGGGTACTCACAAACATTTCTCAGGGGGCTGCAAAGTGCTGTCTGTGGCATGCCCGAGGGTCGGGGTGATTAAAGGGGAGCGTAAGGGGACGCGAAGCAAATGCATGGTGTGGGCACCAAACCGAGCCTTCACGTGACTTCTGTCTGCCACCTATGCTCTATTCTCATGCATCAAAATTAAAAGTGAAAGCATTAACTTATAATGTAAAACATGAGAGGGAAAGAGATAATCATCTGGTGGCGGAATTGCAAAATGTGAAACCATAAAATCTGGTATCATTCCTGGCTTCACCACTTGATGAAATTGTGTGATCCTAGGCAATTTGTTAATTTCACTTTGCCTCCTATTTCTTCATTACACATATGGGAGCCCCTTAAAATACTCATAAAAGTTAAGGAAAAGGATATGTACGGTACAAAACCTTCAAGTTTTATTTAATAAACTGTAATGGTGTTCCAATTATATAACAACCAAGGTTAACCTGATCTACTAAGGTAAAACTCTCATGCATGTTAATAAAATACACTTGTTTGCAGAGAGTTTAAAACTGAAGGTGTCTTTAAAACTAAAGGTGTTCCTAAAGAGAGATTGTCTAGGGCACTTTCTTTTCTTCCTTATGGTTACTTTAGTTAATGTGTAAAATGTGAAAATAAAATATGCCCGTTTGTTTTGCAGCTTTCTGAAATATCCTGGTCTGTTAAGGGAACAGCAGCTCAGTGCTGCTGTTCACCAGAGGGCCGCAATTAAAGGTCAGGAGGGCCGCATGTGGCCCCCGGGCCATACTTTGAGTAGCCCTGTGCTAGACCATGGGTACCCGTAAACGCAAAGTATGGTCTCCAGTGTGCCAACTGCGATATAAAACAATTCCAAAACATTCAAGGAGCAGCGGGTCTTGCTACATCTCATGAAGCCAACCATATTTAAAGACTGCCTTGGGCAGACAAGAGCTAAAAATATACTGCTGACCAGGCTCTTAAAGCCTATATGGGAATATAGGTCCCACTGGAAGAATCCTGCTCCAGGGCATGGGCAGTGCAGGTTGTGCCACTATCATCTTGTATGCTGTTGCTTCGGTGTGTTACCACAGAGGCAAATTTATCTAAAGACAATTTTGTTTTGCAAAATGGGGTAAGAACATGCAAAGAGGCATTGACATACATCTACACCACAGCAGTACCAAAGGACCTAGCCCGAATTGGTAAACTCTTCTAGGAAGCTAGGAGACTACTATAGGGTGCAAGATGACCAAACGCAATTATCCCATAAGAACATGGTGCCTGAACTGGGGACTGCATTAACCAGAATATTTTGACTAAGATTAGACCTTTGGCATATTCACCAACTCATTGCCCAGCATGTTTTCTCTTTATTGGATTAGCAAGTGTCACTTTATTACACTGTTCTGACACAGTGGGCCTGGATTCAGTTAACAGGGCACGTTGCACACCAATCGGAACTAGCATTGTGGCACTTTATAGATTATCCTTCGAATCTGATCTTTCGTACCTAGGACATGCCAGAAATGCCTATTGGCTTTTACTACCTGCTTAAAAGAGTGGGAGTGGGGCTTTGCTGGAGGGGGTACGGGGGAAGGGGGCGCAAAGTTGGCGTTGGAGAAGCGAAGCATGTACATGGTGTAGTCAGTTTGTCATGGAGCTATTTTGAGGTTTTCATTTCATACTGCCCTCTTAATTAAGCCTCTAGTCTCTAGAAGAGTCATAGATTTTCCAATACTGTTATGCTATATTTGAATTGCTGTCTCTCTACCACACTGTAGGGTAAGCCTTATCTGCTCGCTAGCAGTACCTTGGGAGAGTCAAGTAACTAGTAAAAGAAGTAACTTCATTATTGATTGGAATGAATTGAATTGCACCATGTGCAACAAGAAAACCTAAAATCAATCTCGGCTTCCCCACTTGGCCAAATTGTGTGATCCTTGGCAATTGTTTTATTTCACTGATCACATGTAAGAACGCCTTGAAATACATGCGTTCAGGATTATGCACTGTCCAAAAACTAGTGTTTGATTTAAGAAACTATAATGTTGTCTATGTATAATAACAACGCAGGCCACCCAGAAGGTTCGACGTGACAACTGACTTGGCTCTCTGTTCTTTATTGGCAATGTTGTAGGGTGGGAGTAGGAATGAATGCTTTTCTTTTGTTCATTTTTGAAAACTCTCACTTAAAAAAATACTTCTCAAATCACTGATATCTGATGTACTAAGGCGAAACACTTCTGCATGTTAATGAAATACACTTTTTTTTGCATTTTGAAGATCATTTTTTAATTTTTATACATTTGTTGCTAGATGTCTTAAAAAGTAAATGTTTATAAAGTTATGTGCTGCAGCATACCTTATTTGCTTATTTGCTTTTACTTCAGTTAGCTTTTAAATAAAAGCTTCCCCATTTATTTAGTATATTGCTGAATGTTAGTTTTCTCTTTAAAGTAAAATGCAGCCCAGTGCGGTCGTTCAGCAGGGGGGTACATGTGAAGGTCAGGAGGGCCACATGCGACCCCTGGGCCGTACTTTGAGTATCACTGTTCTAGACAAAAGGTGTTATACAATCATAGGGTCCTGTCATGGGAATAAAAAGAATAGTTACTTGATAAACAAGCATTAAAAATGCAATAGGTCTCGCCTTTCATTAAGTTAAAGCCATTTGCTTTGCTATACAATACCATTAGCAAAGCAAATGGCTTTAACTTAATCAAAGGCGAGACCTATTGCATTTTCAATGCTTGTTTTTAAGAGTGCATACACAGAAATACCCGATTCAAAAATTTTCTGTGCACTTCCATCACGTTTTGAACTCTAGTAAATATATATTTTTTTTTTTTGCAGTTTTATATAGCGCAAACTCGACCTGAAGGTATCGGAGCGCTTTACATAAGCATTGGTTGCATTACAAACAGACACATTTTTCTTAGGACACGGGGAGATTAGATGGAGTTATTTGCCCAGAATCACGGGGTGTTGGGCTTCCCGCCAGGCTCGAGCCTGGTTCTCCAGGTTCAGGGTCAGCCGCTCTAGCCGTTGGGCCACACCCAGCCCCTTTGAGTTTTGTCTTGCCTTCGCTCTATTACGCGCATTGTGCTCTCTAGAGCGCTCTGACGCCGATGCTGGGTGGGGTCTGTGCAGTAGGTAGCCCCCAACAAGCAAACGTTCACAAACAAAAGCCATTTGCCTTTCGAAATGTCACCTCGGTCAGGATTAGTGGAAACATTCGATATTTCAAATAATCGACAGCGCTGCTTCATGCATCATTTTTTTATACTTCCCGATTGACCCAGTCCTTCAGGGCCGGCGTCATTTCAAAGCAAAAGGAAAAAAAATCTCCGCCATCATTTAAGCTATTGTCATTAAAGACTTAAAAAACGTTTTTCCAATGGTTTTTAATTAATTGCAGTAAAAGAAGCAGAGGCGTTAACATTTCTGCCGCACATAAAAGATTGGCAGAAAGAGTCCGACCTCGGACTTGAGAACATCAGGAAATATATTAAATGACGATTCAAGTGGTAAAAAAACAAACATTTGAGAGTAAAGCCTGAATAATATAGATGACCCTCTGCCAGGTTCTTGAATGTGAATCCTGGATTCAATGTCTGTAATGTAAACAGCACCATGAGACCTGAAAACAACACAGATCGAAAGGTTAATCTTTTTAAAAGTGCAACAGTTTCTTAGAAGAAAAGCTGGGGGCGTGTTTTGAAATAAAATAATCACCTTGCCCGTTTGATATTGCCCATCTAGCATCCACCGTACAAGACCCCAATAAATATTGTTAAAATAAACTACATTATAACTTTGAGATAAATATGCTCTCACTTTGATTTGGAAGAACAAAGCGCTTCGCGGCCTCGACAAGAATAGGAAGCGCTAAATAAATGCTGAAATGCAATACCACAGGTAGATTCTTAAATTGAAAAAGTGGTGCTGATGTCTACTGGCGAAAAATGCAGAATCTATTTAAACAAGAACCCCCTGTACCCCGGCTCTGTTAATATAGTGGTGGGATTGAGAAGAAGGGCCTGGGGTGGGTGAGTGGGAGGGGGGGGGGGTCGGGGCTCTTAGATTTCAAAAGTGAGGTCAGCGGCGGCAAAAGTCGTCTTTTCATAATGAAAGTTGCGCCGTGAGTGTGCACAGATTTACAGGTCTGTAACTATTCCCAGCAGAAAGGCGAATTTTATGACACAAAAAAAGAATTTCTGTGCCAAGCTGGAGTAGTGGCCTCTCTGAAAGCACACTGATAGATTCTCACGAAAGACTGTAAATAACAAGCTCTCAACATTGCGCGAAGCCAACCGCTTGTTTACATTTGCATTGCGCTTTCACTTAAAGTGAAAGCGCGATGCAAAAATAAACAAGCTGTCGCCATTGCGGAAAGGCTTTCTCCTTAATGAAAAAAACAAAGTGCCTACAACGACTAATGAAGGAGAGAGTGTCACGCCGCCAGTAAAAGATCCAGTCCACCTGGGCGGGGGAAAAAGTGGACAGGGTGGTAACCAGGAGGGACCAAAAAGCCTCCCGGACAATCATGACACCCGGTTTAGCATAATTGGCGACGCAAAATGACGCGCACCAATGGAAAATACACGCGGAGCAGAAAGCGAGCTTCTGAAATCGTATTGATTCCAAGAAGCCCTCGCATGGCGAGAGCAGTGCATGCGCGCTGCTAACGCCAGGCGAGACCTAAAAATATGGAGTGAACTATTTTGGGAATGGTCGCCATTGGTTTAAACATGACTCTTTTCTACTGACAGCCAGTGAAGCTGATGTTAAATAGGATTTATGTGAGACCTGTTTGAACTGCGAGTGTTTAGTCAGGCTGCAGTGTTTTGCCCCGGTTGCAGTCGGTTGATTGATTAATTTATTTTTCGGAGAGGGTGGACAAATGGCATAGCCATGACCAAATTTCTACTGGATGAAAGAATTTGTTATGTGAAAGTTAGTCTATAATGGACTGAACTAGCAAGGGCTGGGCAATTTAGTTGTGTGTCATCTGGCTACATATAAAAAGGGTTCCAGCTTTCCAAAGACGTTTAGTCAAATAAAGCATGTATATGTTAAATAGGGTTGACAAAATGGAACACTGCAGGCAGAACACCACAACAAAGGCTCCTAGGTTCTGCACGGAATATGTTGTAGTTACCACATACTAGCTGTCAGCGAGGAAGGATGTGATCCATTTCAAAGAAGTACCTTTTATGCTAATACCAGCCAGGCTTAAGATTAAAATGAATGGTCGATGGTATCAATGGCCGCCGAGAAATCGAGCAAGGCCAGGGCACTTGTTTCTCCTTTATCAACAATTAAGCGCAACTTATCTAAGATGGAAACTACTACTAACTCTGTACATGGACGGAAAGTAGCTTGTTGGGTCCTAAAAAATGCTGTTGGATTTAACAAAACTAGATAGTTTGGCAAACACCAACTGCTCAAAGAATGTTTACCTTAAAAAAGGAAGCAATAGTATGGGGCATTAGTTACTTAAGACAGTAGGGTGTAGGGACGATTTTTAAAAGTAGGTTCACTAGTGTCGTCTTCCACAAACAAAGAATGCAATTTGAGGGATTAATTAAATGTTTGAATAAAAGCATTAGGACTCGCAGAATTGAACTCTTTATTCACGGTGTCCTGAATACATCATCTGGAGTTCCAGAGGCATGCATAGCATGTAATGTTGTTACATGTTGAGTCTGATGTAACTGAACATTATCTAACTTTATCGTTGATTCAATAATATATTTTTGCATACTTTAACTTGTCGGCGTAGCATTTTTCCCGCCTAAATTCCCAGACAATTTCTTTGGATTTTAATTTAAAAAAGCTAAGTTAACACACACATCTTGTGAGGAAGTAATACTGGAGTTAATTAACTTGCTTGAAAGGCTGTGCTGCCAGCACCATATCTGAGGAAAGAACGCCTGTGCTCTGACAACTAGTCTGCATTCAGTTCCTTTGTAGTTCCTTTCCACTTTGCTACTGGTTTTCACAAGTAGATTTTTTTTTCTTTCTATTGTGGAAGACGGTGACTAGGTGAAAGCCTGATAAGAAAGGAAAAAAATTACATTTTGCCTTTTGCGCAATTTGATCATTTGTGTTTTATTCTGACACCTTTCTCATTTCCAGTGGATGTTGTTTAATTGTAGATTGTATTTATATGGCGCTTACTATCCATGACTAGGCATTGAAGCACATTGCAGCGAGTAGCACACTACTTGGGAACCCACGGTTAGATGTAAATGGGTAGTAGTAAGAGGTGCTTCCTTTTCCCTAGTAGGATTAGTTGTGGTAAGTTTTAAATCTTTGCTTTTGCGATCACATGCATTTACTCTAGTGTTTTGAATAGGGATAGATTAATTGAGGTGGTTTAATAAAGGGAATATGTTATTAGGAGTGGTGGACATGTGCTGCTGTTAGTTGGATAATTTGGACAGGAAGAGGGAAAAGTTTGGACGGATGTTTGGGAGTCCATAGTAGTCAAAAAGCATTAGGATGAGTCAGATTGGATAGACATGCAGAGGTGGATTTTTTTTTGTAAATGTCAAAAAATTAATATTTACATGTGTACAGACATGCCCACGCAAATGAATATATTGATACATAAACATTACACGTAGTAATATTTCTATGCAAGACAGAAACCCCTATAAGTACCCATATGTACATAAATTTAGTAATATTTACATTTTCAGGCATAACACATATGTTGTGCATGAATCTACCTTTTGTTATATTTTTTAAATAGTGTTGTACTCAATTAATCAATACATCTTTATTCAACTATGAAATAGCCATAAAAGCACACGATAAAATACGATAAATATACATAAAAGGAACATCAGATTTCATAAGTTATTAAATGTTTAAAACCTTAAAATAGGAAAGAGAGAGCTCAATCTAACATTGTTTTCCTAGAAGATACAGCAGCTTGAAGAAACATAGTTATGCAACAGCATGTTTCATCATCAGATAGGGTGCGTAAGAAGCGATATGCCTGCATACAAGATCGTAACTTTCTGGCTCTCATAAATGGTATAAGAAATTTTCGAGTATATAACATATAAAAACCACAGAAAAAAGAGAATGCAGCATGTTTTGCTTAGAATAGTTATTGCATGGGCATGTCCTCAGATCGAGCTCCTGCTGATACCCACTTGGGAAGCATAAAAGATATTTTACGGTACCAGCCATAAAGCTAAACAATAGGGTCCATGTCTGGCTTCTTTTTGTGTTCCATAAGTAATCTAAGCTAAGGTCCCTTAAGTTAAAATGCAGATAATCTAAAACACTCCTTTTTAGGTCTCGCCTAGCGTTGCAGCGCATGCGCTGCTCGCTCTGCGAGATCTATTGTCGTCGAGGAGACTTCGGAAGGGGACTTGAAGCCCCGCCCATCCTTCCCATTGGCAGGCGTCATTATTTATGTTAAACGCTGGCCTCCGATTGAAAACGAGGCTTCTTGGTGAACGCCCTGTCTCCTTCTCGGCCAGCCCATCCGGACTGGATCGTGTGCTGGCGGCGTGAAACGGTCTCCTTCAATTAGGTCTGTGAGCACTTTTTTTTCTTCTTCATTCGGCTTTTGCAAACACGCGGCTGCATTCGCGCATTGGTGACGGCAATAGTTTTTAGCCCCATTAGCCGGAATCTACCTGTGTGCTTTCGGGTCGCTCTATGTGCAGGTCCCTGGTGAGTAACTCTGTCTGCTCACTTCTCTTGTATGAAATGAATCGCTTTGCCTGTTTTGCTTGTCTCTACATCGTCGCTACTCTCTTTCTCGATCTCCAATCCCCACCCCGCCCTCTTGTTTGGTTGAGCGCCGATTCTGAAGCTTCATGGCGCAACATTGATTCGCCCATGGCAGGACGCGGAAGCAGCGGTACTGGTACAAGGGAGCTTTAAACACGGGACCCCAAAAAATAAAACGGAGTAGAGATCACAAAGAAACGCACTGATACCCCTCCGCACTTTTCCAGTTTGACCACATCTGTCCCCCATCTGCCCCGCGGATTCACCTATCCAGTCTTACCAATGTAGCTCCACCTGCCGCCCCCCCTTCTCCCCCTCCTCGCTTTCTGTCCCCACCCACCTCTTCTCAAGAGGAGCCCCCATGCAGGAGGGGGAGGAGGGCTAGGGACCCAGGAAGGGAAAAGCAGATGTAAAGTGCTTCCCTGCCCCCTTTTTTTTGCAACCCGCCCCCGGCTTGCCCCAGCTGCTTCTTTTGAGGTCACTGATGAAGTGTGGGGTGGGGGGAGAGGGTTCTCCCGCCCCCGCTAATCTGCATTGTCAGCATTCAAACCTGTGACCTGCAGGTTACCCAAACAAATCGTAGCAGCCGCCGCATCCATTCATTGAGCAAAAACGCAAGCATTGAAACCTGTGATCTGCGGGCCATGTGCCAATCTCGCCTGCAGGTGCATTAGCCACCCGAGCTGGCTCAGGCTCAGTGCCTGTGATTTACAGGTTAAACACAGACCTTTCCAGTGGACGTTCAGCCCAATCTGCGAAGTAATGGCCTTCAAAGCATATCGTATCCGACTGAACATTTATTTATTCAGGGAACTATCCGCCGCGAACAAGGCCTCCGAGTTGGTCAGAGCGCCTCATATTTTATGCATGTTAAAATACAGTATATACAGCAGTCCAGGCCTATAAGAAAGTATGGGGACTTTGATCCCGAGCACACTGGGTGCAGCGTCAGTGAGAGTCGAGGAAAGGTCGGATTACTAAGAAAAAAAGCTACATTGTTGGACTTCCACAGAGAGTAACTGCATATACAATATAATGCAACTAATCTTTAAAGTGCAGGAGACCCACTTCTTTCCTTTCATCCTGAGGTAACACAAGGTCACCATTGACCCTGCCGGAACAGTTCTTATTTGACAAGAAGTATGGGGATTTTTTTCATAACATTAAAAATGATTGGAAACATAGTTCTTCATAGATCCCGTTCAGTTCGACCTCTGACTATATACAAGCGGTGCACAAGCAGATAGCACCGCCTGTGTAAGCACAGAATGAGCGAGTGTTGTCTACTTCACCCAACGTGGGAGGTAAAGGCCAGTCGCAGCATACAAATAGTAAAAGCTACATCTTTCTGGAAGTAGTGCCTTGGTTTAGATGTATTTGTGTGCATAAACACCGGTAAATCAATATTACAAATGGTAAATTGCATCGCCCTAAAATATTGCCATGGATTAGGCGTACTTGCTTGCTGAAACCGAGATCAAATCACGCACGTTCGTATGCTCATGGCATATCAGGTTTCGAGGTATCTGTCTGATAAATTAGAGAACGCCGTAATCGGTCAAAAGCGTTGGGCAGCGTGATAGACTCGGATAGTGAACTCCATACCTTAAGTGTATGCCCTGAGATGGAATGGGCAGCGGGTGAGGTTTTCTTAAAGAGTTTGCTCTGAAGGCGAAGGTTAGTTTTGATTCTGACCCTAGAGGAGCCCCAAAAATGGTCAGTTTCTGCAGGAATATCTTGGACGTATTCAGGTTTGTGAATACATCTTGCCTCAATTGGAAGTCATTTTAATGAGGAAAGGGCAGTTGTGATATGGCCGTATTTGCATGAGTTTGAGACAAGCCCAGCTGCAGCATGCAAGCCCGGGGCTTATTTACAAGCCCTTTGCGCCGCCAGTGCGTCACTTTTTCCCATATTAAAAGTGACGCGCCGGTGGCACAAGGGGCTTGTAAATAAGCCCCCCTCGTCTTTAGAGGTGCAAGGCTTACTTTGGAAGTCCAGTGAGGAGAGTATTTCCATTGTAAGGGGGGAAAGGACAAGGGGTTGTACAGCCAGGTGTACGTCCTTTGATGGTAGGAAACGTTTTCACTTACGGAGAAGTCTGTGTCAAGAACTGCTTTATTTGGTCAGATTTTTAATGTGGACTCCAAGGTTTAGTTTTCTGTCTGATTTGATACCTCCAGGTCTACTAGAGTCAACAATTTGAAGTTGAAAGCACGCAGATGTATTCAATTTTCATTCAGCTTAAAATTGGGTTTTCAAGACAGTAAGAGAAATTCAGTTTCTAATTCATTTCATTTTAGATGCCTCCCTGGCATCCATTTTTGAATATAGGCGGGGAAGATGAGACCTTGTGATCAGCAATGGAAGGGAGTCTAAGGTTTAACTATGCATCCTTTGCGTAGAAATAATACTGAAACTCCTGGATCCATCAGTAGTGATCCAAAAGGTTCAATATACATAAAGAAGTGCGAGGGTGCCAATATTAGACCCTTGGGCATACCACGGATCACAGGCATTGGCTTGGAGAGAGATTCCCCAGTTTTAACATATTGATACCTACCTCCAAATAGTTTTCAAGCCATTTTACTATTGCACCATTTAAAATAAAAATAATTTTAAAACAAGCCCAGAAGTTCAGGGGAAGACTGTACATAGCGCACTTGGTTGCTCAGCAAACCACGAAGAAGAGGAGGTTCACTGCAGGTGTCTGTCCTCCCGCATCCTAATAAATCTGACCAGATCTTGTTTGTTTTTGGAAGAATACAGCCTACAAGGGGGATCTGGATAGTCAGTGACAGTTACTTGTGCCTCATGCTACTCTTCTCACTCTCCTTCCTTCTCCCTCATGCTGCTCTTCTCCTCACTCCCCTTCCTTGTACCTCATGGTTCTCTTCTCCTCACTCTCCTTCATTATCACTCACGCTGCTCTTCTCCTCCTCACTCTGTCCTTGTGCCTCTCGCTGCTCTTCTCCTCCTCCTGTCCTTGTGCCTCACGCTGCTCTTCTCCTCACTCTCCATCCTTGTGCCTCACGCTGCTCTTCTCCTCACTCTCCGTCCTTTAGCCTCACGCTGCTCTTTTCACACTCTTTCCTTGTGCCTCACGCTGCTCTTCTCACTCTCCGTACTTCTGCCTCACGCTGCTCTCTTCCTCACTCTCCTTCCTTCTCCCTTGCCCTACTCTTCTGCTCCTCTCTCCTTCCTTGTGCTTCACACTGCTCTTCTCCTTCTAACTCTTCTTATGCTTCATGCTGCTCCACAACTATTACAATCCAATCCACATCATTCCACTACACACCGCAAACATACACTCCATAACGCATAAGTAAAATACATCGCCATTTACAATGCCAAAGGCTCTAACTCAAACAAATGCGAGACCTATTGCATTTCCAATGCTTGTTTTGCTATCGGCCCGTAATCTGTCTGTTTCAGCTTTCTCCAATAATAGATGCTTCACTTGCTTCCTACAAGCGACAGTCTGTGGCTCTCTTACCAAAAACCCATCTATTTGGGCCACACTTTCCAAGGATTTTTTGACATGGGCCAACTGAGCAATGGGAAGGCCCTTGGCGCAGGCCAGACAATCCTGGACTATACTCTTTATTAGTGTGGCACCTTCTGCACTCCAAATGGAGAGCCACAGGGTGGCCGGGCGACTTTGTGCAAATTTAATGGGAGGAAGATGCTGGGCCTGATTCTAACCTTCTCAGGAAGCAATTCTCCTCCCTCTTTAGATTTGGAGGCGCACCCAGTCCCCATATGCCCGCACTGTAGGTTGCAATAGGAATGCACTGCAATAGATATATTTGCAGTAAGGGTTTCGGGGGCCTTCCTCCCTTTGATGATGGCAAACTGAGCAGTGACCCGATGGATCTTGAGAACTTTACTCTGCACTGTGCTGAATGTTGAGACCATGAGCCTGAAGTGCTAAAATTACTTCCTAAATAGGAGAAAGTGCTAATGCTAGATAAAGTGCTTGGGCCTACAGTAATAGTGTAGTTTTGTGCACTTTGGACCACATGATATTAAAAATTATTTAGTAAAAGTTGTCGACAGTTTAAGAATAGCCATAAAATTCACAAAAGAGTGAGTTAAAAGTCGCAAAGCTTTGGTGGTTCGGGCAATTAAGCGATACCAAAGGGGATGATGGACGGAGCGCTTGAGCAAATCAAACACTCACCCCCAGTCAACTGATCTGGGTTTAATCCATCATCATTCTTTAGCTCACTCCACCACCCCAGTTCAGACATGGCCATATGCAAATCAGTCTGACCCTGTGCCTCATGGGAACAGTCCAGCCCGAACTGCCAAGCCATGTCTTCCCTGGACCGGAAACAAGCATCCTGGGACCGGTTTCTGGCTATTCAGCCGTCATCAGCCAGGCTAGCTTGAATCCAGTGGCAAAGTGAGTAAGGGACCCACGTTTGGGCATACCCTGCCAACTTAGGGCGAACAACCAGCATCATCCGCATATAGTAAGGCAGGTTGTATTCCTACAGGTTACTTCCCTATAATTATATTTACATACATGCATTATCGTACAAAGAAGCATAAATCCATATACTCATCTACGTACTGTGACATTTATATATGTAATGCATAAACATACAGCCCCCCTTGTAAAAAAAGTTAAAAAAATTAAAAACCTGGCATCGCGCCGGGGGCCCCGCCCCCTCCCTGCAGCACTCAGCAAACGCGCCCCCTGGCGCGTTGTAAGTTGGGGAATTAATTCCCCTTGAATACTGAGGGTCCCTGGGGGCCAACTAGCCCACCAGGTACCTCCAGTATGCGCCACAGAGCTGCGTTGCAGAGAGGTGTTCCGAGGCCACGCCCCTTTTTACACCTCTCTGCAACGCAGCTCTGTGGCGCTTACTGGAGGTACCTGGTGGGCTAGTTGGCCCCCAGGGACCCTCAGGACTCAAGGGGAATTAATCCCCCAATTTACAATGCGCCAGGGGGCGCGTTTGCACAGTGGTGCAGGGAGGGGGCGGGGCCTGACATAGCAAGTGTGCAAACGCGCCCCCTGGCACATTGTAAATTGGGAGATTAAGTCCCCTTCAACCCTGAGGGTCCCTGGGGGTCAACTAGCCCACCAGGTACCTCCAGTAAGCGCCACAGAGCTGCGTTGCAGAGAGGTGGTCTGAGGCCACGCCCCTTTTTACACCTCTCTGCAACGCAGCTCTGTGGCGCTTAATGGAGGTACCTGGTGGCCTAGTTGGCCCCAGGGACCCTCAGGATTCAAGGGGACTTAATCCCCCAACTTAGAACGCGCCAGGGGGCGCGTTTGCAGAGTGCTGCAGGGAGGGGGTGGGGCCTTATATAACAAGTTAGCAATGCTGCTGTGTGGGACTTACTGGAGGTAATAAAAGGGATAGTTGGCCCCCAAGGTTTACGTTGGGGGGCTAACTATCCATCCTGTTACGTCCGCTAAATCCCACACAGTGGGATTGCTAAAAGGTGTTTGAAGGCCACGCTCACCTTTCTCCACCACTCTGCAAACGCGACTACTATGTTATAGTTAGAAATTAGCATTTAAAAAACCTTAGAAATTCACTGAAAAAACCATAGGTTTCAGGGACGTTATAGTTAGTTGGACATTTTACTCGTACAAAACCAGAGAAATTCCACCGTTATAGTTAGTTCAGCTAACTATAACTCGGAGCCCCCGCAATGCACTGCTGATGACGTCACATATTACATCATTCATGACATGGTCAGTGACATCACTGATGACATCTCAAATGACATCACTGATGACATCATCCACGTGATAATCTGATGCACCTCCTCACACCCTAATATAACCTTTGATACACCCACTCTAAAATACAGACTACCATTTTCGAAACCATAGACACACCAATACCAGTTACTACATACCCACTCACTGATTCCTAGGTCTACACACACGTCCACTCATTCATCCATACAGCCACTCATAGATGCAGTCACTCATTGATACAGCACTATCATATGCACTCATACACCTGTACAGACACTCACACACCACCACTCATCCAGAGTTACTCACACACCTAGTCAGTCATGCAAAGAATCAATCACACTTCCATTTACTCACCGATACAGTTATACACACACCACATCACTTATTCATACAGATACTAACGCATACTTACTCTCTTACACAATCACTGATACAAGTACACACTCATCCATACAGCCACTCTCACAATCACTGACTCTCACGTATAGTCATTTATATACTCCAACTCTCACATACACTGCCTTTTACATATGTAGTTACTTCGACATGTACCACTGAGACATCCATTCACTCACCAACACACCCATACACACACTCCCCCACCCATACAGCTGTTTCCACATGCACTCTTGAACCCATACACCCAGTGAATCAACCACTCACACATCTATGCACAATCTCACACCTCCCTCCCACCCACCCACCCACACACACACACTCCGGCACCCATACAAATACTCAGGCAACCAATCGATAACCCATATAGACACTCATGTAGCTACTGACCAACCCATACAGCAGCTTACACAACAACAGACAGACTGATAGACATTCACATAGTTTAGTCACTAACCCATACAGTCAGTCACGCACCTACAAAATCCTCCATCCAGACACTTATACACCCACTCATTCTTCAATACACCATGGCATATATATAAAACATATTTAAAATTTATAGAAACAGTCACTGGATGATGTCATCAGTGATGTCACTGACCATGTCATGAATGATGTAATATGTGACGTCATCAGCAGTGCATTGCGGGGGCGCGAGTTATAGTTAGCTGAACTAACTATAACGGTGGAATTTCTCTGGTTTTTTAAATGCTAATTTCTAACTATAACGTGCCTGAAACCTATGGTTTTTTCAGTGAATATATATATATATATTACCTACTGGAGATCGCCACTAGGTAGTTATAGTTAGGACCTAGTTTCTATAGGAAAAGCGTTTTTTCTTTCGCCAATAACTTTGACGCCGTTTGAGGAATCTTCGTGAAATTTTCAAAACTAATGGCCCGCTCCGGTCAGCTCCTGTCTGGAAAGTTTCGGGGTAATTCGTCAAGCGGGGGCTGAGAAAAAAGGGGGGTCCCAAAACTCGTTTTCTCCATGTTAATTTCCATAGGAAACTTTAGACAAAGCTACAGCCTGAACTGCTGAACGGAATTACACCAAATTTGGCAAAAAGGTAGCTCTTGGTTCAGAAAGCGTTCTTTTTGTTTTAAATGGTGTAAATCCGTTCAGTAGTTCCTGAAATATTCATATTTAAATAAATTATATATCTGGTGACCGCGGTGGATCCGCGAACCCGCACGAGCTTGATTTCCTATTGGCTGCCAACACTCTAAACCAAAAAGTGTTGGCAGCCATCTTGTGACTCGGTTGAACCGAGTCACAAGAAAAAAGGACAAAAAACACAAAAAAGGGGCAGGGTAGAAACACCCTGAGCCCCTAGGCCTGCTCAGGGGGTCCCACAGGGACCCTCTGGTCCTAAAAAAGCTTTTTTTTTTTATATGTTCGGCCGGATTCACGCTGAGTGCGCGAATCCGGCTGAAAAAAAAAACGAAGCACGGACTCCCGTGCTTCGTTTTAATAGGCCCACGAGTGGGCCAGGTCCCGGGGCAATGTGCCAAATGTATGCGGGGGCCGCATGGGCCCCCGCAGCCCCGGGGACCGCCACCTACCCAGGGCTTTATTATTTATGGGCAGGGGGGCCTCTCAGGGACCACCACCTCCCCGGGGCACTAATTATGGTAATACAGGGGTCTGTTGCGGGGCTCCGGGGACCACCACCTCCCCGGGGCTACATACATGTTGGGAGGGGGGCCACGCGGCCCCCCTCCTGGAGCCCTCCTTGGCCCTGGGGGTCGCCACCCCCCCAGGGTCGGCTCCAGCAATGTCCCGGGGTGCCCGCCCCCGGGACATTGCAGTTTGCTATAGCAGGGCGGGAGCACGTCTCCCGCCCTGTCACTGCGCAAACTGCTTTGCTTCGTGGAAGTGAGAGCAGGAAACCTGCTCTCGCTTCCACGAAGCAAAGCAGAATTGCTTTTTGGCAAAGGGAGCTGCATGTCAGCAGCTCCCTTTGCCCAAAAGCAATGCCAGCTCCAGCAGGAGGCGGGGAGCCGGCAGTGACTGCGGGGCATTGGGGCTCCCCCCGAGGTCCCCAACGTGAGGGCCTGCCTTGGGGGATGGGGTTCTTGGGGCCAAAAGAGGCCCAGAGAAGGGGGGCCACGCGGCCCTCCTCCCGGATATTATTATTTATAAAAAACACGGCAATGCCCCGGGGGATGGGGTCCCCGGGATCAACAAAGGCCTTAGGAGGGGGGGGCCGCGCGGCCCCCCTTCATTAATATGATTAATTAAAAAAATTATAAATATGTGGCCATGCCCTGGGGGATGGGGTCCTCGAGGCTGAAATCTGCCTCGGGATGGGGGCCACGCGCCCCCCTTCCCGTTTAAAATAAAAATGTCTCAGGCCCTGAGGGATGGGGTCCCCGGGGCCCAAAAATAATTAAGGGAAGGGGGGCCACACAGCCCTTCTTCCAAAAATAAAAAATAAAAAGCCGGCATCTTGCCTGCGGCCCTGCACCACTCTGCAAACGCGCCTCCTGGCACGTTCTGGGTTGGTGGATTAAGTCCCCTAGAATCTTAAGGGTCCTTGGGGGCCAACTAGCCCACCAGGTACCTCCAGCAAGCCCCACACAGTGAGATTGCTGAGAAGTGGTCCAAGGCCACGCCCCTTTTTACACCACTCTGCAAACGCGTCTCTTGGCGCACTGCTGGTGGGGCGATGAGGTCCACATGTGTCCTGAGGACCTCAGGACTAAAGTGGACTTCATCCCCCGAGGAGCAGTGTGCCAAAAGGCGAGTTTGCAGAGTGGTGTAAAGAGGGGGAGTGGCCTCAGACCACTCTCAGCAATCCAGCTGTGTAGGGCTTGCTAGAGATAACAGGAGTGCTAGTTGGCCCTCAGGAGGCAAGGGGACTTCATCCCCCAACCAAAAGCGCGCCAGGAGGCGCGTTTGCAAAGTGGTGCAGAAAGGGGGCGTGGCCTGTGTGCAGCTCTGAGCAATCCAGCTATCTGGGGCTTACTGGAGATATCAAGTAAGCTAGTTGACCCCTAAGGACCCCCAGCATCGAAGGGGACTTTAATCCCCATCTCAGAGCGCGCCAGGGAGCGCGTTTGCAGAATGGTGGGCAAAGGGGGCGTGGCCTGTTATGAAAACTTCCCAATGCTGCTGTGTGGGACTTACCGGAGGTAATGGGAGGGGTAGTTGGCCCCCAAGGACGTCCTTGGGGGCCAACTACCTCTCCTGTTACCTTCAGTAAGTCCCACACAGTGGTATTGCTAAGAGGTCTTTAGAGGCCACGCCCCCCCTTTCTCTGCCACTCTGCAAGTGCGCCTCCTGGCACGCTACGGGTTGGGGGATGAAGTCCACTTTACTCCTAAAGGACTTTGGGGGCCAAGAAGCCCTACTTGTACCTCCCTTAAGTCCTACGCACCAGAATTCCTGAGTGCTGATTGGAGACCCAGCCCCCTTTCTGCACCACTCTGCAAACGCAACTACTACATTATAGTTATAAATTAGCATTTAAAAAACCATAGAAATTCACTGAAAAAAACATAGGTTTTAGGGACGTTATTGTTGGTAATTAGCATTTAAAAAACCTTAGAAATTCACTGAAAAAATTACAGGTTTCAGGGATGTTATAGTTAGTAATTAGCATTTAAAAAACCTTAGAAATTCGCTGAAAAAAACCACAGGTTTCAGGGACGTTATAGTTACTTGGACATTTCACTCGTACAAAATCAGAGAAACTAACTCGCGCCCCCGCAATGCACTGCTGATGATATTACATATTACATCACACACCCACATGCACCTTACGGCTTCATCAACAAAAGAACTCCACTAAAGAGCCCCTTCGTGGGTGCCCGTCGGGTATTGCAGCGCCGGCCCGACGAGGAGCAAAGCCCAATGACGAAACATAACATCCCTCGGGGTGTGTGAGGGCACTTTATCAAAGACCTGAATATTCCCACCCACACTTAGGAACTGCACACTAATTTGCTTTATCAGTTTACGTTTGGGAGTACGTGTGCAAGACCGGGATAAAAAAACTCCTGGTTCCTCTTGTTTGAAGGATCTTCTCACATAATCTTTGCACCGTAAAATCGAAGAAATTGGATATGCTTTTAAGAAGATGGTCCTGAAGTGCAGACATTTCATTAGAATTCTTGGCTTTTTCAGCCACAAGACTCTTTGAGGCTATCTTATTGGAATTAAAAGAGGAAAGAGAAAGCTTGCTTTCTAAGCTCAGTTGGGCCTGGTTGTGTTTGTGTATAGTTACATTGTGCTTGAAGTTTAAATGTTTATCTGGCTTTTAGAACTGAAATTGTTAGCTCAGTGTTATTCTTCTACTGAATCTAAGTTTTTGTAAGAGTTGACTAAGTATTGTACAGACATGTTGAGATTTGAATTGTCAAAGCAGACAATGTTACCTAATTGTTTATATCAGCATTTCGCAAACTGTGAGTCACAAGCCGATTTTTGGTCTGTTCAGAAATTCCAAGCAATAAATACGGATGCCATTAAATTCTGTGTGTATATTGTCACATTTTCTGGAACCTCACAGATGATGGTCGAATGACAAATTTCTGCATTCAGCAGATAGGAAAGCTAAATTGCACACTTTTTTGTAACACTACCCACTTTTGCAGTAGTTTCTGTGTGCCTCATTGCAAACAATCCCTCTACCTAATTCAAAGACCGTGAAACCCCTCTCACCTTGTGCAGAACCTGTGTGCCTACCACAGACAGAGGTGTGGCCAGGGAAATGAGCGGCCACACCTTTGTGATGATGTCAGACCAGTTGTTTGGGCAGCTCCTCTCCCACTGGAATTGGTGCCTGCCTGACTGGGGGAACAAAGAAGGCTCTGCCCAGGTTTCTGCTTTCATTTGCCTGTGCTAGGGTATGCCTTTTTGAAGTTAATCAAGTTCCTAAGTACAGCCTAGATGGTCATCCTGCCACAGCAACAGAACACCTTCTCACGCCCAAAGCCTTTTTCTAAGCAGTGGGAGCAAGTTATCAAGGGGGCTATTAAAGCTCCTGGGTGACAATTGGTGCTTATGTAAATGAGCCCTCAGAAACTTTAGGCAGGGAAAAGGTAACTTTCTAAAAGTACCTTCTTCAAAATATTCATTACAAATCTATATTTACCAGTGAATTGGGCTTGTGATAAATATTTTAAAAGTCCAAGAGTTACAGCAGTTTCCTAGCAAGAGATAACATTATTTAATGTAATTTTGAATCCCAGTGTTTTCCTATGGAACAGTCAGAACAACCAACCCTGCTACAGTGAAAATAGCTTTAAGGGCCTTTTCACTGTAAGGACATCTTTAACATGAAGCGTTTACATGTCCTACTTTTAAATACCATGCACCCTGCCTTATGGGTAATAAGGCCTACTTAGTGTCTCTGGCCCCACCACCTGGTCTGGGTGATCTTGAAGAGGCCTCACAGAAGATCTAGATTGTTCCTCTGGTAGCCTCCACCCTCTATTCTTTCAGATGTGTGGAGACATGAGGGTGAGGTGTAGTACAGCACCTCTTCCCTCAAACTCACACGGCCGCACTGGAGTGCAGTTGCGGCAGAGCTGAGATCAACACAGATTCTGCAGCAGGAGAGACAAGTACGGAAACCGTGTATTTTGGCTATCATAGATGCTTTCTTCAGGCAAGCTTTTAATAAACTTTATTGAAAAAAATTAACTGTAAGTTGCTAAGGTAGAAGAGCAACATGCGGTAGGTCACTGGCAACAGTCCTGGAAGGCATGAATGGTGAAATTGTAAGGGCTTAGGGAGGGGCACGCATAAAGCAGACTCGTCTCTAGAGGACCTGGTACTGCTCTCCGCATCATTTCACCCTCAACACCACGTTCCTGCCCCAGAGGAGCTCGAAACCTTTCTGCTGCATCCCCTCACCTGAAATACTTTTCAGGTTCTTGAATAAAAAACCTCTGCTAGTTTTACTCCTGACCTTTTTCTAAAGAGTTTAGTGCCTTTCCACATACTTCTGTCTAGTTGAAGCAGTTGTTTCCCAGTTCTTTTGGGTCATAGGTTAATTATTTTATAGACCAAACTATATCAGAACAATTGTTTTGGGTGAGAACATGTTGCAACATGCACAATGCTCAGCTGTGCTTAATTAGAAAACACTTTTTCCCAGGTCACCCACTTCCAAGTATTACACTCGCTTCAGTCCTGCGTTTACTTATGCAACATAAAGTTTATTTACAATTTTTTTCAATTCTGATTTGAAGGTGCTCTTAAACAATGGCTAAAATGCACCTGCAAATCTTCTGTCAGTGTGACCCACAGCCAGAGGTGAAATGCACCAGTGGTTGGGGTACTCTTGCAGTTATTTCATTGCTTTATAATATATGGCACAAATACCACTGCTGAAGAGTGCATTATGCATTTCATCTATTCATGAATAATTCAGGTGAACGCAATATTGTAACACATGTTCTAATGCAATAATAACACAGCAGTTTGTTACTTATTACGTGGCTAAGACAAATGCAAAAGTCCATGCTGAATCAACTTTTCCATTCATCTCTCATACCCATGTATGCTCCACAGTTTTTTCATTGATCATCCCACCTATTAAACTAGCCACCCGCTCTCAATCACTGCCCCTTCTCCCACACTGCTCGCCCCTCTTTTTGTCCCGCCGTCCTCCTTTTGCCCCAAACGTTACTCTTCACTTCGTACATACCCTTCATTTATTCTTGCGCTCGTCTGCTGTTATAGCTTCCATCTATTCACTCACCTATTCTAGCCATCCATGTAAGCCTGCTTCACTCACCCATCTATTCATTCATCCAACTGTTGAATCCTTCTCTTAATGCCAGCCCACTCAAACACACAAGCAGTCTGTGAAGAAGCATATTAGCAATAAGGCTGCTCTGTGGCATTTGCCAATGCTTGCTTACCTTATTAGCCGCATACCGTGCTGTGTATGGTCTGTGCAAGCTGCACCTTCTTGCTGCCTTAATTTTTTCCGTTCTTTCGGAGATAATAGTCATATGAGCTTTATTGGAGGCGAGCAGAATTGGTTGCTCTATGAGAATCTGGAGTCCCTTGATCGACCTATTTGGATGCAGGGTGAAGCTTAAACGGTGATGACCAAAGTGGCATGCATGCTACTGAAGTAGGTGAAAATAGCACCACTACTAAAGCTTTCTAATACACTATTCAGTATCTGTTTTCAGGTATACAGTGCTTTGGATGTAAAAACAGCAAGAAAAATAGTCGAAGTGTGGCATATGTGCATAATTCTAGACTTATTTGAAATCTTTGCCATGTCCTGAAAAATGTAGCAACGAATGCTCGCAAAAGCCTGAGCTATCAAGCTTTCAGGCAATATATCTGCATCGAGAAATGTATGAATTGTGGCCAAAGAAACCTGTTTGTCAAACATATGTCGTCATTATAAATGGTCGTCCGTGTGGCAGAATGAACCGCGATTAAATATTTTAGTGTTGAATTTCAAAACTGAAGTTGAATTATTTGTGTGCTCCGACCTATCCCCATTAAATACCATATTAATCTTAAGTAGTCTGACCATTGTTTCCATATTTCATTAGCAAAAGAATTGTACATTTTGAACCCCAGATGACAGACTACGCACATGTGACTTTTCACTTGTATGTATTTTTGTTTCAACAGGGAAATTGAGATATGCCAACAACAGCAATTACAAAAACGATGTCATGATCAGAAAAGAGGTATTGTTTGCTATTGACCATTTTTATTACACTTATTTACATAGCAGTGACCTAGACCACTTGGCTGTGAAGCACTTTGCAGAGCTCCAAAAGGGTGTCTTAGATGTGTGGTGTAAAGGGAGCAAGGGAAAATCAAAGCTGTATGGGCAACAACAAATAGTGCATTATAAGAACAACATCCTGAAAGCGACTAGATGGAGAGGTGAAGACTTCTGAGTTTCAAAGCTGGGCGTGGTTTTGCTGGCGCTAGAAAGAATGAGCTTGAGGAAGTACATATAAAGTGCCCTAAGAGGTTTTTCCCCCCCCAGATTTTTGTACTTTCACTTTAGACAACTCTAGATGGAAAGCAGCCTGGCTCCTGTGTTGAAGATTGTTCTGGTGGTTGTTGGTTTTTTTAGCCGATAATTGTGAGCACTTCGAGGGGAGGCTGCTTAGTCTGAATTAAATGAAGGCATGCAAAGGGACATAGTGAAGCAAGATGAATATATGAGAGGTGATATGGTCCATTACCTCATACGAGGTGAGTGCCACTTGAGAGTTTGGCATGCGTCAGAACCACATTTTGAATGTGGGGCAATGACGATTCTCCAATTAATGTGCAGAGAGAATCTTGATTTTATGAAAGACAAACGGAGGCTAACATTATGCAAATGCTTTTATTTGCTGCCCAAAAATGCAACCCTTTAAAGAATGTCAATACATCATAAAACATAAGGATGTTCATAACACTATAAATAGGCAGAGCACGCTCCCATCTTCCTCTTAGGCTGCGATGACACCAAGGATTGGACACATCGTGGCATCCCGTTTGCTCCTCAGCATTGTTATCTAAGGATCAAAGGAAAAAAAACTGTATAGTAAAGACGTATAGTGAAGATATACTGAAGCAGTAAAAAGCAAAAGCAATAAACAACTTCGGAGAGCATTACATTAGTAATAGAAAATATAGAAATATACAATTTCAGTGAGCATTACATTGACTTAAGAAAGTAGTAGTAATATCAAGTCCATACTCAGGGTGAGGAGGGTGGGATAATGTTAGCCTCTGTTTGTCTTTAACGAAATCAAGATTCTCTCTGCATATTAATTGGAGAATCGTCATTTCATTAGAAGACCGGAGGCTACCATTGTGCATGTTCAAAGCCATATAAGGCTACACTGCTAACATGCTCCACTGGTCTCAAGTTAAATTTTGAGAAGGTACTTGCATTGGACCAATCGGCAGCTTTAAGTATTTCAGGTAGGGATCCTCCTGCCCAGAATACTTTACTGGCCATTGCACCCCTAGAAGAATGTGCCCCAAGCCTAGAGAGATCCACGCCTGCTTCATGCATAATCAGACGGACCCATCTGGCTAAGGTAGCTGTAGAAACAGCTCTATATGGACTAACATATGATAAGAGAAGCTGGTCAGTGTCGTGAGATCTGAATGTTGAAATTCTACTCTCCTAAATCTTCATACAATTAACACACAATTTTTGACACTCATGGAAAAAGGGATAGAAGATAGACTCTGACATGGTTTTGGTTCTTTTCCAAATATCGAAATGGACACCTTCAGAAGAATAGAATCTATTGGAAAGTTCTAACGCTTTAATGTCTGAGACTCTTCTTTTTTTTAAGTTCAAAAAGAAAATTTTATTGGTAGAGTAAAGGTGTCAATACAGAGTTCATAGCATTAAATACATATCATTACAATAAATAAATTTTGCTACATTAAAGAATAAGAAATGAGAAACCAGACTTATGGGTAAATTTAGAAAAATCTAAACGGTACGAATGAATCTTGTAAGTAGTTAATAGATAATGTAGGAACATATAGGGGGTTTAGGGGGGTTTTAGAACTTCTTGCTGGGATGGTTGTAATTGGAAACATTGTTTGGCACAAACGTCTAGGTATACTGTAACAGGTGACCACAGATCTAAACGTTTCGTTGCCATGTATATAGGATAAACAAAGGAGGTATCCAATCTGTGATTATGGCAAACAGTATACCACCATGCCTTATAGGAGATTTTAGAGAAATCCTTCCAATTTACGGTAATTTGTTGGAATGCAACCGCTAATAAGTCAATAATTTTCACATTAAGTGTAACATTCTCCCAACAAGGCGAAAGACTACCTAAGAAAACATGAATGAAGGAAAAAGAAAATTTAGTTCCGAAAATCAGATTAATTTGAGACCACACTTGCCTCCAAAAATTTTTTACAATTGTACATGAAAATATCATATGGAATAGGTCAGCATTTGAAGAGGAACATGTCCAACAAGCATCTGACACAGTCACTCAAGGCACTCGGTGTAAGTAAAAGTCTATTGTACACAAAAAACAGCGTCTGTGTTGTGTTAGCTGCCCTGGATGATTTACGTAATTTAAGCCATATTTTATTCCAAAAGAGACTGGCCATGTTGACGTGAGATCCCGTTCCCATGCCTCCTCTGTTTTAGATTTCTGCCTATTAATGTCCTCGCCCCGTAAATACTTATATATAGTGGAAGCTCTGGGTCTAGTTTTTAGTAAAGTGCAAAGTATAGAGGAAGGTTCTGATGAAGTGGAGATAGTGGGTGTGGTGGATAATTGAGTGTATCTATCCATCACAGCAGTTTTAAGTAATCTATATTTGTGAATGCTCGAGGCAGGTAAGTCGAATAATTGACTAAGCGAGGGGAAGGATAAAAAGTTTGATTGTGCAAATAACTGATGGATCCAGATCAAACCCCTCTGTCGCCAAGTCTTCCAGTAGAAAGGTTTACTTCGAATAGTTAGGCCTTTGTTGTGCCAAATTGTGGAATTAAGGAATAGATCCATAGTATTGTGCGTGGAAGCAAATGTGGGTTCCAAAAGCTTCGAGGTCAATTTGATTATGGGAGTAGACAAAACCTGTGGTTTACGTGAAAAGGAGAGGTATTCTTGAAAAGAGAAAGGGGATATGAAGAAATGCTCAGTTATGGTCCATAAAGGGCAATCGTCCACAGATTCAAGTAACCAAAAGGATGCTTGACGTAGGAGAAAAGCTGTCTGGTATGTCTGAAAATCTGGGAAGTTAACCCCACCTTCTGTATTGGGACGAGTTAATTTAGATAAAGACATTCTGGACCTCTTGTTACTCCATAGAAAGGAAGATAGTGTGGAATTGATCTTCTTAAAAAACTTTTTAGGAATAGGGACTGGAATATTAGAGATGGTATATAAAATTATAGGTGACAACATCATCTTTATAGTGTCTAGACGACCCCACCAAGATATATAAAGGGGATGCCATTTAGCTACTAAATCCGAGACCTTTTGTATGCATTTGGTCATACAAAGTGCCACCGTATCTGCTATTGAAGAGGTCACGTGTAAACCTAAATATTTAATGTGGTGAGGGCTCCAGGTAAAGTTGGAAGCACAAAAATCCGACTTGAAAGTATACTTAGTTAAGGGCAAAATTTCACACTTATCGTTATTCAATTTATATCCAGAGCTACTAGAGTAAGCCTGTACCTCCTCCAAAAAAGTAGGTATTGAGTCATCTGGTTTGGACATAAAAAGCAGAATATCATCCGCGTATGCTGCAAGTTTAATATGGGAATTAGATGATTGGAAACCATGTAAGTCAGGATTTTGACGTAATTTGGAGAGAAAAGGTTCTAAAGCCAAGTTAAAAAGGAAAGGGGAGAGTGGGCATCCCTGACGCACTCCTCTCCCTAAATCAAAAAATGGTGAGATCAAACCGTTGGCACATACTGCCGCACGGGGATTGGAGTATAGTAGAGAGATTAGGGAGGTAAATTTAGGGCCAAAGCCAAACCACTTGAGAGTATAGAACAAAAAGGTCCATTCAACTCTGTCGAACGCCTTCTCGGCATCAAGTGCAATTGCTGCCAGGGGGTACTTTAAATGGGAGGATTTAGACAAGACATTAAAAAGAAGTCTCGTATTGTCGGTAATGAATCTCCCCTTAACGAATCCAGATTGTTCTTTCCCCAATAAGTCAGGTAGGTATGAGTCTAATCGTATGGCTAATGCTTTGGAAAATTTTTTGTAGTCTGTTAACCAGGGATATAGGCCTGTAATTCTTGCAATATTTAAAATCCTTGCCCTCTTTGGGGATGAGGCAAATATGAGCTTCTGAGAAAGAACCTGAAGAACTACCTAATGTGCTAAAGGAATTTAATAAAGAATGTAACTTGGGCATTATGAGCTTGGAGAAATGTTGGTAAAATTCTACGGTGAAACCATCTGGTCCCGGTGCTTTGTCCCTTTTAAGATGTTGAAGAGCCTTTAACAATTCTTGGTATGTTAAATCGGACTCCAGGGAAGATAGATTTGGGAAAGTGTTTTGAGGTTTTTGAATACCAGAGAAAAAGTGCAAGAGAGAATTTTCAGAGGGTTGTGTTTCAGAGTCGTACAGAGACTTGTAAAAGAGAGAGAACTCATTCAAAATGTCATTATCTTTAAATTTTAGATTTAATCCGTTGTCATAAATGGACTCAATATTCAGCTTGTTTTGTTTAACTTTTAAATAATTAGCCAATAGTTTCCCAGCCTTATTTTTGCCCCCGTAAAATTTTGCACTGGATTTTAACAAATATAATGAGGCGTCCTCCGTTGACTTCTTATTAAATTGCATTTTGGCGTTTATGAGAGCTGTGAGGCAGTCTTTTGAATGTGAAGTGTAGAAGGAATGTTCCAATCTTTTAATGTCTTGAAGGAGATCCTTAGTTAATTTGCGGAAAAGTTTTTGTTTCTTTGCAACAAAGCCAATTATGAAACCCCTCGCTGAGGCTTTGAAAGCATCCCATATAGTTGAACATGATATGGAATCTGTTTGATTCATCTCGTAGAACTCATCAAAAAAGGTAGTAAACGAGGCAGTAAACTTTGGGTCTAGAAGGAGGGCATTGTTGAAGCGCCATCTTTTGGAACCTGTAACTTTAGGTATAATATCGAGGCCGATCGAGACAGGAGCGTGATCTGATAATAGGATGGGACCAATCTCTGCATTTGTAAGATTTTGTGAGATGTTGTGAGAGACAAATATGTAATCGATCCTTGATTGAGTTTGATGGGAAGGGGAATAAAAAGAGTACTCTCTGGTAGTTGGGTTGCAAAGACGCCACGCGTCTAAAAGTTTGTGTTGATTAATAGCATGCACAAAAGATCTATGGGACTTGTTGGGAATGAAAGAAACTTTGGAATTCCTATCGATAAACCGATCAAAGGTCTGATTGCAGTCACCCGCCAAAATGAAATTATCTTCCATGTGTTGGGTAATTTTCTTAGCCAGTGTGGGCCAAAAGGAAGGTTCTCCGCATGTAGGGGCATAGACATTGAGAAGAGAGATAGGAACACCCTTCAAAGATAACTTAACATTTAGCCATCTACCATCAGCATCCGAGTCTTGGGACAAAACTGTAAACGAAAGGGATCTACGGCACATTATCATCACTCCATTACGTTTGCCATCACTGGGGGAAAAGAAGACCTCCCCCACCCAGCCTCTCTTCAACTTTAATGATTCAACATCCGATAAGTGGGTTTCTTGCAAGAATACAATATCGGCTTCTAATTTGGCTAAATAGGTGAGGACTCTCTGCCTCTTGATGGGAGAGTTTAATCCCCTAACGTTCCAAGTGATCAATTTTAATGACATAAATAAATAAAAACAATTTGTACTGAAATTATGAAACATAAGTCCAATTCATTGTAGTAGCAATGTGAAATAAGAGATATACAAAACAGGAAAGGAGCATTTTCTGCAACTTCAAAGTTAAGAAAAATAAGCAAATCATGTAACAGAGGCGTGAGATGTGAGCTGAAAATAGGAATAAGAGAAGAGAAAAATCTAAGAAACGGGCGAAAGGAAGATGTAAAAATAGAAATAAGCAGAATTATAATGATCAAGAAAGTGATAGATACAAAGAAGTGTGAAGAGTTAGTAATACATGTGACACCAGCACGTGAAAGGATACAAGCAATGAAAGAAAGAAGACAAAAAACGAAAGACATACCCAGCACCAAACTTGAGGGAATGTGGGAAAAGAACATACCTACAAAGGAAGGGTCATGGATATACGGGAGGATGGATGGGACCACATGGGATAGGCAACACAACCGGGATCAACAAAACGGAGGACCAAGGAAAAACCACGGTACACGAGTAGAAAAACCTGTGGAGACAATAACAATCAAAGATTAGGAGATGTTTCAAAACATATCCGTAAACCATTTATCTCATAAAACAGAACCAGGAAAACCAGCTTTTAACACTAAACAACGTGAATAGTTCTGTAACATCATAGCAATCGTATCAGATAAATCGCCAACTGCTAAAAAGCGCATCTAAAATGGCGGAGTATAGCTGTTAAGCAAGCAGAGTCTGAAGAATTTGTGGGAAGAACAAAAGAAGAAACAATCAATCAAGTGTTGAATGAAGAGGAGGGTCCAGAGGAATCCATATCGAGTGTCTTACAAGAGTTAATGAAGCCTTGTAAACGCATTGGATCTTCATACACCGTTGTTCTGTTATTATATGTGACTTTGAAGAGACAAGGATGGAAAAGACCGTATCTGGCCCCCAAGGAACGTAAATCCGCCCTCAAATTCAGGAAAGCTTTGCGTCTGTTGGCAGTAGCTTTAGCATAGTCTTGTGCGAAGAATAGAGACGAGCCTGACCATGTTATTTTTGGAGAAGCTCTAACCGCCGCAAGCACCTTCAATAAATCTGTATATTCTAAGAAATATAAGATGACTCCTCTTGGTCTCTGTGATGAACTGGTTTGAGATGGCATCCGACCTAACCTGTGAGCTCGTTGAATGTTGAGTTGAGTCCACTCTGGCATATGAAGTAGTTTAGGGAGAAAGGATTTAAAGAAAGTGAGAGAATCCGAACCTTCAAGTCTCTCTCCCATACCGTAAATGCGTAGGTTGTTCCGTCTATTACGGTTTTCAAGCTCCTCGATTTGTTTCTGGAGTGTGGATACCTGAGAGTGCAGCTGAGAAACACCTTCACATGTGTCTTTTAGGGAGGAAACAGTATTTTTAACTTCTGTAACTCTCGTGTCCAGTCGGGACCAATTGTCTGTTAGAATTTGCAGCTTGGTGTTAGTCTCTTCCATAAAGGGTCGGAGGGCTCTGATTTCCTCCAGCAGCATCTCCATCGATACTGGTGAGGCTGACTTGGGTGGAGAAGGAGGGTCCTTCTTGAGACGCTTGGTAAGAGATTTCCCAGCAGGGCCAGAGGGAGGATCCATAGTTGTCCCTAGTTGTCGAGGTGAGGATAATGAAGACTCCTCAAATCTAGAAAATTCAGTGAAGATTCTGGAATTTTTTATAAAAATGTTTTTCTTGGAGCTGGACGAGCTGGGTACTTTTATTCTGCCCATAAACCTCTGAACACGCTTCTCCGTCACCAGTCAACAGTATGGGAGTAAAAGAAGCGCTCCTCCTGAGGATTTTTTATAAAACCTGAGGTCAACACTGATCAGAATCTCCGAGCAACCTCATCTACTTATTACTACCATACTCAACAATATATCACTTTGTCTTGTAGAGAGGCCAAACATTTATCAGAGGCTGAGTTATGCTGAATGCATCCAAAAAACAGTCTGTGGATGTAGTAATGAGCTCATCGCGCTTATTCCCCTACAGCAACATGTGACGTAAAACCAATGCTCTCTGTGAAGGCTGACTCAAATGACTTAAGAGTCTTAAAATGGCCGCCATGCATTCCTGTCACAAACCTCCAAATAACTTTAAACTCGCTGTAACTTCCTAATTCAATTAGATTAAATGATGAGTTTTCCAGCGACTTTTAGGTGAAAGGATATATTGATAACTTCAGTTCAGGAGTTAGTAGAGGTTTAGGATGAAGATCAGGAAAGTCCGCGATCGCGGCAAAAATTCAAAATGGCGGCCGCGAAATTGCGCTTTTGACGGAGAGCAGATTTTCGGTTTAAATTTACTTGCTGTTAGGGTTTGATGGAAGCGAAGGCTTCAGGTTGCTCTCCCATCCTTCATCCACGATCCGTCATCCACTCCGAGTCACAACTCGGTCCTAGAAATGGGTTTTTCCGAGACTCCTCCGGGAGCTTCACCCGTGCGCCGCCATTACCGCTGGGCGCCAAGCCACGCCCCCGTCTGAGACTCTTCTAAAGGAGATTAAACCGAGTATTGTCACTAGTTTCATGGAGATTTGTTTAAGGGAAAGTAAAGGGTTACAAGGCCAGGCCATGTAGAGTTTAAAAATTAAGTTGACATCCCATAAGTACCCGTAACGTGCTTTAAGGGGGTCTTCTTAGTCTAACTCCCTTCATAACTCTTTTGATTAGGGGGTTACTACCAATTGCAAGATTATTAATCAAGGCATGACCTAATGAGATTGCAGATCTGTAACAATTGATAGTTCTGTAAGAGAGGCCTGAATCAAAAAGATGTGCTAGATAGTTGGCTATCTGTTGTAAAGAGTTTTGTACGGGATCCAGATCCCTTTCCACGCACCAACTACACCATTTCCTCCAAACGCCTCCATATCTCTTTCTAGTTCCTGGTGCCCATGAATCTTCCAGTAGGCTTTTAGCCTCTCCCGAAAGGTCTGAATATCTGTCAGAACCCCTGAAATCTTCCAAACAAGAAGGTTCATCTTCCCTTCTAAGACCAAAGGATGTTCTTCTCCGTCCTGGCCTTGAAGCAGACCTAAAGATGATGGGATCAGGCGTGGAAAATCCACCGCCAGTTCCATTACCCCGGGAAACCAAACTTGGGATCTCCAGAAGGGGGTTACTAGAATGATGGAGCATGACTCCAGTCTCACCTTCCACAAGAGTCTCTGGATCATGGAGAATGGGGGAAATGCATAACCCTTGAATTTTTTCCCAGGATTGAAGGAAGGCATTTACCGCTGTTGCGTTGGGATCCGGTCTCCAACTGAAATAAGCTTGTACTTTGTAGGTTAGTCTGCTCGCAAAAAGGTCTATCTGAACTGGACCCCATAACTTTTGAATTAGTGCAAAGACCTCATGATTCAATTTCCAATCGCTGGAATCGTGGAGAAAACGAGAATTCCAGTCTGTCCTGATATTGAGTTCCCGGAATAAATTCAGCTCTGATAGTGATCTTTTGATCACAACAAAAATACCATATCTGTTTTGCTATATCTGAAAGAGTCTTGGATTTTGCACCCCCCCAGACGGTTTATATGAGAGACAGCAGAGAAACTGTCCAAGCGGATGAAGGTGTTGGAGTTCTTTAGTAACTTTTTGAAACTCATAAGGGCATTTAGACCCGCTAACATCTCTAGGCAGTTTGTGTAGGGACTGTTCCTTCAATGTCCACCTTCCTCCGGTTTCTAGATTGTTTAGGCGGGCTCCCCATCCGCGGTTGCTCGCATCTGACTCTAGGGTAAAGTCTTGAAAGTTTCTGAAAATGGCTTTCCCGTTCCATGCTTGGAGGTTCTTTAGCCACCAGAGTAGATCCTCTCGTGCGTCCTCCGATAGGGGAATCGAGTCCTCGTACCATAAACCCTTTCTCAAGCCCAGTGCTTTTAGTCTCTGCAGGCCCCTGTAGTGGAGGGGACCGGGGCAAATTGCTTGGATAGAAGACGACAGTAGACCTAGAACCCTTGCTAGGTCTTTCCAGCGTATTGAGATACCTGTTTCTTTATTTTGGTTACTTTCTTGTGAGGAAGAATCAGATTGGGTAGAATAGTATTTATCTGGAATCCAAGGAATTCTATCTCTTGTGTCAGTATCATGATAGACATCTCTATATTTATGATGAATCCTAGATTCCGTAGGAGGTCTACTGCCAATGACAAGTGTTTTTGAACCTCTGTTTTGTCTTGAGAGATAATGAGGATGTCGTCTAGGTAAATAATTAGCCGAACTCCTCTCTCTGAGGTTGCTCACTACTGGACGAAGGACTTTGGTAAAACACCAAGGGGCTGAGGAAAGGCCGAAGGGTGGACAAAGGAACTGATAAAGAGTTCCTTTCCAATTAAAACGAAGGTACTTCTGGCTGTCCTTGTCCTTGGGGATTGTAAAATAGGCATCTTTGAGATCTAATTTTACCAGCCAGTCCCTGGCTTGTAAAATCTCTCTCAGAAGATGGATCCCTTCCATCTTGAACTGTCTGTAAGTTAAGAACTTGTTTAGATACTTTAGGTTTATGACAGGACACCAACCCTTGTCCTTCTTTTTGACTAGAAAAATAGTGCTTACAAATCCTTTAGAAATCTCTGTTAAAGGCACCTTTACGAGTGCTCCCTTGACTAACATCTTGGAAATCTCTAGATCTATTAGTTTTGAATTCTCTGTATCTAGAATCATTTCTCTGGGTCTCTTGAGTTGAAATGGATGTTTCCAAAATTCTATTTTGAAGCCTACAATAGTTTCTAGAACCCAAGGGTCTTGTGTAATCTTTGACCAATTGTGTGCAAAATGTTTCAACCTCCCTCCCACCTTTGTATGGGAAAAGGAAGTCGGGCTGGATAGCTTTGGTTTGAGGATCTAGGTCTGCCGCCACGGAATCTTGAGTTCCTCCCTCTGTGGGGATAGAAATTGGAGTTTGGGCGAAAGCCTCTGTTGAAATGAGTGGAGCCTCTCTGGTCTTGGGGGAAGAATTGGGACCTGTAGGCACTGCGGCTGACAGCCAGTCCCCTCCTGTCAGCCCTATCAAACAGTGGACGTACACCAAAAACTCTGCGCATGTTAGACTGTGCTTTACGAAAAGCGGTAAAGGTGGAGACATACTTCCCTAGTAATTTCACAAAGTTGTCTCCGAATAGGAGTCCTTTGGTATCGCCCATGTACTCCCTAGAGGACAAATCGGCTAGTTTAGGGTTCATCCTTAAAAGAACCGCTATCCGACGCTCTGTAATTAGGTTAGCGTTGGCATTACCTAAAAAACAAATGGCCCGTTGGGACCAGCTCCTCAGAAGATCAATATTGACTGGAATGTTATTGGTCCTTGCCTCTTCAATCATATCCAGAATCCTAGTCAACGGCCCGAGGATATCAAGAAGCTTGTCCTGACACTGTTTAAGGCATTTCTCTATCCCTTTCCTAGGGTCCTTCTCGAATTTAAACAGGAATGTTATCAATTACGGATTGAGGTTGGGGGTGTTACACACCTTATCCTCTGTGGAGGGTCTTGGGCACTCATTGCACAGAAGGTTGCGAGTCTCTCTGCCCAGAGACTTCCTTACCCACTGAGTTAAATATTTAAGTGGTCCATGGGCCACCATTTTGAGCTGCGAGGGTGTCTAATGGACGTGGGGTTGAACATTTCCCCGCCAAGTGGGTCCTTAACAGACGAAGAAGTGGAAGGTTGTTCCAGGTCTTGGTCTAGATTCTCTAGGGTATCATGGGTATCTTGAGGATCAAAAATAAATTCGTCCATGTCCAACTCTTCAAACTCTAGGGATTCAGTTTGTGAGTTAAGTGTCTTCAATATCATTTGTACCATGATGGTTACTTCTTTCTCTCATGCCGCTACGGGCAACTTTTCTCAGTGTCCCAATATGTTGGGCTTTATCTTTTGTGCTGCAATGAGCACCATTATCTATCGTAGCGCAGGGGCTACCAAAATCATTAGCACGGGTGCATGCTTCCTCGAGGTGTTTCCTCTTATTGGAAACCTTCCCCCTCTTCAGGGGTCCTGAGGTAGTAGGGGACTCTCCGTCAGAGAGAGAAAAGTAAATCTCCTCAACGGGGGACACCCTCTTCCTCTTGGATAGTGCGGCGTCCACCGCCTCCTTAACAGAAGACCTAAGCTCTTCTGCGAGGAACCTCTTAAGGCTCTCCCCCATAAGCACTTCCTTAGGAGACTGCTGTGGGTTATTAATATACATTTTAATTTAAGGGTTGAATTTAACAAAATAGCCCTTAAAAGGCTTACTCGCAGTAGTCTGTAGAGATATTATATTCCCCAAACTCTTTAAAGGGACTTCTTTCCCTTTCACCTTAAATTAAGGGATCTTCTTTTCCCTTTTATTCTTTTTTTGTTTTTTTTGTTTTTTTTGTTTAATAATTTGAGGCCAATTAAGCGTGAGCCCACCGGGTGGCGTCGCGTGAAAGAAAATGTCGAGAAAGTTCAGCAAAAGTCACTTTCTTGGGTGAGGAGGCGTCCGACTCTCAGCAGGCACCGTTACGAGCTCGAGCGGTAAGCTGTTACCATAGTAACGTGCCTGCCGAGACGGAGACCTCCTCCACCGTTGCTAGGCCTTGCGTCACTAAGGATGCATGCTCAAGCAGGAAGGAGTCTCCCTCGCGTCTCCTAGGAGGTTGCTAGGAGACGCGGCCTCCTTGACTCAAGCTAGCGTGATTTCGTCGGTTTCTCTTGTTTAACCAATTCAGACTTCTAAAATATTATGCAAGTAGCGCCCGAGTCACCGTGGGACCCTGCCGGTATTAAAACGGCCAGAGCGAAAAACCACGCGGCATGGGCAATTATCTCGGTTATAAAGCCGGTAAGCGCCGTGCAATGGAATACGCCGCTATTTTTTTTTACGAAGTAAATGACGTAAAAGGGGGGAAAAAACCTTTGGCAATAAAAGCAAAGGGAAAAAACTAAACCAGGCACTTACCTGGCCCCGCCATAAATTGAACAGGGTTAGAACCTGTTATAAGAAAATGTTAATACAAGTATGAAACTTAAGGTAGTATCAGTAAAACGAATAGTACACTCTAAAATGACTTAAAAATACAACGTTCAGACGACAAAGAAATTACGCTCCAAGATATAATGGCCACGTTAACTAAGATACACACATCCTTAGAGTCCAGAATAGACACTGTCACCACCGAACTATCGTTAATTAGGGCTGATTTCCGCAAACTGAGTACGAGAGTGACGGACGTTGAAACAACGACAACCACTCTTGGCGAAGATACTGCAGCCCTCAAGCATCAAGTGCTGCGCCTAGAAACCGAACATAAAGTCATGACTGCGAAACTGGACGATTATGAAGGTCGCTCACGGCGCAATAATGTGCGTATCATAGGAGTGCCGGAAGGAACAGGAGGGCCAGCCACCGACCTGTTTGTGGAGGACCTAATCAAGAATCACCTCCAGCCCCGAGGCCTCTCCAACTACTTTTCAGTCGAGAGGGCCCATCGCGTCCATGGCGGTAGGCCTAAACCAGGAGCAACCCCAGGCCCATATTAGCCTGTATTTTCAACTTCCGGGATCGTGACCTTATTTTACAGGCGGCCAGGGTGGCCCCTCCTGTCAGATATGAACAGAGTACTATCTCCTTCTTTCCCGACTATACAGCTACAGTCGCAAGGCAACGTCGCAACTTTTTGGCAGTGAAGAAAGAACTACGAGCCCGCGAGCTCAAATACTCCATGATGTTCCCCTCAAAGTTAAGAGTAGTGGCCAATGGGAAGACATGGTTCTTTACAACACCAGAGGAGACGCAAGACTGGTCGAGGGCTGGCGTCAAGTCACGCATTCAGGTAGAGCCGGAAGAGAACAAGGGCGACAAACAGTATGCACACCACCGTCGGAACGACAAGATACGGCACCCATGAATGAGAGGCCCGATGAGGAACAATGACTGGAAGGAGGTACACCTCCCTTTGGAGGACAATAGTCTCGACTATAACCCATTAAAGACATCAAGTGTCCACGAACATTACTGGTGACACGAGATGGTCGCAGGCTACGGACCGAAGAACAACACGACCGGTCGAACAGTTGCGGGTATGAACGGACATTACAGCTCCACCTGAGGACACTCTCGAGCAGGCCTTCAGTGATGGCCGAGATGACGCTATGGGGCTCATGCTCGTCTCTGAAGATACATGCGCGACTGATCAGATAACTTATACAATATTGGGGTATAACTGGGGAGGATACCGGGGGGATCTCACCCTCCCCTACAAAGTTACTGGGAAATGGGCACTAGGCACTCTGCACAGTTGGGGAGGCGGGTACTTTGTAAACCGTCATGCAGGAATGGGGGAGGGACGAATGTTTAACCGTATTTGTATAAGTTTAATTTCTTTATGTTTTATGTCATGGGTTATGGTGCACCCCCATTACACTCGTATTGGACCGCTGCTTAGAAGCCAGCATTTGAACTCTTCCACTGTAGACCCCAGTGTTGTGTACGATCATCCACCCTAATATGTCGACTAACATGCCTGTACACCCACTACATCTGTCATTGATCTCCTGGAATGTGAATGGACTTGGAGACAAAGTAAAGAGGGGATTGATATTACAATATCTTAAACGTAAAGCGCCTTCGGTAGTACTTCTGCAAGAAACCCACTTGGTAGGGACAACCTGTAGGGCTCTAGAGAGATGGGACTTTAAATTGATTGTCCACTCGGAATTCTCATCCGGTTCTCGAGGGGTTGGGATCCTGATTAAGAAACAATGCCCACTTATCATCAAACACACATACACAGACGAACAAGGCCGTTTCGCGGCCATGTCCTGTCAATGGGAGGGACGTTCGATTAACATTGTGACCGTATGTATACCCCCAGCGCTTCACTCGTTGGCATTCCCCGCACTGAGCGCATTCTTGCTCCGACTTCCAGAAGGAGACCTTATCCTTGGAGGTGACCTCAATGCAACCCTCAATGACATGCTAGATAGGACACCCCACCGACGACAACACCAAACACATTCTCCCCTGGCCGACTTCCTTGACACAATCGGCCTGGTCGACGTTTGGCGTTCGCAATTCCCACAAACAAAACAATACACACACCACTCAGGTGCACATAATAGTCTCTCTAGGATTGACTATATACTGACATCGGCGGACAACGTGGGGAAATTTATTGACATGACACATCTCCCACGGGGAATATCAGACCACACACCAATAATGGTGAAATACACACGAAATACATCTACTCAAAATTGTATTTTCCCGATCTAGCCAGGCTACCTCAAAAATCCAAAGATCAGGAAGGGCCTAACCGTAACCACGAAGCACTATTTCAATGAAAACAAATCCTCAGTTACCTCTCCCCTTACCCTATGGGAAGCATACAAAACCGTTCTCAGGGGACAGGCCATATCCCTCATTACAAACCACAAGAGGGAAAAGGTGAGACTCATATCAACACTCGAGCAGGAATTGAAAGACTTAGAATCAGTGCACTCACAGGACCCCTCAGACTCCAACACACGCCGGCTTCATCTTAAAAAACAAGAATACAAGGAATATGTATGGAAAGAAGCCAAAACTTGTTTGACAACCACGCTTCACACAATTTACGAAACAGGGGATAAGGCGGGCAAGCTCCTGGCGTGGCTAGATAAGCGAGAACGAGCAAGTCGTTGGGTCGCAGAACTCCAAAACCCTATGGGAAAAATAGTAACAGAACCCCAAGCGATAGTAGACACGTTAGCACTTCACTATACAGACATCTACACCCCCACAACCACAATACGACAGGAGGACGCAGCAGCATTCCTCCGAGACATACGACTCCCCAGGCTCTCGGAAGACGACATGTTGTTGTTGGAATCGGAATTCACCACCGATGAACTAGCGATAGGGAACATACAATCTGGGAAAGCTCTAGGCCCGAATGGCATTCCGATAGAACTATGTAAACGAAATGGGACGGCAATTACCCCACACCTATTAAATATGTACAACGCGAGCCTAGAATTGGGAGAACTCCCCAAAGAACAGAGGTCGGCCACAGTGGTCGTCATACACAACCTGGGAAAGCCTGCCCGGGAAAGCACCTCCTACCGGCCCATCTCCCTAATTAACGCTGAAGCTAAGATCCTGGCCAAGGTCTTGGCCAATAGAATGACGCCCTACCTAGCTAAGTTAATACACCCGGACCAGTCCGGGTTTATGCCGGGCAGAAACACAGCCCTAAACCTGCGGAGACTACATAACGTACTGGGGCGCAAACATGCGATACAGGAAAAGGCAGTTATTTTGTCCTTAGACGCCCGTATGGCATTTGACACAGTTGAATGGCCTTTCCTGTTTGCGGTTCTTCAGCGACTGGGATTTGGGCCCAAGTTTTGCTCCTGGGTAAGATTACTATACACGAACCCTCTTGCAAACGTAGTGGCGAACGGCCGTATATCCAAAGAATTCCCGCTGGGACGCGGCACCAGACAGGGCTGTCCGCTGTCACCGCTCCTTTTTGCACTCGTGCTGGAACCGCTAGCCGCATGGATCAGACAAGATCCGATCAACCGAGGGCTGGGAAGACCGCATATCCCTATATGCGGACGACATCCTCCTGTATATGGCATCCCCTGATCGTTCAATGAACAGGATTCTGAATATCTGTGACTCCTACGGGAATCACTCCGGTTATACGATTAACTGGACCAAATCAACATTATATGTATTGGTAGGCCCACCGCCGAAGCTACCTAGGGGATGTGCAGTAAAAATAGTTGAGGACAATTTCAAATACTTGGGAATTCATGTCACTGCAGGCCCAGAGGACTTTATGACTCTAAACCTATTAGAACCCCTAAAAAGATTAAGAAAAGATACCAAGCATTGGCAAGCTTTACCATTGACACTGCTGGGGAGAGCAGCGCTCTTTAAAATGATGGCACTCCCTCGGTTCCTCTATGCTTTACATAACACACCATTCCTAGTTCCCCCGTCCTATTTCCGCTCAATTGAAACAGAAGTGACCAAACTCCTTTGCAATGGGAAACCAGCCAGAATAGCGATGACCAAATTAGTCACGACCTGGTACGATGGAAGCATAGCGCTCCCCAATATACAAATGTATTACTGGGCGTCCCAACTAGCAGTAATAAACCAATGGGTTCATGTTCCACAAACAGACCCAGCTTTTCGCTTGGATAGATTGGTCCTGGGTCCAGAGGAGCTCAACCGGGCACTGTACAACACTAATCATAAGATGGCCTTACTGGGTCCGACAAAACACGCGATTCAGCTTTGGCATATAGTACAAAAAAAGATGGGGTGGAATAATGTACTCACGCAGGCAACACCCCTCTGGGATACGGGAAAGTTAGGTAAATTGCGCAACTCCAAAGGATTCCAGCAATGGGACGATATAGGAATATCAAAGATAGGAGATCTCTGGGACAAGGGGAAAATACTCCCGTTCACTCACCTCCAAGACCAATACGAGATGGCACCTACGGAACGATTCCGTTATCTTCAGATCAAGTGTGAGAAGTTGGCCTGGTATATGCTGTCCACTAGTTATAGTGGGCACCGTGCACCAGTCCAAACGACCTTTATTGATGATAGGTTTAAAGACAACCTTTATTGAAAGCTATCCTAGTGGTAGCTATGGAGAGCAGCCTTCAGGCCAAGTCTTGAAGGAGTGTAAAGCAGCTTGGTTTACCAGATTATAACCTCTTGAATAACTAAATGAAAGAAGAACCGCACAAGATGTATATAAAATATATGTATTTATTTCTAAACACCAACTACTAATCTCTTTATGATATTAGAGTTCAAGATACACAATATCACAGTATTAAAACGACAATAAATAGACACAGTGCCTAGAGCACGTAGAATCGCTGGGACCCCAAGGAACTACCCAAGGTAGTGACACAGGAGACCCACGGGGGACGTGTGCAGTGTGAGAACACAGCCGTGAGCGCCGTAGGATTCAATGCGGAAAGTCGCGGTTGGAATTTTAAAGTTAAAGGACACTTAGGAGAGGACTTTGAGCAAACCCCTTTAGACTTAAGGGTTTCTAGGGCCAACACCCACGGGAGCACCGGAGTACTCGAGTTACCTCACCCAGGGAAGCCGGGTGCATAGGTGTCAAAAGGTGTCAGGAATCGTCTTCGTTTTCAATGGCGATCTGCTGCAAAGTGCTGCTGCCATGAAGGAGAAAAGTGTCCGGTGTGATCCAAGCCTGGATCGAAGATGTGAAGAACCTGAAAGCAGAGGGGTCAGAGTCTGGGTCACTAGCCAGTGACCAGGAGCGGAGCAATCGAATGCCCACCGATGTCGGGTGCTTCAGGTGCGAAGAGGTGAAGCTTGACTCTGCAGCCACGGGGTCCCGGAGACGACGACGACCAGGAGCCGGATTCGAGCTGTCCCACGAAGGATGTCGAGTGCTGGGGTGTCAGTGATCAGATTGACCACAACAAGCCTTGGCAACAGCAACCCAAGCAGGAAGAGAAAAGATGCTTCTGTGCGGACCAGCAAGGTCCTGGGGACTCCCCAAGCGATGGAGAGTCAGGGCATGTCTGGAGCAACCAGGGAAGCCCAATAAAAGTTAGAGTTGCCTTCTTGGGGACTGTTAGACCTGGCATCCTTGACTTGGGTCTCCCTTCCATTTTTTTATGATGCCTCCAATGTTATTGATCTGTTTTTGCTGGTTTAGATGCTTTGGGCACTGTGCCACTGCTATTCAGTGCCACAGTGCAAGTGCTCCCTATTGTAAATTGATGTATGTATTAGTGATTCCATGATTGGATGATTGGTTTACTTGTCAGTCCCTAGAACAGTGCACTGAGTGTGCCCAGGGCTTGTAAATCCAATGCTGCTGGTGGGCTTGCAGCACTGGTTGTGCCACCCACAGAAGCAGCTTGTAAAATGTGTTCCAGGACTGACCAGAACTGGTTTTGGACTAGGCAAAGGCCTCTCTGCCTTCAGAGAACAAAGAGAAAAGGTGTATAAAAAGGGGACCCAGACCCCTAGGAAATTAGATCACTTTTGGGAAACAAGAAGAAACCTTTGCTGAGGAGCGGAACCAAGAAGAAACTGAGGAGAAGACTATCCCTATCTGCCTGCAGTGGTTGCCTGACTGCCAAAGAAAGGAGAAGGGAACTGTGTGTGTACTTTCATCAACTTGTGAAGGATCTCCAAGGGCTTGATTTTAGAGCTTGCCTCCTGCTGAAGTCTCAGGGACAACAGACTTCACCCACCAGCTCCCCCTGTATTCCCTTGCTGGGAATTTGGACCTTCTGACACACCTGCGTGTCTCTGGGAGCTGGAAACGCAACTCAACACGAAGAAGCGTGTCGCCGCAGCCGCTGAGTCTCGCATCGCCGGAGAAGAGTGTCGACGTCGCATCAGACGCCGTCGCATCCCCGGGGCAGAGCATCGACCTCGCATCAGACGCCGACGCATCGCAACACGAGGCGCGCCCCGCATCCCAGGAGAAGATCGTCTACCTCGCATCAGACGCCGTCGCATTGCCAGGGAAGCGTATCGCAGGGCCTGTCGCGGCTCCAAAGACTCATCGAGATCGCCGCACGCCCTTTGGGCGTGCACGCATCACCTCTTCGTTGTCGCAACCTCAAGAAGACGCCACTTTGTTTCTTTTGCACCAGATCTTCAACGCATCACCGTCCTTGCGTGTAAGGGACTACCGCATCACCTTCCCTGCAACACTTTTCGTTGCCCTGTGTTGCGCATCTTAAGGTACATTGAACTCAAAGTGTCGCATTTTCATTTAAAGAGACTCAAGCTAATTCTAACATCTTTAAAGTACAGTATTGTGGATTATTTTTGTCGTTTATGGTCTTGTGGTAAATCTATATAAAAGATACTTATTTTTATAATACAACCTGTGTGGTGTCCATTTGTAGTGTTGTCACTGGATTACTGTATGTGTTCACAAATGCTTTACACACTACCTCTGAACTAAGCCTGTCTGCTCTTGCCAAGCTACCAAGAGGGTGAGCAGGGGTTATTTCAGGAGTGTACCCCCTTACCCTGACTAGAAGCAAGGGTCCCTATTTGGACAAAGGTACCTACCTCTGCCAACTAGAGACCCCCAGTTCTAACAGGGACCCACAGGTCAACGGACCAGGGATCGCGAAGGGACCTCGAGAGGAATCACAAAATGGCGGGCCACGGAACACTCGTTGAGTGTAGGCCTGCAATCTTCGGTGCAATTACTGCTCGGGGTCAGGGCTACAAGAAACCCAAAGCTCAGCCTCAGGGGTCGCCGGAAAGCTGATTCTTCTGCAAATGGTCGCGGTGTCCAGGGGTTCGGGTTGCACGGTCTCCACGAGGGATACGGGCCTCAGACTTGCTGTGGGCACAGATCGACCTCAGAGACCTCAGAAAACCCACCTCCTGTGTGGCAATCTTCTTCGGAGTCCGTCGGAGCTTGGAGATGCCAACCGGTCAGTTGCGTTAAAGGTGCCTGCCTTGCAGGGGAGTAACTCCTTTACTCCAAGGGAGATTCTTCAGTCATCCAGCGTAGTGTAGATCGTCGAAGTACATGGTTTCTGGTATCAGAGTTTAGTCCAGGTGTAATCTAAAGTCCTGTAGTCAGGGTTTCCTACTTTATACCCAAAGAAGGGGTGGGACAAACTCTAGGGACCCGCCTATGGGAGGGTCAGGAAAGAGGGGTGGCTACACCCATTTCCTTTGTCCAGTTTCGCGCCAGAGCAGGGGCTGTGTGCCCCTGCAACCGGTTTGAGCTGGACTATGCACAGGGACACCAAATGTGCCCCCAGTGCAGACTTCAAAGCACTCTGAGAGTGCACCCACCCAGCCCCAATACACTGAAGCCTGTCTGGGAGGTGGTCACACCTCCCTGTGACAGGAAACCTATTGTCCAGGCCTCCCCTGCCGGAGTTTCGTCTAGCAGCAGGAGGGCATACTCGTGTCTGGCTGCTGCATCCATTTTGTGATGCCAGGGCTCTGTTAGCTGGTATTGGGTATACCGGTGCTCTCATGTCTCTCCCTCTAGAAGGGTGGGATCATACTCCCACACCAGTTACTGGTGAGGGGGTATGATTCCAAGGTGTTTGACACCAAACACGACAGTTTTCCATGCAGCCATTCCAAAGTTAGCATTTACCGTTTGGTTATAATGCACTTAAGAGTATATGGTCTGGCTGCATCATAAACAACCCCGGAATAAAGATTCCGAAAGCTGCAGAGGGGCTCTGCTCATGCATGGGCACCCTCTCACATGGAACCCAGCACCCTGCCTTCAGGATTGATAAGGCCTGCCATGGGGTGACTGATGGGTTTACATGTGCAGTGATATGGAGAGATATAGGGAACCTATAGCTCAGTAAGGGGTGGATACACCACCTTACACAGGCTGCTGTAGCAGACCTGTTGTGTCATTTTAAAAGGCTTCCCAGGGGTGGAAAAATACATGCTGCAGCCCCTGGTAGGCCTCTGGGGTACCTATGCCCTGGGTACATAGTATACCATATACTAGGGACTCACAAGGGTACCCCAGAATCCAATCTGGAGTGTACCTAAAGTACATACAATCAATTTAGAGTAGAAAGCAGATAGACTGGGGTCCTGATTAGCAGGGCCACAGGCTGGCTAAGTCGAAAAACAGTGAAACATCAGCAAAAAGTGGGGGTAACTATAAGAAGCAGATCCTACTCTCCTACATCAAGCACGCTCTAGAAGCGGCCATCCCTCCGGACACTACCCTCCCTGAAGCCTCCCCTCTGGATGACAGGCTCCTCACTGACCATATGGCCAAAAAAGCCACGTCCTTAACATACCGTAAAATAATAAACAATCACCCTGACCCCACACAGTCTCTCCGGGAGAAATGGCAGAAAGAGGTAGGAGACCTAGACGAGACGGACTGGCAGGAGGCATTAGCATCCCCAAAGGAGGTAGCGATCCCCTCGAAACTCCGTTTAGTGCAACTAAAGGTGCTCCATAGGATATACTATACAAGACCAACACTGTGCAAAATAGGTAAGACTGACAGTCCACTTTGCCTCCGACAATGTGGAGAAATAGGGACATTTTATCACACGATGTGGGAATGCCCAGCTATAGCGGCGTACTGGGAGATGGTTATGTCTACAATAACTCCACTCAGTGATGCCCCTGTACTACCAGAACCTAAACGATGCCTATTGAACATATGGGAAGCAACAGATCTTAACATCACAGCGCAAACATGGGCGACGCTGGGTATGATGGTGGCGAAACGCAACATAGCCAGATTGTGGGGGGCTCGAAACACCCCTACGAATCGAGACTGGAGCTCAGACATGGATATGGCCATGGTGGCTGAAAGAGCGGTGTATATAAATAGGCGATGTCCCAAGAAGTGGGAACGGTTGTGGGGAAAATGGAATGCATTTAGAGGAGGGATATGTACCACACCTACTATAGAATCCTCACAGGAAGACAGTTAAGCGTCACATAATGGGGCAATGATTCTGTTTCGTAGATTTCATCAAGATATGCTTATGGAATGTCCAGGTACTATAAGAAGAGTGCTGTATAAGTAGCGGTTCTATTGATTCCAGATTGTAATGATGTATGTTGTTTTTGCACCAATAAAACAAATAAAAAAAATAAAAAAAGACAACGTTATAAACAAATAGCAATAATGCCACGATGAAGAGATACTTAGCTGTGTCGGGAGCAGCGAATAAAAGAGGAAGATGGGAGCGTGCTCTGCCTATTTATAGTGTTATGAACATTCTTATGTTTTATGATGTATTGACATTCTTTTATTTGCTGCCCAAACATGCTGCCCTTTAAAGTATTTGCATAATGGTAGCCTCCGGTCTTGTAATGAAATCGAGTGATTGGGCAGCTGAGCATCAATCTTTTGCTGGGCTCTGGGGCTAGAGGTTTATGAGGGAAGTGCATTTTCTGTCTGCCTCACCATGTTCTTGCAGTGTGTATGAAACCTACCTGGTTTTGATTGGTGGTTCTTTGGGATTGCATAATTTACAGCTCTGTCTTCACTTGTTCGTGTTTGAGAAACGTTAGAAAAGATGCAGATTATTTTATGACCTTAGTATTGATTCCGATGCTGATTGACATAGTCAAAGTAATGTCATGTACCATGACAAAGGCCACTGAGGGGTTTATCTGAACAAAAAAAGCAGGTGTCTCCATCACAACAAAAAATCACTCTCTCGTAGTTGGGTAATCCTTATCTGGACGTGGGGCTAGTGTTCAAGTATATGTTTTGTATCAGTGAAGTGGTGTTCGATGAGTGGGCGCAATAAAAAAATAATCATATCAGTTTTGAAACTCTGTTATTTTGTGAGAAATCCCTGGTGGTTCAAGACAGAAATATTTCAGAACGTAGGCTGTTCCTGTCATGTGTTTACAAGGTTTCATTAGGCTTAGTAGAATGTTAAATCCTCATTAATAGTATTTGACTGGCCTTGTATCTGTGGCAAGTACTTTGAGGTGTTAATGGCAAATCGGCAGTATGGGGATACATATCTTCTGTGCTGTGTATTCTGTAGCGAAATAGCTGTGCATCTAAAATTTACACCTTCATAGTTGAGTAACTTACCATATGTGCACAAATGTGACTCTTACAGTGATCTTTCCCATATCAGATACCAGACACAGGCCTCGAGAAATCTACTCGCCCACTCGCTATGGCGAGCTAGCTTTTATCAGAGCGAGCTATTTTTAAGGCCTTCTGCCCTGTTCTGGCAAGCTAGCTCGAGTGGGCAAGGGACATGTGTTCTGTTGAGTCAGGAAATAAATTAGCAAAAAAAAAGTCCTTCAAATCTTATCACATTTGCTGTGCATTCACAGACAGAGGTCAGATTTCAGCTTATGTCATCTTATAAATTCGTGCTTAAGATTTAAAGACCAGATTTAAAGGCATTTTATCCTGGAGATTGGCGTTTACTTTTCTTTCTCTAACTAAAAAGTAGATGATTTTGTAAAGTGAACTGTCTGGCAATGGTGCTGGGCACACAACATTTAAACAGCTTGTAAATGAACTGCACAAATATTTCAAAATATATTTTGTAAGTTAGGAAAGCACTTTTTTGTAATTCTGAAGTGTGATGAAAACAAAGATTTTAACAGGATCAAAACCGATCGTAATACTTTACTTGGTGATGTGCACATGATAAATATTTGCTGAAACCCGATTTCCACACATTATCATTTGTACGCCATATAGTTTTACCTGTAAAAGAGCATATTGGTGCGAAGGTTTGTGTCCTTTTCAGTGAAAAAAGTATTTTTGTAAATGACACTGCTAAATGACACTGCTACCATTAAAAGTGAGAGTTTTTAAACAATGTACTGAGAAACATTGCAGCCCCTGTTGACTACTATTGGTGAACAAAGAGGCAAGTCCTGGGTCATGTGCACTCTATAAGTGGGCAATTTTTTAAATTATATATGGAGCAAAAGTGTAGTCTTTTAAATCAAACATGTTGAACTCACATTTTTGAAGGTGCTCTCGTATGTGATAATGAAGAAAAAGGCAACTCGAAATATTTTTTTTCCCCTAGAATCACTCCGTTCGAGTCGAGTTTATGGGTCAAGCACATTACAGTGAGGGCGAGTAGATTATTCAAGTCTCTAGGTCTGGTAAAAATGTTATGTTTTTTTTTTTTTTTTTTTTTTAAGCCTGAGTAAAGATCTGTTCCAACCTGAATGATTCTATCTTATGCAGCTTCATTCGAGAGCCCAGACTAGCCTCGTCGAACCTTGAATTTTAGTGCTGAATCCTTTCCTTATTGCTTGCATGGGGATAATTCTTAAATGCTGTGCCCCTATGCAGCCTTTTCGTGAGTTGTAATAGTAGAGAACGTGTTTATGTACCTCATTTTTCAGGGATATAGTGAATTATTACCAATATGACGCATAACCCAATCAGTTTGACACGTGGAACTATATGTGTTTGTTTTATTCCACCATCTATTTGCTCACTGGCAGAGCTTTCGCTGTTTTTCCCCCTTCTTGTTTCCTTTGCCTATTAATTTGCTTTCTTGTCTTCTGCCTAGTGGAGGTCGAACGACGATGGCTCTTTCCTTAACATATAACTCTGCTGCTTTACCAGGCAATTATTTCATTCTCTCTAAATCCATGAGCTCGCTCGACCCCTTTAAAATATTTTCCATTATTTACATTCATCTTGCCTCTGTATAATAGTGGTGTCACCCATAATATTTCTGTAACTTTTTTGCTCCCAACGTCAGTAACCGGATCCTCCTATTTATGCTCCAGCCTCTTCCAGTTCCTTCTACCTCCTTCCCTTCATTCCATCGCTTCCGTGTTCAACTCAGCCGCTCAGAAATGTTTTCTCTCCAACTTTCCATTCTCCTCTCGGTCACATCTGGAAGTCTCTGTAGCTGTCAGCGGATCTTTGGTACTGTTGTTTAGGGAATAAATACTAAATCCCATTTGTATGTGTCAAGTTTCTTACTTTAACAAGCACAAATACAGGAAAGCAGACCGGTCTTCTGTGAAACATAACCACACCCTCTGAATATAACCTATAGCAGTGGTTCTTAATCAGTGGTCCGAGAACCCCCGGGAGTTTAATAAAGTGTACCTAAGGAAACAAGTTGTAAAATTGAAAATTTAAAGACGTTCTGCAAATTGAAGGAATTTGAAATTGGAGGCTAAAAATTATGTTGGTATCCTTAGCTTGATTTGTTGGAGCAGCACAAGTAAGGCAAACACAGAGTATGAACAATGGGTGGCCTCTATTGAAACGCCAACAAAAAGAGACCGTACATTACGGGTAAAGAAAACAAATTGATATGTTAGATTTCAGCATGTGGCTTAATCTTTTAGAATGAAAAACGAATTTAGAAAGGCTCCAACTTTCTCATTAAAATGTGTATTTTTCGGTATTTGTGAATTTAAAAAAATAGTTCAGCATTTGTGTATTTTTTTTATGCAAACTTGTTTCTGTATTTTTGTGTATTTTGGAGTTCAAATGGTAGAAATGTCTTAGGCTGGGGTCCCCATCTTTCAGTAATAAACTAAGTGGAGGTCCTCTGGTTACATTGATGATTCAGAGGGAGTCCACCTTAGTCAAAAGTTTAAGAACCGCTGACAAATATTATAAAAAAATGTTGCTGAAACTCTTCCATAACTCTGCCGAATGCTCCCTTTCCCATATTTCTTTCAAAGCTCCTGATAGTTTTGTATGTATTTTGAGCCCTCATCCATACGTATTCCACTTTTTTTATAGTGCAGTTTACCTTGTCCCCCTCCTAACTCTTATCCTGGAAGCATACTGTACACTTGATATACTGTTCTTCAAAGTGCACTTGTTCCTTTCTTTATGTATGCACTATGCATCTCTCTGTAAAATACTCCTAATAGTGCAGTCTGTTGTTCGCTCCTATTCCAGACAAATATGTGCTGCCTATGGCCTTTTCGTTTCCTACCCCTTTTTAGTAGTCCAGCCTTTGTTCTTTTCCTGGGACTCAGCTCGGATATTTCTGTGCAGCTTTTTCGTACCACTTTTTCATTTGTGGTCCGCCTCTATCTTTCTCAAAACATTTGTTATAATCAGTTTTTTCCATGTTGTCTTTTGTACCTCACTTTCTATTTCCATCTCTGCTCAAGCAGTGCTGTAGATGAAAACTATATTGAAAGAACATGCCTGGTCAAGTAAACATTCAATTCCCTGTAGGCAGGGCCACTGGAATTATGCAACAGGAGAGGGCCAAATTATGCAGCATGGTTGAGTAAATCCTTTATTAAGAGCGGGCAAATTATGCAACATAATGCAGCACATTTTGTAACTGTATTACTTCATTCTTTTGCCTTTTTTAAACTTGGAAACTCTGTCTGGGCATCGGTTGCACCTCGTTAGTACCAATTTAGCACCCCAATGTAGCAATAAACAGAAAGTTGACCAGTTCGGCTTTGCAAAGGGCCTTCCACTGAACAGCAACACATGTCGCTGCATTTTTAGTAATTTTTTAAACGTGAGCTTTTTTTTGGGGTAAGATCTGCAGATTATGCGGCGGATTATGTGGCAAATGCGACAGCTCTATAATTATGTGAAAATCGCCACAGCCTCAAAATTGCATAATACCAGCGGCCCTGCCTCTAGGCACTTTATTCTATTGGTAAAATGGGTGCATGATGCTCAGGGTGTTTATATGCACTTATTGCTAACGTTTGTGAAAGCATTTATTTGGAATATTACAGAAATGTTTACTCTTGCTTTTTAGGCTTATGTACACAAAAGTGTTATGGAGGAACTAAAGCGAATTATTGATGACAGTGAAATTACGAAGGAAGATGATGCCCTCTGGCCACCACCTGACAGAGTAGGACGGCAGGTCAGTAGAATTGGTTAATCTTCTGGTGCATGCACTGATTTTTGTTTTATATGGTGCAGCTGACAGACACCAGATATTCCAGGAACCATGTAAAGACCAATGGGGCCAGAACATGAGGGGGTTTCAACCCCCTGCATATAACATTTTGTAAAATATAAAAATAGCACCTTGGGAATACAAGGTCATGGACAGATGCAATTCTGATTCGTCGGAAGTAGGACAAGGGGAGAGGGCGTTTAGCAGCCTTGCAGTGTATATTCATGAGTTATCTTTAACCTGAGAAATGGCTACTAGTGGAGGAATTTTTCATGACTGGGAGCAAAGAAGAGTAACTCAGAAGACAGTGAATGGTGATGATGGAGGAAATTTGTGAGGGCTGCACAGTTGACATCAAGAGATGATAGTTTCATATGTAGGTCAATCTCCAAAGATGCTTCAGAATAAGAAGGTTGTCCACTTCTAGCAGTATCCCAGTAGGCTGTTTGGGTTTGAAATTCTAGCATTAGATCTTTCTGGGTTGTTGTCGAACCAGAGCAGGATATTGTGTGTGTGTCCTTAGCATGGCATTTGTGGGTTTCTCCTTTGGAGGTTAAGCATCTTAGTTTTTCAAGTCTCTGTAGAGGTTAGTAAAATGCCTTTACTTATATTTTGTAAAGTACAGTTTAGGAGAAAATCAAACCGTTGACCTGAATATTCAGTTCAGAGGCCATTTTGTAATGATGTAACAGTGCAGGCGAGAACAGTCTTCATAGAAAACTTAACCAAATTATTGTACAGTCAGAGTAAATGTTTAACCGAAAAAGCATCATGATGTCTGTCTTTGTGTAGAGCCCATAAAACACCCTTTCTTTGATGAATGAAGGATTCTAATGCAAGGCTATTCCTCTTATCGCAGCACTTAGCTATCTGATTTTGTTGCTAGTTGCTGAGAACTGAGGGTAAGGAGAGAGGCTAAGCAAGGTGTTAGCGTTTAAGTTAAGGATGCTATGCGCACTGGGGAGAGATAGAGCACCATTATGGCGATAACTTATCAGCTGTATGGCCTGGAGATGGCTAGGAGACTTAAGCTAGGTCTAGGAAATGACTAAGACGCTGAATCCTGCAACCGGTGACAAGGTATGTCAGCATGGCATATGGTACTGTGGGCGTCACAACTGTGTGTGAGCACTGCTTTTGGAGGAAAAACATGTTCCCCCATTAATGACTGAAAACAGCAACGAGAGGGACAAATGTTGTGTAGTGACCATGCTGTAAAGGGGCGTCTAAGAGAAAACACAAGTGGTCAAGCCGGTATCCTTGGTGCTAAATGCATGTTTGTGTGGAAGTTTTTCCAAACTCTGAGGCATGACGTTTTGCTAGAGTGTTTCTTCAGAGATAGTGGGGTTTAAAGGGAGATACACTATTGGCTAAAGCTAGAATAGCTATTGTTGTAATACCTGGCCATGAGTGGCCACAAAGACACTGAAGGAAGGGAGGAGAGTCCTAAAGAAGTATCAAAGCAAACAGTTAAGCCATCAGCATGTGTGATTAGAATGCTTTTGTGCGAGTGGAAGTTTGTTGGGAGATGCAAATAAGGGAGTTTGCCACCATATTGTGAAGTCTTCTTTACACATAAGCATGTGAAGTTTCGAAGTTCAAAACTATGGGGTTGGACCTGTTGTTTTTACTGTGCATTGGAATTCAATAGCAGACCATGATCTATCGGACCTCATCACTGTTGCAGTTCTGACGATACTCGTGCAATGCTTTTCCATTCCACGTCCACACCTGCTCCCCGCATTTGCTCCTTTTTTACCTCACTGCCCCACCACTGTGGGTCTTTTTAGGTCTCTTAACCACAACAACCTGGAAGTGATCCAGGAAAGGGAACTAGAGGCACGGGGTATTAGGAGAAGGCAGCCTCCACATCAAACTGATTAACACACAAAGCCTCTCCTAATTATTGACCTAATTGCTATAATGCCTGCTATATGAGTGTAGGCATCTCACAAAAGGTAAAAGACTGGTCTCACACACCACCTGGTGTCATGCTTCATCATTGACCAGTCCTCGCCCTCTAAAAACTTGGTTTGATAGAGGCGGGCATGCACCTGAAGACAGGGATGCACTTCTAAAACTAAGTGGGGGCCCTTAACAAGAAAGTGAAGTTAAAAGCCATTACGGATGTCAAACCTCTTTTAATGTAACTGACATCTGTATGGGGTTTAAAAGAAATGATCGGTGTATTGGGGATATCGTGGTCCCCCACCGTATAACTAATGGTCAACATGTTTCTGCCTAGTGGCCCAAAAGGGTCCGCGGCATTCATCAGGACCTATCATACACCAACGGGCTCCTACCTTACCATTCAATGTAGGTGAGGTATCCACTATGTGGGGTGATCAAGGTCACCCACCACAAATTTGCGGCTGTGTTATTCCAGCCTGTATAAAATAAGGAGACAATAAACATTTGACAGAAATAGCAATAAAGTCACATAATTATGTGAAGATCATTCGAAACGCCACATATACATGCCAAAATCAGTGAGTGGCTATAAGTGCAGCAAACTGTGTCAGTCATATGTGCACCTAAAGATAATGACGGGGGATACTTGGTCCCCAAAGCTTACCCTATTCCCTGGGACCTACTTGCCCCATAGGTAGAGTGAGAAAGGAGGACCCCTTAGGTCACGTGCCCTACAAAATATGAAGAAAAACGGAGAAGAGAAAAGAACATCCATAAAAATCAGATACAATAATCCAATAGCGAGGAGACTTAGGCAAACTGCTCCAAAATCGCTTGAAATGGAAAAGCACTAAATGCGTGCAAAACAGGAAGTGCAAACATCCATTCAAACCATTCATACTCTTACTGTTGTTGAAAGGATCTCCCGCTACTGCACCTATGTCTGCATGTCTCACCTCCTCGCTGGTAAATGAGGGGAGACAGGGAGCACTTTATATAGGAATGGCGCCTGGGCGTGGTTGTGTTAATTAATATGTAATTAAAGTTAACTAACTAGCAATCTCACCGATGTTCAAAATTGTGGCCACCTGACCTGTAAATGGCTGACATCCGGTGTCTCTAAAAAGTCATGGAGATCGCTGCCTGACCTGCCTGGCAGCCAATGCGACCCACGGAGTACGAAAGCGATTGTTTTCATCATTGTTGGATGGCGCTCCCATCGTGGAGAAACATGTAGTGAACACATGCGCATGCGCAGGTGTTCGACACAGTATGGAGATACGTATAGTGAGCGCATGCGCAGGTATTGATACACTATTCCTGAGCGATCAAAGAGTGGCATCACCCAACATGATTTCAATAAATATAGCGCTGCCAAACGTGGTCGCGTTACCTACTCAAGTGTATATATATATATATTCTCAAGCTCATGACTGTTTAGGAATTTTATGGACTCCTAGTTCATAACAGTTTTAGTCACATGCGCCCGTAATTAAAGGGCGGGGGGACATTTAAAATCAAAGCAGCTGGATTATAAGACCCGCAGATAGCAGGTGCTCAAGAGAATAAGAATCTTATGTGGCTCGACTTATTCGATTATATGCATATTATCAGATAATATGAATATTAGGTATCAAGAGTACAAATTAGAAATAGCGCAATGTATAAGGCGCAATGTCTGTATCACAGTTGGTGTTTTAGGACTCAAAGTTTACTTAGCGGTGTGGGTCAAATGGGGCCAAAGTGTAAGATATGGATGACAAAATCTCAGCCATACTCTATACTACTACAGCGTAATGCAAAAAGGTTGACTTAAATGCAAATGTGTATTTCTGGTAAAATGCTCAATGTCAAAACTAGGGTTTACAATGAATATGCATGATTTATAGCGCCATTTGCAACCAGGGAATTTGGTGTTACTTTTCTTGCACCTGATAGTACTACGATGTTCATTAATACGGATTTTGATCTTCCTGGTTGTCATGCCCACGTACATGAGACTGCAGGGGCATATGAGAAGATAGACCACATTTTCTGTATTGCAATTGCTAAAATTGTTCAGTTTCCATGCATTTCCAGTTCCTATATCAACTTCTTTGGTGGTAATAGTCAAAGGACAAGCAACACAGCCTCCACATGCATAGTGACCTGTTGGTCTCTGGGTGTTCCACAGAGTGATCTGGTTTACTTCTGTTCGCTGAGGATCTTTGGCATGTACTAATGTATCCCGGATATTTTTGCTTCTTTTAAAAGCAAAAAGTTGATATAGGAACTGGAAATGCATGGAAACTGAACAATTTTAGCAATTGCAATACAGAAAATGTGGTCTATCTTCTCATATGCCCCTGCAGTCTCATGTACGTGGGCATGACAACCAGGAAGATCAAAATCCGTATTAATGAACATCGTAGTACTATCAGGTGCAAGAAAAGTAACACCAAATTCACAAGGCACTTTCTAGAACTTAACCATAATGAAAATGACCTTAAATGGGTGGTTCTAGAAGTTATGAAGAAACATAAAATGGACCTGACAAGACCACTCCACATTAGAGAGCAACGATGGGTGTACAGACTACGGTCCTGGGAGAAAGGATTGAACGACGAAATTCCCTGGTTGCAAATGGCGCTATAAATCATGCATATTCATTGTAAACCCTAGTTTTGACATTGAGCATTTTACCAGAAATACACATTTGCATTTAAGTCAACCTTTTTGCATTACGCTGTAGTAGTATAGAGTATGGCTGAGATTTTGTCATCCATATCTTACACTTTGGCCCCATTTGACCCACACCGCTAAGTAAACTTTGAGTCCTAAAACACCAACTGTGATACAGACATTGCGCCTTATACATTGCGCTATTTCTAATTTGTACTCTTGATACCTAATATTCATATTATCTGATAATATGCATATAATCGAATAAGTCGAGCCACATAAGATTCTTATTCTCTTGAGCACCTGCTATCTGCGGGTCTTATAATCCAGCTGCTTTGATTTTAAATGTCCCCCGCCCTTTAATTACGGGCGCATGTGACTAAAACTGTTATGAACTAGGAGTCCATAAAATTCCTAAACAGTCATGAGCTTGAGAATATATATATATATATACACTTGAGTAGGTAACGCGACCACGTTTGGCAGCGCTATATTTATTGAAATCATGTTGGGTGATGCCACTCTTTGATCGCTCAGGAATAGTGTATCAATACCTGCGCATGCGCTCACTATACGTATCTCCATACTGTGTCGAACACCTGCGCATGCGCATGTGTTCACTACATGTTTCTCCACGATGGGAGCGCCATCCAACAATGATGAAAACAATCGCTTTCGTACTCCGTGGGTCGCATTGGCTGCCAGGCAGGTCAGGCAGCGATCTCCATGACTTTTTAGAGACACCGGATGTCAGCCATTTACAGGTCAGGTGGCCACAATTTTGAACATCGGTGAGATTGCTAGTTAGTTAACTTTAATTACATATTAATTAACACAACCACGCCCAGGCGCCATTCCTATATAAAGTGCTCCCTGTCTCCCTCATTTACCAGCGAGGAGGTGAGACATGCAGACATAGGTGCAGTAGCGGGAGATCCTTTCAACAACAGTAAGAGTATGAATGGTTTGAATGGATGTTTGCACTTCCTGTTTTGCACGCATTTAGTGCTTTTCCATTTCAAGCGATTTTGGAGCAGTTTGCCTAAGTCTCCTCGCTATTGGATTATTGTATCTGATTTTTATGGATGTTCTTTTCTCTTCTCCGTTTTTCTTCATATTTTGTAGGGCACGTGACCTAAGGGGTCCTCCTTTCTCACTCTACCTATGGGGCAAGTAGGTCCCAGGGAATAGGGTAAGCTTTGGGGACCAAGTATCCCCCGTCATTATCTTTAGGTGCACATATGACTGACACAGTTTGCTGCACTTATAGCCACTCACTGATTTTGGCATGTATATGTGGCGTTTCGAATGATCTTCACATAATTATGTGACTTTATTGCTATTTCTGTCAAATGTTTATTGTCTCCTTATTTTATACAGGCTGGAATAACACAGCCGCAAATTTGTGGTGGGTGACCTTGATCACCCCACATAGTGGATACCTCACCTACATTGAATGGTAAGGTAGGAGCCCGTTGGTGTATGATAGGTCCTGATGAATGCCGCGGACCCTTTTGGGCCACTAGGCAGAAACATGTTGACCATTAGTTATACGGTGGGGGACCACGATATCCCCAATACACCGATCATTTCTTTTAAACCCCATACAGATGTCAGTTACATTAAAAGAGGTTTGACATCCGTAATGGCTTTTTAACTTCACTTTCTTGTTAAGGGCCCCCACTTAGTTTTAGAAGTGCATCCCTGTCTTCAGGTGCATGCCCGCCCTCTATCAAACCAAGTTTTTAGAGGGCGAGGACTGGTCAATGATGAAGCATGACACCAGGTGGTGTGTGAGACCAGTCTTTTACCTTTTGTGAGATGCCTACACTCATATAGCAGGCATTATAGCAATTAGGTCAATAATTAGGAGAGGCTTTGTGTGTTAATCATCTTTTTAGGTCTCGCCTAGCGATGCAGCGCAAAGCTTTGCTCGCTATGCGAGATCTATTGTTGCCGACTTTTGCTCCGATGCGGGACAGGACAGGTGCACGCGTACGGCAAGTCCTGGACAGGAGATGTGCACGCGTATGGTGCGAGCAGAAGTTGTAATAACGCCGCAAGCCGTACGCGTGCACATCGACTGTCTGTGCTCAAGCTTAACAGACAGGAGATGTGCACGCGTACGGCTCGCGTCTTTTTACAACTCCTGCTCGCACCATACGCGTGCACATGTCCTGTCCAGGCGCCCAGCATGCCTCCCGCTCAACCCCACTCACCGGCTCTTGTGGGGACTCAGCGCTGAATCTTGCTCCGGCCGCACCATGCGGCATTCATGAAGGCGGGGTGGGCTCCCGCCGGACTTCTCTCTGCGGGGTGGGCTCCCGCCGGACTTCCCTCTGCGGGGTGGGCTCCCGCCTCACTTCTCCAACACCCGGGGCTCCCTCAGCTCACGGGAGCCCCGGACACCTCCGGCCGCGCGCTCCATGCGCCGCCCATACGCCAAGCAACTGACGTCGCCCAGCGCCGGACTGCAGATGTGCACACGCACGGCGGCTCGCGGGCTTCAGAGCCTTTTGCGCAATGTCCTGAGCATTCTGTGAGGCACAACGCGCGCTCTGCTTTCGTTGTTAAGGACAAAATATATGCACGCGCTCTTTCGGTAACTTGTTTATACTTTCACTGTCACTTTTAATGACGGAGTACCTGTTTGCAGGTCCACCGCGGCCCTAAATAAAAGCCTCGCAAATAACAGCCCGCGCGCCGCCGCCGCGCGCCCTGTCCACTGTCCCCAGCGCGCGATGGCAGCCTTCAGATTAGCAACGCTCCCCTTGACGCGGGCGAGGCATAACATCCTCCAGTTTATGACACATTAGTCCTTTTCAGGGAGCGGTCAAAATGCACGCGTCCCCCCCTCCGAAGCCGCTCGCTCAGCTGACCAAATGGCCCGGACAACGCGCTTAAAAGCCTCGCTTGTTCCTCGTGTTCAGCTGGACTCCTCGGGACGTCCATATTGATGAGGTGTTTCCCTGCGCGGGCAGGCCATTCAACCCCACGGAGGTGTCAGGACGGCTCACTGTCACGCGTCCCTCTCGTCCCCCTTGTTTTTAGTGGCACACAACACTGCAGCCTGACAACATCGGGGCCTGGTACATAAGTGGTATTACACAAGTCAGCCTCCACCTTGGAAAAATGAAAAGCGGACTCGAGCCCTTTGGGAGTTCAACTTAAGTACTGAAAGTTACCGAGAGTGCACTAACTCACCATGCTACTGCGCCACAAATATGTGAATGTTTAGTCTGTAGGTCACCCAAATACGTCAACAGTATATGTATTAACTCACTAAGCGATACCTCACGTATTTTAACATTTACCTGCAGGTTATATTCTGATGTTTCCAATATGCTCTTTAACTCACTAACCTATGTCACCAGTATGTTGACAAGGTGTGGCTTAACGGCTAGGGCGGCCGACTTTGAAGCTGGGGAACCAGGTTCGGGTCCGGGAGGCTCAAGCATCCTGTGTTTTTGTGCAAATCACTTAATCTCCCCGTGCCTAGAAATCAATGTGTCCCTCTGTAATACACCTGGTGCAGCGCTCTCATACCTCTGGGTCGAGTTCGCAATATAAAACTACCAAAAAAAAAACCATATAATCTTTAGGTTATACACTTATCGCTCCAGCAGGTGCACTAACCCACGGCGCAAATTTGTAGCCCGGCGCACAGGCATTCCGAGGGCGCCTGTTCCCAGCACTTCCCCCTCCTCTCCCACTTGTTTGGGCTTTGCGTACCTAAGACTCCTCAAGCCTACAAACTCCCGACGCCGTCACATAAGGGGTCTGTTTAGTCTCTAAAATGGGTGCTGTCTGGATGTCCCAGTTAATGAGCAGACATTTTAGAGCCAAGGGTCACACGGCAGCTATAAACGCAATGATTTACGCCACGCCACAGGGAAGACAAACAGGTTATTTGACTTGAGGGGGGAAGGAAAACAGCACAGAAGATGTGTAATGCATATTTCATGGCGGCGTCTTGATGTCTCTACGACCAATTGTTTGTATATGTAGATTTCATGTACTATTCGTTTTCGCTTTACTTACCTCTACCCTCCCTCTCTTCAAGTAGGCAAATGAGGGAACACCTCTTTTCTACACTCGCCTCCATAAAATGGGACGTCAGTGTAAGAATGAACATGTCAGCTTTTGGGCTGGTCGTCTCCAAATGGGGGCAGTTGGGAGGGGTGCCGTATTTGATGGAAAACTGTCAAATCCGTCCCAGTGATCTTTAGTTTGCCTCTTATAATTCAGTGCGTCAGTCAGTCGCCATTTTAATTCAAGCGATGGGCGTTTTTGTGTTTCCATAAAAATGCTTGTTTTCCACGTGTCAACACTGGGCACAGCCCGCAGGGTCCATAGTTCCGGAGCTGGCCACTAACCCACATCTCTCTCTCTATTCCTGGCACTCTCTCCATTGCTTTTTGCTGCACTCCCATCACCTGGCACTCTGTCCATCTCTCCCGTCTCCTCTACATCCGTCCTCCCTGCCCTGTCCCCTCAATCCCAGTGTCTTTGTTCCCTTTGGAGTCCTATTGCCTCGGTGCTATTCCCCCCCCCTCTCTTTCTTCCTCTCTGTCCCCCATTCCCTCCCTCCCACTTGCTCTCTCTTCTTCCTTCATCTCTCCCTACTTCTCGGTCTCTTTCCCCACTGGATCTCCCTCTCTTACTTCTCTCTCTCTCCCCCCCCTCTTTCTTCACTCTCACTTCCCACCGTATCTGTCTCCCCGCCCCCCACCAAGTCTTCCTCTGTCTCCTCTCTCTCTTCTTCCTCCTCATCCTGGGGCTGTAATATGGAGCCCCGGGGTCCCTCTCTGAAAATGCGAGCTGGAGGTGACGTTAAGTGTGAAAGCACCAAGGTGTGAACCGAGAGAAGAGGCGTGGGCGGCAGGTAGAGGGTCAAAGGGGGCACTGGCTCTCAGAGAGGTGAGAAGGGGCGGGCAGCAGTCTGAGCACAAAAACAACACCAGAGCAACAGGCAGACGCTCCGCGGGGAGCCTAGTGTAAACTGAAGAAACGTACACTTCTTAGCACTACAAAGCAGCCGAAGTGTGCCTTTCACTAGAGCCAACAAGCGGCTGCCATTGCCGGCTTAACAGACGGGGATTAAAGAAATAATTCATTGTCAGTTTAATTTGTTTGCTAGATGTGAAGGCTTTCCTTCCTCTTCTGTTTGTCCCGACTCTGGAGCATGTGTGCATTGCTATGTCCTTACAATGCTCACTTTTTCATGTGTTCTTTTTCCCTATTCTCTTTGTGTTGCCTTCTCGCTCGTGTGCTTTCTCACTACCGGCTCTGCTTTCCTCTCTTTAGCACCATTCATCCCCACGCCCGGTGTTTCTTCCACCCCTCGTCCCCATGTTGTTTCCCTCACCTGACCCAGCCCCTTGTAACTTCCCTGCCACCCTCTTTAAAGATAAAAGAGCGCTTTCAAGCTTTTTTCCCAACTCCGATTGGTAACTAAAAGAACAAGCATTTGCAATGCAATAGATATCGCATTTACGTGAGTTTGAGCTATTGACATTGCAAATAACAATGCCTTTTATATTTGTTTTCGTTTTAAAAACATAAATAAAAGGCATTGTCATTTACAATGCCAATAGCTTTAACTTGTGTAACTGCGAGACCTATTGCATTGCAAATGCTTGGTTTTTTTTGGTGTGCTTTCGTTCTAAAATCTTTACCTTTTTACTTACTGAACCAAGTGGCATCCGCTATCTTGTAGTGTTAAATACAAAAAATTAAAGGAAATGGTGTCCTTCTGTTGGTGCAAGCATGTGTCGCACACGCATATGTCATTCCGCATGCATGCACCAGTGGAATGGTGCAACCATCGTCCAGTGTTGTCATATCACCTCTTTTCATTTAAAAAAAAAAATTTGGGGCGATTCTGCACAGGATCGAGAAAAAGCCTGACACTGTAGAGCAGTGTTTCTGAAACGGGGGGGTCGGATCGGGAGCCAGTTTTTGGTGTGTCGGGAAAGTCCAAGCAATAAATAAAGATGCCTTTAAATTCTGTTTTGTCACATTTGCTCCTCTTTAAAGACAGAAGTCATGCGTCAGGCTAAGTCTTCTGACGAATTGCTGCTTATTTTTTTAACATGGAGATTGTTGTTAACAGACTCCCCTCACTTTACAGTCAAAGAAGGAAATTTATACCGAATTATGTGACAGTCTTCCCGGGGTACAGGGAGTGTGACAGGAAAGGCTGTAGGATGTAATTTTTTGTAACACAGCAAAATGTAAACACCTGTAAATGAAGTGTACACATTCAGCAGTTATGAAAGCTAAAATGAAGCACAGTTGTTGTAATTCTACAGTATGATGGGAACAAAGATTTCAATAGGCTCAAAACAAATCAAGACACTTTCTTCGTGATACATAAATGATAAATATTCACTGATACCCCGATTTGCACACTATGATTTGTGTGCACTGTAGTTTTATCAGCAAAACTGAATGCCTGTGCAAATTTAGTGCCCATTTCAGTGGAAAAACTACTGTCTGTAAATGAGTGTGCTATCACACAATGCTGTAGTTACATAAAAAATGGCCTTTTTTTTAATTATTTTTTTTATGTTAAATTTTGCCACAAAAAAGAAGCAGAAATAATATATATGACATTTTCAAATAAGAATACATCAGTATGCATATGCAGAGCACGGAGGAGTATTTATGAAGCAGAATGAAAAAGAAAAAACAGGGGGGAACAAGAAAAGAGAAAAGTGGAAGAGGAAAGACGAGGAAAAAAGAAGAGGAAAGCACGAGGAAGAAGAGAAAAAGAGAAGAGAATATATACAATCGTTAATCCCAATGAAGGCAGGACCAAACCCTGCACAGTTTTAATAGGGATCGGGGACCTCTAGCTTTTGCCAATGCAGTTTCCATTTCGAAGATCTCCCTCATCAGAGACCAAAATTCGTTAATACTGGGAGGTGTGGCATGTATCCAAGAGCGGGCTATGCATAGACGGGCACAAGAAGCAATAATAGAAGCTAAAGGTTTCGTAAGACTCCCAGATTCGGGAAATAGTCCCAACAACAGCTCTTTCCCTAAAATCGGGATATCATAGCCGATCCAGGTTGACAGGGCCAGAGCGATGTTGGACCAAAAATCCTTCAGCTGAGGGCAAATGAAAAACATATTGTGTAAATCAGCAGCGTATTCCTGACATTTAGGGCAGCAGGTCTTAGCAGCGGTTGAGTTATTAGCCGATTTGGAAATTCGCTCGGGAGTGTAATAGAGCATAAAAATAATTCTATGTTGTTGTAGTTTTAGATTAACAGACGTTACAGCTGAGTCAATAGTTTGAAGACTCTTGTATTTCCTCCCTAGAAATATCAGAGGCAAAAACCCGACTGAGTTTGGCAGCAATTTGTACACCGTCATCTCCCACCGCCCCGATAAGTTTTTGGTAAATTTTACCGATAGCTCCTCGCCCTCTGGTGCCGACAAGTATAGGCAGGATCTCGGATGGGCTAGACAGCTCGGATAGTCCCCGACCTCGAATGAAATAGTCCCTAACTTGCAGGTATTTAAAAAAATAAGTTTGTGAGAGGTCGAATTCTGCTTTTAATGATGAAAAAGTTCGAAAACCCTGATCGTCATACAGCTGGCTCATCCGCGTTATACCCTTAAACTGCTATTCTTTCCCGATATGATCATGGAATGTATTAGGAAACAGAGGATTCCCCCAGAGCACCGTATATTGATGCAAGTCGGCTATTGCGTAGGTTTTACAGATTTCACGCCAAATTTTAGTAATATCTCTGACTACCTTAAAGCGAACTCGCTTAAAATAGTTAGGATCAGACGTTTGGTATAATAGAAACCCAGTGTTTGGCCCGCACGCCAACTGGTATAGAAACCAGTTGGGATTTATATCAGTTCCTCTGAGTAGACTCTGTATCCGTACAATGAATGCTGCCCAAAAGTAAAGCTTAAAATCGGGGAGATTGAATCCACCCTGTATGTATGAAAGTTTTAGAAGTCGGATAGCTCTCCTAGCCCGTCGATATCTCCAGATAAAGCTACCCAAAACACTATCTAGACGTTTAAAAAAAGAAGATGGTATAATTAGTGGGATAGTACGAAAAAGATATAGAAATTTGGGTAGAATATTCATTTTAACCACATTACACCGCCCATAGATACTGAGAGGAAGACAATGCCAGCTCCGTAGCTTCTCCGCCACTTTCTTGAGTAATGTATCATAGTTGAGTGAAATGATTTCGTTAACTTGGCTACTAAGACACACCCCCAAATAAATAGCTGTATTTGCAACTCCAAGAGTTGCTGGGGAGGGGACTAATTGAAAGTTTAGGATCGTCTGGGTTTTGTACAAATTTAGCTTGTAGCCGGAGAAAGAGCCGAATCGCTGTGCTTCATACATGATTGCAGCCATAGCTTTAACAGGGTCGGCTGAGAAAATCACGATATCATCCGCGTAAGCGGTTAACTTTAAATTGGTCCCGTTCAAAATAACTGGATCAATATTGCCATTGATCAGTAGATGTTGGATGAAAGGCTCGATATAAATAGCAAATAATAAAGGGGAAAGAGGACAACCCTGCCGGGTCCCCCTTTGAACTGGAAATGAAAGAGAAGAGAGCCCGTTAAGTTTGATTGTAGCTGTTGGGTGATTATATATTTTCTGTATCGCCGAGATGAACCTTTGACCGAGGCCCATACAAGACATAAATATCCATAGTGTTTCCCATGTCACCCGGTCAAAAGCCTTCTCGGCGTCTAACATCAGCATACCCATCTGCTGACCCAACTGACCAGAGATATCGATTGCGGTGTTGATGTGAGCGGAGGTGTCTCTTCCGGGAACAAAGCCGTGTTGTTGCTCTGAGACTATTAGGTGAATTACTGGAGCTAGACGAGCTGCGAGAATTTTAGAAAAGAGCTTAGCGTCGGTGTTAATCAACGCTATTGGTCGGTATGAACTCATATCGTCGATAGGCTTCCCCTTTTTTGGGAAAATGACGATATTAGATGTATTCCAGGAGAGAGGGACCTCTTCTCCCTGAAAGATAGAATTGCATACCTTGAGGAAGATAGGGACCAGTAAATCTTTAAAGATTTAAAAAAATTCCAATGGAATCTTGTCCTCGCCGGCTGCCTTACCGGCCGGCAGAGCCTTTATAGCTTCCTCGATTTCGCGTGCCTCAATGTCTGCGTCAAGTGACTCAGATACCATTGGACACAAAGTTGACAACTGGCATTCCTGCGCGTATTCCAAAATGATCTGTTCTCCAGAACTGTCTGAGCCACTATATAAGTTAGCGTAGAATAACCCAAATTGTTCGACTACGTACGCGGATCTAGTATATATCAGGCCATCCACCCCCTTAATCGTTTTTACATGGGTTTTAGCATTTTGATCTGCGATTTGATTAGCTAGTAACCGACCGACTCTTTCACCGTACTCATACTGTTTAGTCCGAAACTTGTGATAGTTCTTAGCGACTTTGTCTTTTAACCGTCTTTTGAGCTTGGCCCGTGATTCTACAATCTTTTGGTATAGCGAGTGTTTGGTCGCGCTCTTGATAACAATAGCCGCAGCGTGCTGACGCTCCAAATCCAAGCACCGTTTTTGCTCCTGGTCCCACTGTCGAGAACCGAGCCTATTTTGCCTTATGATAAATTGGAGTGTGATTCCTCTGACATAAGCCTTTAAACAGTCCCAGACAGTTGCGAATGACGCCGAACCCATATTAGAGTCGATATACTCCCTGAGTGCACTACGCATCACCTCTATGTAATCTGAATTGTTAAGAAGATGTCTGGGAAAAGTGAAATCCCTAGTTGGTGCTTGTGTGCTTAATTGTATCGGTGCTATTAGCATGACAAGATTGTGATCGGAGGTGACTTTAGGACAAACTGCCACCAATGCGTTTTCCAAAATATTTGGCAAAAATCATATCAATTTTAGAATAATGCTTATGGGGAGATGAAAAAAAGGTGTAGCCTGGGACATTGGCAGTGCATTTGGTTGGGGCGCAAGACGCCCCAAATCTTACATTGATTCTTACCTAGGTGCCTTTTGGGCATGGCACCTCACCGAGTTGCACGCATTCAAAGAACATTATTGGAAATGTTTGGAGGAATAAGGAAAATAGGTGTGCATCCCTACCCCCATTGTTGCATTTTTAACGAAAAAATGCCCTACATTGGGATAGCACCCGCAAATTAAAATTGGAGAAAGAAGTAACAAGGACAAAGATTGTATTTTTCCACATGGCCGGCGAGACATCATGGTTCGTCATAAAAGACAATGTTACAATTTTATGGATAATAATCTTCACTAGCACTGGATGGCAATTTATTTCAGTTAAAAGGTTCACATTGATTACAGTTATTTTGAGATAATTACGAAGCAATTTGATTACGATGTTGTTTGACTGAAGCTCAACAATTGAACTGCATTATGGGAAATTAAGTTTTGAGATAGCAAAAGTAATTTTCAAAGTAACACTGTTGGTGGGAAGCTGTCAAAGAGGGGACCAATCAGGAGGGTGCATGTCATCAAACAAGGGGTTGTATAAGGGAGGGAACAATTGTCTGTTGAACGGGAAATGAGGACGGTTGCTTTTTAACGATGGCGGCAGGTACGGAATGGTGTTTTTTGTAACAGTGGGATGAAAGTAATGATGGCATTTTAGCCGTATGAGAGAGAATGCAGGGATTGGGAATGTATGGACATATTGTTTAACTGCAGGGAGTGAGTGCGCAATGCATTGGAGTGTAAGGTTAGTAGTTGGGGGTTTAGCATAATGGAAGGGCGCATGAGAGTGTATATATGAACGTATTGGCACGGGGTCAAAATAAGGGCAGATCAGGATAAAATGTTTGAATAAAACAGCTTTGACAGAAGGAGGTCGAATGAGTAGTATGACACAGAGGGTGAGGTCGAGGGTGAATGAAAGTAAGATGGTATGGGAGGTTTATTTGAATGAGTGGGGAGTTTGAGTTGTCCATTGGAGGGCAACAGCATGTCAGAGTAAATGTTTGTGTGAGGCAAGGGGTCAAAAATGCGGAAAGTGGAAATCGGAAGTAAGAAAGAATGAGCCGCATGAGGAAAAGTGAGTGTATTCGTTGGTAATAAGATGCGACAGATGATGGATTTGTGAGTTGTATGTGAGTGAAAGATAAAAACCTGGGGAATGATTCACATGAACTGAGAGGTTCGCTTTGTTTAAAGGCGTGCACTATTGTGGTAGAACTGGTTATGGGGTATGAACACTAGTGAAATTTGAATGGTGCACTTAGATAAATTGCAAATCAATGTGTAAACATTACTGATGCTAGAGATAGAACTGTTTTTTTTAAAACGTGATTGTTTTACTTGTCATTCTAGTGACCCCTGACGAAGGGCACAAGTGGCCCGAAATGCATTGGGTTTTGAAATAAAATAACACTGCCTTGGACGAATTTGCGTCATTCATGTTTTTGCAAGAGGTTCGGATGGCCCAGCTTTAACATAAGAACAACGAGAAAATTGGCATACCATTCCGCGTGTGGATGCAAAAATTGTTGAAAACAAGTTGAATAAAAGCGGTGTTACACCAAGGATTAGAAGTAATACACTGATTAACTTGGAGTAATTGTGTGACCACTAGCTGGCTATATTCAGCAGTGCATTTGGTTGGGGCGCAAGACGCCCCAAATCATAAATTTACTCCATATTAAAGCGCACGCACACTTTTAACTCTAAAATCCAAGAACACAAGTGAACAAACTCTTAATTGGCATCATGCGTTTGCAATTTACTAAAGACGTTTAGTCAGACAAGTTGCTGTATGTGTCTTGATGGAATATGCAAAAATGACTAAATTCAAATATTTTGTGGTTATGTATTCATGATGGTTTTCGTGTTTTTCCCATTCTTCAGGAACTCGAAATTGTGATTGGAGATGAACACATTTCTTTCACCACCTCAAAAATTGGCTCCCTTATTGATGTGAACCAATCAAAGTAAGTTACCTGCAGCATTCTGAGATTAACATTTTTAGGCTTTTGGTTTATATGACTCCATAAGATTAGGATGCTTTGCTATAACAGATAATGGTACATTTATGAGACAAAAGATTATTGATAAAAACATAGGTAGTTTCCAGAAACCCACTGTTTTTTCTCAAAAATACAGCACATTGGCAATTAGCCAGTTGGCACACTCCACTGACGTAGCACACACCGCAGGCTACATATAATTATATTGGGCAAAAATCCGAAAAGAGAAAAATCTTTTGATGTTTGAATACCAATTCTATATGTGTCATTTATTAGTAAGACGCAGCATTGCCCATCTACCAGAAGTTGGGACATCTACACCCATCAGACTGTATCAACCCAAAAATTAAGACTGAACTTCCTGTTCCAAATTCCAAACACGTAGTTCAACGAGGTGGCTGCATTATTCCGATCATTCTCCTGGAAAGGTCCTGTGTACACCCCCTCCCCTGCCTTGGGGATCCTTACTAGACCGATCGTGGCCCTGTTGGGCCTAATGGATGAGTTTGGAGGGCCGCGGGGCGATGGGATGTTGGTGGGCTTGATGCCCCTAATTGCTAAACGTGACATTGCACAAGCTTGGAAGCTGCGTAGGCCACCCAGTCTGAAGCTATGGCCAGTCTGGCATACACTGGTGTGCCAAACAGGAGTAACCAATTTTTACCGCCCAGGGTTGCCCTCGGAAATTAAACACATTTTGGGGCAAATGGTGGGAATACTATGGGTTGTCTTCCGCATAAAGAACTGTACCTTGCAATGTTCTTCATTAATAAGATCGCCTGTTTGGGGTGGAGCATGATGCAAGAAGTTCAGTTTGTGGTGCTTTGTGACACTGCCATTAAAAATCAATAAAAATGTGTTTATAAAAAAAAAAAAAAAAGGCTTTCTTTATCTGGCACTAGGCTCCTACTAAGGGTGAATACAGTTGGATACATGTTGCATATTTACTTGAGGATGTTTGATTTTTTTTTCTTAACACAGTATTACTTTAGATGTGTATACCTGTACCCATACTGTCATACTATTACTACTGCCTTCTGTAGGGAACCACTAATTAGGGAATCGGTTACTCTATAACTGAGTTATTTTATTCTCAGCGCTTTCTGTATAACATCTTGTAATACTTGATAAACTGATGATTGTCTTGTATGTCCTTTTTAGGGACCCAGAAGGCTTACGAGTATTTTACTACCTGGTGCAGGACCTCAAATGTCTCGTCTTCAGTTTAATTGGCTTACACTTCAAGATCAAACCAATCTAAATATTCTGTAAATTTTATAATTTTATGTTGTGGGGTGGGCCGGAATTTCCTATTTTTTTTTTTTCTCCTTTTTTGTGTGCCTGTCTAAAGACTTTTATGTATGTTTTGGAATTTTTTTACAAATCCCAAATTGATCCTTTAATAAAATACTGGTGAAACCAAGGCACCTTTTCTGTTTTCATTTAAATGGCTGTTGAAACCTCTGTCATATTCTTTGTTTGCACATTTAGATTTTACCCATGTATCATCAAAATCTTTACATAGGATGCTTTGTGAGCAAAGACCGAGTCAATTCACACTGTTTCGAGGTGCAAAGCAGACAAAACAATTGATCTGGATATGGTGTAGTGCAGCTGCTATTGGCTGTGGAAGGTGGTTCAAAGCTAAATGATTCAAGTGTGACGTAGCAGGAAATTCTCTTGGAGAGTCTCGCTTTAAAGGATCACAGAAGTCCAGCTGTCTGGCTATAGAATGTGACATGGTTGAGCAGCTTTCTGCCATCTCATGGGTCACACGGATTTAGTCTTTGTCTTGGCCATACTTTGTTTATCCATCTCGGGGTACCCTTCTCTTCGCTAGTAATAACTCCATGGCTGCACATCTTCTACAGGGACTTGAGGTATTTTTTACTTAGCCTGAACAATGTATATAATGGGGAGTTGGTTCATTAGAATTCACCAATTTGTTCAGTGAAGCGAAATCCACTATTTCGCAATGTCTGGCCATTTCGATGCGAGATACAGAAAATCCGCTCCAGCTGTAATAGTATTTGCAATTATCATAAAGGCTTTGTCATATTTCACCAAAGCCTGAGGTGCAATGTAAAATCTATGTACAATTTTGAAATGTATTAATTTGAGTATGCTTTGAAATTAAGTATTTTGTGCTTTGGTGCAGCAATGTTTCCACTTCTCTTCTGTTACTACTAGGCCAAGTCTAGTATCAGTTTGGTGTTCTGCCCAGTGGATTCTATTAACTTTTTGAACTTGGAGCTCAATACTGTCAAACTCAACAAGTCTTTGCTCTATAAATACATGTTTACAGTAAAGAGGAAGATGAAATTAGTAGTGTGCTTGGGCAGCTAGATAGTACAAATGTGGGTCTGGCACCAGTAGTTCCCATTTAGTTCAAAAACAAATCTGAGGTAATCGAATGGGTATTTTGAGTAACTGACAGAGGATCTTCGATAATTCTTTCAATTTTATTACAGCTATGAAGATGGGTAGATATAGCAATCGGTCAACTTGCCCAGTGCGGTGTATCTATAGTTCTCCGGTAGTTGTTGCGAATCATTTCACCTGGGTGTCTATGAATGTGTATACCTAAACACCTTATTGATTCATATTCTGTTAGAATAGTCATTTCCATAAGTGGGAATATTTCATATTTGTCCCAGTTATATTGCGAACTGTGTATATATATATTTCCCTAAAGTGGGTGAGGTTCATTTAACATGCATTTTTTTAGCTCCATCGCAAACGAGGTGTTAACCGGCATGTATGTATGTATGTGTGTGTGTGTGTGTGTGTGTGTGTGTGTGTCTATATGTGTGTATATATATATATGGTTCTCTTTGCTGCCGTTTTCCTCTTTTGCCATTGAACAAGGGCGGTGTGACGCTCGAAACGCGTCTGTCTTTGGAATTTGTGTTTGAGGCTCCAGACTGAATGCTCAATGCAATCTGCAAATAAATGGACTAAGCTTGCCTGCGTGTGGCTTCTTCATTGGAGGGCAACTTATTTTTTCTGTATCGTAGCGGCCAGCCTTAGCCGCGAGGAAGCCCCACTGCTTATTACAGCGGGTCCGCAGCGCCAGGAACAAAGAGGCGCTGCAGGAGCGACAAGCCCGTTAAGCCCGTTTTGTGGATGTTGTATTGGCTGGGCATCAGTCCTGGGTGCTTTGAACATGCTCACTGGGGTAAGACTTTAACAATTTTGGGGCACGGCGGCACCCACTTGGGTTCAATTATAAGGGGACTGCAACTACCAGAATTCAATCGCGCATACGTCCACAAGGGCGGGACATTGAAATATGCGCAGGTGGTTCTCTTTGCTGCCGTTTTCCTCTTTTGCCAGTGAACAAGGGCGTTGTGACGCTCGAAACGCGTCTGGCATTGGGATTTGTGTTTGAGGCACCAGACAGAATGCTCAATGCAATCTGCAAATAAATGGACTAAGGTTGCCTGCGTGTGGCTTCTTCTTTGGAGGGCAACTTCATTCATATCTGGCGATAGTTATAGTTAGGACCTATTATCCATAGGAAATCCGCAACATTCTATTCCCAATAAGTTTGGCGTCGTTTGATGAATCATCGCGAAATTTTCAAAACTAGTGGGGCGCTCAGGTCCGCTCCTGTCTTGAAAGTTTCGGGGTGATTCATCAAGCGGGGGCCAAGAAAAAAGGGGGGTCCCAAAACGTGTTTTCTCCATGTTAATTCCATAGGAAATTTTAGCCACGGCTACAGCCCGAACTGCTGAACGGAATTACACCAAATTTTGCAAAAAGGTAGCGCTTGGTTCAGAAAGCACCCTTTTTAAAAATGGTGTAAATCCGTTCAGTAGTTGCTGAGAAAATCAAAAAATAAGAGTGAAAAATCAATTTCCCATAGGAAACTTTATGCAAGGCTACAGCAAAAACTGCTGAACGGAATTACACCAAATTTGGCAAAAAGGTAGTGCTTGGTTCAGAAAGCACCCTTTTAAAAATGGTGTAAATCCGTTCAGTAGTTGCTGAGAAAATCCAAAATAAATGTTTCGATATCTATGGCCGCGGTGGATCCGCGCACCCTCCCGACCACGAGCTGCATGCTAATTGGCTGTCAACACTCCAAACCAGGAAGTGTTGGTAGTCATCTTGTCCTCGGTAGAACCGAGGGACAAGAAAAGACAAAAACAAGGGCGCAAAACGCAAAAGGGGGCAGGGTAGAAACACCCTGACCCCTAGGGCCTGCTTAGGGGTCCTACAAGGACCCCCAGGGCCCAAAAAATATATATATATTTTTTTTTAAATCGGCAAAAAACGCGCTGGGTGCGCGGATCCTGCCGGAAAAAAAATAAATAAATTTGAAGCGCGGTCTCCCGCGCTTCGATGCTAATTTGCCCCCGGGTGGGCCCCCCAAGCCCCGGGGACCAAAAATGGTGCGGGAGGGCTCTCTGCCCTCCCGCAGCCCCGGAGACCGCCACCTCCCCGGGGCTTCTTTTTAAAAAAAGAATGACCTGTGTGGGGGGGCTCCTGCCCCCACACGCCCCGGGGACCGCCACCTCCCCGGGCACTAAGAAAATACATGTGGGGGTCCGTTTCGGACCCCCGAAGCCCCGGGGACCACCACCTCCCCGGGGCTATGTAGAAGTGGGGAGGGAGGCCGCGCGGCCCCCCTCCTGGAGCCTGTGGTGGCCCTGGGGACCGCCAACCCCCAGGGCCGGCTCCTGCAGTGTCCCGGGGTGCCTACCCCCGGGACACTGCTGTTTGCAATGGCAGGACGGGAGCCTCGCGGCTCCCGTCCTGCCATTGCAAACTTAGCTTGCTTCACTGAAGCGAGAGCAGGGAAACCTGCTCTCGCTTCAATGAAGCAAAGCAGAATTGCTTTTCCATAAGGGGAGCTGCATGTCAGCAGCTCCCCTTATGGAAAAGCAATGCCGGCTCCCGCAGGACGCGGGGAGCCGGCGGGACCGTGTGGGGATTGGGGACCCCCCCACGGTCCCCAACGTGTGGCCAGGCCCCGGGGATGGGGTCCCCGGGGCCATTAGTGGCCCGGGAGGGGGGCCACGCAGCCCCCCTCCCAAAAAAAGGAATATTAAAAAAAAAAAAAAAAGGACGCAAAGGCCGGCCCCGGGGGATGGGGTCCCTTAAATGGCCTGAGGGGGGCTACGCAGCCCCCCTCCAAATATTTAATTATAAAAAAAAAGAGGGCATGCCCCGGGGAATGGGGTCCCCGGGGCCAATAGGGGCCCAGGGAAGGGGGGCCACGCGGCCCCCTTCCCGTTTTTTTTTTATTTAAAAAAAAAAAGAAAATCCTCAGGCCCCGGGGGATGGGGTCCCTGGGGCCAAAAGTGGCCGAGGGAAGGGGGGCCACGCAGCCCCCCTCCCATACAAAAAAAAAAAAAAAAGACCGGCATCGTGCCGGAGGCCCCGCCCCCTCCCTTAACCACTCTGCAAACGCGCCCCCTGGCGCGTTTTAAGAAGGGGGAAGTAATTCCCCTTGAATACTGGGGGTCCCTGGGGGCCAACTAGCCCACCAGGAACCTCCAGAAAGCGCCACAGAGCTGCGTTGCAGAGAGGTGCAAAAAGGGGTGTGGCCTCTGAACACCTCTCTGCAACGCAGCTCTCTGGCGCATACTGGAGGTATATGGTGGGCTAGTTGGCCCCTAGGGACCCTCGGGATTGAGGAGGAATTAATTCTCCAACTTAACACGCGCCACGGGGCGTGTTTGCAGACATGTCACCTCAGGCCCCACCCTCTTCCTTCACCATTGTGCAAATATTCCTCTAAAATCAGCCGAACTACGAATTCCGATTTACTCACCTGTTATCAGGAGAGACCTCCGTGCTGCATCTTTGAGCCCAGTACTGATCCTAAAAAGTAATTTTAACCGTACTTACCAGTAACTTGAATTTCCTTCCATAGGATATCATTGCCTGCTTTTTGCTGAAAAAGTTTCCAAGTGTCGATTTTTGAAACTTACAAATATTCCTCTAAAATCAGCAGAACTACGAATTCCGATTTACTCACCTGTTATCAGGCGAGACCTCAGTGCTGCATCTTTGAGCCCAGTACTGATCCTGAAAAGTAATTTTAACCGTACTTACCATTAACTTGAATTTCCTTCCATAGGATATCATTGCCTGCTTTTTGCTGAAAAAGTTTCCAAGTGTCGATTTTTGAAACTTACAAATATTCCTCTAAAATCAGCAGAACTACGAATTCCGATTTACTCACCTGTTATCAGGCGAGACCTCAGTGCTGCATCTTTGAGCCCAGTACTGATCCTGAAAAGTAATTTTAACCGTACTTACCAGTAACTTGAATTTCCTTCCATAGGATATCATTGCCTGCTTTTTGCTGAAAAGTTTCCAAGTGTCAATTTTTGAAACATACAAATATTCCTTTAAAATCAGCCGAACTACGAATTCCGATTTACTCACCTGTTATCAGGAGAGACCTCAGTGCTGCATCTTTGAGCCCAGTACTGATCCTGAAAAGTAATTCTAACCATACTTACCAGTAACTTGAATTTCCTTCCATAGGCTAACATTGACTGGTTTCACTTGGAAATTCTTCTAAGTGTGGAGTTTTGGAACTTTATAATATTCCTCTAAAATCAGCCGAACTACGAATTCCGATTTACTCACCTGTTATCAGGAAAGAACCTAGTGCTGCATCTTTTAGCCCAGCACTGACCCTGAAAAGTAATTCTAACCGTACTTACCAGTAACTTGTATTTCCTTCCATAGGAATCCATTGTCTGGTTTTCAGCAGAAAAGTTTGTCAATTTTCACAAACTACAAATATTCCTTAAAAATCGCCTGTATGACTTAAACGCATTCTTTCAACTGCTTACAGGAGATGCACCAGTGCTGGATCCAGGATCCACCACTGAGTAAGAAAAAGTAACGATAACACTACTTACCTGCTAAGTGAATTTCCTCTCATAGGAGAACATTGGTGATTCTATGTGGAAAAGTTTCTAAGTGTCAACTTTTAAAATACAATAATATTCCTTAAAAATCACTACTGTAACCAAAACGCTTTTACTCAACTGTTTGCAGGAGAAGTCCCAGGACTGAATCTAGGATCCAGTCCTGTGGTTAGAAAAGTAATCCATAAAGTAACTAATTGCATTTAACTAGAAATTCACATTGAGCTCAATGTTGCATTGTGTTTGAAATTGTGTTGCCCATTGCAACAACTGTAACTACTGTACTTAAAAGTCTATTGCCTATTTGCAAAGTATTTAAACTAAAGTAATTCATTCTGAGAAAGTATATTTTGTAATGTAATGTATAATGTAATTACAATGTAATTTAAAAAATAAAATATCTAAAAATAGTTTTAAAAAATGTAGTAAATCAGTATCAAAAAAATAAATATAACAATTAATACATTTAAAAATTGTCATTTACAAAACCTTTGAAATTCACTGAAAAAAACCATAGGTTTCAGACATGTTATAGTTAGGAATTAGCATTTAAAAAACCTTTGAAATTCACTGAAAAAACCATAGGTTTCAGGCACGTTATAGTTAGAAATTAGCATTTAAAAACCTTTGAAATTCACTGAAAAAACCATAGGTTTCAGGCACGTTATAGTTAGAAATTAGCATTTAAAAAACCTTAGAAATTCACTGAAAAAACCATAGGTTTTAGGGACAGTTATAGTTAGTTGGTCATTGCACTCGCATAAAACCCGTGAAATTCCCCGTTATAGTTAGTTCAGCTAACTATAACTCGCGCCCACGCAATGCACTGCTGATGACGTCACATATTACATCACTCATGACATGGTCAGTGACATCACTGATGACATCACTGATGACATCTCAAATGACATCACTGATGACATCATCCATGTGATAATTTCATGCATCTTCTCACACCCTAATATAACTTTTGATACACCCACTCTAAATTACAGACTGCCATTCTCAAAACCATAGACACTCCAACACCAATAACTACATACCCACTCACTGATTCTTAGGTCTACACACACATCCACTCACTCACCTGCACAGTCACTCATACTTACGGTCACTCAGTACAGGACTATCATATGCACTCATACACCTACATAGACACTCACACACCGCCACTCATCCATAGAGGTACTCACACACCTAGTCAGTCATGCAAATAATTAATCACACTGCCATTTACTCACCTATACAGTTATACACACACCAGCTCACTTACTCATACAAATACTAGCACATTCTTACGCTCTTATACAATCACTAATACAAGTACACACTCATCCATACAGCCACTCTCACAATCACACACTCACTTATACCCATTTATATACTCCAACACACATATACTGCCTTTCACATATGTAGTTACTCACACATGTACCACTGAGATATACATTCACTCACTAACACACCCATACACACACACTCACCCACCCATACAGTCCATCACAGATGCACTCTTGAAACCATGCACCCAGTGAATCACCCACTCACACATCTATGCAGAGTCGCACACACCCCACCCACACAAACACTCAGGCACCCATACAGATACTCAGACAACCAATCAATAACTCGTATAGACATTCATGTAGCTATTCACAAACCCATGCAGCCACTTACACAGCAACAGACAGACGGATACAGACATTCACACAGTTTAGTCACTAACCCATGCATTCAGTAAGATACGTTTAATCACTCACTTATAGAGTTAGTCACGCACCTAGTAAATCATCCATTCAGACACTTATACACCCACTCATTCTTCAATACGCCTTTCCCTATATATATTAAACATATTTAAACTTTACAGAAACACACAGTCACTGGATGATGTCATGAATGATGTAATATGTGACGTCATCAGCAGTGCATTGCGGGGGCGCGAGTTATAGTTAGCTGAACTAACTATCGATAACGGGGGAATTTCACGGGTTTTGTACGAGTGCAATGTCCAACTAACTATAACTGTCCCTAAAACCTATGGTTTTTTCAGTGATTTTCTAAGGTTTTTTAAATGCTAATTTCTAACTATAACGTGCCTGAAACCTATGGTTTTTTCAGTGAATATATATATACATACATACATATATATATATATATATATATATATATATATTCACTGGAAAAAAACCATAGGTTTTAGGGACAGTTATAGTTAGTTGGACATTGCACTCGTACAAAACCCGTGAAATTCCCGTTATAGTTAGTTCAGCTAACTATAACTCGCGCCCCCGCAATGCACTGCTGATGACATCACATATTACATCACTCATGACATGGTCAGTGACATCACTCATGACATCACTGATGACATCACTGATGACATCACTGATGACATCATCCAGTGACTGTGTGTTTCTGTAAAGTTTAAATATGTTTAATATATATAGGGAAAGGCGTATTGAAGAATGAGTGGGTGTATAAGTGTCTGAATGGATGATTTAGTACGTGAGTGACTGACTCTAAAAGTGAGTGATTAAACGTATCTTACTGAATGCATGGGTTAGTGACTAAACTGTGTGAATGTCTGTATCCGTCTGTTTGTTGGTGTGTAAGTGGATGCATGGATTTGCGAATAGCTACATGAGTGTCTATATGGGTTATTGATTGGTTCTCTGAGTATCTGTATGGCTGCCTGAGTGTTTGTGTGGGTGGGGTGTGTGTGACTCTATACATAGATGTGTGAGTGGGTGATTCACTGGGTGCATGATTTCAAGAGTGCATCTGTGATGGACTGCTTGGGTGGGTGAGTGTGTGTATGGGTGTGTTAGTGAGTGAATGTATATCTCAGTGGTACATGTGCGAGTAACTACATATGTAAAAGGCAGTATATATGTGTGTTAGAGTATTTAAATGGCTATAAGTGAGAGTGTGTTATTGTGAGAGTGGCTGTATGGATGCGTGTGTGCTTGTATCAGTTATTGTATAAGAGCGTAAGAATGTGCTAGTATTTGTATGAGTAAGTGAGCTGGTGTGTGTGTAACTGTATAGGTGAGTAAATGGGTGTGTGATTAATTTTTGCATGACTGACTAGGTGTGTGAGTACCTCTATGGATGAGTGGCGGTGTGTGAGTATTTATATAGGTGTATGAGTGCATATGATAGTCCTGTACTGAGTGACTGTAAGTATGAGTGACTGTACAGGTGAGTGAGTGGATGTCTGTGTAGACCTAAGAATCAGTGAGTGGGTATGTAGTTTTTGGTGTTGGAGTGTCTATGGTTTTGAGAATGGCAGTCTGTAATTTAGAGTGGGTGTATCAAAAGTTATATTAGGGTGTGAGAAGATGCATGAAATTATCACATGGATGATGTCATCAGTGATGTCATTTGAGATGTCATCAGTGATGTCATCAGTGATGTCACTGACCATGTCATGAGTGATGTAATATGTGACGTCATCAGCAGTGCATTGCGGGGGCGCGAGTTATAGTTAGCTGAACTAACTATAACGGGAATTTCACGGGTTTTGTACGAGTGCAATGTCCAACTAACTATAACTGTCCCTAAAACCTATGGTTTTTTTCAGTGAATTTCAAAGGTTTTTTAAATGCTAATTTCTAACTATAACGTGCCTGAAACCTATGGTTTTTTCAGTGAATTTCAAAGGTTTTTTAAATGCTAATTTCCAACTATAACGTGCCTAAAACCTACGATTTTTTCAGTGAATTTCAAAGGTTTTTTAAATGCTAATTTCTAACTATGCCAACAGAGGTAGGACGTGAAGAAAGAAGACAAAACGCACAGAAAGAAGCAAAAGATGTGCAGAAAGAACCAACAGAGGAGCAGAAAGAGGCCTTGTTGCAAAATCATCCTGTGCCCACAACTTTTTCAGACGGGTACTGGTGGTAACTGACTCTGACTAACCAGAGCCAGTGCGCGTTTGCACAGTGGTGAAGGGAGGGGCCTGAGGTGACATGTGTGCAAACGCGCCCCGTGGCGCGTTTTAAGTTGCGGGATTAAGTCCCCTTGAATCCTGAGGGTCCCTGGGGCCCAACTATCCCCCAGGTACCTACAGTTAGGACCACAGAGCTGAGTTGCAGAGAGGCGTTCCGAGGCCACGCACCTTTTTCACCTCTCTGCAACGCAACTCTGTTGTGCTTACTGAAGGTACCTGGTGGGCTAGTTGGCCCCCAGGATTCAAAGGGAATTAACTCCCCAACTTAAAACGCACCACAGGGCGTGTTTGCGCACATGTCACCTGAGGCCCCGCCCCCTCCTTTCACCACTGTGCAAACGCGCCCGTGGCGCGTTTTAAGTTGGGGGATTAGGTCACCTTGAATCCTGAGAGTCCCTGGGGCCCAACTAGCCCACCAGGTACTTCCAGTAAGCACCACAGGCCTGTGTTGCAACGCCTGTAACAAATTGTGCAGTTGTGTTTAGGTAGTGAAGAGGGTCGTGCTGGGGGTAGTGTTTTAGGGTTTAGGGTAGTGCAGTGGTGTTTGTGTAGTGTAGGGGGTCATGCTGGGGGTAGATTTAGGGTTTAGGGTAGTGCAGTGGTGTTTGGGTAGTGTAGGGAGTCGTGCTGGGGGAGTGTTTTAGGGTTTAGGGTAGTACATTGGTGTTTGGGTAGTGTAGGGGTCGTGCTGGGGTTAGTGTTTTAGGGGTTTAGGGTTTAGGGTAGTGCAGTGGTGTTTGGGTAGTGTAGGGGATACTGCTGGGGGTAGTGTTTTAGGGTTTAGGGTAGTGCAGTGGTGTTTGGGTAGCATAGGGGTACTGCTGGGGGTAGTGTTTTATGGTTTAGGGTAGTGCAGTGGTGTTTGGGTAGTGTAGGGGTTCGTGCTGGGGGTAGTTTTTAGGGTTTAGGGTAGTGCAGTGGTGTTTGTGTAGTGTAGGAGGTCGTGTTTTAGGGTTTAGGGTAGTGCAGTGGTCTTTGGGTAGTGTAGGGGGTTGTGTGGGGGGTAGTGTTTTAGGGATTAGGGTAGTGCATTGGTATTTGGGTAGTGTAGGGGGTCATGCAGGGGTAGTGTTTTAGGGTTTAGGGCAGTGCAGTGGTGTTTAGGTAGTGTAGGGGGTCGTGCTGGGGGGAGTGTTTTAGGGTTTAGGGCAGTGCAGTGGTGTTCGGGTAGTTTAGGGGGTCGTGCTGGGGGGAGTGTTTTAGGGTTGAGGGCAGTGCAGTCGTGTTTGGGTAGTGTAGGGGGTCGTGCTGGGGGGAGTGTTTTAGGGTTTAGGGTAGTGCAGTGGTGTTCGGGTAGTGTAGGGGGTCATGCTGGGGGTAGTGTTCTAGGGTTTAGGGCAGTGCAGTGGTGTTTGGGCAGTTTATGGGGTCGTGCTGGGGGTGGTGTTTTAGGGTTTAGGGCAGTGCAGTGGTGTTCGGGCAGTGTAGAGGGTCGTGCTGGGGGTGGTGTTTCAGGGTTTAGGGCAGTGCAGTGGTGTTCGGGCAGTGTAGGGGGTCATGCAGGGGTGGTGTTTCAGGGTTTAGGGCAGTGCAGTGGTGTTCGGGCAGTGTAGGGGTCATGCTGGGGTGGTGTTTCAGGGTTTAGGGCAGTGGTGTTCGGGCAGTGTAGGGTGTCATGCTGGGGGTGGTGTTTCAGGGTTTGGGGCAGTGCAGTGGTGTTCGAGCAGTAAAGGGGGTCATGCTGGGGGTGGTGTTTCAGGGTTTAGGGCAGTGCAGTGGTGTTCGGGCAGTGTAGGGGGCGTGCAGGGGTGGTGTTTCAGGGTTTAGGGCAGTGCAGTGGTTGGGCAGTGTAGGGGGTGGTGCAGGGGTGGTGTTTCAGGGTTTAGGGCAGTGCAGTGGTGTTCGGGCAGTGTAGGGGTCGTGCAGGGGTGGTGTTTCAGGGTTTAGGGCAGTACAGTGGTGTTCGGGCATTGTAGGGGGTGGTGCTGGGGCTGGTGTTTCAGGGTTTAGGGCAGTGCAGTGGTGTTAGGGCAATGTAGGGGGTCGTGCTGGGGCTGGTGTTTCAGGGTTTAGGGTAGTGCAGTGGTGTTCGGAGGGGGTCGTGCTGGGGCTGGTGTTTCAGGGTTTAGGGCAGTGCAGTGGTGTTCGGGCAGTGTAGGGGGTCGTGCTGGGGCTGGTGTTTCAGGGTTTAGGGCAGTGCAGTGGTGTTCGGGCAGTGTAGGGGGTCTTGCTGGGGCTGGTGTTTCAGAGTCTAGGGCAATGCAGTGGTGTTCGGGCAGTGTAGGGGGTCTTGCTGGGGCTGGTGTTTCAGGGTTTAGGGCAGTGCAGTCGTGTTCGGGCAGTGTAGGGGGTCGTGCTGGGGGTGGTGTTTCAGGGTTTAGGGCAGTGTAGTGGTGTTCGGGCAGTGTAGGGGGTCGTGCTGGGGCTAGTGTTTCAGGGTTTAGGGCAGAGCAATGGTGCTCAGGCAGTGTAGGGGGTTGTGCTGGGGGTGATGTTTCAGGGTTTAGGGCAGTGCAGTGGTGTTAGGGCAGTGTAGGGGGTCGTGCTGGGGGTGGTGTTTCAGGGTTTAGGGCAGTGCAGTGGTGTTCCGGCAGTGTAGGGGGTCGTGCAGGGGGTGGTGTTTCAGGGTTTAGTGCAGTGGTGTTCGGGCAGTGTAGGGGGTCATGCTGGGGTGGTGTTTCAGGGTTTAGGGCAGTGCAGTGGTGTTCGGGCAGTGTAGGGTGTCGTGCTGAGGGGTGGTGTTTCAGGGTTTAGGGCAGTGCAGTAGTGTTTGGGCAGTGTAGGGGGTCGTGCATGGGGTGGTGTTTCAGGGTTTAGGGCAGTGCAGTGGTGTTCGGCCAGTGTAGGTAGTCTTGCTGGGGGTGGTGTTTCAGGGTTTAGGGCAGTGCAGTAGTTTTCGGGCAGTGTAGGCGGTCGTGCTGGGGCTGGTGTTTCAGGGTTTAGGGCAGTGCAGTGGTGTTCGGGCAGTGTACGGGTTGTGCTGGGGCTGGTGTTTCAGGGTTTAGGGCAGTGCAGTGGTGTGCGGGCAGTGTACGGGGTTGTGCTGGGGCTGGTGTTTCAGGGTTTAGGGCAGTGCAGTGGTGTTCGGGCAGTGTAGGGGGTCGTGCTGGGGGTGGTGTTTCAGGGTTTAGGGCAGTGCAGTGGTGTTCGGGCAGTGTAGGGGTCGTGCTGGGGCTGGTGTTTCAGGGTTTAGGGCAGTGCAGTGGTGTTCGGGCAGTGTAGGGGGTCGTGCTGGGGGTGGTGTTTCAGGGTTTAGGGCAGTGCAGTGGTGTTCGGGCAGTGTAGGGGGTCTTGCTGGGGGTGGTGTTTCAGGGATTAGGGCAGTGCAGTGGTGTTCGGGCAGTGTAGGTGGTCTTGCTGGGGGTGGTGTTTCAGGGTTTAGGGCAGTGGTGTTCGGGCAGTGTAGGGGGTCTTGCTGGGGTGATGTTTCAGTGTTTAGGGCAGTGCAGTGGTGTTCGGGCAGTGTAGGGGGTCTTGCTGGGGGTAGTGTTTCAGGGTTTAGGGCGGTGCAGTGGTGTTCATGCAGTGTAGGGGGTCGTGCTGGGGGTGGTGTTTCAGGCTTTAGGGCAGTGCAGTAGTGTTCGGGCAGTGTAGGGGTCGTGCAGGGGGTGGTGTTTCAGGGTTAAGGGCAGTGCAGTGGTGTTCTGGCAGTGTAGGGGGTCATGCTGGGGGTGGGGTTTCAGGGTTTAGGGCAGTACAGTGGTGTTCGGGCAGTGTAGGGGGTCGTGCAGGGGTGGTGTTTCAGGGTTTAGGGCAGTGCAGTGGTGTTCGGGCAGTGTAGGGGGTCGTGCTGGGGCTGGTGTTTCAGGGTTTAGGGCAGTGCAGTGGTGTTCGGGCAGTGTAGGGGTCTTTCTGGGGGTGGTGTTTCAGGGTTTAGGGCAGTGGTGTTCGGGCAGTGTAGGGGGTCTTGCTGGGGGTGATGTTTCAGGGTTTAGGGCAGTGCAGTGGTGTTCGAGCAGTGTAGGGGGTCTTGCTGGGGGTAGTGTTTCAGGGTTTAGGGCAGTGCAGTGGTGTTCATGCAGTATAGGGGGTCTTGCTGGGGGTAGTGTTTCAGGGTTTAGGGCAGTGCAGTGGTGTTCGTGCAGTATAGGGGGTCGTGCTGGGGATGGTGTTTCTGGGTTTAGGGCAGTGCAGTAGTGTTCGAGCAGTATAGGGGGTCGTGCTGGGGATGGTGTTTCAGGCTTTAGGGCAGTGCAGTGGTGTTCGGGCAGTGTACGGTGTTGTGCTGGGGCTGGTGTTTCAGGGTTCAGGGCGGTGCAGTGGTGTTCAGGCAGTGTAGGGGGTCGTGCTGAGGCTGGTGTTTCACGGTTTAGGGCAGTGCAGTGGTGTTCGGGCAGTGTAGGGGGTCGTGCTGGGGCTGGTGTTTCAGGGTTTAGGGCAGTGCAGTGGTGTTCGGGCAGTGTAGGCGGTCGTGCTGGGGCTGGTGTTTCAGGGTTTAGGGCAGTGCAGTGGTGTTCGGGCAGTGTAGGGGGTCGTGCTGGGGCTGGTGTTTCAGGGTTTAGGGCAGTGCATTGGTGCACGGGCAGTGTAGGGGGTCGTGCTGGGGGTGATGTTTCAGGGTTTAGGGTAGTGCAGTGGTGTTCGGGCAGTGTAGGGGCCGTGCAGGGGCTGGTGTTTCAAGGTTTAGGGCAGTGCAGTGGTGTTCGGGCAGTGTAGGGGTCGTGCTGGGGCTGGTGTTTCAGGGTTTTGGGCAGAGCAGTGGTGTTCGGGCAGTGTAGGGGGTCATGCTGGGGGTAGTGTTTCAGGGTTTAGGGCAGTGCAGTGGTGTTCGGGCAGTGTAGGGGGTCGTGCTGGGGGTGGTGTTTCAGGGTTTAGGTCAGTGGTGTTCGGGCAGTGTAGGGGGTCTTGCTGGGGGTGATGTTTCAGGGTTTAGGGCAGTGCAGTGGTATTCGGGCAGTGTAGGGGGTCTTGCTGGGGGTGATGTTTCAGGGTTTAGGGCAGTGCAGTGGTATTCGGGCAGTGTAGGGGGTCTTGCTGGGGGTAGTGTTTCAGGGTTTAGGGCAGTGCAGTGGTGTTTGGGCAGTGTAGGGGGTCATGCTGGGGGTGGTGTTTCAGGGTTTAGGGCAGTGCAGTGGTGTTCGGGCAGTGTAGGGGGTCGTGAAGGGGTGGTGTTTCAGGGTTTAGGGCAGTGCAGTGGTGTTCGGGCAGTGTAGGGGGTCGTGCTAGGGGTGGTGTTTCAGGGTTTAGGGCAGTGCAGTGGTGTTCGGGCAGTGTAGGGGGTCATGCAGGGGCTGGTGTTTCAGGGTTTAGGGCAGTGCAGTGGTGTTCGGGCAGTGTAGGGGTCGTGCTGGGGGTAGTGTTTTAGGGTTTAGGGTAGTGCAGTGGTGCTTGTGTAGTGTAGGGGGTCGTGCTGGGGGTAGTGTTTTAGGGTTTAGGGTAGTGCAGTGGTGTTTGTGTAGTGTAGGGGGTCATGTTTTAGGGTAGTGCAGTGGTGTTTGGGTAGTGTAGGGGGTCGTGCTGGGGGTAGTGTTTTAGGGTTTAGGGTAGTGCAGTGGTGTTTGTGTAGTGTAGGGGGTCGTGCTGGGGGTAGTGTTTTAGGGTTTAGGGTAGTGCAGTGGTGCTTGTGTAGTGTAGGGGGTCGTGCTGGGGGTAGTGTTAGGGTTTAGGGTAGTGCAGTGGTGTTTGGGTAGTGTAGGGGGTCGTGCTGGGGGTAGTGTTTTAGGATTTAGGTTAGTGCAGTGGTGTTTGGGTAATGTAGGGGGTCGTGCTGGGGCTAGTGTTTTAGGGTTTAAGGTAGTGCAGTGGTGTTTTTGTAGTGTAGGGGGTCATGTTTTAAGATGCAATGCTCCAATACCTGACCAGTCTGCACTACATAAAACTGCAAAAAACTAAAAATAAAGTGTTTTGCACACTTTTGTCATTGGGCTATATGTGGGCTACATCTGGGTAATATTTGTGCTACATTTGGGCTCTTTTTTCACTGGTGGCCATCTTGGAAGACTTCTTTGTTATGAAGTTTCCTAATTTCTTCATTTACTGCAGTCTCCTCAGTAGGAAATGCTTTCAGTTTTTTACTTTGATTCCATCAAGAAGGCATTCAGATGTGTCTCACATCTGCCATAAATTCAGAATGTTAGCACTCTAGTTGCTCATTAGATCACTGGAGTAAAGCTACTGCTCACCAGGGAGTTAACTGGTAGTCTGCTGCTGGTATTGAAAGTGATTGTTTCAGTCTGCATGTCAGAATTTTCTAATGAAATAGAAGAGGATTTGAGATCTCACTTAAAACATGCCCTAATTTTTCTTTCTGCAGCACTAACCATAATTTCTATTTTCAAAAAGAACCCCTCATTTTGTTCCTTTTTAAATTAAATTGTTTAAGTGTTACCGGTTTATTCCAATCAAGATGGCTTCAGGTGTGCCATACTTTTGTCATAAGTAAGGCTGTTAGCGCTCTAGTTGTTCTTTAGAACACTCTGGGAAGCTGCAGTAGAACACAAAGGCATCAACTGGCAGGCTGCTCCTGTTGAAATATAACAGGAAGATATTTGAGATCACACTTGAAATATGTCCTAATTTTTCTTTCTACAGCACTAACCATAATTTCTATGACAAAATGAACCCCATCATTTTGTTCCTTTTTAAATTAAATGTTTTAAGTGTTACCAGTTTATTCCAATCAAGATGGCTTCAGGTGTGCCATACTTTTGTCATAAGTAAGGCTGTTAGCACTCTAGTTGTTCTTTAGAACACTCTGGGAAGCTGCAGTAGAACACAAAGGAATCAACTGACAGTCTCTGCCCTTGTTGGATGTACATGTTTTACTGAGAATGTCAGACTTCATTCTCACATGAGTGAGAAAGATAATGTGAATTTACAGAAAATATGCTCTCATTCTAGCTTCTGGAGCACCTTCCAAACCTACATGGGACAAGCATGAGAAAATAGTGTTCTCTCAAACATGATTCATGATATCCCAGCAGAAGGTTTTTCACATGGTAAAATCACCTTAGAATACACCACAATTCCTAAAATTAGTATGGTACCATCAACAAATAAATTCTAATGTAACTAAAGCCTGTTATCACCCTTTATAGTTCTCCTTTTGGTGACCCTCAAAATCTTCTATTCACTACAATGCATTTCAATGAGGTACTATCATTTATATTGGTCCCAAGATGGCTGCCAGCAATTCCAGGATGAAGTGCTGACAGCCAATCAGATCTCACGATGACATGTGTTGTTAGGCTCCGCCCAGATATATATGTGACTTTACTTTTGATTTTCTCAGGAACTACTGAACGGATTTACACCATTTAAGCAAAAGGCACGACACTGAACCAAGGGCTACCTCTTTGCCAAATTTGGTGTAATTCCGTTCAGCAGTTCGGGCTGTAGCTGCGACTAAAGGTTCCTGTGGGAAAATGAATGGGGAAAACGCGTTTTGGGACCCCCCTTTTTTCTCGGCCCCCGCTTGACGTATCACCCCGAGACTTTCAGGATAGGAGCGGACCGGAGCGCCCCAACAAGTTGGAAACTTTCGCCAAGATTCATCAACCGGCGCCAACGTTATTTCAAATAGAATGTCGCGGATTTCCTATGGATAATAGGTTTTAACTATAACTATCTACTGGCGACCGCCAGTAGATAATATATATATATATATATATAGATATATATAGATATATATATATATATATATATATATAGATATATATATTTACCCATTTACAAACATCAGCTGTTGGGAGGGGGTTGGAGGAATTCCATTCTTTGGATCTTAACACCCTGCATAGATTGCTTAAAGAACTTAAATCGGGTTCTCCCCTAGATGTTGCCCCCCCACCATTCTTCACAAAATTACGGAGGTGGTATCACCGGTTATACTTGAGTGTATCAACTCTTCACTTAGAACCGGGATTGTGCCACCGCAATGGAAACATGCCCGGGTGAAAGCGCTCCTGAAAAAACCGAACCTTGACCCAGAGAATTGGGGAAATTATCGTCCAATCTCTTTACTGCCAGGGGTCAGTAAACTTACTGAAAAATATATTAATTCAATCTTATCAGTTTTCTTGGAAGACAACAATCGTTTACATCCCCCGCAAACTGGTTTCAGACCCCAACATGGTACTGAGACGGCTATATTGGTTGCAGTGGAAGAAATTAGGAAGACCCTTGACAACGGAGGCTGCGCTGCGCTTATCCTGTTGGACCTCAGCGCGGCCTTTGATACTGTCAATCACCAACTTTTGATACGAAGACTGAGAGACGCTGGAGTGACTGGGTTGGCACTAAAGTGGTTACAGTCTTTCCTTCTTAACAGGGTGTATTCGGTTTTCGAAGGGGAATGCTCTTCAAAATCCATTCCTTTGACCTGTGGGGTACCGCAAGGATCTTCCCTAAGCCCCACGATGTTCAACGTGTACATGAGTTCGTTGGCTGAATTAGTACTCCCATTTGGGGTACAGATAATTACGTATGCCGACGACACACAACTAATTGTCTCTTTGAAGCAAGCCAATCAACCTGACCCTGATCTATCTACTTGTCTTCAAAAAGTTTTTAATTGGATGAGCAATTCTTTTCTTAAACTCAACGGATCTAAGACTGAACTGCTGCTTCTGGGGAAGTCTGCTCCCCTAAGTGTGGATCACCTGTGGCCCAAATGCCTTGGTTCCCCTCCTGCGCCTAAAAAACAAGTAAAGAGCCTAGGATTAAGGATTGGTTGCAATCTCGATTTTAGAGAGCAATCGCGCATAGTGGCAGCGAGTTGCTTTGGTCTATTAAGAAGGTTTAGAAAGTTACTTCCCTTGCTTCCGCCTTTGGCGAGACGACTGTTGGTGCAGGCTTTAGTTCTCTCATGGCTTGACTATGCCAACGCCCTATATTTGGGAGCTCCTCAGGCCACTATTAAAAGATTGCAAACAGTACAGAAGTGTGCGGCCCGGATACTCCTGAATATACCCAAACGCTCCTCTGCAAGGCCTGCTCTTGCTACCCTGCATTGGTTGCCCGTCCAGGAAAGAGTGCAATTTAAGGCTCTGTGCATCACCCATAAATCCTTTTTTGGAAAAGGCCCGCCTTTGATCCGTCCCTGGAGTAAACCTTATGTACCCAACAGAGCCCTTAGATCGGGGGAAAAAAGGATTAATTTGTGTACCGAAGATTAAACGTGCACGTAGTGGAGGTCGACTATTCACATATAATGCTTCTAGACTCTGGAATAACCTGCCTCTACACATACGTTCCGAATCTGAACATCTTAAGTTCAGAAAACTTCAGAAAACTTTTCTTTTTCATTAATTTTCTCATAGCTTACTTTTCTCGTAGCCCACTGGACGTCTTAGCGCTGGGATGCCCCTGGGTAACCACGCGCTTTATAAGTGTTCATTCATTCATTCAATACATAATAAGCTGATCGATTTCAGAAAGAATCCAGCCACCCTGCCCATCCTCAGAATCTCGAGCATAAATGGACGGTCCAAGTATTTGAAGGCTCTCAGCTGCAAGGGAAAGCCCTTCAGCTGTGAGGGCACAACAGTTAGTGTGTATATTGTATAAAGTGGACCATTCTGGAACAAGCCCGACCTGTCTGGTACAACCAAATTAGGTATCTGTCTATTAGCCTACATTTTGGCCAATATTTTATTATCATTACTTATTAGAGATCACAATCTATATAAGTAACAGTTATTTGGTTTCCTGCAAAGTTTTTTTGGCTTTAAAAAGATCACTTCTCTGGCTGGAGGGCAGGGCACCCGAGACAGTGAAACAATAGTTCAGTATATTTCTTGTAAAACCCCTTAGCAAGGCAATCTAACCCATGTGCTTTGCTGCTGGCCAGCAATTTGAATCTCTTCCACAGATAGAGGTTGTTAAGTTATTCTCATCGTCCACCCATGCAAATGTAATCTTGCCTAAGTCGTCGGGTATTTGTGATGCTGTGACTGCAATTTTAAACGCTTATAGCCCAGAATAGTATCTAAGAAATGTATTCAAGATAGCTTGTTAGTTAAATGTTAACTTCCTATCCGACGTGTGTAGGTGAAATAGTCAGTTCTATTCAGTAAACAAGCTGAAGTTCAGCCTGGACCGCCCATGAACTGCAGTGTCCTGCTCGTCCCCACAGGAACCCTACTTCCTCATATTCTACCTCTCGGAATTCTCTTAATGTATCTTAAATCACTGCTAGGTGTTTTTGTGGGTTTCTTCATATCTTAATGAAAGCAGCAACAGTTTGGCACTAACTCATGCAATTTAACCTTGTCATCTCAGCATCCAGTCTTCTTTAGATGTGCATATTCTCTAGATGTATAATTTGAATGTCTTCGTACTTGTTTCAACTTTAGGCATGGGCACAGCGTCAATTCTGAAGCAATCTGCAACTGATCTCTGAATTTTCGTCTTGAATATTATTTTGTACAGGAAATCTGATTGGAACTGCCAAGTCCTTCACCTCAATTGTGGAGGTAGACTTTGAAGAGTCAAGAGTAAGGGGAAATAATCTCTGGGTGTTCTTGGCATCAGTTTTGTGTCTTGCATCTAGTTCATCAGGCTTTGTGATATCAGTCAATTGTATGGTAGCTCGAGTCATGGACCTTAACCCTGACAGCTCCATATAATTGTAGGTCTGTGAGATCATTCAATTACATTATCTGCAATAAGGCTTTTGAAGCATGTGAAGGGGACTTTACTGTCTACCGTGACTTATCTAGGGGAGATATAATATAGTTTTACAGTCTCCTCTAATCCGAATTCTACCACCCTGTCACCAGTTGGCACCCTCAAAGGCCCTGGGAGGTCTTGCCTTCAACCCAGTTTACAAGGAAACAGTACTTACACCCTTTTTCACACCAGTCCTGTTGTTCACACTAACATGGTGATGCATTATGGTCAAAGAAGTTCCTTTTTTGGGCTTTGCCAAGATCCCTTCCTGTAGGCAGAGTTGTGTGTTGCCATGCTTCCTGATGGCCACAGAATCACCATTGATTACATATATATTTTCTGGACTTTTCTCTATTTCAGCTACGATCCGCACCTAACGCAAAAGGTGGGGCTTTTGGACCCAGTTATATTACTAGCCTTATTTCAAGGTGGTATCTTTCATATGTGCCCTGGCATCCCCTTGTGGGCACGGCCCCCTCCGCACTGCTATGGTTCGTTGAACAAAGAAACCAGAATAAAAGAATTCAAGCAATTCTAGTGTCCAGTTGTACTTATTAATATATATTATTTCAGTTCTCAGTAATTCTATTAACTGACCTGGGTAGAAGACAAATATGTAAATAGGTGCAAATATCCCTTACTTCATGCTATGATACATACTTCGTTCCTAATCTTTATTCTCTTCATGTGTTTTCTGGCTTCTCTAGTCTGTCCAAATGCCAGTACAGTCTTCAATTAATTGGTAGACCTCTGATTCCCAAAACCTGGTTAATATTTCACACTTGACTCTTTTCCTACACGTGTGCTCCTCCCCATCAGCAGCCATCTGTTTCTTTCCTGTGAGCTCAACGTTTAGAGTTCGCACAGCTGTCTTACTGTTGAACCTTGCTACCATACATAAAAACCTGTCCGATCGTTTGGGGTTGCGTATTCTGTTCCTTGATTTCCCAGACCTGGTCTTGATTCGTTGTTCATTTTCTCTTATGCAGTACTGGATTCCCGCACCTCAGGGTTCCTTGTTCTATTTTCTGGTCATTTTTCTTTTTCTTATCCTTGATTTCCATTCTGCCCATCCTTGCTTTGTGTGTTTGTCATGTTTTCCCTGTTAGTTAGTTTGATCTGCCCACACTTTTTCTACACATTGTTACTTTTGTCATATACCTGTTCCAGGGAATCCTATCTTTTCTGAACCCTGTTTCTGCATCATTACCATTGTCCTATTCTCTGTTTCTGCGAATCCAGTCTTGCAATTCTTGAGATTTGATTTCAAGGTATACAGACCATTTACCATGGAACATCCAAACAATCATTTATGATAGTAAGTTTATTGTTCTTCTGTGTTGTAGTTCTCTATTACCTTTCCAGGTGTTCGTTGTATGGTTAACATGTTGTCTTCCTACAGGTATTATTACCCAGTTTCTTTCCAGTATTCATATTTAACTCCACATTTAACTTCTCCAGTGTTTAGTGTCTCTCCTGCCTTTCTTCCAGGTGTCAGATGCTCCCTTTTATATGCTAAATAACTTATTCCCAATTCCTTTGCTACTGAGAGAGCCACCTTTCCCTTTAGTTATGTAAGTTCAGCTCTCATGTGTGTTGTGAAGGTATATGCAAATATTATTTTAAGTAAAAGTCTTTACAATTATGAGATCAGAAGAGCCAAGATAATCTTCTATTCAAACTAGATTTTTAAGACCCCTAGTTTTTCAGATGCAATTTTTATAGTTATTAAAGATCTTGATGGCCACACAAAACGAGCAATTCAGAAGCCTTCTGTGGATTTTGCAGTCAGTTTGGCGACTTCTTTGAGAGTAAGAGTCTTAATATTCAGGCCTCTTTGAAGACCCTCCGTGAGAGATCGCGGTTACGGGATGCAAGCCGGCCAAGAGCAATCCTTGCTGACCTGATCAGTCCCTACGCTCTTGAAGCAAGCTCGTCTCTCCCCTGTTAAGAGGATATGGCGCTACGGCCAGTGCTGCCAACTTTAGAACTGTGGAAACGGTTTGAGTCTCGGCGTTGGCTCAATATCCTGAAATTCTGGTCAAATCTGAGCCTACAAAAAGATTTGTGTGGCCTTATGTAAAGTAACTGTTGCTCACAAAAGTGCTCCAATACCTTTGGGTCGATTTCACGCCATATTAAAAAAATAACCTGCAAAACTGTTTTATAATGCATTTAACAGAACTACAAAGCCCAGAATACAAAGGAAAACCTGAACTAAATAAGGTACTCTCATGGAAGTGGGAAATTTGAGAGCTCTATCATGTTAAACTTATAGCCATAACTTCTACACCCCTTGTCCTTGTCCCAGCCATTTCTTTTGAGGTGATTGCCACTTTGAAATGGGAACAAACCGGAGGATCCTATAAATGCAAGCCCCACCGAAGGAGTGCTGGGATTCGCTTGTCTGTTGACTGCATCATTCCTGCCTTCAGGTAAAGAATTGAGTTAGTGTACTTTTTTGATGCCATTTCTCTTGCTCCCATTGCTTTTTTGTTCAGGTCATTTCCTGGGCCAAGCTGCATTGATGGGCAAACACAGTGAGAAAAGGAGGCATGTCTCTTAGTCACCTTCTGTCTTCTCGCTCTACTCACTCGACTGAACCAACCTATCTTCCTCCCTAGAGACACAGGAGTGGGAAGGAGAATGGGGAAGAGAGGGTCAGCATTTTATTGCAAGACCGGAGGCTCCTATTATGCTTCTCTAATCTTGTATTTATTTAACAGCAGCAGTCAAGAACTTCAAAAACTAAAAATCTCATGAGGCACAGCAAAAACTAGCTAATGGGAAACAAAACTTAGTCACAACCAATAGAATCACAGTAACATGTATAATCCTTAACTTGACTGCGAACAGCCCTCTTTTTTTGATGCTCGCAGTCAAGATAAGTACTTCACTGTTTCACATTACATTTTATTGCTTTGCGAATAATTTTATAACTTTTTTTATTGTATTATTACTGCTGGTCTTACTATTCTGTTTAATTGTGGTACAGTTGCTTGTGTTGGCTCGTGCGCCTGTGTTCCACGTCACGTGCGGACCATGTTTGCCATTTTTGCTGCACAGTTCTTTTCAGCAAATACAGCAAAAATCTGAGCGGCAACAAAGAAAATAAATTGTAAAGTAACGGCAAAGTTGCCAACCAGAGCAGATGAAACGAGAGGTTGATGTTAGATGATTATATCTTTTCTCTTGTAGGCGATTTCCGTGTATAGTCATAAGCATTTGAATAGTCCCGCCCACGTGCGGGGACCCCGGAGCACTTCATAAGATATATCTTCTTAAGTTGTCATCTTTCGCCTTTCTTCGGGAAGGCCTGTATAGACACTTAAGAAATAGAAAGACAATAATGCAGCCTAACCAACTAGGCTACACTGGCCATTACTTCATCTTGAAGTGAAAAAAGGTAGCCAGTACTTTTAAAATTTTGCAATTTATGGAGTTTAATACATATAGAAAACTCTAGGCCTGGGCAGTAAATTCCGTTCAGCTTGCGGAATTTGGGTAATTCCGCGGCTTCGTGGAATTTTTTGCTTGTTCGCGCTTTCAAAATGCGTGTTTGCGAGATATTTCTCCCCGAGCACGCAAACAGCGTTCGCGAACAGGAAAAAAGCATCGCGAGCGGGCGGAACAAGCAATTCCGCGTGTTCGCGGAACTTTTGCGTGCTCGCGGAGATTTTTACCGTTTCACGGAGCTTTGCGTAGCACAACTAGGCAAATTCCGCCCACCCCTAAAAAACTCCCGTTCACAAAACCCCTTTTTAGGTCTCGCCTAGCGTTGCAGCGCGCATGCGCTGCTCGCTCGGCGAGACATATTGTGAGAGAGGAGATTTCAGAAGGGGACTTGAAGCCCCGCCCATCCTTTTTATTGGGTCGCGTCAGCGTTTATGCTAAATGCTGGCTTCCCATTGAAAAGGATGCTTTTTGGTCACTGCCCTTTCTCCCTTTTGGACGGCCCATCCGGACTGAGTCGTCAGCTTAACGGCTGTCGTGAAGCATTTTCTTATCTTTATGGGGCCATCTGTTTCTAATTAGTGGAGGAGAGCACTGCCCCGACCTCTCAAAAAAGGAAAAAAAATCCTGGTTTCGTCTTCGATCTGTACATTTAATGCAATGTAGTAAAAAAAAATTCTTCTTGAACATTGACTACAATTTGAAATCACAGAGGTGAGTCTGTGGCGGTCGAGTTTGTGATTTGTACTACCAATGTGAAGACTAGCAACTGTGCTAATAGTGCCTGGACATGTAAAAACATGCACCGTGCTCGCCCTATCTGTGCAAGTACCGGTGTATTTTGTGCCAGCGCGAGCGCTCCTTCCTGCCCCAGGTTAACGGCAGCACCCACCCCAGGCGCGAGGACAGCCCCGGCGTCCCTTCACGGATCCTGTGCTTCCAAGCATGCGCGCGCCTCGGTGGGTGCAACAAGTGCAGTTGTCATGAATTTGCAAGAAACCGTGGCAGCTCTCTATGTAAGACCTTGACCAGGGCAGACAAATTGTTCAGGCAAAAGCAGGGGCGCCGCGAACGCTCCCCCTCCCCCACCCACTCGCTTTAGCAGCTACAGGGGGAGTAGGATTCGCTATAGGCCTCTTCAGTCTGCACCTTGACTCGCTAAAATTCCCAGTTAACTCTTTAAGGAAGAAATAAAGAAAAGTGTTAATAGAAAAGGGAAATGAAGAATGAAATATTGAAACGAAGAAATGTGAGGAAGGAAGGGTGAAAAGAAAGATATGAAGTGATAGGACAGATGTGTGGGTGGATGAATGAGTGGATGGATGTGTGAATGGAGAAGTGGATGGGTTAAAGGAGAGGTGGATGCATGGGTTAAAGGATGGGATGGCAGAGTAAGTGTACATCTGAGAGGGCGATGGATGGACTGGTGAAAGAATGGCAGAGTAAATGGAAATCTGAGTGGATGGATGGCAAAAAGGAACAATTGATGGATGAAAGCCTTTATTGATGGTTGTATAAGTCAAAGGATGAATGTATGGGTGGATGGATATATGGACGTATGCATATGTGGTGGATGTGTGAATGAACAGAATGGTGAACATTGGATGACAGAAGGTAAAGCTGAAATGGTGGATATCAGAGGACAAATGGAAGTGTGGAAGTGGTCCTTCTCCAACCTCCCACAGGTACACCTATAACAAGGAAGACCAGCAGTCGGAGGTAACTGTAACATAAAAAGATTTATTTCGCTCAAGCGGGTACACAACCTCACAGCTCCATGTGGCTATGAGAGAAGTGGACAACTTACACAGTCATAGACAGCCTTATATATCTTTCTGCTGGAACAAGTGTAGGTGGGAATGGGTATGAAAAATTAGCAGCTGCCTAGGATGATTAATAATCCCAGGATGATATCATGTACTAGTCAGGACCAGTACCTCTGGAAATATGTATACATGGCATGCAAAACATATATATATAAGGATTACTCATTAACTCCCACCACTCATCAGTAATCCCGTGGTCAACAGAAATAAAGCAGAACTGTACATAACTTGCGTCAGACATATAAACATAGACACGCCTGTGGTTACAGAGTCAGGCGCTCACTTGATTAATCATCTGGATATGGAACAAAAGGTCGCACGTCCTGTATCAACAATAATTTGTAGACATAAGCAATTTATGCAGCTGGCTGTAATACATGTGATATCAGTGAATAGGAATGTTAATCATTGACCGTTTGTTAAATGCATCCTGCCCTACTTGCGTGCTAGCAAGTAGAGAGCAAACATATGCTCTGGGGTCTTTTGACGTATCCACATTGTTCTGTGTAGCTGAAAGGAGCACATTATTTTGTGCTGAGGAGACAAACTAAGAAAAGCTTACCTCAAAATGGTGGCTACAAAAATATAAAATGGAGGAGCTTACGTCCATTATAAAATCTGTATTTCCACAATCGACCCTTTGGACGCAAGGTCCAACATTGTTATCGACTCCTAATGTACGTGTTCATATATTGGCCGACTGTTACTATAGTGGGCCTCATGGCGTTCATTAACATAATCTACTGCATTTGGGAGGGAGGTGGCGTTATCCGAAACATCAATATCCATCAATTGTTGAGTCACAATATCCCTCATTATAAGAGCGTTAGTCAGTGTCACTGGAGGGACTGGGGGTGGTTTCAGCAGTCGCCCCAAACACTGGCAACATATGGGTAGGCAATTAATGAAAACACAGCACCCAATTACTACGAGGAATATGGTCACTAGGAACATCCCTATCTTCCAACCCCATGCCGATAGAGTGTTCCAAAAGAGCCCGCCGGATCCCAAGAGCCAACATCACTATGGGCCTGGGCCCCTATATCATATAGTCTTTTGACAGCTTCCCTAACTGATGTGGAGGAGTCAGGTATATACACGCAGCAGGACACCCCGATCACCCTACAGACTCCACCCCGTTCTGCCAACATCATATCTAGAACCATCCGGTTCTGAAGGGAAACCAATCTGACAGCCTTGAGCTCCACTGTGATGTTCTCAATAATCCCTGCTGTCTCCTCTACAGTTGCTTCCAATAAACGGGATAACCTGCGAATATTTCTGGAATTTATGGCAGGGCCATACCAAGGAACAAAGGCCTTCAGCACATCACCAGCTATCTCTGATACTGTATCTCCTTGATCAACACTCCTCTTACCCCTTAGTGTTTTGGAGGCTCTATTTACCTCCTTTGTGCTTTTGATAGACATCGCTGGTGTCACAAGACCTAGATGACAACAGCCACCCCAATTCACTGGTAGCCAAGTATAGGCCCTAGAACCACAAATGAAATAAACTGAGTCACCGATATAAAGTGGAACTGTCATTTCCTGAGCAGCCATCTCAAATGTCATATTACAATTGGTACTATTCCCCATGTCGGAAGTACCATTACTTCTGATACATATACTCCCAAGTACACTACGCTGCCTCATTTTCAAAAAGGGTATTTCTCTGGCGTCTCTATGAAGCGGAGGTGTACTTACATTGTTTACCAAAAAGAGTGGGGTGAATATATTAGAAAAGGGGAACGTTGCATTAGGTAAGACAACTTCAGTGCAATTTCCTGTCTGGAGGATGTCATCTTGATATCGGTTGTATAGTGACACAGTTGATGTTCTGGTGGTAGAACGGGAGGTGACCAAGTTTTTAAGGACCCCTATTAGCTCAACCTTCAACATCACGGTATGTAACGCATAACAGGATGCTTCAAACGGCAGGGGCACTTGGAGGAGGGGTAGTCCTTCGTCTACATATGCCGGAAATTGCATGCATATCCAACAATTATTTTTTTCAATTACTTGATGAGTCTGATGAAGTAGGGTAAGAAAAGAATTATGACGCATTTCCTCCCTGTGATCCATATCCTCAGGTGCTACAGTAACTGAGGGGACCTTGTCAGAGGGAAGCGGGGCTGGTTTTGCTATAGGGTGATAAAGCTCTAAAAGATAGAGTAAGCCGATTACCAAAGACATTACACAAAATAACACACATAACATGCATAGTTTGGAGTACCAACGCCTCTTTTTGTTCATTGTAAGGGTGGAATAGGTATCTTCCATGTCTGACGAAAATACGGTCCCAGATAGCAATACGGTTAGAGATAATGCTTAAAAACTTCGAAATATACAATCTCACTTAGATGTGATAGTTCAACAGTGTTCGTTATAGGCCTCACTGTTACAGGCTCTACAGATCTTTGTCGGCAGTGTCCTTATTTTACTAACCTCACTGCACAAGTTAGTCCTTTAAAGTTGGCACTACCCAGTGCGTGGCAGTTGGTGCTTGCTCCGTCCTAAGCACTCTTCAGTTTCCTTGGGCGTAGATTATATCCTGATACAGTTCGTTGATCGTCGATGTTGGTAGGAGGGCAATCACCAGTTCTTCGGTCAGAACGGTCCTCTTCCGGGGGCAATTGTGGCCAGAATGGTGGTGCTCTTTTCACATTCGATAAATGAATCCAGTTTTTGTGTCCATCACATCGCACTGCTGTTTGTGTGACTAACAAAACTTGAGATGGTTCCTTCCATCTGGGTTGTAGGCTGTTTTTCCTTACAAAGTTCTTGGTCAGGACCCAGTCCCCGGGCCGGATGTCATGCACTTCTCCTTCCAAAGGCGGGGACCAAGTGTCTCTGACCTGTTGGCGAATGGTAGACAGAGCAGTAGTTAATTCTTTACAATAATCCAATAAAGCAGAATGTGTCAATTCTTGCAACTTTGATGGAGAGGCAAACCCATATACATTTGCGGGTCTCCCCATGACAAGCTCATATGGGGAGAGTCTGTTTTTGGATGTAACAGTTGTTCTCATAGAGAACAAGGCTATTGGCAAAGCATCTACCCAGCTGAGAGTACTTGATGCACATATTTTTTGCAGTTTATTTTTTAAGGTAGCATTGCAACGCTCTACAAGCCCTGCTGATTTTGCATGATAAATTGAATGGAATTTCTGTTTTAGCCCCAGTCCTTGACATACTAGATCCATTATTTTATTCGAAAAATGTACTCCGTTATCACTCCACAGACTTTTGGGCAAACCGTAGCGAGGAAATACTCTTTCAGCAGCATTTTTGCTGTACTCAAGGCGGTATTATCTTTCAAAGGGAATGCTTCCACCCAATTGCTAAAACTGCATATGACAACTAAAACATATTGTTTCCCATTGGCAGGGGGCATCTCGATGAAGTCCATCTGAAGACATTCAAATGGATATTCTGGCAATCTGAAATGACCAGGTGGTACTTGTATCCCTTTTCCCACGTTATGAAGAGCACAGATCATACAATTTTTAGAAAGTTTTACAGCTGTCTTTCTTATATTTTTGTTCTCCCATATTTTCTCAATTGTATTTGTCATCCCGTCAGCTCCCAAATGTGCAGGACCATGGACCATCTGAAGTATGGGCAAGAGAAAACTATCAGGCAGGACCCATTTCTGTCCAAGTGTATTCATCCAAGCCCCAAGATGTGTGTCAAAATAATAACCTTCCTTTACCCACTGCTTTCTTTCTTCTTCACTTGCAAAAGCTTGAATCTCCCTTATCTGCGTGTAAGGATCAACTTCTTTGTCTCCTCATCTGCACTCGACACTACATATGTTAACGTGTACTCATTTAATGCAGTATGTCTTGCTGTTTCATCGGCAAAGGCATTTCCTTGGCCTACATGGTCTGTGATTATCTTGTGTGCACTACACTTTATGATAGCCAACTTAGTTGGTAATGCAAGAGCATTTAATAATCTTGTAATCAAGGTGCCGTGCTGTATTTTAGCACCTCCAGATGTAATATACCCTCTTTCGGCCCATAAGCGTCCAAAGTTATGAGCCACCCCCAAGCGTACTGGCTGTCAGTGTAGATGTTTACCACTAACTTCTCTGAAAGTTCACATGCTCTGGTTAGAGCAATTAATTCAGCTGCCTGAGCAGACATCTGTTGTATTTTACATGTTTCAACAATTGTTTTATTGGTTGTTATTGCATAGGCTGCCGAGGTGGTTCCATCTGGTCTCTTTAGACAAGAGCCATCCACAAATAGTGTTCCATCGACCTTAGACAGAGGTACATCTACCAAATCTACTCGACCTTTCGTTTCAGTTTCAGTGACAATCACACAATCATGTTGTACTTCATCCTGCTCCGAAGGGAGAGGCATCAGAGTAGCTGGGTTTATAGTGTTGCACCGCTGCAAGGTCACATTAGTAGCCATTAATATTAGTTCATAATGAGTCAATCTAGCATTAGTTAAATGCTGCGTCTTGGTTTTGTTTAATAGTATGTCCACTGAATGAGGGACATAAACCATAACGGGATGTCCTAGTACAATAGAGTCTGCCTGTTTTACTGCAGCAGCCGCCGCAGCAATATTTCTTAGGCAGTTCGGTAGGCCTCTGGCTACCGGATCCAATGTTGAAGAAAAATAGGCACATGGTCTATTCTTCTCTCCATTTTTCTGTGTTAGTACAGCCATTGCGCACCCTTCTCTTTCATGTACGAACAATGCAAAGCTTTTAGTATAGTCTGGCGTACCTAAAGCAGGTGCATTGCATAGAGCAGATTTTAAAGCCATGAAGCTATCGTGATGTTCATTCTCCCAAGGGACGGGATCTTGCACATCCTTGTGAGTTAAGGACAATAATGGTTTGGCCAGAAAAGAAAAATTTGGTACCCATTGCCTACAAAAGGAGACCATTCCCAGAAATGCACGAACATCCTTTTGAGTTCTAGGTCTTGAAATGTTCTGAATGGACTGTATTCTGGCAGGTGAAAGCCTCCTCCCCCATTCGACAAGAGGTGACCCAAATAGGTTACCTCCTGTCGACAATACTGTAGTTTAGCTGGCGAAACCTTATGTCCATGCAAAGCGAGAAATGTTAAAACATCATGCGTAGCCTTCTTACAAATATCTTCTGTTTCAGCGGTGATTAATAAATCATCAACATATTGCAGTAATACCGTACCTGATGGCATAATACAGTTATCCAGTTGTCTTTTTAATGCCTGGCTATAAATGCTAGGGCTTTCTGTATACCCCTGTGGAGCTCGACAGAATTGATAGGATCTCCCTTGGAAACTAAAACTGAACAAATACTGACTATCTGGGTGTATGGGAATGCTAAAGAAGGCATTTTTTAGATCAATCACAGTGAACCACTGGGCTGAAGGTGGTACAGACGAAAACATTGCAGTAATGTCGGGTACAACAGGATATTGTGGTTCCACTATTTTATTAATGGCTCTCAAATCAACAACCATCCTATATTTGACCTGTTCTGTTCCATCATCTCGTTTAACTACAGGTAAAATGGGACTATTACATAGGCTACTTGTGACTTCTCTTATTATTTGTCGTTGCAGCAAGTCTGATATCACTAATTTCAATCCTTCCTCTCCTTCTTTTGACATTTTGTATTGGGGAATGCGGGGTAATTTAACATTTTGTTTTACTTTAATATGTACTGGCTCAATATCCATTCTTCCTACATCGTTTGGTCCATGTGCCCACAACTTCGGATCAATATCCCGAAGTTCAGGTGGTAAGGTATTTTTGTCTGCAACAAGATACTGCTTAGATAGTGCTGATTTCTTGCAAGTCAGATAAACACCATCTGGTGTACAATATATGGTAGCATGCATCATTTTTAAAGCCTTCAAACCTAGTAAATTAAGTGAACATTTCTCTGTTAATACAAAGGGCATGCTCCCTGTTATGGGGCCTATAGTGAAGTCCAATGGTCGCGAAATGGGGCTTGTTACAACAGCATTAGAAAATCCCACCGACTTATCTAATTTTCCCGAGAGAGGAGCATGGGGGAGCAAGCGGTGGGAAATGGATGTGTTAGTGGCACCAGTATCTAGAAGGAACACTCTTTCTTCACCTCCAACCATCATTGTTACATATGGCCCTGAAGAATCTACTGGTATTTGCACTCGCTCCCTGTCCTCTCCTGGGCATCCCTATAGGGTCCAATCCTGATGATCATCATCCTGCGCATAATCCTGTGTAAAATACGCATTATTCCTTTGGTCGAAATAATTTGTCTGGTCGGTGTCATTATAATTTCTTTGTTGTCCTCTACCTCTTCCTCTGTCTGCGTGGGGAGTTGTGTTCCCTCTGTAAGTATTGGCATTATTTCTCATAGTCTGACCCTGGCCCTGTAACGAAGGGCACTCATTCTTCCAATGACCCTCCTGATAGCAATAGGCACATGTATTGTAGCCTAACCCTGCTCTCTGTTGCGCCGGAGCTGAAGCAGCTCGACCAACCCCTCGACTACGTCCACCTCCCCTCTGAAAGTTTGTACGTCCTCTTGACCTTCCCCTATCAGGAAAAGCTTGCTGCATCAATGCTTTTGTTTTTAACTCCTTCATTTGCTTATCCTTTTTTCCCTTTTCTGCATTTCTCTTATTCTCATAGTAGCAGGCCATGGTCAATAATTCAGCTGGGTCTTTAGCAGTCCAGGTGCTTTCGTACGTCTTTATACTATCTGATAAGTCAGGTAGAAGATTATGAACAAACTGATTAGCAAAGATACGCTTCCCTTGTATAGTCTGTATATCTTGCCCACTGTATGCTTTAAAAACCTCCTCTATTCTACTAAAGAAATCGGTAACTTCCTCTCCCTCCTTCTGTCGACATGCCGTCATCTTATCCCAATCCACCTTTTCTCTGGGCAATATTTCCTGCATACGTGTTATAATATGCCGTGGTAAGGCTATTAAGGATGGTGGCACGGCTCCTCCTGCTAATCTGCCATTATCATCACCGACTATGGTTGGCCAGTGAATGGTTGCGCAGTTATTATCCCTAACTGGACGCCATATTTCTTGAGGTACCAAGAAATCAAACAAAAAATCAATATCTTTTAGTATCATGGGTGTTAAATTAATGGCAGATTCAAGTTGCTCATAAAAGAGCTTTGGATTCTTCCTAGGATCAGGTAACTCTTTTTTTATGGCTAATAAATCAGCCCTAGTCCAAGGAGTATGAACATATTGCGGGATAGGGGGTGAGGTGCACCCCTGGGATCAGCAATTGGATGTACCTCTCTCATAGGGTAAGCTGAAGTATCACCACTAATTTCTGGGCCATAATGTTGGTGGATATGTTTTTGTGTGGCACCACATATAATGATATCTAGCTCCTTTTGGAACTGATAACAGTCATTAAATGCACTTTTGCATTGCGCGATAGTTAATGTAGAGTGCTCACTATCCCTCCATACTTTGTTTAACCATTCTGGTGACGTAAAAACAACGGTACTATCCTCTAATAAGAGGTAACAGTGATCAAACAATCGCGTCACCATACTATTAATGACAAAATTTTTGGCTCTTAATTCCTGCATCCCCTCAAATGTGTCCCAGGCTTCTCTTTTAGTTATTTCCCCTTGGTCCATCCACTTTTTGGTCATTTTCTTTATAGCGTTCTTTTCAGAAGGGCCTAATCGTGTGTGTCTAACCTGCGTGTCTGGTGTCAGTCTGTCCCTAATTGGTGACCTAGAGTGAGGGGAATCTATCCAGTGGTCCGGTCTCCGCATAGTTATTATAGGGGAGTGACTTTGTGTGCTAAATGGTGTTGTGAACATTGGGGGCGTGGTGCTGGAGGATAATGTTGCTGGAGCGGACGGTACTGTTGGGGTGTAACCTACCGCTCCCTGTGTACCCTGAAGATTAGTAACAGGGGTTATTTGCTGGGCTTGCGTAACAGGAGTGGCTACCTGTTGAGCCTGCACAACAGGAGGGGGCGCTTGCTGAGTAGCTGGTGGACCCCCAGCCCCGGGACCTGGGGCAGGAATCTGGACAATATTATACGGGGGAGGTTTATCTAACAAATCTTCTAATACTTCATCGATAGGAGGGCACTTTCTTTTTTCTATTGCAACAAAACATTTTTCTGTTTTCATCCTAAACTCTCTGTCATGCTGTTCAATGTTTTCGTTTATTTTTATATTATTATATTCTGCTACTTTAGCCATGGTTGTTTTTCTATTCTCTCGTTCCCTATCTTGTTTTTGTTTCATATTCCGAGTTCTGGCAGATTTCTCCCATGTTTGAAATACTTCAAACATAGCGGGTCGGACCTTCCGTTCCATCATACATTGTTGTAAATACTGTAATTTAGCTAAATCAAAGGTACCATCAATAGGAAATTGTAATTCCTTATCTTTTTTGTATACTGATGCCATATTCTATTGTATAAATTCACATTCACTCCTTTTTTTATCATTAATATCCAACCAGGACTGTCTTCAACAGGAGTGGGGACACTTTCGTCCAACCGGTGACCTGATTTTATACAACAGAACGTTTTAGAAATGCATTTCTTCATTGTTCCTAGTACTTCGTAGTTATAACTATTATTTTACCAAACCAATCAACAAACTTAAATAACCAAACTTAATTAACAAAACATGCAACAGAACAATCTCACCAATCTGTGGTGTCCTCAAATCGTCCGACTGTTGGTCTTCGGACAACACGTCTGTTTCAAAAGGGATCAGCTCGTGGACCTCTGCCGGGGAATCCTGTGTCAAGAGGCCAGTCGGGACTTCAGATGGCAGCTGCGGAGAAACTCTGTCTCGTTAGTGCAGGGGCCCCCACGATCCTTCGGTCCTCAATCGCACCTCTCAACCACGGACTTAGTTAGCCGTTGGATGTCCCACGGAGAGGTCCCACCAGAGTCGCCAATTTGTGGAAGTGGTCCTTCTCCAACCTCCCACAGGTACACCTATAACAAGGAAGACCAGCAGTCGGAGGTAACTGTAACATAAAAAGATTTATTTCGCTCAAGCGGGTACACAACCTCACAGCTCCATGTGGCTATGAGAGAAGTGGACAACTTACACAGTCATAGACAGCCTTATATATCTTTCTGCTGGAACAAGTGTAGGTGGGAATGGGTATGAAAAATTAGCAGCTGCCTAGGATGATTAATAATCCCAGGATGATATCATGTACTAGTCAGGACCAGTACCTCTGGAAATATGTATACATGGCATGCAAAACATATATATATAAGGATTACTCATTAACTCCCACCACTCATCAGTAATCCCGTGGTCAACAGAAATAAAGCAGAACTGTACATAACTTGCGTCAGACATATAAACATAGACACGCCTGTGGTTACAGAGTCAGGCGCTCACTTGATTAATCATCTGGATATGGAACAAAAGGTCGCACGTCCTGTATCAACAATAATTTGTAGACATAAGCAATTTATGCAGCTGGCTGTAATACATGTGATATCAGTGAATAGGAATGTTAATCATTGACCGTTTGTTAAATGCATCCTGCCCTACTTGCGTGCTAGCAAGTAGAGAGCAAACATATGCTCTGGGGTCTTTTGACGTATCCACATTGTTCTGTGTAGCTGAAAGGAGCACATTATTTTGTGCTGAGGAGACAAACTAAGAAAAGCTTACCTCAAAATGGTGGCTACAAAAATATAAAATGGAGGAGCTTACGTCCATTATAAAATCTGTATTTCCACAGAAGGATAAATGGATAGATGCTTGGATGGAAGAGGCAAGGGAGCACTTCTAGGAAGGTTTGAGTTCGCTTGCCCTTTCTTGATGCCATCAGAGCTTTGGTTCATAGTGGGGGCTATTTTCATTTTCTGGCCACTGCCTTGAGCAGAAGGATGCTTCTGTTGAGTCGGAATACGAGCCTCAAGTTTCCTTATTTCATGTGTGAGTAGGTCACTCAGGCCTAGTTTTCATGCTGCATTCTGGGACTTGCAGTTCTATTTTATCCCATGAGAAATTCAGCACTCATAATCTCGGAATGCAAATGAAACCGGCATTGGCAAAGGCAATTTGTCTGGCATTGGCTTTGTCAATGATTAGGAACTGGGCGCGTGCCCACATTATTGTAAAATGCTACCACGAGCCGCTATTTCAGGTTGTCAACAAAGCCCCCATTTTTTTCCCAGGATGCATGCTTTGAACCCCGCGTCCAATCCTCGAAGTCCGGCCGACCAGATATCGCGTGCCGGCGATGTATTAAAATCATATTATGCACACGGGACAGATTGAGACGTAGAGGGGTCGGTGGTTGTTCCACATCCTGGCAGCAGGGGGCGTGGCTTCATGGGGTCTTGAATGTCGTCAGCAGGAAATGAGATCCCGCCTAGATGGCAGCACCAGAGCCTGAAAGCCACAGCGCAGGGAGGTTTCTGATTGGCCAGCGCAGTTTACTAGTAAGGACAGGGCAGCAGGCTGCGGAGGTAGTTCGGGCAGGAACCGTCACTCACCCTAAAGACAGGACAGTACTATCTTCAGGGTCCTGTGTCTGCCCTGAAGGCGACAGTATGAGATAGGGTGTGCTGGAGGCACGAGGTAAGGGGATTCCTCAGAAGGTGCGATGAAACGGGGCATGCCTGGGATTACGGGGCCCAGCTGAGGGTCACTGGGTCCATATGAGGGTCATGGGTCACAGGGTCCGTCTGAGGGTCCTGGGTCACAGGGTCCGTCTGAGGGTCCTGGGGTCACAGGGTCCGTCTGAGGGTCCTGGGGTCAGAGTCCATCTGGGGGTCACAGGGTCCATCTGAGGGTCATGGGTCACAGGGTCCGTCTGAGGGTCCTGGGTCACGGGGTCCAGCTGAGGGTCCATCTGAGGGTCACAGGGTCCATCTGAGGGTCACAGGGTCCATCTGAGGGTCACTGGGGACCAGCTGAGGCTCACGGGGTCCATCTGAGGGTCCTGGGTCACAGGGTCCGTCTGAGGGTCCTGGGTCACAGGGTCCATCTGAGGTCCAACTGAGCGTCCATCTGAGGGTCCAGGGGTCCATCTGAGAGTCCCGGGTCACAGAGAGCCCAGGGCGCTCGCGTTTTCAAGTCCATGTGCGAGGAGTTCATTCAGTGGAGGTGTTGTGCTGCATTCTGGGACTTGTAGTCCCACCTGGTTTAATAATCGACTCAGAGCACTACAAACCCCAGAACTGAGGGAAACGGCAGAACTGGGTGAGCCACTCACTGACAAACGTAGGAACTCACTCACATACCCAGACAGACGGAGAGACACACTGACAGAACCCCCGATATGCATGGATGACGCACACAACGATAAACACATGCTGCTAAACACACTGATAGACATGGGGATAGTGACACACACACTGATAGACACACACTATTAGAGAAACAAGCGGATAGTAATACACACTGATAGACACACAAACACTCACGCCACACACCCCTCTCCCTCCCCACACACACACTGATAGACAGCCACAGTGATAGACACACACACTGATGCAGACACTGATAGAGAGACACGCAGATAGTAACTCACTGAGAGAGACCCTCACAGATGCACTCACAATAATGGCAGTCTCAGTGAATGACACACACACTGATAGACATTCAGCGATAGGCACGTGGATAGTAACACACTGACGGGCAGTCACACTGACAGGCAAACACACTGATAGAGACACACACGGATAGAAATGGTGGTCCCTCGTCACATTCTGCAGGGGGCCCCATCATCATGCGCCACGGGTGAAACCGCACTAAATTATGTGGCCGGGTCGCCAAAGGCATGCAGCGAGGAAACATGAATTATTTGGGAACTATTGAGGCAGTGTGCCACAATATGCCAATGCAGGCCGAGTATGCAGCACGTTCTGAGGCGTTGGTGTCTTTTTGACATTTCATCACTCACATGGGTGCAAACCTAGGATTGCCGCCTCACTCCATGGCCTCAAGCCGCTGTTTTCAGTACTAGGCGTTCATTTTACAACCTAATGCATTATGGGCGTTGTAGTCCAGGCTTGCCTCCAAACACTGACTTAAACCGGGAAAGCCTAGCCGTGGAAATGGGGTGTGTTCATGACATGGAGCGAGGGGACCGCCCCAGACAACATAAAGCGAAACATTACAGAAAATGAATATTTCTTAAATCTCAAACGCTGCATATTCAGCAGATGGCAAATGAAACTATTTTCCCCAGCAATGAATGTTTTTCTCTTGCATAGAAGGACAGCAGCAACACTGTGTATTAACAGATTCCCAGAGTAAAGCACACGCCGTGTGACCCTCGGCAGAGAACAGACCTATGTCTGCACACTTCTTGTGATAATAAAAGGTGCGCCTCTTTTATTCTGCCTGTGGCGGTGTATTACACCGTGACTGTTGCTCTCAGCAGGGAATGCCCTCTTCTCAGGCAGACACAGTGTACTGTACATATGTGTCCTGTGCGTGTCCCGGGAGGAGGCAGAGCGGAGGCTGCAGACCTTTCAAGGAGATGGAAAGTTTTCAGGGTCTGTCTGAGCAGGGCCGTACTGGCCATAGCGGACACCGGGCGTTTCCCCGGTAGGCCGCTAGGGTGGGGGTCGGTTTTGGGCACCTGGGAGACCGTTTTTGTTACCGGGGTCGGCAATATCGGCCCCCTGTAACAAAATCGGCCGAAACCAGCCCTCGCAAACTGCTCGGCTGCACTCCCCCTCACCCCAGGGGGGCCCGGCTGAGCAGTTTGCCAGGGCCGGTTTCTGTTCCCTGTCCGGCCCGGTGTCTGAGCCTGCCCCCTCTTGAAACAGCGGCTCTTTGAGTGAACATGAATTTACACGCAGTGACGCCCTGGTGAGACAGAGGAGGCCTTCTCTGCTCCTCGGCTGCATCACTTTAAACATGTCGAGTTTGTAAGCTGCTTCAGACAGGGGCCCTGTGCCCAGACTATCAGCCGAGGTGTCGAGACGAGGGCCGCAGATCTTCATTTAAGTGAAACACGGCGCAGGAAGGGGGGGGGTGCACTGCCCTGTCTCTGTGCGCACTCCCAGGGAAGAGATGGCCTGAACCAAAGAGCACCGCAGGAGCCCAGGGGGGGGTCACGAGATGGGACATCAAGCAGCAGCTTGTAAGACACTGACCCCTCTTGTCAACTTTGTCTCCGGCAGTCTAAAGAGACAGACTGGGGTCAAGGGCCCAGGCAGTAAAGAGACAGACTGGGGTCTCACTGAGATTGTCTCGGGCAGTGTAAAGAGACAGACAGGGGTCTCACTGAGATTCATTGTTCGCTGAAGCAAGTTTAGGTGATCAAACTCTACGTATTCAGGTGCCAAGCTGCTAAGTGTAGCGTTGTTGGTTCCGGATGATGAGATTAGCCCCGGATAAAGTGCGGGGAGCCCCTGGCAGGGCGGCATTGGCATTGCCGAGCTGGGCGCAGCACTCAAGGCACTCTCCAGTGAGTCACCACAGGGCTCTGCCACCCCCTCCCCCCCCCCCACTTTTTTTTTTTTACTTTAATAAGCGCGGCGCCGTCTTCACGGACACCGCGCTATGCAATGCAATAGGTGTTGCTTTTGGTATTGCAAATAACAATGCCTTTTAATTTTTTTAGACATTGCCATTTACAATGTCAATAGCTCAAAATAATGTCATTGCGAGACCTATTGCATTGTAAATGCTTGCTTCATGATAGAGATGAAAAGGTTGGACAGAGAAGCCCCCCATAGGCTGCCATTATATGTCTGAAAATGGATACCGTGCCTTTAAGAGTCTCCAGAGACCACCAGTATCCCATGATGCACAGCTAGTGGCAGTTACTTCAGTTCATTTTTCCGGCTCCTGTTAACAGGACCCTGGAGCATTGAGCTCTACCTCATTTGGTGTTTTTCATCAAAAATTCCTTTAGAATTTACCTTTTTTCAACTTCACTCGACGTCTTTGGTCTTTCCCTACCTATTGCTGTCTTTTTCTGACAGATTTTCCAGTTTTTTTAGTCAAAATGCCTTCCCTTTTTGACAAGTGTCCTGACTGTGGAAGAAAAAAGGCCAAATCTCTGTTTGCCTGCTTCTCATGTTCCTGATACATGCCCCGTCTGTAAAACCTTTTCTAGGCACACCCTGCGTGATAGAGAGAAAATTCGGCTCCAAGGGGTGGAGGAGCGAAGGAAACGGCAAGCAAAATCCACAGGTGGAACCTCTGGGCGAGGAGAGGATCAGTCCTCTACCAAAACCCTATCTGCAGCCTCTGGGGGGATTCCCAGGCGAAGAAGAGCGAAAAAACGATGCCGGTCGACGTCGAAGACGACGTCGAGGGCAGGTATGGCGGCGATATGTTCACCGTCGACTCAGGACTCTGAGTCGAAGCGGCGACGACGCTCGACGTCGAGGAGAAGATCGGCGAGGTCTCGTTCTTCATCACGGCAGAAATCGCCGTCGAAGACTTTGTCTCCTCGGTCAACATCGGCGCCGATCGACGTCGACTCGCCATTGTCGATCAACGTCGAGCAGGCACCGCCGATCGCCGTCGAAGAGGCACCGACGCTCGCCGTCGAAGTCACCGGCGGTCGACGTCGAAGAGTCATCGGCAATCTACGCCGAGACGACACCGATCTCACACTCGATCAACAGTGAGTCTGTTGACGTCGAGAGGGAGTTCAAGGTCGAGACGACGTCGAAGATCGCCGTCGAGAAGTAGGTCGACAGGGAGATCTTACACTGAATCTCTGTCTCCTTCCTCGCTTCAGACAGCTCGAAAAAGGAGGAGGTTGATTTATACCTCGGATTCTGAGTTCTCACGAACGTATTCACCAACGAGGACACCACCTCACTCTGTTCCTCCTGGACCAGCGGAACATCCTCTGCCGCCTCCTCCTTCGCCTCCTCCTCCACCGCCTCCTCCGAGGCCTCCTCCGAGGCCTATTACGCCTCGGCCCACGACTCCTGCTGCGCCTCGAGGTCGGAGGTCTAGATCCCGTGCGAGAGATCGATCCCGCAGCCACAGACGTTCCTCCACACGCTCTCATCACCAACATCGTTATGAGAGATCTCGCTCTTCTTCCACAAGTACTGGGAGATATTCGCTTACACTTTCGGATTCTCCTCCTCAAAGGGTGTCTCCTATTGACGACATTACCACCTTTCAAGACGTTCTACTGCGAGGGGCTTCCAAACTAAATATTCCATTGTCCACCCCTGTGCCGTCAACTTCAGTCATTTTCGAGACTCTCCAGCAGAGACAAGCTTCTCGCCCCTTGCTCCCTCTGGTGCCAGGCTTATTGGAACCGGCGATGGAATTATTCTTAACACCTTCTTCCATCAAATCTGCTCCTTCCAGGTTACAGAAAAAATACCGCCCTCCTGAGCAAGATCCAACTTTCCTCCGGGCGGACCCCACCCCAGATTCGGTCATTGTGGTGGCGGCTAAGAAGCAACATGCTACGGCTCCAACGTCAACAGTACCGCCGGATAAGGAAAGCCGTAAAGTAGATTCGGTGGGGAGGAAGGTATGCAACACAGCAGCCACTACAATGAAGGCCGCGAGTGCTGTAGCTCTGCTGGGCAGGTATGACGGTTCCCTTTGGGAGTCCCTTCAGCAATTCGCAGACCTCCTGCTTAGGGACAAGAGGGAGGATTTTACTGAGATATTGAACGAGGGACTTATGGTTTCCAACCAAGTAATAAGTGCAGCGGCGGATACATCACTCCTTTCAGCACATGGCTATTGTCACGGAGTGCCTCTCCGAAGACATTCATGGCTTCGCCTTACCACGCTTAAGCCTGAGGCCCAACAGCGGATCATGAATCTCCCTTTTTCTGGCACGACCCTCTTTGGCTCACATGCGGATGAGGAGATGGCCCGCATGAAGGCGGAAATGGAGACCTTGAAGGCAGTAGGTCTTGAAAAACCTAAGGAACAGCGCAAAACTTTCCGCCCTTTCCAACGGCGTTACTCTTCCCAGAGGTTCCAGAGATACCAGGGCCGACAGACCAATCAGCAGCAATCATATCAGCGGTCGTTCCAACCGTTCCAGAAACGTCAACCTAGAGGACCGGGAGGCCAGCAACCTGCACAAGGGAATAAGGCCTGCTGGTTCTAAGCCCTGAAGCCTTTCTTCCATCCTCTTCTGTTACCCACTCTGGTGGGGGGGAAGCATTCAAAATTTCCTGGCAGAATGGCAAAAAATAACTTAGGACAATTGAGTGCTGAATATTGTTCGCAATGGATACTTGCTACGTTTCACCAGCCCTCCTTCATCGATCCCTCCAACACACTCACGATACCAACTCCGTCAGTTACAATTGGAGGCCAACATTCTCTTAAAAAAAAGGGCAGTAGAACCCGTTCCTCTCGCACAGCGGGGAACAGGACTGTATTCCAGGTTTTTTCTGGTCCAAAAGAAAGACAAGAGCGAGTTCAAACCCATTCTCGATTTACGACACGCAAACAGGTGGGTTCGGAGAGAAAAATTCCGAATGTTAGCGTTACATCAAATCTACCCTCAAATTCATCAAGGGGATTGGCTATGCGCGATAGATCTGCAAGACGCATACTTCCACATCCCCATAGCAAAGAAACATCACAAGTTCCTCTACTACACTTCAATTGGACTTCCGATCTTCTCCTTCGTTTGGGTCTCAACGTCAACCAAACGAAGTCCGTCTCGACACCTGTTCAGTATCTGGGAGCAACCATCGATACTCGTACGGCAAACGTGTATCCTTCAGAGGAGAGACGCTTATCAATCCTTCGGAAGGCTCAAGCTCTCATGAACATGTCCTTTCCAACAGTGAGGAAGGTCTCCTCTCTTCTGGGCTCCATGGAATCCTGTATCTTCCTCACTCCAAATGCACGACTCCACATGAGACCTTTGCAGGAATGTTTGGAGGATCAATGGGACCAGAGAAGGGGGGGATTGGGAAGTCAGGATCCAGCTGTCGCATCATGCCCTTCATTCCCTCAGATGGTGGTGTTCTCCCTGAAATCTCCTACGAGGGATCCCCTTCCACAAGGAGATACCGAAACAAACCATAGTAACGGATGCTTCTCTCCTCGGCTGGGGTGCACACACAGAGGACCTTCAGACACAGGGCAAGTGGTCCTTGAAGGAATCCACATACCACATCAATCTGCTGGAGCTACAAGCAGTCCATTTGGCTCTGAAAGCCTTTCAACCATCATTCCACTCCAGCTCCCTGCTTCAGCTCCCTGTCCAGACGGACAATATGACAACAATGTTCTACCTCAACAAGCATGGGGGCTCGAGATCACGACCTTTATCTCAGGAAGCCCAGACGATCTGGAAATGGCTCTTAGCCAGAAATCTGACCATCACAGTAACTCACCGCCCAGGTGTTCAAAATGCTCAGGCCGACGCTCTAAGCAGACTCCTTCAGGAAAACCACGAATGGGTCTTAAACGACGATGTGGTGCGAGATATCTTCAGAAGATTGGGTACTCCAGAGGTCAATTTGTTCGCCACTGCAGAAAACAACAAATGCCAAAGCTTCGCCTCGAGGTTCTACCAACCGGGAACTCTGGGGAATACCCTGTGGATAAACTGGTCAGGCAGATTTCTCTACGCCTTTCCTCCGATACCCCTGATCCCGGCAGTCCTCATCAAGCTCTCGCAGTCACGGGCCAAGATGATCCTCATTGCTCCGGAGTGGCCGCGTCAGTGGTGGTTCACGGACCTTCTCCACCGGTCTCTCCTGCCGCATCTCCGTCTTCCATGTCGGCCGGACCTTCTCACGAAGTTCAACGGACAGATGGTGCACCCCAACCTTTCGTCATTGAATTTGGCGGCATGGCTCCTGAGTTAGTGCAGTATGGACATTTGAACTTCCCTCCGGACTGCATGAAGATACTTAAAGAAGCTAAAAGGCTATCCACACGCACTTCTTATGCGTATAAATGGAAGAGATTCTGCATTTGGTGCGCTTCGAAGAAGGCAGATCCTACTTTCTGCCAGGAAGATGTTCTCCTCCCACACTTGCTACATTTAGCACAATCGGGCCTTCAATTTCCTTCCATTAAAGTGCACCTAGCAGCTCTGACTGCTTATAGGAAATGCCCTTCACAAACTTCCTTTTTCAAAATCCCAGTCATTATAGATTTTCTAGAAGGTTTGAGGAAAGTTTTTCCTCCCTTCAGAAGTCCTTCTCCTCCTTGGGAGCTTAATGTGTTCTTTCTCGACTGATGCAGGAGCCTTTTGAACCCATTCATAGGGCTTCTCTCCAGCATCTGTCTTGGAAGACAGCTTTCCTTGTAGCTATTACTTCTGCCCGCAGGGTTAGCGAACTCCAAGCACTATGTTCTCAAGAGCCATACACAGTTTTCCATTCCTCTAAGGTGGTTATGAGGACACATACGAAATTCCTCCCTAAAGTTATTTTGGATTTCCACGTAAATCAAACTATTTCACTACCTACCTTCTTTCAGCATCCCTCTTCTCCTGCTAAGAGGTTGCTTAATTCCCTAGATGTCAGGAGGGTTTTGAAGTTTTATTTGGACAAAACTAAGGATATTAGATGATCAGATCAGTTATTTGTAAACTATGGCTCTATCCGTACAGGTCTAATTACCTCCAAACAATCCATCTCCCGATGGATTGTCTCATGTATTCAGCTTTGCAACCAGAAAGCCAACAAGACTCTTGTTAGTAAGCCTACTGCTCACTCTACTAGAGGGAAAGCGGCTACTGCGGCTTTACTTCGTAATATACCCATTTCAGAGATCTGTAAGGCTGCCACCTGGAAATCAGTCCATACATTCACAAAACACTACTGCCTGGACACTGACGCCAAGGCAGATGCTCAGGTTGGACAGGCTTCCCTTCGGAATCTGTTTGCCTAAACTGAAATGTCAATTCTCTGGTTTCTTCCTCCGTGTGGGTGTTTATGGGATGGGCTTGCTAGTCTATTCAAATGCTATTGACTATACACGGAAATCCCCTACAAGAGAAGGAATAGTTTCTTACCTGTAACTCCAGTTCTCTTGTAGGGGTATTTCCTTGATAAGTCATAAGCAACCCTCCCTCCTCCCCGGTGTAAGAAGCAGACTTATCCAGGATCTAGCATAGGCATCCACTTCTATACGCCTTCAAAAAGAACTGAAGTAACTGCCACTAGCTGTGCATCATGGGATACTGGTGGTCTCTGGAGACTCTTAAAGGCATGGTATCCATTTTCAGACATATAATGGCAGCCTATGGGGGGGGCTTCTCTGTCCAACCTTTTAATTTCTATCATGAAAAAAGGGGTTTTGTGAAGGGGTGTTTTCTATATGTATTAAACTCCATAAATTGCAAAATTTTAAAAGTACTGGCTACCTTTTTCACTTCAAGATGAAGTAATGGCCAGTGTAGCCTAGTTGGTTAGGCTGCATTATTGTCTTTCTATTTCTTAAGTGTCTATACAGGCCTGCCCGAAGAAAGGCAAAAGATGACAACTTAAGAGGATATATCTTATGAAGTGCTCCGGGGTCCCCGCACGTGGGCGGGACTATTCAAATGCTTATGACTTATCATGGAAATACCCCTACAAGAGAACTGGAGTTACAGGTAAGAAACTATTCCTTATTTCATATTCCATGAAGAACAGTACACACAGCCAACGCGTTGCGCCCGAATATAGGCTTCTTCAGGGCATTCAAAGAGATAAGCTCCCCGGTCTTCAGGCAGATCCCAATGCGTATGTCCTATGGGAAACCATGAAGCTGTGAGGTAAACTAAGTATTCCACACAAGACGCATTTATGTGACAACGCTGAAAGGCTTGCAAATAAGTGCTGTATTATTGAGGTACTAAGTATATATGTCTTGTGGAGAGCTGTAATCAGCCTTCATTAAGCTGTGTCCGGTTCCGGCAGCAGCATTCCGAGGGATTCCATTGGGCAGCGTCTATACAGTTCTTTTCAGGTCCACCAGCATTTCCTCGGTTGTGCGGGGTCAGGCCTCCTGTTGCGGTGGTTTATTCCTGCTGTCATTTGCGGGTATTTCACAGGGCCCCAGGTGTCTGCGGACTCTTGAGTTCTGGCCACTCCCATGGGGCGTGACCTTTGTTCCTGTCTCCTCTGGCTTCACTCTGCTGCTCTCTCGCCGCGCACCAGTCCACTGGGTGGTAACGGTTCCTTACCTCCACCCACACTAAATGTAACCCTTTTTCTAATCAAATATTTTACAATCATTGAACTTGCTATTCCCTAATTATGGAGATAGACAGCTCTCCTTTATAACATGGTAATGACGAAGATGGGGAAAGCATTCAAAAGTGATTTGAATGAGTTTATTAATTCCTCTACTGAACAGGCTGTGGCAGCCTCCATGGATAAAATGTCAAGAAATATTGAAAATTCTTTGGCAAATATTATGTCTAAGACTCTTTTGGCCGATTCTGCTGTGGAAAATCTGAAAACTAAAAGCCATGACATTACCCACATTGCATTGACAAAAAAGGTGCAATTAGCTGCTCCTATTCCGGAAGGTGCACTTCTGACTAGTGAGGTTTCCTCACACGGCTGAGGAATTGGGTCCTCCCAGGCCTCCTAATAAGGAGGGGAATACCAAGACACCTTTCAAGTGCAAAGCAAAACCAAAACATACTCCGGAGAGGTCATCAAAAATTGTCATTGCTCAGATTCTTGATACTGATGACGATATGGGGGATCCAGATGCGGACGATGACAGTGATAATTTGGGGGCCACTGATCATTTTCTTCCCCTCACCCAAAAAGTCCAAGGGGCTTTCTCCCACTCACGACCCCTTTGTGTCCAAAACTGTTCTTAATGCAGAAGGGATGCCTATGTATGCCCCTAGCCTTATACACCATCCCAATTCAACCACACGGTTTCCCGCTGAACACGTAAAAGATTACATTTCCTCCAGGCTTAGTTTGCCCTTGGACAAACTGGCTTACTTGAAGTCTGTATGTCCTAGGCCATCTTTGTCCTCTAATATCACTTCCACTCCAACCATTGACCTTACTTTCTTTTCCAAGTTTGGCAAAGATCTGCACAAAAGAGTAGAAAAAGCCTGGTCTACTTGCCAGGATAAGTTACATGATGTTATTGGTCCCCTAGCCCATATTTTTGATATGGCGGAAGCAGCTAGATTACACAACAACGCTGTTGATCCAGAAAACCTGTCTTTATGTATCCAGATTAGCCTTTTGCTTGCTGGGAAATGCAAATTCCGCCATCACTCACGAACGAAGGAAAGCCTCCTATTGAAATTGGACCCTAAGCTGGCAAATCTTGCTACCCTGGATCCTGATATCAAAGCGGAAGGTCTTTTATTTGGACACTTATCAAAAAGCTCAGCAAATATGTAACCACTTCTATCGACAAGGCCCAACAATCACTTAAAGTACTTTCCCAGCAGGTTTTTGCAAGGGCCGGTAGAGGCAGGAGCTGTTTCACCGGCCGTAACTATCGTAACCAGGGATCCAGAGGCTCCTTCAATTCAAACTACTACTCCAGTTGCCAAGAATACAAGCCTCCGTTCTACTCCCAGAGAGGTAGAGGATATTGAGGTCATGGACAAAAAAACTTCAGATCTAACACAGTCAGGTGAGTCCATTTTCTGGCGAACCTTCTGTTGGAGGCCGTCTTCAATATTTTCTCACAAAGTGGCAGCCCATAACTTTAGATCCTTGAGCCTTAAATACAATACAAGGTTATGTTCTAGAGCTTTACGCAATGCCTTTCCAAACTGTGTTCCCTTCTCCATAATTTTACTCCGAAATGTCCAACCTGATTTCACAAGAAATAGTCAGTCTTATGAAAGCAAGCAATTCAACCTTCTTCCCCAGATCCCTGAGGTTTCTTCCGTTCCCTTTTCCTAGTACAAAAGAAAAAGATGAGACCAGTTATCAATCTCAGACTTTTCAGCCAGTTTGTTGTTTACCGTCATTTCAAGATAGAAGTAATATTACACCTCAGGAATTCCTTGCTGCAACAAGACTGGATGGTAAGGTAAGATCTGCAATATGCATATCTTACAATCCCCATTCATCACAGTATATTTCTTCAGTTTCAATGGCAGGGACAAACATTGGGTTTCCTCTCTTCCCTTCGGCAGCATGGTGCTTTACAAAACTGTTGAAACCAGTGGTCGTGCATCTCGGATATAAAGGTATCAGGCTTATCATTTACCTAGACAATTTTTTTTAATGTGCCAAAACCTTCAGAGACTGCAATCTCGACTTCAACTCACTTGTTCCCTTCTTTCAGAGTTGAGTTGTCTTATCAACGCAGAAAAATCAATGCTCACTACGTCAAATCAGAAAGAATCTCTAGGATTTCTGATAAATTCATCAAGTGCCACCCTTCATCTCCCTCCAATAAAAGTCAAAGGAATCAAATCGGAGATTCTCCAAACCCTTCGCAGTTCTTTCATTTCCCTCAGATCTCTAGCGAGAATTTGGGGTCTCTTGTCTTGCTCCATACAGGCCATCTTTTCGGGTTCCCTCCATTATCGGGCCCTTCAAAGACTAAAGATTTGTCATTTATGCAGGGGTCTCGCCTACTCCGATTCCATCCGTATAGATCCAGAATCTCAGCGAGAGCTTACATGGTGGATAGACCATTTAGATGCCTGGAATGGCAGAACTATTTTTGCGTCAGCCCTGGATCTTGTGTTAGAATCTGATGCAAGTCAGACAGGTTGGGGCCTCTGATGTGGACCAATCTCGACTGGGGGTACACGATCGCAGGAGGAGTCCAGATTGCATATAAACTGCTTAGAAATGCTTGCAGCTTCCTTTGTATTCTGTATTTTGCTAGGCTTTAGATTGCAATGTTCCATTCTCCTTCATATGGAAAATATTACAGAAGTTCATCTGGGCGGCACCAGATCCCAGACCATTAGCAGAGCTGGCAAAGAGTTTCTAGGAATTCTGCCTTCTCAACAAGATTTCAGTATGTTTCAGTATTAGATCAGAGCAGCACTAGACCTACTAGCTCCTTTAAGATCAGTTTCCCAACGTAGGCACAAACCTACTGCCCCCTGGTATACAGCAGAGCTGAAAAATTTGAAATCAAAGTGCAGGCACGCCGAAAGTGAATGGAGGGTGTATTACAGTATTGAAGGCAAGATTAGCTATAATAAGTCTCTCCCAGAGTACAAGGAAGTTATTCTCTGAGCCAAAACGGAATTCTATACTGGCAAGTTAGAGGAGGCAAAGAACTCTACAAGAGAGCTCTTTAAGACCGTTTCCTCCCTATCTAAACTCCAGCAAGGAGACTCGTTTTATCCTGATCAAACTTTGTGATCAAATGGCCGGGTTCTTCCAGTCAAAAGTGCAAACTATTTACAGCAAACTGGAAGGATTGGACCCTGGCCCCCATAATCCACTTTCGCAGGATAGTGAGGAGGGGTTAGAAATCGCTAATCATCTATCTAGCTTCTCCCCAATGACATGGGACTCGGTAAATGATCTCTTACTGATATTATGTCTGGCTCACCAGATGATCCATGTCCACCGAAGATTATTCACGAGGCTTCGAGATTAACTAGCTCACTACTGACCCCCTTCTAAACACTACCATAAGGTCTGGAGATTTTCCTAAAGCATGGAAGAAAGCGTGCATTAGACCTATTTTAAAGAAGCCCTCCTTGGACCCTAGGGACGTTAAGAGTTATCGACCTATCTCCTGCCTTCCTTTGGCGGCCAAGGTCTTGGAGAAAGCTATTAACCATGAAATAAATCGCTTCCTTATTTCCAATAATACTCTGGATATTTCACAACATGGTTTTCGCGCAGACCATTCTACAGAATCGGCACTAGTTATGGCCACGGAAGAACTTCGCATGCAAATTGACAGTGGTGTTAGGGCGGTCCTGATCCTACTTGACCTGTCAGCCGCGTTCGATACTGTGAATCATCTAATTCTTACGCAACGGCTGAAGGCAAGTGGGATCCGGGACTAGGCGCTGGCTCTTCTTTCATCATTTTTGATAAACAGAGAACATAAGGTTTGCTGGGACAACCTCAAGTCGGATATATTTCATCTCCCTTGTGGAGTCCCACAAGGCTCGGCGCTCTCACCCACACTCTTTAATATATATGTGACTCCATTGGCCAAACTAGTTAGAGACTTTGGTTTCTCACTTGTGTCATATGCCGACGACACTCAAATCATAGTTTCCATATCTTCAGTGAATGAGGTGCCGTCGGCTAGGTTTCATAGTTGCCTTGATTGCATCATACAATGGATGCACACCAACTATTTGAAACTAAATACACAGAAGACCGAAATCATGGAGTTTGGTAATGGCCCTCCAATTTAGAATGCAGCTTGGTGGCCAAAGGGGGCAGGAGACTGTCCGTCACCAGTGGCTAAGATGAGAAATTTGGTTGTGGTGTGGGATACACAGCTTAATTTCTGCGCACAGATTAATCAGGTTACTTCAGCCTGTTACTTTACGTTAAAGATTCTACGGAAGATTTTACCATTTCTTCCAATGGAATTGAGAAAGACTGTGGTGGTAGCTCTTGTGATTTCTCGGATTGATTACTGCAATGCCCTCTATCTAGGGGATGATAAACGGCAGTTAACTAAGCTACAATCTCTTCAGAACACCGCAGCCCGGACATTACTCAATATTCCTAAATTTTCAGTCGCATTTCAGGGGCCATTAGGAGTCTCCACTGGCTCTCCATCAAGCAGCGTATTGAATTCAAGGCTCTGTGCCTGGTCCATAAAACCTTGTATGGAGGCGGTCCTATGGCGTACCGTACTCTATTTCAATGGTACTGTTCAGGGCGTCCACTAAGATCTGCCAATCAGGCTTTGGTTAAAATTCCGAAATGGAGGCAGGCTAGGTGGGGTGGTAGATGCCTCTCCTACCTGGCTCCTAAACTCTGGAATAGGCTGCCCTTGGATATTAGATCGCAATCGGTTCGGTCTAAAGTCCGAGGCTTACTAAAAACCTGGCTCTTTCCAGCTTAGCGTTGACCTTATGTTTTCGGGCTTATCCTTTTTTCTGTGTCCTTTCCAGCGCCAAGACGCCTCTGCAATCGAGCGCTATATAAAACCCCTACTTACTTATGTACAGAATACTTGCCAGGAGACCTCAATACCATAGCAGAATGGCACTCCCGTTATCTCAGTGACTCAAGCGATTTGGAAACTACATCCTTCGGTATTCAGGTCGCTCCTGCACAAATGGGTACCTTTCCACATAGATCTGTTTGCCACCACACTCAATTCTCAATTTCCTCTTTTCTTCAGTTGGCGTCCAACTCTCCTAGCTTTAGCTACAGGTGCTTTCTTACAAGATTCGGCCCACTTGATCAACTACGCCTTTCCACCTTTCTTGATGATCAGCATGGTTCTATCTCAGGCCAGTTGTCAATAGCGCTAGTAGTCTCATTCTGGCAGTCATAGGTATGGTTCTCCAGTATTGTATCTTTTATAGATTCACATGCTTGAATCTTCCCCGTCATCATGGTGGGAGTCCCACAGTGACAGTAGAAATAGTAGTACTGAAAACATTACATAGACCTCTATAGAGAGAAAATTCAATTGAGCACTCTATCAACCTCATTTTATAACTTCCAAAGTTCAGCCAATCACAGCAGAGACCTCAGAGTAACCCTCTCCACAGAGCCACCACACCTCAGATTTCTTACCGCACGTCGTGTTGATTGGGAGTCTCACTGTGCTCTGCTCAGTGACAGTTGGCTTTTTCAACTTTTGACCTCCAGCTTTCAGCTCAAGGTATTTCTTTCTGTGACCTTCATAATGCCAGATAAAAAAGGTTTGTTTAGGCCCTGTAAGTCTTGTGGCAAATCTAGACTTTTCTCAGAAGATCCCCACAAGCAATGTCTCTATTGCCTCTACCCTGACCATAAGCCCAGGGAATGCAAATACTGCCGCACCTTCTCGGCCAAAACCCTCAAGGATAGGGAAGGAAGACTGCTCCTTTGGCTCCAGAAGAAAAAGGCAGTTTCTGAATCAGGTTCTGACACTGAGGAAAACCCCCACTCTTCCTCCAGGAAAAGAAAAGAAGGTAGCTCCTCTTCTCACCAAGGGGACTCCCAAGAGATCAAAATCACAGGAGCAGGAAAGATCTGAAGAGAAACGCCACAGAAAGCAGACAGAAGGAACTCTAAAATCATAATCTGCTCCAGTTTCTGCTTCTTTAACACCTGTGAGAGATCTTTCTTCTCGTCCGTCGACGGCACCGTCGACGAGAGCTGTTTCTGTTAGACCTGAGGTAATTCCTTTGCCGTCGACGGCTGCTACAGCGACCACGTCGACTGTCACTCCGCCGACGACGTTGTCCTCCTTTCCGCCGACGGTCGTTGTGTCAGCGTCGACGGGAGAAAAAATCCATTTGGGACTTCCTAAAGTTCAAGACAATTCAAAAATGTCTCCGCTGCCACCTACACGTTAGCTAGACTTCCAGGATTCTGAGAATGACAGCACGTTTGGCCCTGCATATAGTCCTTCCCAGCTAAAAGTCAAATGTCAGGACTTTGATGATGATGAGGACATAGAGGACATTAATCCATCCTCATACCTTGCAGGAGAGTATTCTTTCACTGACTCTGCTACCGTTCAGCAGCCAGAATCTTTCCAAGAGCGTTATCCCTATGAGGAAGAGGATCCTCGCCATTTTAGGGAACCATCTATTAACGTTCCAGTGTCATTGGTAACAGACTTACGTCACATGCTAAATGACTACTATAGGCGCTTTCCTTAGGCAAATGCTCCGCAACATCCTCCACCACCTCAGCAGGCCCCGGTGGAACACGTAGTACAAGTGACTCCTAGACCCACGAGGGAAAAGGTTTTGCCTCCTCCTATCGTTATTCCTGATGAATCACGGGAATGTGGACCAACAACAGATAGAGGAAGGAGAGATACACACTGATGTTGACACCCAGGACGAATGGGATGATTATGTAGTTCCCACACCGTCATCTCCTATCCCTCCTCCTGCAGACTCTCCCCCTGCTGACATCGGGAGCTTTCATGACCTTTTAGAACGTGCCTCGAGGCACTTTGATCTACCCATGCCAGTTAAACAAACTGAGTGTTTCTTATATGACTTTAAGCCAGGCACTCAACGATCCATTAGGGCAATTCCCATAGTGGATTACTTATGGCAGGAGGGTCTAAAACTTATGCGGACACCAGCTTCTATCCCAGTAGTAATCCCGAAGCTGGATAAAAAATACAAAGCCCCAGATAATTCACCCACATGCCTCATCGGTCATCCTAGACCGGATTCAGTAATCATGCAGGCTGCTCAAAAAAGAGCTAAAAATCCGGCATCTCAATGTTCTGCACCTCCGGATAAAGAAGGACGTCGGCTGGGCAACATAGGGAAGAGACTTGCCGCCCTGGCAGCCACTTCTATAAGAGCCTCCAACGCTATGGCCATTCTGGGTAGGTACGACCAACAGATGTGGTCGGACATCTCTTCGCTCCTAGAACATCTTCCCTAAGATAAGAAGAAGGAAGCAAGGGACATCTTATCGGAAGGGGAAAGAGCTTCCACTGAGATGATAGAGATTGCGACGGATATCTCTTCGACTTCATTCCGGCAAATGGCAGGAGCAGCGGTGTTGAGGCGTCAGGGATGGCTGAAGGCAACTAGCTTCCGTCCTGAGGTTCAGGCTAAGGTGCTAGATATGCCTTTTGATGGCGAATGCCTATTTGGGAATCATGTTGATGAAGCCCTTCAATCTATAAAAAAGGACACAGACACGGCGAAGTCCCTGGCAATGCTACAACAACGTAGTTTCCAGTCCTTTCGGGGCAGAGTTCGAGGGCAGTACGCTTCCAGATCGCAGTTCCAACAGCGGTTCCAACATTACCCTCAAACATCCTATCAGGCGTACAATCAACCTTACAGGTCCGGCACTGTATCGTCCTATTCGCGACCCTCTGGTCGTAGAAGGCAGCAATCTGCCAGAAGACAACAAGATTCTAACAAGAGGCAATGAGTTTCTCCAGGCCCCCGCCACTACAGTCCCACAACAATTCGAACCAACCTGCTCAAAATTCTTAAAAAATTGGACGTCCATCTCCTCGGACAGATGGGTTCTGGATGTCTTCTGTCACGGTCATACCCTAGAGTTTGTTCAGTATCCTCCAACTACCCCTCCTCCGAAGGTACTACATCGTCATCTGCCAGATCTCAAAAGGGAAATAAAAATTCTTCTCTCCAAACGCGCCATAGAAAAGGTAACCTTACGTCAGCGCAATCGGGGTTTTATTCCCACTTCTTAATCTTAAAGAAGACAGGAAAATGGAGACCGGTCTTGGACCTCCGGTTACTGAACAAATTCATCAAAAACCAATCTTTCAAGATGTTGTCTCTGCAGGATATCCTTCTTCTTATGGAAAAAGGGGATTTTCGGTCATCTCTCGATCTTCTTGATGCTTATTTTCACATCCCCGTTCACCCCAAGCATCGAAGATATCTCAGGTTCGAAGTGGCAGGGTGCCATTATCAGTTCAGAGTGCTTCCCTTCGGTTTGAAGTCGGCCCCCAGAGTCTTCACCAAATGCATGGCGCCGATAGCTGCCTTTCTGAGACGCTCAGGTCACCAGGTATTCCCCTACCTGGACGATTGGTTAATAAAAGCTCCTTCGTTTCAGGCAGCCAGGAACTTTACTCAAACTTGCCGGAATCTCTTCCAGTCTCTGGGTCTCTGCCTCAATCTAGAAAAGTCCTCTCTCATTCCTTCCAATTCTCTGACTTTCCTAGGAGCTCACATCGATACAAATCTCGGCAAAGCTGTTCCAACTCTCGAAAGGGTCTTGCGTCTCCAGGGAATGACACGCCGTCTTTCGTCAAAAAGGTCTGTTTCTGTCAGAAAGTACAAATCTATGCTGGGGATGATGTCCTCATGCATTCAACTAATTCCCAATTGCCGTCTTCGGATGCGCCCACTGAAAGAGCAACTCAAGGGGTCATTCAACTACATGATTTAAATCTTGACGGCTATGAGAGCTGCAATGTCTTGGTGGGAGATCGGGAAAAACCTGACTCTGGGCTTGTCCTTCATTCACTCAACTCCTCAGTTTTGATGACGTCGGTTGCGTCCATGGAGGGTTGGGGAGCTCACCTCCAAGAGCTTCAAGTGCACGGAAAATGGTCCAAACAGGAATCGAAATGCCACATAAACCTTCTAGAGTTAAGACCGATGTTCTTGGGCCTCAAAGCATTCTTGCCTCGGATTCGGGGATCTCCAGTTCTGGTCCTGACGGACAACACCACCACCATGTTTTATCTCCAGAAACAGGGTGGCACGAGATCTCAGTTTCTCTCTCTTCAAGCGCAAGAGATTTGGGAATGCTTCTCCTCAACCAAATTTCACTCCGAGTGGAGCACGTGCCAGGAATCCACAATCAGTGGGCCGACTCTCTCAGCAGGGTGTCACAACAGTGCCACGAATGGGAGCTCAACGACCAGATGTTGCAGATGGTCTTCCGGTCTTGGAGCTTTCCACCGTTAGATCTATTCGCTACGTCCCTAAACAAAAAGTGCACCTTTTACGCAAGCAGGACTCCTCAGCCGGGATCGTGGGAGATGCTTTTCTGCTCTCTTGGACAGGAAAATTTGCCTATGCCTTCCCCCCGTTTCCTCTCATTCCTCGAGTTCTCCCAAAAATAAAACGGGAGCCGTGCCGCAAATTATTATCGCTCCCAGGTGGGCAAGGCAATTTTGGTACACAGAGCTTCTTCACCTATCAGAGTGCACTCCGATTCTCTTTCCTCCAAAGGAGGATCTGCTTTACATGGACATGGGGTAAGTGATTCATTCGCAAATCCCTTCTCTTCACTTATCAGCTTGGCTCCTCACTTCATTGAATTTGAGAGTTTGAACATACCCAATGATTGCAAAGCAATTTGACTAAATTCTCGAGCTCCTTCCACGCTCAAATGTTACTATGCAAAATGGAAAAGGTTCTGTGTGTGGTGCAGCGTTCGTTCTCTACATCCTCTTTCATCCACACCGGAGCAAGTATTACCATATCTCTTACACCTTGCTAAGGCGGGACTCTCACATTCGTCCATTAAGATTCACCTTGCTGCAATTTCTAGATACAGACGACGTCTAGATCAATCTTCATTGTGGTCTCATAGACTTATTAAGGAATTTCTAAAAGGCCTATTCAGGACCTACCCACCGGTGAAATCTCCTCCAGTGCTATGGCAACTAAATACGGTCTTATCACAACTAATGCGTTCTCCATTTGAACCTATACACAAATGTGACTTAAAATTTCTCTCTTGGAAGGAGGCCTTTCTCTTGGCCATTACGTCGAAATCCAGGCTTTTTCTACAAAGGAACCATTTCTGCAATTTTTAGCAGATAGGGTTATTCTGCGTACGAATCCTTCTTTCATACCTAAGGTACCATCATCTTATCACCTCAACGAGCCTATAATTCTGCCTACATTCTTTCCAAATCCGACCACGGTGGCGGAAAAATCTCTCCATTCTCTGGACATCAAACGCTGTTTGAAATTTTACCTACTAAGGACAAAATCCTTTTGTAAGTCTTCTCAGATGCTGGTTTCTTACTCTGCACCCAGGAAGGGACTCGCCCTAACAAGGGCCAGTATTGCTCGCTGGGGCACTTCAGCTATTGTTTTCTGCCGTGAGAAGGCTGGACATCCATTGCCTGCAAGAGTGCAGGCCCATTCGACGAGAAAGGTTGCAACTTCTTCAGCCCTGTTTGCGGGGGCTTCTCTCCCTGACACATGCAGGGCAGCAACATGGGCGAGTACGCACACGTTCACAAATTATTACTGCCTAGATGGTTGGCGGAAGGCAGATATAGCCGTGGGACAAGCAGCTCTTCGTCATCTCTTTGCCTAAGGTAGGAGGCTTGTAGCCATCCTGATTTCTTTATCTACCTATGGTGTGTATTCTTGTATAATCCTTTTTGATGGTTAATTCTACCTGTATTAAGAGAATTCTGGTTTGATTTGTATGCTTTTCTGAAACTGTCATGGTGGGATTGTTCGCCTTCCCGCCTTCATTGTTGTTTCTATTCATATATAGATATACTGCTCTTTAATCGGATTCAAGCATGTGCATCTATAAAAGATACAATACTGGAGAAAAAACAAGTTACTTACCTGTACACTGTGGTTCTCCAGTATTGATATCTTTTATAGATTCACATGCGACCCCCCCTCCTCCCGGTTAGGCTCACCATTCTACCTCAGAGTAATATATATATATATTTGCACACTTGTGCTCGAAATCGGAGGTGTGGTGGCTCTGTGGAGAGGGTTACTCTGAGGTCTCTGCTGTGATTGGCTGAACTTTGGATGTTATAAAATGAGGTTGATAGAGTGCTCAATTGAATTTTCTCTCTATGGAGGTCTATGTAATGTTTTCAGTACTACTATTTCTACTGTTACCGTGGGACTCCCGCCATGACGACGGGGAAGATTCAAGCATGTGAATCTATAAAAGATATCAATTCTGGAGAACCACAGTGTACAGGTAAGTAACTTGTTTTTTCCCTCCTCTTCTGGAATTAGCGATCGACTACCCAGTTCTCCTGCCGCCTTTTCCTAACCTCCTCCTGGACCCGTTTGGTCTTCCTCACAACCTAGTGTTGGATCACTCCCTCACTCTTCCCACTTGGAAAATTGCAGGATCACCCAGTCTTTCTCTTTCGTTTTGCCAGAAGCTTCAGAGTACATTAACAAATCCTGGCTCCCAGGTATTTTTTTTATTTTTTTTTTATTTGAGTTTTATATAGCGCTAGCTAGACCCGGAGGTATCAGAGTGCTTTACATAAGGAAACAGCGTGTTACAAGTTGCAAAAGTTTCATAATAGTTACAAAATGAATAAATATACAATAGAGGAGTAATTTAACGGAAACGAAAATCAGGAGCAGAAAGACCAGGAAAAGCTGGTAATTCACAGGAAGGAGACAGCAGTGGGGAAGAAAACGAGACAAATGTCCGAAGTCCAGCTGGGTAGGTGACGGCCATAGCAGTGTGCCAGAGCCAATCTCCCCTATAACTGTCGGAGCAGCTCCACCGGGAATCGGCCATGTATGCGTTTCGGGCTCCGCCAGAATAGAGTGAGGATCAGGAGGAGATCAAAAGTCTAGAATCCAAAGACGGGAGGGAGGAGCTGGCGAGGATGGCAGGATAGGAGAAGGAATGTGGTTTGGCATCCTTGAACTGAAGAGGGGTAGAGAATGGAAGCCTGAACTTCAACAGAGGTTAGTCCTCAGTAGGCCACCCATAGGGACATTGAAGAAATAGAGTCTGGGCGCCATTTTAGAGTCAGGCAAGTCCCGGGTAAGGAGTCCCACCTCGTCTAAAAGGACATCTTCCCTCTTCGGTGGAGATATCTTGGCGGGCGCCATTTTGGGGTCGGGCTCAGCGAGATCCGATTTAAAAGTAACTAGCAGAGTTAGAAAGGGGATTGATTTTGGCGCCAGCAGGTCCTCTAAACCCCATTGGGATCGAGTGTGGCTATTTTCTGCTCCCCCACTCACCGCCTCTGAAGCGCGTCCGCTGAGGATCTCAGGGGGGCACTGCCGGTCGTGCTCGAGTGCCCCTTCCTCTCCAGCACAACCGTACCGTAGCAAAATCAGGGGGTCAAGGGGCCACATAGTGAAGAGAGCGTTCTGCGAGGGAAAGGTAGAGCGCGTTCCGTAGACTTCAGTCGCCATCTTAGGGTCAGGCGTCTATGATGACATGAACGCCGAAAGTTTCAAAAGCAACACTGAATCAGGCAACAAAGGTTAACTTGCCTTGTCGGGAAATAGTGCCTGAAGAAACCTTACAGGACGGGCACTCCGGCGGGTAGTTAGGTTGATGATCCTGTACTTATTGAGTTGGTTGTAGAAGTCTCTCGTCATCCGCCATTATTAAACTTTGCGTTTCAAGGTATCAAGGCTTACAAATCAGCTTGGTCTTAATTGGCAAGCTGGTGTTTGGAAAATCCATCAATCCCTTTTCAGCGGATATAGTCTACATTGTCAACTTCTTAGTGGCTGAGGCTGGTTGAGGCAAGACGTATTGAACCATAAACTTGTACAGATCAGCTATTTCCATGAAGCATCCCTACATCAATGGAAAACCGATGGGAGATCATCCGATCATCTGTCGACTTTTAAAGGAGTACCATTTTGCAATCTTCCTATCCCAAAATACAGTAAATTGTGGGATAATAATGTTTTGAAATTGTTTATTTTCTGGCCTGAAAATGCTGACCTTTTCATTGAAAATGTTATCTGTAAAACTTACTATGCAGTTATGTCTTATTTCAATCAAACATTTATCTATTTAGATATTACTTCGCCAGTTTACTTCCACAGGTGTTCTTTTCTCAGTTCACAAACATACAAAAACAAATCTAACCACTGTGTTTTACCCTTATTTTCCTGGCCAACCTAAACTTTGTGTTGGACAATGTCTCAAAGTGTACAAACACAAAACAGTTGATCTCAGAAAATCCACCCGCTCCCAACTTTTCATTTCCTTCAGAAAACCCCACAAGCCTGTTTCTTTTCCAACCCTTCCTCGTTGGGGCACATGGGTTATGTCTTTAGCAGGCATTGATACTTCTCTGTCTGGTGCCCACTCTTCCAGAGGAGCCACGGCTTCCTAAGCATTCTTGGCAGGTTCCCATCTTGAGGACTGTTAGACTTTGCATCCTTGGTGTGGTTTCCCCTGACTTTTTGCCTCTAACTCCTGCATTTTTGACTGTGTGCTGGATTTCGTTTTTGCTGGCTTAGATGATTTGGGCACTTTGCCACTGCTGATCAGTGTCAAAGTGCAAGTGCTCCCTGTGTACATTGTGATTATGATTGGTTATCCGTGAATTCCATATTTGATTTACTGGTAAATCCCAAGTAAAGTGCACTGTGCGTGCCCAGGGCTGTGTATCAAATGCTACTAGTGGGCCTGCAGCAATCTTTGTGCCACCCACACAGTGGCCTTTCAAATGTGTCTGACTTGCCACCGCAGTGTCTGCGTGCGCTTGCCAGGCCCTAACCTTAAATTTTCTTACATGTGCGTTACCCCTAAGGTAGGCCCAAGGTACCCCAATGGGCACGGTGCAGTGCATGTTAAAGGTAGGACTTGTACCAGTGTGTTTTACATGTATTTAGTTTTTCACTATTGCAAGGACTAGCTCTCCTAAGAGCTATCCTTGGAGCAGTTGTGTAACATTTTACAAGTGTCACTTTCATTTGAGAAAAGCTAGAGATTTGGAGTTTAGGCTCTCAGAATTTAATAACACTCCTTTTAGTATAGGTCGTTTTTTAATTGTATTTGAAAATGCCACTTTAAGAAAGTGCAAAACAACGCCAATACTGACTATCTACACATACTTGATTTCTTTCATGACCACTCTATTCAATAACAATGATCACCGTTTATTTTTCAATCATTAATCATGGCATTTTGAAATTCATCATACACAGAAGCATACTACGAACATATCATAAACAATACATTGAACCCACCCAACATACATAGTCAAAAACATTGAATACCAATCTACGTTCACAAATAAGACAAAACAATAAAGAAAATGGAAACACATCTATCAGCCCGCACAGGAAATATTACTAAATTCACAACCGAACTACAATTAATCTTTGACTCCTCCTTCAATGGGCACAGCAACCTAACAATGCTCCGGTACTGTAACCAGGAGTATTATATCAACATTTTTAATTCCCTTCTACAGATTACAGTGCTACTTTGTAGTGCTTGTTGGTTGCACAGATGACGCGTTTCGAACCTGTAACTATATTTCTGGGTTCTCCTCAGGACTCAGAACGGTTATGCACTGCAAGGGAAAAACACAAAATCTATATCGCAACTCATTGAGGTGGTCGTAAAGGTTATATCTCTATGCTTTTAGTTACCAGAAGTTTTACCTTCAGTTCATATGGCATTTGTATAAATACTTGAAAGGCAAGCCGTCCTCACAGTTCCGGTAAATATACCTAAAACACAAACATAGGCTATTGTTGTCTTCAAATCAACTTCTGCTGACAAATGCACAACAAACCAAATGTTGTCTCCACAAATACTCACATGAATCACAAGCAGCCACTCCTCACGCTATGGCCCCTGCTGCACTGCTTCAGACAAAGCTCAATCTGAAACAGAAAACAACTGATTTAAATAAAAAGTATCTCACCTGAATTCGTGTGTAAGAACATCTGGTGCAGTGACAAACAAACAAGAGGTCTTCAAGTGTTTGACCCGACCTCAGTGTACCCGTTCTAAATCAGGTGACATAGCTGTCACTTGGACCAACTCTGGAAACACTCTTTAGAACTAGGTGTATGCGCTCGATGAGACCAGCGAGCAACATAAGAGTCTATAGACAACAGTCTCCACAAACGTAATCCGACCTCCATGATCTCGTTCTAATTCATGTTGCGTAACTATCACTGTTAACTCGAGCGGGGCTCTCTATTTAAAAATTCTCGATGTAATTGGCACTAAAAATCCAAATCCATGGCACACAACAACACATTAAGCTTATATAGAGCAAAACACTTACTTTAGTGTGTTGCTTTCAGAAATTGAGTGGGTGCCGGGCTACACTCATCCGGCTTCTCGTACTCTATATCTTTTTGATAGCTTCGAACTCACAGGGCTGAATCTACTTCCTTTCTGAAAACACTGCGTGGCGCTTGCAGATGCTTCCTTCTTCTGTGGAAATCTCGAAAGGAATTCCAGGAAATGTAGTTTGTCAAGGCACCTCTGTAATCTGGGAGGGACAGAAGCCCACATGCGGATCAAGGAAAGAAAAGAAATGATTTAAGCCTCAAAATATGATCAAGACTACTCTAGATTAAAGACACTGTATGTATAGGAAGAAAGTTCTGGACCTCGGTCATTTCATTATTGACCGTGTTAAAATACAAAATAAGATAAGCTTCTTTTTTAGTTAATTTCATGTCTACATCCCTTCCCCAAGGGTTAGCTTTGATGACTGATACTGTCATTTTTTATGTTTTGTCTTATTTGTAATTGTACATTGGTATTCAATGTTTTTGATTATGTATGTTGGGTGGGTTCAATGTATTGTTTATTTATGTTAAGTTCGTATTATGCTTCTGTGTATGATTAATTTCAAAGTGACATGATTAATGATTGAAAAATAAACGGTGACCACTATTATTGAATAGAGTGGTCATGAAATAAATCAAGTATGTGTAAATAAATTGCCAGTATTGGCGTTGTTTTGTGATTTTAATTTTCAGTGGCAAAGCCTTGCTGACAATTAAGGGCCCAACCCCTGCAGTAGGTGGTGTACTTTTAGAAAGTGGGCAGTTTCTTGTTTAATCATCCTGTGTACGTCTGCCTGTTTGTGTATTCACTGCCTGGTTTTGGAGTGACGGGCTGGGGATGTGCATTCACTCTAGACAGTCACAAGGGGGGTTGAGGTGTGTCCTGCCTTTCCAGGGTGACTCAAAGCCAGGCTGAATAGACCTTTCTGCTTTTAGAGTGGTGGGAGGAGTTTTCAGTAGCACCTGAATAGGCTATGTCTGCTCTGCACAATGCTGTCTCCATTTCCTGTAGTAAAGCTGGACCAAGGAGGAAAGGACTAGTTTTTACTGAGCTCAGAGACTCTTGAAACAAAAACTACCAAGAGAAAATGGGGTATAAGTAGTAGACCTTAAACCACAGAACTTTGGATTACTTCTGGACTAAGAGGATTCTGCCAAGAAGAGCTTAAGAGCTGTCAGGAAAAGTACTGCCCCTTTGCTGTGTGTTGCTTTGCTGGGTTGGCCTACAGTTGCTGCTTCTGTCTGTGGGCAGTGGAAAGGACTGGACATTTGCCGGTCTGTGGTATCCTGCTTAAGAAGATTCTCCAAGGGCTTGAAGTAGAGCTTGCCTCTTGTTCTAAAGTCTCAGGGACACAAAGACTTCACCTACAACTTGCTAAACAGCACCTGGACTCTCTGCTGGACTCCTGATTGCCAAAGGGAGCCAATTCCAGTTCCTGGGCCCTTGGAATCGTGTGGTTGGTACGGCAACCCAAGAAAGACAACATCTATGCCGCGGGCACCGCTCGTGAAGTGCACAACAAATCGCCCCACCTGCACTGCAGCTCAGACGCCTGCAAGTTATCGATCTCCCTGAAGCCAACACTTGCACTGAATCCTGTCACCCGTCAGCATCTCGTCATCGCGGAGCCGATGATCGACGTGGGTGACTTCTCAAACTCATAGACACCGCACTGCTGAACGGAACTGATGCCTCACCGCCGATGCCGCCTTACCTCCCCTGCCCAGCCTCCTCACCTCGCAGACTTGACGCCTCGCCTCCCGTGGCAGTAAGGCGTTGGCTTCATCATGGCCCATCGAGACACATCCGTGACCCCGTGCACCGCCCGTTGACTTCGTTTTCCAAGGTACTGTTACTTGGGGGTACGTGTGACTCCGTGGCTTGTCCGCGCATTTTGCGGTCTGCACGTACTCTGGGTTTGTGCCTGTCACAAAGTCGTAATAGCCCCAGTTAGAGCTATATGTTTCTACCAGCGTTATTTTTGCAATAGACGTGAGTTGCAGCCTACCTGTGCCCCAGATTGCAGTGAGCAGAGTCCAGGAAGTGGTAAGGAGGCAGACTAGTGCTGTCTCTTTCCTAAAAAAGTTTAAAAAAACGATTTTCCCTACCTGTGATTGCATCATCTTATTTTTTCTTTTTAAATTTCTTTAACTGTCTTTGCCTGTGGTTGTTACAGTTTAAAATTGTAGTTTTAACCTGCCAGTGATTGCATAATTTATCCCATGTTTTTGTGTTTAAACTTTTGTTTTTTCCTGCCTGTGACTGCTTCCATTTAACCTGTTGAATTGTGGGATTTGCAGTCCAAACTCTGTAGTTTTTCCCTCTCAATCCCTGTGACTATTAGTTTTTTCCCTCCAAATGTCTCCTTTGCTCTGTGCTAAGATCTGTATGTTAAGCAGTGCACCCCCAGCGAACATCTTGTGTTAACAAGTCAGTGAAACCAGCCCCCCTTCCCTCCTGAGACAGCAGTAATGTGCTGTAAGCTGTTTAAACTGTGTTTAATAGTGACTGTGCACTTCGTTTTTTGGCCAGGAGAGGGAGTAAAGTTTTATACAAATAGTGTTGTTAGAGGACAAGTTTGTTGGGGCCTTACCAAAGTGTTGATTGAGCCTGTCTGTCTCCTAGGAGATCTGTGAATAGAGCAGCTCCCCAGTCCCAGTCCCCGTCCCCACCCCCAGGCCAGCAGACCTAGGACTGGGGATTGGCTATTCAGCTCCCAGGCAACTCTGAGCCCTCCCCTCACACCTGCCCAGGCCCCTTAAGGCTTTGCTGGGTGCACCCCAAATCATTCTCCTCCATCTTGTGAGTTGCAGCCTACCTGTACCCCAGATTGCAGTGAGCAGAGTCCAGGAAGTGGTAAGGAGGCAGACTAGTGCTGTCTCTTTCCTAAAAAAGTTTAAAAAACGATTTTCCCTACCTGTGATTGCATCATCTTATTTTTTCTTTTTAAATTTCTTTAATTGTCTTTGCCTGTGGTTGTTATAGTTTAAAATTGTAGTTTTAACCTGCCAGTGAGTGCATAATTTATCCCATGTTTTTGTGTTTAAACTTTTGTTTTTTCCTGCCTGTGACTGCTTCCATTTAACCTGTTGAATTGTGGGATTTGCAGTCCAAACTCTGTAGTTTTTCCCTCTCATTCCCTGTGACTATCCGTTTTTTCCCTCCAAATGTCTCCTTTGCTCTGTGCTAAGATCTGTATGTTAAGCAGTGCACCCCCAGCGACCATCTTGTGTTAAGTCAGTGAAACCAGCCCCCCCTTCCCTCCTGAGACGGCAGTAATGTGCTGTAAGCTGTTTAAACTGTGTTTAATAGGGACTGTGCACTTCGTTTTTTGGCCAGGAGAGGGAGTAAAGTTTTATACAAATAGTGTTAGAGGACAAGTTTGTTGGGGCCTTACCAAAGTGTGGATTGAGCCTGTCTGTCTCCTAGGAGATCTGTGAATAGAGCAGCTCCCCAGTCCCAGTCCCCACCCCCAGGCCAGCAGACCTAGGACTGGGGATTGGCTATTCAGCTCCCAGGCAACTCTGAGCCCTCCCCCTCACACCTGCCCAGGCCCCTTAAGGCTTTGCTGGGTGCACCCCAAATCATTCTCCTCCATCTTGTGAGTTGCAGCCTACCTGTGCCCCAGATTGCAGTGAGCAGAGTCCAGGAAGTGGTAAGGAGGCAGACTAGTGCTGTCTCTTTCCTAAAAAAGTTTAAAAACGATTTTCCCTACCTGTGATTGCATCATCTTATTTTTTCTTTTTAAATTTCTTTAACTGTCTTTGCCTGTGGTTGTTACAGTTTAAAATTGTAGTTTTAACCTGCCAGTGATTGCATAATTTATCCCATGTTTTTGTGTTTAAACTTGTGTTTTTTCCTGCCTGTGACTGCTCCCATTTAACCTGTTGAATTGTGGGATTTGCAGTCCAAACTCTGTAGTTTTTCCCTCTCATTCCCTATGACTATCAGTTTTTTCCCTCCAAATGTCTCCTTTGCTCTGTGCTAAGATCTGTATGTTAAGCAGTGCACCCCCAGCGACCATCTTGTGTTAACAAGTCAGTGAAACCAGCCCCCTTCCCTCCTGAGACAGCAGTAATGTGCTGTAAGCTGTTTAAACTGTGTTTAATAGGGACTGTGCACTTCGTTTTTTGGCCAGGAGAGGGAGTAAAGTTTTATACAAATAGTGTTGTTAGAGGACAAGTTTGTTGGGGCCTTACCTGCAGAAGTCCAAAGTGTGGATTGAGCCGGTCTGTCTCCTAGGAGATTTCTGAATAGAGAAACAGCTTCCAACTCCCTGGCCAGCAAACCTTGTCTGAGGTAGCTGGGACCTTATATAGTCCGATATTGTTTGGTACATGTGTACACTGATTGGTGGTTGTATCTGATGTTTCTATTGGATTAGGGTGGGTGTCCTCATTGGTTGGGTATTTGAGGGTTCTGATTGGTTTCTGGGTCTGTGATTCAATCAATGTAGGGTTGGGACTAGGGCTAGGGTTAGTATTTCTATTGGAAGTAGGGACTAGGGCTTCCTGTGTTATTGGTTGTTGGGACTAGGGTTAGGCCTTTAATTGGAAGTAGCGATTAGGGCTTCTGGTGTTATTGGTTGCTGGACTAGGTGTGGGACTAAGAGTAGGGTTAGGCTTTCTATTGGAAGTAGGGACTAGGGCTTCCTGTGCCATTGGTTGCTTGGACTAGGGTTGAGACTACTGGTAGGGCTAGGTCCTCTATTGGACGTAGAGATCAAGGGTTTTTGAAACTGATTGGGTGCTTGGACTAGGGCTAAGATTGGCTGTAAGGTCCTCGTCTCCTATAGGTTCTAGATTTTAGGGCTAGTGCTGTGATTGGATATTGTTAGGGCTAGGTTTCCCATTGGCTGAAGGGGTCACCTGACTACTAGGGCTATAAACGGCCAAGGCTTAGGGCGTCTCAGCTAAGGGTGGAGAGGACAAGGGTGAGTGCCTGTTTGAGCCTGTTTGAAACTGGTCGGGACCAGGGCCAGGAATGCTGCCCATTTTCCCATTCATTAATACCCACCCTATGTATTTGTCCCTCTGTACATAAGCATTGATTTTCACTATAGATATGTGCCTATCTTCGTGTACTGCTTTGTATAAACATGTACAATAATTATGTTGTTATAAAAACAAAAGGAAAAAAAAATCTTCTTTGGTCTACATGTACTTGCTTCCATTGGGCAACTATGTACCTCCATGTACTTGGATCTGTGTGTCTGTTACTTTTCTCCTGAAAAAGCATATCCAATGCACTACCCTATTTCTCATCTGCTACCTCTATCAATATCTTTAATGTGCATATACTTACCTCCTTTATGCATCTATATACTTTCAATGTACTTATGGATCTATATATTTATCACTTTCTTCTAATTTAGCATTTCCAATGCACTACCCTATTTCTCAGCCTATACTTCCCTCAATATATCTTCTAGCCCAACTTTCTGACTCATCTCAAACTTCTTTCTACTACTCTTTCCAATTCACTACCCTATCTCACCCTATACATCTATCATTATATCCTCTACACCCACTCTCTCATTTATCCCAAACGCCATACCACTACTATGTTCCCCAAAATAACCCTTTCTTGACTCTCTCCTACTCTACCCCTCCTTGCATCTTCTGACACCTCCTTTACTGTACCGATCCCCCAAAACAAACCTTTCTAAACTCTTCCCTCTGACTCTTCCCCTCCAAAAACCCTTTTTACTCATCCAAAAGCCTCCTCCTACTGCTATGACCTAAAAAAAGAAATCCTTCACTCTTCTATCCCTCCACTATCCTTTTCAATCAAAATAACAGACTAGCATGTTCACTTCTCTAATTCCATATTCCACTATACTAATTCACCACTAATCCTTTATGGGTTCCAGAGTAGCGTGCTACTCGCCAACAAAGCGTTTCAACACCTCATCAGGGTTACAAGCGCTATATAAATGCAAACCTTTTTTCATTTTTTACCCCTCCCTAACCCTTCTCAATCCATATAACTGACTAACATATCCACCACTCAAATTACTTCATATTTCACTATACTAATTTTCAACACTAATCCTTTATGGGTTCCGGAGTAGCCTGATACTCGCCAGAGAAGCGCTTCAACACCCCATCAGGGGTAACAGGCGCTATATGAATGCAAACCTTTCCCTTCTATCCCTCCGCTATCCTTCTCACTCCAAATAACTGACTAATATCCACCACTCAAATTACTTTCATATTTCACCATACTAATTCACCACTAATCCTTTATGGGTTTCCGGAGTAGCGTGCTACTCGCCAAAAAAAAGCGATTCAACACCCCATCAGGGGTTAGAAGCGCTATATAAATACAAACCTTCTTTCCTCTTCTATCCTTCTGCTATCCTTCCGAATCCAAATAACTGACTAACATTTCCACCACTTAAAATTTACTTGCATGTTTCACTATACTAATTCAACACTAATCCTCTATGGGTCCCGGAGTAGCATGCTACTCGCCGAAAAAGCGCTTCGACGCCTTGTCAGGGGTAGTAAGCGTTATACAAATGCAATTACAATACAATATAATATATGTAAGTTGGATTGTGGTCATTTTGGTCTTGTTTTTCGATAAAGATAATTTATTTTTCTAAACTGGTGTGGTGTCCATTTGTAGTGTTTTCACTGTGTTACTGTGTGTGTTATGTACAAATGCTACACATTGCTTCTGAGATAAGCCTGTCTGCTCGTGCCAAGCTACCATGGGGGTGAGCAGGGGTTATCTAAGTGTGTGATCCCCCTTACCCTGACAAGAAGGAAGGGTCCCTACTTGGACAAGGTGCATACCTCTGCCAACTAGAGACCCCCATTTCTAACAAGGACATTCTGAGATCAGCTGATTGGTCTAATGATAATGTTTTTCACACATTTTATTGTAAACCTGTTCACACTGCTTCATCTGTTGCAATTAACATGCTTTGAACAAGCAAAATAGGATCCTCCGGACTTGCTTTAAAATGTAGATTTTCCTAGTAATTTATGAAGGAAAGTCTTAAATTTATTAAAGACACAGAGGTGAGTATTATCCCACCTAAACACATTGTTAACTTGGTGTTTTTTCCCCCCACCCTGGCAGTTGCTTCAGCGTTACCACCTTCTTCCTCCTAAGGACGTTCCAGCATATCATGGCTCTTCACCTACCAGTTCTTCAAAGGCATATTTTCCTGGCGTTCTTCCTTCTGCATCACCGGTTTCCTCTTTGAGTCTCAGATTCAAGGACTTTTGCCAAGAACTCTTTACATTTACTTTAGCTTTTTCCATTGTGTTATCTCTTTACTTTGTTTTCTGATTATCAGTTTCTCGCACAAGAAGAGAGGACTGTTCGCCGTCAAGTTATGGGTTAAACATGTCACTGTTGGCTATGACTGATACTACGTTTTGTTTCCAATTGGCTAGTTTTTCCTTTGCCTCATGGGATTTGTAGTTTTTGAAGTTCTTGACTGCTGCTGTTAAATAAATGCAAGATTAAAGAAGCATAATACTCGCCTTCATGTCTTTAATAAAATTAAGCTTCCTTCATAAATTACTAAGAAAATCTACATTTAAAGATGATTCTTCTGGCAATTGAAGGATGGTGGTCAGTCCTGCATCAGGTTTTGATGACTCCGATGGGAGTGATGATGTTTCATCAAGGTACTGACCAAAAAGGTAAATATATTTCCAAAGACTTTTTGCCAGAGTTGTTATATCATGTCAGAGAGAATGAGTTTCCCTGCAGTTGAAAACCAAGGACCTCAAAAGTCTCACTTCAGAGACATTCTAATGCCAGTTTACCCGTTAATTACTTTGTTATGGAGGTCACTATGCAGGAATGGAAGGATCCTGACACAGATCTAAAGTATACTCCATAGTTTTTCTAGCCCTGAAGACATCCAGAGATTTTCGCCTAGTAAACGTTCTCAAAAACCTGAACACTTTTGTACACAGCTTTCAGTTCAAAATCGGGTAATCATTGATTATAGAGGGTCGTTCCTGCCCCAAAAACGATAACTATTGGCCAAAGTAAGTGCATTAACAGCGGCATTTGTAACCTTATACAAGTCATTTAAAGGCCCCTCTCTTACTCTTATGATAAATTGCTGCTGCAAACTGTTACCCACGCTTGCCTACGGTTGTGAAGCATTGCGCAGCAGTGATTCATCACTGCTGGACATCATGAATTCTAAAACTTATAAACCTCTGTTCGAGGCATTTGAGCTGTAGATCACATGCTATGCATAAGCCCGCCACCTAGTGTTGGGTCCGGATGTTTGCACTTTATTTTTGTTCGAAGAAGTCTTTTCCAGTCACGAGGTAGGTAACTCCTCCTTTCGGTGAGATTGTTAGATTGTTTTTTTCCGCCATCGGGTTCGGACGTGAATTGCTGCGCTCCGGTTCGACACCGTTCTCGGGTTCCCCTCGGTGCGCAATCCACTACCCTCGACGGTATTGTTTCTCGATCGCGTATTCCTGCTTTCGCGTATCATATTCATTTCGAAAAAATTCGATCGGAAAGTCTTGTGCAAGGCCCTTGGGCCTAGCCGCGTCGACCGACTTTGCAGTTCATGGAACGGACTCCATTCCAATTCTGCCCCGGGTGCCACTCTAAGTACCCCCTCACCGATCTACACGACGTGTGCAATTTGTAATTATCACCTGAACACAACAAAGAGAACTGCGAAGCCTGCCGATCGAAAAAGATGCTCCGTGACCGTCTGGCTCAACGTCACAAAATGTACAAGCAACACAGAGACTCCGCTTCCGATCTCTACGGAGAAGATGATCAACCAAGAGATCTTTGAAGCACACGGAGCCGAGGCAGAGGACGAAGAGCACGTCTACGTGTCCGAGGAAGACTCCGACATCGAGGAAGACATCACGCCCGGTCAGCGTACCGTTAGTAAAGATACTCCTCTGCCCCAAAAAGTACCCTTTAAAAAGCCTTCGGTCCCTCCTCTGCCTTCCGGCCAAGGTCGGCACCGTGATAAAGTTTCCAACGCCCCGCCTTCGGGCTCGGCACCGAAACATAATAAAGCCTTCCGGCTCGGGACCGAGTTGACCTCCTTCGGGGACCGAACTGAAAACTTCGGCACCGAAACACAAGCAACCAGACTCTTCGGCACCGAAACCCTCGGCACCAAAATCTTCCACGCCGAAAATTCTGGCCCCTAAAGAAAAGAATGCTGCTCCTCCATCCAAGGAGCCTTGTTTGGATACTCCGCTTTCCAACATGGACCCCAAACAAAAAGAACTCATCATTAACCCAAAAACTGGACACCTTTATGCAAAGCTGCCAGAGAAGAGAAAGCCAGAATTCGAGGACTCGTATCATATTCCTCTAAAAAAGAAAACATATGGGTACTAATACTTCTCATCTTTCACCTTCACATTCTCCACCTATAGAACCTAATTTACTTATAACACCCACAAATTCCCCTCAGCCACACTCTCCAGATCAGCAGGATGATGGGGATCAAGATGGGGAAGCACATGGGGATGTACCACAAGATGATGCTCCAGACCCATGGGTAGATTATAACACTGACCCCAATAATGGGGAGAGGAGTTGGCCTAACGGCTAGGGCGGTCGACCTCGAATCTGGGGAACTGGGTTCGAGTCTCGGCAATGACGCTGAACATCCTGTGATTCTGGGCAAATCACTTTATCTCCCCGTGCCTAACAAAACAAAACAAAAAAAAAAAGAATGTGTCCTCATGTAATGCAACTGGTGCTATGTAAAGCGCTCTGATACCCGATTCGGGTCAAGTTCGCGCTATATAAAACTCGGTAAAAAAAAAATAATAATAATAATGATCCAGACCTATACCCATCCAAGCCTTCTCCTCCAGATGATAAGTGGGGTTTATTGAATTGCTTAATAGGGCGGCACAGTACCATGGAGTACAACTCCATAAGGAGCCTCTTGAGGAGGATTTTTTATTTGAGACACTAAGACACTACGCATACACTACCTATGCTCAAGGGTATGTTAAAACATGCAGATGAGGTATTCAAAGATCCAGTGCGAGCTAGGATTCTCACACCTAGGGTTGACAAGAAGTACAAAGCTGCACCTACAGACCCAATTTTCATCAGGGGTCCGGTTACGTTAGATTCTTTGGAAGTATCTAATGCTCGGAAACGAGCTAATTCTCAAACAGCAGGAGACGCCCCGCCACCTGATAAAGAATCTAAATTAATAGATGCCTCAGGCAAAAGAGTAGCAGCACAAGCAGCCAATTATTGGCGCATAGCTAACACACAAGCACTCTTAGCAAGATATGACAGAGCTCATTATGATAAGCTAGAGCAACTTATACAACATCTGCCTGATGAGCATAAAGCCAAAGCTCATGACCTCATCCAAGAAGGGAAACTTATTTCCAACACTTCAATTAGGTGTGCTGTAGATGCAGCAGACACTGCTTCATATGCTATTAACACCAGTTTACTTCTCAGACGCCACGCATGGCTTAGAGTTTCAGGTTTTAAGCCAGAGGTACAAGCATCCATCTTAAATTCACCATTTGATAAGGATCATTTATTTGGGTCTGCGGTGGATACTTCATTAGAGAAAATGAAGAAAGATACTGAGGTAGCCAAATCTATGGGAGCGCCACAAACTCCTTCCAACCGTGCCTCCTTTCGCTGATCCTTTTACAGGGGAGGCTCAAAAACCATACCTACAGACAGATCCTCTACTTCATATAGAGGCAATAGTCAATCACCCTCGAATAGAGGTTATTTTCGAGGTGGATTTTGTGGAAACAATGGCAAAGGACGAGGGAAAGGGAAAGGTAATACTCCCCGTACTTCCCCAGCCGCAAATAAACAGTGACTTGTTTCCCCTTCCCCTCGACCATTCAACACCTGTCGGGGGACGTCTCACTCAATTTCTCCCAGTCTGGAATACCATCACATCAGACAAATGGGTTTTACAAATTATCCAATCTGGTTATTGCCTGGAGCTTACCAGCAACCCTCCAAATATCCCACTACAACAACACAAACCGTCTCCAGAAATATACACCTACTCAAACAAGAGGTCCAATCTCTTCTGGAAAAAGGAGCTATAGAACCTGTCCCACTACAATATCAGGGGTATACTCTCTTTACTTATTAATTCCCAAAAAGGACGGTTCTCTCAGGCCTATTTTAGACCTCAGAGAATTAAACCTATACATTCATTCAGATCACTTCCATGTGGTCACTCTCCAACAAGTACTTCCTCTGTTACAACAAGGGTTCTTTATGTCCACTCTGGACTTAAAGGACACGTACTTCCATATTCCAATACATCCCGGTCGTCGCAAATACCTCAGGTTTGTGATAGCGGGACAACATTACCAATTCAAAGTGCTCCCATTCGGAGTCACCACTGCTCCCAGAGTGTTCACCAAATGCCTGGCAGTAGTCCCTGCACATCTGCGGAGACAACAGGTTCACGTCTTCCCATATCTAGACGACTGGCTCATCAAAGCCAGCACTCTCAAAAAGTGCCTGCAGCACACTCAAACAACAGTACACTTACTGCACAACCTAGGTTTTACAGTAAATCTGTTGAAGTCCCATCTTCAACCTTCCAATACACAAACGTATTTGGGGGCCACTCTAGATACACAATAAGCTCTAGCCTGTCCCAATCCAGCCAGAATACACAATATTCAGATTCAAATTTCAACCCAATCACTCACTACCAGCTCGGGTATTCATGTAGCTGCTAGGAATGATATCATCTTGCATCATGATAGTTCCTTATGCAAGACTTCAGATGCATCCCCTTCAAGAATGCTTAGCATGTCAGTGGAATCAATCTCAGGGTCAATTAACAGACCTAGTGTTGGTGAACGGCCGCACTCATCGCTCTCTGCAGTGGTGGAATCCACAGAACCTTTCCAGAGGGCGGCCTTTCATCGACCCAGTTCCACAGACAGTGCTAACAGCAGACGCATCGCTGAATGGTTGGGGAGCTCATCTCCAAACTCTCACAATTCAGGGATTGTGGAGTCAAAAGGACAAACAACTCCACATCAATCCTCTAGAGCTGCTGGCAGTCTTTCTAGCGCTCAAAGCCTTCCAAACTCACCTTGTAGGCAAAGCTGTCCTCACTCGCATAGACAACATGACAGCAATGTATTACATACAGAAACAGGGAGGGACACACTCTCTCCAACTGTCACACCTTGCACAGGACATTTGGAGATGAGCCATTCGTCACAGGATTTATCTCCTAGCGGAACACCTCCCAGAAATGAACAATCAGATCGCAGATCTGCTCAGCAGACAGAGACAACAGATCCACGACTGGGAACTCCACCCTCAAGTTCTCCTTCTCTTCTTCCAAATGTGGAGCTTCCCAAACATAGATCTGTTCGCCACACACCAAAACGCAAAATGCCCAAACTTCGCCTCCAGGTATCCACACCCATTGTCCAAAGGAAATGCTCTACGGAAGAATTGGTCAGGGATATTTGCTTACACTTATCCGCCTCTCCCACTCATTCCACTAGTGGTTCGGAAGCTCAGGCAAACATCCCTCACACTAATCCTGGTAGCTCCCACATGGGCCCGTCAACCCTGGTTCACTATCCTGTTGGAACTTTCAGTAGTTCTTCATCAAAAACTACATGTCACACCCAGTCTCCTCACACAGAGCCATGGAGAGATAAGACATCCAGATCCCAAGACTCTCAACCTTGCGATCTGGCACCTGAAGTCATAGAGTTTGGTTATCTGAATCTTCCACCAGACTGTATGAATATCATTAAAGAGGCCAGAAGACCTACTACAAGAGCCTGCTATGTAGCAAAATGGAAGCGGTTTGTTATTTATTGTAATAACAACCATATCAACCCGCTTGATGCTTCTATTCAAAATATAATTTGCTATTTACAACGCTCAAATTTAGCGTACACATCGATACGTTTACATCTCGCTGCAATAGCTGCCTATCTTCCAAATAGACAACATCTGTTTCTTTTCAGAGTACCTGTTATTGAAGATTTCATGGAAGGGCTCAAAAGAGTTATTCCACCAAGACTTCCACCGGCACCTGCGTGGAATCTTAATATTGTCCTTATGAGACTAATGGGTCCACCCTTTGAACCATTACATAAATATGAACTGCAATTTCTCACTTGGAAAGTTGCTTTCCTCATTGCTATCACATCACTGAGGAGAGTGGGTGAGCTTCAGGCATTAACCATAGAAGAACCATTTTTACAAGTACACCAAAACAAAGTGGTTCTTCGCACTAACCCTAAATTTCTACCTAAAGTAGTTTCTGCCTTCCACATCAACCAATCTGTTGAGTTACCTGTCTTCTTTCCTCAACCGGAGTCTGTGGCAGAACGTGCTCTACACACCTTGGATGTTAAAAGAGCATTACTCTATTACATAGAAAGGACAAAACCTTTCCGAAAAACTAAACAACTTTGTCGCTTTTGCTCCACCACACAAAGGCAATCCCATTTCTAAATCAGGTATTGCACGATGGATAGTCAAATGCATTCAAACTTGCTATGCAAAAGCAAAGAGAACTTTAGCAATTCACCCTAGAGAGCATTCCACTCGGAAACTAGGGGCATCTATGGCTTTCTTAGGGAACATTCCCATAGCTGACATCTGTAAAGCTGCAACATGGTCTACACCACACACATTCACAAAACACTATTGTGTAGATGTGTTAGCCAGACAACAAGCTAATGTAGGCCAGGCAGTTTTACGTACACTTTTTCAAACAACTTCAACAGCTACAGGTTAGCCACCACTTTGGGAGATTACTGCTGTATAGTCTATGCATAGCATGTGATCTACAGCTTACATGCCTCGAACAGAAAATGTTCCTTACCCAGTATGCATCTGTTCTTGGCATGTAGAGCTGTAGAGTCACATGCGCCCACCCACATCCCCGGTTACCTGTACCAGTACTATCTTACTTAGATACTCACACATGGGCATCTCTATTCTACTTTTACTAACTCCATTCTCACCCTCAGCAGGAAAACAATCTAACAATAGAGTCGCTGCCCATGCGCACTATCACCGAAAGGAGGAGTCACCTACCTCGTGACTGGAAAAGACTTCTTCGAACAAAAACAAAGTGCAAACATCCGGACCCAACCCTAGGTGGCAGACTTATGCATAGCATGTGACTCTACAGCTCTACATGCCAAGAACAGATGCATACTGGGTAAGTAGCATTTTCCTTTTGGCTTCCCAAAATGCGTGGCCAGGCACAATTACGTTTAGAGTTCAGCATAGTTAAGCAAACCCTAGCAAGACAGGGCGCCTTTATGAAACGCTGTCACAATCTTAGTCACAAGACAACAATCTCTTAACATAGTGCTGTAGTCTGAAGTAGATACTGACCCGAAATGCTGTCCCGTCATACATTACCTACAACAAAGTTGCACTTGCTTCAGATCAACATCCTCTTGGTATGCCTGTTACCTATGCAACTTACAAGAACATGGTTCCAAGCACAGATGCTTCTAAATAATTAAAACATCTTGAAAATGCAACCGTACCTTTGATTAGGTTATTCAATCTACCTAAAGCAAAAATGTATGTCTTTTAGATTCTGTGGTCTACCGTCGCTTGAACATGTTCCACCTTGGGCTGAAATCTCTGGAAGAAGGAACTGCAGATTATGCTCTATAAAGCAAAGCCTGATCCATCTGGTTTTTATTTATCCCTCTCTTATGGATGATAAGATAGAACTGCTATGTCATGCTTTTAGTCAAAGGAACATTCAGTCTTGCAGACAAGCTTTTTTTTTTGTATTTGGTATTTATTGAGTTTTATATAGCGCTGGCTAGACCCGAAGGTATCAGAGCGCTTTACATCAGGAACAACAGCGAGTTACACAAATAATAAATTAAACATTTTTCACAGAAATTTCAAAGTAAGTGACAAATCATAAGAGGTAGAGAAGGAAAGGGGGACAGGAGTATGAGTAAAAGAATAGGTGGGGGAGGGATTCTGAGGGGGGAGGGAGTAAAGGCAGTCGGGCGAAAAGAGAAAACGTTCAGTTACTAGAAAGCGGGAGAAAAACGATAGCGGATCATCAGGGGGAGAACAGAGGCAAGGGGGAAAGGACAGAGGTCGAAACAAGATGGTGGGTCAGGGTCCTGGGAAGCGACGGTGGCCAGCAACAAAATGGCGGGCAGAGCAAAATTCAAAGAGTCAAACAGTCCATAGATGCGAAGCCAGGGAGCAGGAGAAAAGTGCAAAAAAAAGGTCAAAGTCAAAGGGGGGGGGGGGGGGAGGAATGCAGATCCAAAAACAAAAGCGGGTGAAAGGGAGAAGAGGCGTGCAGGCTCGGGACCACTGGGGTATCGATAAAGGCAATCCGCCGGTGATGGCTCCCGCACCCCCATACCTGGAAAAGGATTCACCGGTCGCAAAGGCGGGTGGAAGGGAGAAGGGGTGTGCAGGTTCGGGACCACTGGGGCATCGGTAAAGGCAATCAGCCAGTCGTGGCTCCCGCACCCCCATATCTGGAAAAGGTCTCTCGGGTCTCTCGAGCACATCCAGGCGGGCGGCCAGCTTGGGGAGGCAGCGAGGCAGCAGCGAGGACTGGCAGGCAGCCGATGAACACAGAGCTGCGCCATGGCTGGCCCCATCATCAGCCATCCGCGGCGACTCGCTCCAAGGAAGGGAGCAGAGGGAGAGAACAGCAGTAGCGGTGGCGGGACGAGGAATGACATGCCCCGATTTCCAGCTGGGTAGGTGATGGCCGCGGGAGGATCCGGGCCGGTCTCCTCGATAGCCGAACCAAGCGGCTCCACTGGGCATCGGCCAAGTCGTCTCGATGTCCCGGACGATTGGAATCACGCCCCAGAGCAATCCGGCGGCATCCAGAGCATCCGAAGGATCCAGAACTGAGCCGAGGCTGGACAGTCATCAGGAGGACGATTAGTTCCGAGGGAGGCGGTATAGGCAGAAAGAGGAGCAGCATCAGCGGGATGAGGTAAGCCATGCCCCGATGTCCGGCTGGGTAGGTGACGGCCGCGGGAGAAACCCGGGCCAGACTCCTCTTTAGCCGAACCAAGCGGCTCCACCGGGCATCGGCCAAGTCATCTGAGTGTCCGCAGTCAGGATAGGGAGAAAATTGCGGGGAAAAAGGGGGTTTAAGGCCAGGACGGCAATCACTGACCGGGAGCTCCCGGCTTTCATGGCCCGTTTTGATCCGACCAATACAATTCTAAACTCATGTTTTATAAAGTTCCTGATCAGGATCAAAAACCAAGGCATGTCCATATATTCTTACATTGAAATGCTGTAGTCCTAAATCGCTCTTCAGAGATGGAAATGGAAAAGCAGAGAACTGTGATGTTGATGTTCACTTCACTTTTCAACACTTGCTTTTTTTATTGTTTTACTACTGGTTGAAATTGATTTAATTAATATTCTGGTATTGTGACTTGAATATGCAATGATTTTGATTAATTGTGCATTAATAAACTTGATTTAATTGTATTCAAAATGAAGACCATTCAGGGGATCATTCTTTTGATTCCTACCAATCATGTCCTGATAACTTTGCACCTTATGTATGCATATCTAGATATTCCTATTTCAAGATGCAACTACACATTACTGAGATTTTGTGTGGAACCTCAGCATTGGCAGTTCAAAGTCCTGCCCTTCAGCTTGAAGTCAGCCCTAGGGTCTTCACATAGATGGTGGCTCCAGTAGTAGTGTATCTTCAACATCAGGAAATCTCAGTTTTTCCATTTGTGGACAAATGGTTACTCCATTAGAGAAAGGAACCTTTTGTATTTGTAATCGGACAAGGACAATCATCACTCGGCTAGGACTTCTGCACATTCCCAAATGCCAACTACATCCTTCCAAAGACTACCTTCATTGGCACAGGATTCAGGATCGATCTGGGGATAATGTTTCTTCTCGAGAAGCAGATCTTACACCTTCAGACTTTGCTTCTCGAGTTGAACAGCCAAGAAGCTCCAACCAGTTTATGCTTAGACACCCAAGCTCATATGGCAGCATTTGTTATACACAGTTCGATTGAGAAAACATAATTTATGCCCACTTTTGTGGCATCTTAACAGGATCTTTTCTCTAACAGACAAGCTGATTCATCTTTCTCCAGAAACCAGGAAAGACTTGGAATGGTGAGTAAATGAGGAACATCTTACCAAGGGACTAGTGATGCATCAGGTTCCTGCATTAGTGTTGAGGCCAGTTACATCAGATAGTTAGCAACCTTGGACAACAAACTATGTCAATTCAGTCTACGTTAGAGAGCCAGAAATCATCGAACTGGAGACAACTCACAGCGATATTCAGGGCAATGAAGTACTTTCAAAAAGCAATACTTCACAAGAACGTTCTAGTCAGGGCAGACAACACAATTTCAGTCTCCTGTTTAAACCATCAAGGGAGTACTTGATTCAGGAATCTCTATCAAGTAGCAACACAATTGAGTTCTTGGGCAGAGAACAACTGGTTGAATCTTGTAGAGAGCCACATCAGTGGGACAGACAACAAGCTTAAGGATACTCTAAGCAGGAGGTTCCCTTCATCTCAGGAACATTCCTTGGCCAAAATGACTTTCAAACGGATTTGAGAGGTTTGGAACCCCCTTTTTAGGTCTCGCCTACGCAGCGCGCATGCGCTGCATAGGCAAAAAGACCTTTTGCGATCGATTCGGCTTTTCAGCCAAAAACGTGCACTCGTTCCATTGCCTTCAATGGCAACGCGTGCACGTTTGGCGATTCACTTGCGGGAGCGAGCAGCTGGCGCCTTATGCTAGCAATTATCGCTCCTGGCGCCGCTCGCTCCCGCAAGGGAATCGCACTCCCCCCCACCCCTCCACCCGGAGTACTGTTTCACTTTCGCGGGGCGTGGCCGCACTTGTGTTTCAGTGCTTGTTTGTTTTGAAAGCCCTTTATTGACTCCCTGTTCCCAGAAGATATACATTCCTAATATTCTCCATTACACACAAGGAAAGGATGCAATTTTTTATTAGATGAAGCTTAAGAGATACTCAGAAAATAACACAGTGTTCCAGACTAGCATCCTAACTAATCAAATCTTACAAGGAGAAACCCATCGGCAGCACATCTTTTTCAATCCATGCCGCCAAGTCAGGTAACTCATCAAAGATGGGAGCCATGTTAACCACCATGAATCCAAACAGATAGTAAAGATCTAGCTGTTTCCTACCAGAACACATCGGTGACATCAAACCATTACCACTCTACCACCAAATAGTAGATGAGGAGGTCAGAAGCCTCTCTGGGGGCTGGCGATTCATGCGGCCGTGACTGCCGCAGGTAAGTTAGGAGCGGGGGCGGACGCCGCCCCAAAACTCGAGCCGCCTTGGGCAGTCCGCCCCCACCCCCCCCCCAGCTACGCCGGGATGCTACTCGTTTGCATAGCGCCACAGCAGCTTGTCATAGTTAATAAGCGCTATATAAGCACGAATACAAAGCAATCGTGAGTTATAATGTCAGACTTGAAATCAAGAATATTCCTTGCCTGGCAGTTGTCCATCTACGGTTCTATGCTACGTGTGGGTCCCTTCCATGTCATTATAAAACTATACACAGGGCAGAGACCTAGCACACCACAAAAAGACTAGTCTAAACTAAGCTTAAATATAGGGACCTAGTCAAGCTGTGCGGTTTGCACTAAATGTTTCCTGCAATGTTGTAAAAAAGCACGCATTCATTCTCGTGAAATCAACTCTTTCCTGTTAGTGTTTGCTCTGCTCAGACCCACTCAGCAGTGCACAGTCTTGAAACTCAGAACCTCGGTTCAGGCTGATTCAAGCTTCTCTGCACACTTCTAAACTTCACAACTTCACAACCTTCTCTGCATGTTTGTGAAACTCACACTTTTAAAACACGACTACACTGACAAAGTCTCCGTTCATGCTCAAACTGTCTTCTGCCTTCTCAACAGTCACGAGCTCGTACCTCGGCACACCTATGAAGTTTAGAAGGCCACCTGTTCACACTCAGGCACGCACACAACATCCCCTGCACACATGGGAACTCACAACTTCTCACACTCATAAAACTAGGACATAGTGACGCAACATTCTATGCTCGCTCGTGAACTCTCAGCTCTGAAGAAGAAAGAGCTCACACCCTCTCTTCAAACTCTCACAACCCTCTCTGCACACGTGAGAACTCACACGCCGCTGTGCATGAGGATGGACTGAAGGTAGCAAGCCTCAGCAGCCCAGCTTCTATCACAGAGTAGCACCAGTGCAAGCGTCCTTAAAAGAACACCATTTTAATCAAAAGTAGTACAAACGTAAATGACTTGGAGCACGAGAGTAAGCTTCATTCCAGGGCCCTTGCTTAACCCATAGCAGTGCAAGCGTCCATCACATGGACTAGCACCAGTGCACGCTTCATTCCGCCAGTGTGTTTGATTTTTATGTACTCCGCAAGTTTGTTTGCTGTTGGCTGAAGCAATAATTGTTTTCATCCCACTCCACATTGTGTTTAAAACCAACTTGTGGGTGCACACTAGTTTTCTTTTGTTTCGGCGTTGTTTTTATTTTTATATTTAAATAGCAGTGTGTGTTAGCTGCGCCATGGAGGTCCGCTGCCCCACTTATAGGCGTTGGCACCAGGTGGCCCCCATTTGTTTATCTGACTGCGAAACTTCAATGTGAGCCCACTCTTCAACCTACAGCGCGAAAATAAATAGCTTGTCTTACACGCACTGCGCGGGTGAAAGGCGGAGCAAAGGGCGTAGGGCAAACATATGCAGAACCAAGAGCAGTACTTATGGATATTTATGCCCACTTAGTTCTCTGTAAATCTCACTCTGTGGTTGCTTCCAAACCTTAACAAGCATTGGCATAGCCAATAGGTCTCGCTTTTGGGACCTTATAAGTATTTAGTTATGCAGCACAATATCCTTGGTGCAACAACATCAACTGTTGCATGGCTAAACACTTATAAGGTCCCAAAGGCGAGACCTATTGGCTATGCCAATGCTTGTTTTTTAATCTGTTCATCTCAAAGGACAATGCTCCAGGTTACCAGAGAAAAGAGCTAGGCAAGTGGACACTCTGTTGATGAAATGGCACAAAAGACTTCTTTATACCTTTTCACCATTTTCTCAAATCCTGATGGCTTTCCCAAAGTTCGGGAGGAGAAAGCATAGTTGATCATAGTGGTTTCTTACTGGCCACAGAGCTTGCGATTTCATCCTCCATGTGGGTATTTACTTTTTACTTCTCCTTTCAGACCTTCAGCTGTATCTTCCTTTCAAACTAAGTCTGTTGGTTTGGAAGTTGAAAGGTTGAAGGTATTAAGAAAAGGTTTCCCTCCACAATTGATACAAGCTATTCAAAACTTAAAGAGGTCTTCTGTCTTAAAATCCTTATCCAAATACTAGGTGCCTTTTCCCAAATGGTGCTCAGGGCAAAATATTTTTGCTCCATCCTGAAGTCTTTCTTCAGTTCTTCAATTCCTCTTGGATGGGTTCCATCTAAATCGCTCTACATTGAAGTTACAATGGTTTGCAATTGAGGCTTTCAGCGAATTTGCTGGGCCTGTGATTGAGTTAGGAAAGCTTTTGTGAAAGCTTTTCCGTTACTAAACCCAATTTGTGCTCCATTTCTCTTCCTTGGGGTCTTTTTTCAGTCTTAAAAGGTTTTGCAGGTTCGCCATTTTGAACCTCTGGAGGTTGCTGTGACTTCTGCCCACAGGACTGGAGAGTTTTCCATGTTAACGTGCCACCCTCCTTTCTGCAAGTTTCTGGATGATGGTGTACTCCTTAGACCTCATCCTACTTACATCCCTAGGGTAAATTCTTTTCTAATGCTACAAAGGGTAATTCTTCCTTCTTTATATCCTTCATCATCTTCGATAGAGGAAAAACTGTTTAGTACTTTGGATGTTAAAAGAGCTCTCTTGATTTATATTGACAGGTCGCAACGCAAGAGAATGGGAAATCAGGTCAATGTTTGTGACATTTGGTCAGTCTGGGAAAGGGAAGAAGGCTACAAAATTGACTTTGAGCAGATGGATAGTCAGTAGTTCTGCTAGCAGGACAACGAGGAACTGTTCAACTTCCAATTCAACGAAGATGAACTAGAGGGATGGCTGCATCTTGTGCTGAGGTGCCGGGAGTATCTGTTCAGGAGATCTGCAGGGCTGCCACTTGGGCATCTGACAACACTTTTGTTAGACTATTGGTTGAATAATGTGACAGACTCACAGTCCTGTTTCAGTACTAGAGTTCTCAAATCTGAAATGTTGTGATTTAGTACTTTAATAATATCTGGTGATTGGTTTCTTTTATGCATTAAACTTTTTGGTGTTGCTTATTTTAGATTTATCTCCTAATTTGTCTTCTAATTCGTCAAAGGCCTGTTGCTTTGATTTATCTCGAAAGTAATGACTGGGATAAGGACAAGGGGCACAAAGGGAATGGCCAAATTACTGACTAGTAATCTTCATTGCTCTTAGTTCATCTCACAGTCCTTACATATCCTTTTAGTCCTTTGACAGGGCTTGGATATGCACTGGAGGAGTCCGCAAGTGCCAGCCCCTTTGTGGCACCCATTATGGGTAGGATGGCCACTTTTGTTTGAAAACATTACTGTCAATGCTTGATTTCCCTGTTCTCACTCTTAAATTAAGTGACAATGAAGTATATTTTGTCTGCCATTGGAGTGCACACAAACACGTGTAGACGTTGATACAATAAAACAGCACAGGAGGGCATTTACCTGCTGTAGCCCTTGCACAGCCAGACAGTCTTTATTTACATCAAGACGTGCAGCTAACCTTCTCTGACCTTTCATAGGAAAATGTCTCTTCCTTTTTCATTCCTTTAGGTTTATACCATATACCTCTAGTCCCATTCAGAGACACTGAACTGAGATGAGCTTCTGGCATTTAAGTTTCAAAGTGGGAGCAATAACTTAGCGAAGAGAATACTGATAAATTGGGCCCAGCATGACCATTTCAAAATTGTTGTTGCTGCTGTCGCTTGTATAAAAGCTTAGGTGGCATGGCACAGCTAGCGATACGGTCCATTTGAGCCAAAACTGCTTTATTTTAGCTGTCTCCCACATAAAACTGCCTTTGCTTCAATATACATCAACAAGAAAAATGAAGTCTAATGATTTTTTTTTTTTGCCCCAAAATCTCCCTCTTTCTTGTGTCCAAATGTTGCCATGTATGCTCTTCTGGGGGAAAGCTGACAAATTGGAATCTATAATTACTTATAGATTGTTTCTCACACCATTTCCTTGTCCTGAAAAAAGATGGGGGCCCCAGACCTATCTTGGACCTCCGACCCCAGAATGCCATCCTGCGGAAAGACACAATCAAAATGCACACATTGTCTCAGATCTTATCTGCTCTGTACCCAGGAGACAGGATGTTGTCCTTGGGCTTGCTTGGTATTTCCATATAGCTCTCCTGCAGCAAATAGACATTAGCCGGGGTTCAAGGTGGAGCAGGAACATTTTCAGTTTGCTGTTCTCTCCTTCGGCCTCACCATCGCCTCACAGGTGTTCACAAAGGTGAGTGTGGAAGTTTGGAGCTCCTGTGTTCCTGTACCTCGGCGACTGTCTGCTGAATGTGGGCTTGCTGCAGTTAGTCTTGGACCCTCTCCAGATGATGGTGGAACTACTAACGTCACTGGGATTACTATAAATGAGCTGAAGTACCACCTTAGTCCATCACAGAGGCTTCTGTTCACTGAGGCAATTCTGGGCACACTAGAGTGCATGGTGTTTCCTTCACAGTGAAGGGTACTGGAAATTCAGGCTATATACCTGTTGTTTCAGGCTTGATCCTAGATCAAGGTGAGGGTGGCTCTGAGGCTTCTTGGTCTTGTTCATCCTCCTTATCAACTATGCCAGGTGACATATCCAATCCCTGCAGTGGAACCTGAAATTCCAATGGGCCCAGCATCAAGGCTCCTTTCTGACACCATCCAGGTCTAGGAGGATACGGATCAAGATTTGCAGTGGTGGCTGCCTGGTCACAGTTTGTTCTGCGGCAGACTGCTCTCCCTTTTCCACCCAGAGCTGACCGTGATGATGAACCCATCACTGTTGGGTTGCAGGAGGAGAGGTATCATTGAGGGAGATCAGTAGACTCTGGTCTCCAGTGAAGGATCAGCTCCGATAACCCACTGGAGCTACGGGCCATTTGTCTCGCCTTGGAAACCTTCCTACCATCCATTAATAAAAAGGCCTGGCGCAGGTTCTCGCACAACACCACTGCCATGTAGTATTTAAACAAACAGGGCAAAGTGGGGTCCTAGTCCTGTGCTAGGATGTGTCTAGAGCACCAGGGCATTTTTCACGGTACCAACCACCTGGCAGAGTCCCTGAATGTCAGAGTCAGGTGGCACAGGGAGCATTCCACCCATGGGAGGAACTTTAGCTACTTCTTTTCCCTTCCGTTGAGAATGCAAAGTGTCAATAGTTTTGTGCACTAAAGTATCAAGAACACTTGTTGAGAGATGCATTGCAACTGGAATGGAGCAAGGGATCCTTGTCTTAAATCTGAAGAAGATCAAAATTCTTCTGGCCCATGTCATCCTGGTTGCTCCAGATTGGGCCAGGAAAGTGTGGTATCTGGTGCTCCTGAGCATGAGCATCTGCCCTACAAGCAGGCTTCCACTTTGGGAGGAGCTCCTGTCTCATCAGCAAGGCAGACTCCTGCAACTGAATCTGCACAACTTACACCTCCATGCTTGCAGATTGAGCAGTGACAGAATCTTACTGTCAACTCTTTATCATTCTTGCTTGTGTTGTGCGTACTTTCTTCCTAAAAATTGGAAATGGCTGATATTATCCTAATGCAGTTTCACTAGTAGCTGGTGGAAGCGTCTATTATAACCCTTTGTGCTGCTGACAGAAAGAACAGAGATGTGTGCCAGGAACTGATTGGTGGAAGGAGGAGGAGGTTCAGGCACAAACAACAAAGCATACTGGCATTTTATTCTAATTATGGTTTGTTTCCGTCTAGTGAACTGAATACATTGGGAACCATGTGCATTGCTCTGCTACTGTTGTCGCAATTGTTGTCTCCTCAACGTTAACTCATTAGAACACGTGTGAGTTTTCAGTTCTTTTGATGACAACAGCGTTTTTTGTTTGTGATCGCATATGCACGAAAGCACACAAAAACGTGATGAGTTGCTATTAAAGAGGTTTTATAGCTGCTTCTGTTCTTCGGTAACACGACTATAAGGCAATGAGTCTGTAAGTCTAGCTAGACTGACTCTTAGTAATATTAGTAACTGGTTGTTTATAACGTGATTTTTTTAAATCACGTATAACATGCTTTCTTGTGATAAACAAGTTACTTAAATGGGTAACAAGCAGCTGAACAGCAGAAAGCTTCAGATAGCAAATGCAGGCGTGAATATTAATTTGCATTTGCAACAGTGCAGGCACATATAAAGATGAATTTATACTTCAGATAGCATGTGCCCTTATAAATATTAATTTCTATTTCACAAATGAGAATTAGTATCTAAAACAGTATGTGTACAGATAAACATGATTATATTTTAGATGCACAAAACTGGTTTGGGGTGTATTCCTTTTTCAAGTGCCTCTCTGAGCTGTTCTGCAGGCCCACCTTTATGCAGAGTGGCACTCCTCACAGCAGGGTTGCCTCCAACTGGAGTACCCCCAACAAAGGCAAAAAGAGGTATGAACTATCTGCACCTGGCTATGAACAGCCACGGGAAAAAAAAGACAAAAAATACACTTCTCACTGAAAAACAGAAACTGCAGCCCTGCCCTTCACCCCGCCATCTACCAAGTGGCAGTGCTGCAGGAAGACTGAATGACAGACCCTCTCAACAAAAGGATCTAATTGAGTTTCTATAGGAGCTCTGTCTCCCATGTCTCTACTTCAGTGTCTAGGTCTCCTACCTCTTACTTCTCTCCTGGTACTCTTCTAGTGTCTGGGAAAACAACCTCACTCCTATCTTGTGCTGCAAAAAATGGAACCCACAGGCCTTTATTACTGTACTTCACTTATACACAAGATACATATATCACACTGGCCACAAACAACCTAGAATTGGACTAGGTAACAAAACAAGGTATGAATCTGACTGCGCATTGGTGAGATGCTCTCAGCCAGTGTCAAATAACTTTTTTTTTTTGTGAATGAGTGAAACTGTCTTTTAAAACCAAGAATAGCAGATCATTAAATGAGGCTTTTCTTAAAGAAGTGGTCGGCGTCACCTCTCTGTTTGCAGTGTACAGAACCTGTACCAAGCTTAGGACTATTTTATAAAGGGCTGCCCTAGGCTTGGCACACAGCAAGCTCAGGCTCTTAATGGCTAAATGATGAGCACACTCAGACTTGCATGTTTAAGCTGTCTGCCTGGACATGAAACACTATCCATATTGTTGTTTCTTTCTACAGTTTGCATCCTCAAATTGATTGCTATCTCAGAGAACCTTCACCCACAATACTCCTAAACCCTCCTCTTGCTTTCTTCAGAGTGGCTGTCTTCTTATCTTTCACCCTCTGCATGCATTTCTATTTCTGATTATAGCATCCTTTCATGCCTGTCTGCCTTAATGTCTGTTGTAATTCTGGAAAAGAATGACACCTCATTTCATAGATCACTACTTCTTCCTTAAAACCCTATTCCTCCAACCTAACACTACCTAATCTCAGCCAGCCTGTCTATCTCACGAACCATTCACCTGAAACCAACTAGCCCCTTCTAATGATCACACCTAACTGGTTTTAAAAGTAATTACTCTTGATCAATCTCATCCTTGTCATAATTACTTTTGAGGTGGCTTCCCCCTCAAGACAGGATCAAACCAGTAGGATGCAAAAAATGCAGGCCCCAATACTTAAGGTTGCCATCCATTGCACTGGCCCTACTGTTCAGTAAGGCTGGTGCTGGAATTCAAGAAATGCTGCAATATATTGGGCGGAGTAGTGAAGCGTTTAGGGGAGGGCGTTGGAGATTTGAACCAGGAAATTTATATCTTTGAATAATGGTAGTTTTGCGTTGATTCCATAATTCTACGTTACAAGGCAGGATTTGAACCCATAATTGTAACTGTAATTGCATATATATATGTAGTGCGATTATTAGCCATGAGAAGGCATTGAAGTGCTTTACAGTGAGTAGCACACTACTGCATACATGCCAACATTTCAACTTCGATAAGAGGGAGAAATATGCGTGGGTGCAAAGACCTGAATAACACGAAACGGGTCAGGCGTAACACGAAATGGATCGCAGGAGTAACTGGGAGAGATGTTTTTTTACCATCTTCAAGATTAACTTCTGCTTTATAGAAATAGGTCATACATACACCTGTAAGTAGAATGTAGCATGCTCACTTCCAGGAAGAAAGTCATTTGTATTAATTTCATCAATGCATGACAAGTCAACATAATGGGCGAAACTGTATAAGCCAATACACCTGGAAGAAAAGACCGTGACAAATACAAGGGGGTAATGAAGAAGGCATCAAATTACAAAGAGGTGCTTTTGCCCACAGTACACTAGTGTTCTTGTTGTAATCTGAGTCAATACCTGTGACAGTCTGTAGCACTAAAGTACAAATCTGTATACCCGGAAGATGAGCTGGTGATGAAGATGAGGTGGAGAGAGCACATTAGAGCACTGTTTGCACAGTGCACTAATATACACATTGAATTGTACGGAGACCGCGGTTGTGTTTGCATACTGCACACGCTCTCCGTGGGATCCCTATCTACTTACCTTGGGTGGTTCCTTGGGTCCCCAGCAATTCTATGTCCTCTTGACTGTGTGTCAACTCGAGTCGTGATTCTTATACCAATTTTTTGTTAATATATGGTTTGGTCCCGCGCTGGGGCCCACGGTGTTTTCTGTGCTACTTACATCATTTCTTCGCTATGTGTTGTGTGCATTGTATTTATTTCAGGGTAGGAGATATATGTGATATATAGAGAGTACTGTATAATAAATACATATTTTTATAAGTACATTGTGTGGTTCTTTTTATCCAATCTATACCTATAAGATTGCATACTGGTAAAACAAGCTGCTTTACACTCTTTCTGGACTAATCCTTAAGGCTGCTCTCCACAGCTACCACTTAGAGAGCTTTCTAAGGTTGTCTAAGACCTCTAAAACCACTGTATGGGGTTGTCTGGACTGGTGCAAGGTGCCCACTTACATAAGTGGACATCATATACCAGGCCAGCCTCTCACAAGGAGTATGGGTGAAATAAAGTATTTGTCCAAGATCACAGTTTAAACCGACAAGCCATTTACACATCAGGCACTAAACAGTCTTTACTTATATTAATGCTTTGTTTTTACCTTGTTGTTCATTTTTCATATACAGAACCAACCTGAAGGTACTGGAGTGCTTTACATGAGCACCAATTACATTACACGTCACCACTCATTGTTTATAGGGAGATTAAATTATTTGCCCAGAATCACAGGATGATGCGCCAACTCCAGGACTTGAAACTGGTTTCCCAGTTCTAAGCCTGCAACTCTGGCCCTAACACCACATCATGAGTATAGGGAAAATCAGTATTTCATTTTTGGCGCTAACAAAAACAGAGTTTTAGACTCTGTTTTTAGGTGCACTAATAATATGTAAAACTGCCAAAAATTTCGATTCCTGTCACATGCTCCTATCCCCCTCTCCAAGAATTAAGGCCAAAGCATTAAGCTTTGGTGTCTGAGGTAATTCTTGGAGAGGGAGATTAAAGCGTGTGTGAATGAAGACTGGCATCAACATTTTAATTTTGGTAGCTTTACAAAGTGTTCAAGCAAAAACAGTTTAAAACACGTTTTTTTCTCCCAAGGCTATTTCTTACTTTCACTAAATGTTTTTTTTCCTTACCTTTCTTTAACCTGTGTCAGGAGCACGCCATAGCAGGCAGAGGGAACTTGGCAATATTGTGCACTGGCCTGCAGGAACAGGTTACCGACAGTGCAGTACTTCAAGCCTCACTCTCATCCTCAGGAGAGATGCCTGCAGTGCTGAAGCCCGCCCAGAAATACTATTACGCAGGGAGTAGGACTCGGAGGCAGGAAAATACATTTGTTTCCGGAGTCCTGAACCCTGGGCCCACCCAAGCTCACTTCTAAACCCAGGGCACGAGTCGGGGGTACACGCGGGTGGACGGCGTCCACCCTGCCAAGAAGTTGGTCTTCACAGAAAATGATGCTGAATTCGTCCCGGTATAATTTGCAAACACCGGGACACATTCAGTAGCGCCTGCACGTTGTTGTCTGCTTTTGATAAGCAACAACGTGCAGGCAGGGACGGGCTTTAAGTTTCTTAGTTCAGACTCCTGCTGGGCCCATAACAAAGGCCGAATGTGAGGGGTCATCAGGTCTCCTTTTGTTCGAGTCTCTTGGCTGGGACCAGTCAGGAGCCTCACACCTGATGCAAATGCGGCAGAGGGGAAACAAAGCCTCACACCTTGTTAGCACTTCACACATACTTAAAAGAGGCAGCTTTTCACTTTGTTCAGTCCCTGTTTAGGAGATATGTGTGCACTGTAAGAACATGAGATGTGTTGATCTTTCCCAGTATTTGCACAAAATAAATAGCATTTATAGCGCTTACTACCCCTGAGGAGGCGTTGTAGTAATTTATATATCACTATTTTTTTCTTTTAAAGCACTATGGCTAGAGGAAGCTTTAGGCTGACAAAAGGCAACATAGTTTTATGTGTAGCTTACAAAAGTGTGAATCTTCTGCCTAAATCAGGAGGGTTTGCAAGTATAATCGAAATGTGCTCAAATGTACTCATGATAGACCTGCTAAACATATATGTGAGGGCTTAAGATCTGATGCCAATTCTTGTGATGCCACGCTCTGTGATGTCACGCGCCGCGATGTCACGCCCATGGCGCCGCGATGTCACATGCCGTGATGTCACACGTCGTGATGCCACTTGCATACTGATTAATTAGGTTAGTCCCCCCACTTCTTTTTTAGGTCTCGCCTAGCGTTGCTGCGCACATGCGCAGCTCGCTCGGCGAGATTTATTGCTGATGTGGAGTTTCAGTAGAGGGCTTGAAGCCCCGCCCCTCATTTCCATTGGCCGGCGTCACCGTTTATGCTAAACGGTGGCCTGCCATTGGAAATGAGGGTTTTGGGTTGCCGCCCTTTGGCCTGCGAGCCGGACTGGGTCGCCTGCTTCACGGCTGTCGTGAAGCACTTTCTTATCTTTATGGGGCCATGTGTTTGAAACACATCCCCAAAAAGACAAGAAATCCCCATGCTCCGGCTGCAGCGCGGTCCTCTTTCACTTTCGGGACCACGCTTGTTACTTGTGCAATGGCAAAATCGTTCCTGTCCAGTTTTCAAATGTTGCCGTGTATGCGTAATCGCTAATTAAATATTGGAATGCAATGCTATAATATACACTCGGTGTAGGCCCGGATCAGTGACAGGCCTCAGTGCCGTGTTTGCCTGCTGCCTGCTGTGTTGGATTGTGTTTGCGCTCTTCTTTTTCATCGCCTCTCTTCATGGCTCCGTCCTTTCGGACCAGGCCCGGCTCAGAGAGGGAGGATGACGATCACCTGGAAATTCGTGGAGACCGGAAGGTAAATAAGCTACTTGTGACCGTGTGTGTGAGGCCCGTATAAAAGGCGACTGTATAATCATCCGATCCCTAAACCCGCCGATCGAGGAACGCTGTACTGCAATTCCAAAACCGAGACACCCCTTAAAAGTGGACCCCCCCCTGCCCAGACCCTCGATCCGAGCCACGACAGACTCTGAACTCTTGACGCTGCGGGACTTATGTCCATTCAGCACCGGCTGCCCCAGGGCCCCCGTCCACTCATCCTAATCGTACCCTCTAAGGCCTCAGCCAAACAAAGTCCTGACCGCTGCAGCCCCCTCCGTGTCTAGCACCTGCCCTCTGTAGCTCAGGGGTCGCTGCCCCTTGCCTGCTCTGGTGCCTTGTCCACCGCAGCGCTAGCATCAGTGCCTACTGCAGCCCACAGAGCCCTGCCCCGCTGCTCCTCCAGGACACCTACCCTCTGTAGCAAGCGGAGCCCGGTCCACTGCAGCCCCAGCCTCCCTGCCCGCAACCACTCCTGCAGCTCTGCCCGCGGTTGCTTCGGGGCCCTTGCCTACTAAGATTACCAGATAACTCCGTGTCACAGAGGACACCATTTTCAACCCTAACCTTTCTGTTTACAAATCATCGTTTTCAGATGTGCAAGTCCAACTGGCTTAGTTCCACTGAGCCAAGACTACAACTCCCTCCCTGCAGGCATTACGGTATTAATGAAAAGCCCAGGGCTGGCAAATTGTGTCACCGATGACATGGAGTGACATAAAGTAATCTGATATTTGTACTGCCCACTGCAGCTAAAGGACCCTGCCCTGTGCAGCCACTCCAGGTGTACCGCCACTGCTTCAAAACATGCCCTCATCTGCTCCATGACCCCACGTACTGCCCATTACTATACACCATAGCACCCATGCTCGTCTCCATTTCCCCACTCATCCACCGTAGTAGACCCTTGCATCTGTAACAAGGCCACTGGACCAGTGCTCACTACCCCTTTCTATCTGCCCTTTGCAGACCAGGAAGCCCCTGGTGGAGAAGAAGAGATGAGCCCGGATCAATGAGAGCCTCCAGGAGCTTCGTCTCATCCTGGCTAACAGTGAGGTACAGGCCGCCAAGCATCAAGCTTTCTAAGGGGAGGATGGGGGGCGGTGCTGGGAGCACATCATGCGCGAGCATGCTGCTGCCAGGAAATCCCTGGTGCGTCACGTATGAAGGAAGGCCTGTGGTGCTTCATGCAGGAGCCCTGTGCATGGCAAAAGGTTGCATGTGCCTCTTGAATGTAATATGTACTGTAGGAAAAGTATGTGATGATCTGCAGACCTATGTAGGCATTCCCAGATGTGTGATTTCTGAGGCGTTCTATATTTAGTAAGCAAGACGTTGCACTTAACAGAGTATTTATGAAGTTTCTTAGATGTTTTGACTGGCATACCCAGAAAAAAGGCACAGCAGTATATTTTTAGCTGGCGTCGGCTTTGTGGGCGAGCTATCTTTTGGTGGCATGGGGCTGCATCCATTTGATTGAGCTGCCCTATTGTGTTGTGGGAGAACGGCCATTTGGTGGCCTGAGTGCGCTGTCACTCATAGTATTGGGCATGCTGTCTTCCCTTAGCTTGGTAAAGTTGAAGGTCCTTGTCGTGGGCTACCTGTGGCCTGACTTGCCTCTTGTGGGGGAGCAGTCCGCTCAATGCCACGACTTTAAAATGTTTTGTGGGTTCCGAGTTGTCCCGTGTTTGTTCTTCGCTAAGTTGGGTTGAGTTCTCAAGTATTTGTGGGAGCATTAAGTGTTATAGAGTGTTAAAGTGTTAAAGTCTTTTGTCTCTTTCTTTTATTACCAGGTACCTTTTGGGGCTGTGTGCCTCATGCTTCTCTTCTTTTAAAAGCTTTATTGTGGGATGCAGTTCTTTTTGCTCTCTTATTAAATAAGCTGCAGACGCCCTGGCACATATATATGATATTCTTGGGCTGACAGGTGTACTGGCATTGTTGTAGAGTGGTTTTTGATACCCTAGGCCCCTGGCTTACTTCCCGAAAGTGTTTTGTGCCAGCTGGCTTCTAACTGTTATAAAGTTGACAGTGATGTTTTTTGTCTCCCACATCTTAAATATAAAAAGGTGTTTAATGCTGCAAGGCGAGTTTCCTAGCACTGTTTAATAAAGTGGTTTTTGACCTTCATGTTTTCTGATTCTTGTAAAGTGCTGTCAGAGGTGAAAGTGCATGGTTCACTGTGAGAACTCCACATGTTTAGTGAAGGCTCAGAAATAACAGCATGGAGGACACTAGTTCGGGTGATGGGCAGACGCGACCGACAAAGGCTTCTGGAGTCGGTGGATCAGAGCAGGAGTCCTCTGGGGAGGGACAGGATACCACGGTCTTCCCACCAACGTTTAGTATATCGGAGATCAAGAACAAGCCGCGGCGGCATTTCATGTTCATGAAGCTCAAGCAAGAGAAGCGAAAGGTATTGGAGCGGACGGAGATTACAGGCTAGACGAAAACATGCGAGTCAGGGTCACACGGAGATTACAGGCTAGCCGAAAAAATGCGAGTCAGGCTCACAGTGTGGGGCCTGGGGCCTAAAATCTTTCCTCCCCTACAACCCTATAAAAGGCTAAAAGGTAAGTTGTTTGTTTTCTTTTATAAATAGATACAGATATGCTTCCTTCCCCTGCAAGGAACCAACACGCCTTTAGTGGATGTTACATTATATATTGGCCTAGGTTTCAACAATATGGGTTTGTGGCGTGTCCAATGTGCAAAGTGTGTTGGTTCGGGCATAATGGTCAAATTTGTGTTTGTCTTATGATACGCCTCTGCAAAGTCCAACATGTAAAGTAAAGAAAGGGATTGAAAGCACATACATCTAATATAACAATTTTAGTGCTGATTGAAGCTTGATGCCAACGGCAAAGACCAACAGGCATTGACTAAGCCAATAGTTCTCGCCTGTTCGAGATCTGTTGGCTTTGTCAGTGTTCTGTTAACCATATTGCACTGTGCTGCTGCTGTGCAACATGCCTGAAAGTAAAGGAAACAAGCATTTGCAATGCAATAGATCTCGCATTTACGCGAGTTTGAGCTATTGACATTGCAAATAACAATGCCTTTTATTTTTGTTTTCGATTTTAAAACATAAATAAAAGGCATTGTCATTTACAATGCCAATAGCTTAAACTCGCGTAAATGCGAGACCTATTGCATTGCAAATGCTTGTTTAGGACTTGTGCCCTGTCTAAACCAATAGCTTTTGGGCTGGCTCAGGCAATAATATATTCACAACTACGGGATGTTGGGAGGAAAACAAAGGCTGGAGAGCCAACGTAATTTTGAGCTCTCAGTTTAGCTCAACTTTGAGTTATTTTAAGCACCCGAAGCAGGTCATTCTGTAATTCTATGTCAGGACCGGAGGCTTCTGATTATGCTTTCTCAATTTCTTTACTGACTCAACAGCAGCCAATGAAAAATAAACTACACTTAGTAAAAACATCATTACCCATGAGGCTTTGAACCACGCCTCCTCAAACAGCCAATGGCAACACATCATAGTGAACAAAATAGAGAGGCACCATCCTGGCTTCCTCTTTCTTTGCTGCTACGCAGCCGAGATAAGTGTCTTTCTATTACTTTCATTCCAATTATTGTTTCGCACTGTTATTGTGTATTGGTAATTGATTTATCTGACTGATTTATCGTTGCTTGATCTGCGCAGCATTATTCCAGAGACTCTGTTGAGTTTTTTGATTTATTGCTGCTTGTCTCGCGCTTCTCCCCACGCGCGCGTCCAGCGCCTAGCGCTTCCTTCTATGAGCGCGTGTTGCGCTCTAGGCTCACCTTCTTTTCCCCGTTGGTTTAGTTGCTGCCTTTAGCGCCTTTGGCGCTTGCCCGCTCGCGCGCTGAGTTCGGGCCGGGACTGGCCCCCCCCGTAGGGAGCGAGATGCTCGCAGAGGCCCGCCCGGCCTGCGTGCGTCTCAGGCGCCTGTACGCGCACATGTGGAGATTAACCCTTGCTGTACCAGACTTTCTGGGATACAATTTTTGGCACCCCTGCTCTGCTCAGGCACGTGGGGGTTTTTCACCACCCTCCATTAGTCCTCCTGTGCTTAGAACTTTTCCAGGTATCTCTTTGGCTCCACTGCCCCGGCTCTGCTCCCATCTGACACCCTGACCTTCAGAGGGTTCTGGGTTGGTTAAATTGTGCTTCCCTCTGGGGATTTTTGACAGATATATATTTATATATATTTTTGCTGAACCATGTCAGACTGCGAGGTCTACGAGGAGGAGGTAGCTGCGTGTGATGCTCCTTATGAGGACGCAGATTATTATGAGGAGTCCATGGAAGACATAGATAAAAAGCTTGACGCTAAACTAGATAAGGTGCTCTCCTCCGCCTTATTACCTATATCACAACGACTGGAACTCCTTGTGGCTAATAATCCCCCCCCCCCTCCGGTGCTTCTCCTGCACCGGCGCCCCTCCCTCCCCCGGACCCCCCTGGTCTTCCATGGCCCCATGTGAACACGTATTCTAAGCTCTACAAATCCAAAGAGCAAGCTCAAGATGGCGCCTCGCCCCTCCCCCGCCCGCACCTGTCCAGATCCCGGATACCACCACTGACACTGGTACTGACACTGACTCTTCCCAAGAGTCTAGGCCTCGTAAATGCGCAAAGAAGCGCAAACACTCATCTTCCCCTGTCCACCCTTCTCCTTTGACCCCTCAGACATGGTCCACCCTCGCTCAGCTGACTGGGCCCCTCCCCCAGCTGTTGCGGAATAAATGCAAACTCATTTGAGGAAGAGTTTTAACAAAGAGGTTAGGGCCCGTCTTAAATCCGAATGTCTGAGACCGGACTTAGCGCACAAGGTGGCTGTTACCCCGGACATTGACTCTTCAATGACCACCTTTTTAAAGAAATACAAAAAGGATCCGAAAAAAGGCATTGACCGCGCCCTCCGGGCGTGCCAAGATAAGGTGCTGGACATTGCCGGTCCCCTGGCCAAAATTCTTGAGCTAGCCCTGCAGGCACAGGAGACAGGGGCCGCTATTCATCCCGAGGTCCTGGCTAGCTGGACCCAGAGGGCGATCTGCCTCCTTGGAAACGCTAATTGTGCCCTTTCCTCAGAACGCCGCAAATCTGTGCTCCTCAGAATTGACCCACAGCTCGTGGAGCTAGCCACGGCCAAACCGGGCCCACTGGCCGAAGGACAACTTTTTGGCGAAAAGTTTGTTAAAGACATTGCCAAATTTGTGAGTACCTTTGCCTCCCTGGATAAGTCCCAGTCTTCTTTGAAGAGAGTCTTCCACCAGGTCTCTGGTAGGGTCGGTCGTGGCAGGGGACGCTCGACCGGCCGCTACACCAACCCCAGTCCTCAGAGAGGTTTCGCTCCCCGGCGCAGGGGATACACACAAGAGCCAGACCATGCGGGCTTCTACCCATCCAGGTCTCGAGGCTTCAGAGGCCGCTTCAACAGAGGTGTCAACAGAGGCTACAAAAACTTCGATAACCAATCCTCTGGTAAGTCCATTGTTGTTTCCAATGATCCCCCTCTGGGGCAGGTTGTTACATTTTGTTGTGAACTGGACACGGCTGACCACGGATGCGTGGATTCTCCACACGGTCCAGGGCTACCAGATAGAACTTCTAGACTCCCCCTGTCAGGTGACTCCTCCCCGTCCTCTCCTTTTTTCCCTTCAAGAACAGAATTTTATAGACTCTGAACTTCAAGATCTTTTGGCCAAGCACGCTATTGCCGTAGGACCCTTCATTCCCGGAGGGTTTTGCAGCAACGTTTTCCTGGTTCCAAAGAAGGGAGGTGGTCAAAGGCTAGTTCTGAATCTCAGAGAATTCAACCCCTTTGTGATGTACAGGCATTTCAAGATGGAGGGAATCCATCTTTTGAGAGATCTCCTGTTAGAACAGGACTGGATGGTCCGTCTGGATCTGAAGGATGCCTATCTCACAGTTCCGATTTGCCCCTCTCATCAGAAATTCCTTCAGTTCCAATGGAAAGGGCAATGGTACCGCTATCGCACACTACCTTTCGGACTGTCATCAGCCCGTGGGTTTTCACCAAACTCTTGAAACCAGTTGTAACCCGCCTTTGGGAAATGGGGGCGCGCATGATTGTCTACCTCGACGACATGCTGCTCCTGGCTCAAGATTGAAACCTTCTCCTCACTCATCTAGACTGGACGATGTCCCTGCTACAGGAACTGGGGTTTGTCATAAACACCAAAAAATCCATGGTCATTCCAAGCCAACAGGTAGACTTCTTAGGCTTTCAGATAAACTCAGTATCCGCCCAATTGCTTCTTCCATTGACCAAACTCAGATCTATCAAACGAGAGATCAGGAACACTCTGTCCAAACAAATGATTTCATTGCGAGTATTGGCAAGGATCGTGGGCCTCTTGGCGTCCTCCATCCAGGCCATTTTTCCAGGCCCTCTACACTACCGGGCCTTACAACGTCTCAAGATTTATTACATACAAAAGAGGTTTTCTTACGATCACCTCATTCCCCTATCCCCAGACGCTCGAGAGGAGCTTCTCTGGTGGCTGGAGCACATGGCGGCCTGGAACGGAAGAGCGATTTTTGGCGCCTCCCCAGACTTCATTGTCGAGTCCGACGCCAGCCGATGGGGCTGGGGCGCTCGATGTGGAGACTTTGCCACCGGCGGACGTTGGTCAGCCGACGAGCTAAAGTTGCACATCAACTGCCTCGAATTACTAGCAGGCTCTTTTGCCATAAAATCGATATCTCCTCTGAAGAGCAATTGTTGCATCCTTCTCCGGATGGACAATGTGTCGGCGGTGAGATACATCAATCGCCTAGGAGGAACGAGGTCTCGGATGTTGGCCAACATTGTGAGGGAGTTCTGGCACTTCTGCCTGGATCACAAGATCAATGTCATAGCGGAATATCTGCCGGGCAAACTCAATCAGGTAGCGGATTGGAACTCCAGATTCCTGAAGGATTTCAGCGACTGGAGGCTTCATCCTTCCCTGTTTGCAGAGATCATGGGTATGCGAGGCCCTTGCAAGATAGACCTCTTTGCCTCTCGTCTCAATGCCCATCTCCCGCAATTCTTCAGCTGGAGACCGGACCCGATGGCTATGGGAACGGATGCGTTCCTCCAGCATTGGGGGTCTCAGAGGAATTATGCATTTCCCCCCTTTGCTCTGATCCCGAGAGTGGCGGCCCTGGTCCGTCGACAGGCGGCTTCAGTGGTGTTGGTGACACCCTTGTGGAAGACTCAGTCCTGGTTTCCCACACTATTGGAGTTGTCAGTGGATTTACCCTTTCAGCTCCCGGTATTCCCGATGCTTCTCCAGGACCCAGTGGGAGAGCCCCACCCGCTGGTCCTGCAGAACCAATTGTCCCTCATGGTGTGGACGCTCTCAGGAGACATGAGAGCATTGTTGGCCTTTCACAGGCGGCTGCCGGCTTTATACAACAGGCTTGGGCTCCATCTACCCGCAAACGGTATTCAGCTTCCTGGAAGCGATGGGTGGGTTGGTGCCTTCAACGGCAGGTGGATCCCGTGGGATCAGATGTAAAAGAAGTGTTGAATTTTCTCTCAGAATGTGCTGAATCTGGTCTTTCGTACAGGTCAGTTAACAACTTCAGATCAGCACTTTCGGCAGGACATAATCCCGTTGATGGTAAGCCTGTGGGGATGCACCCCCTAGTGTGTAAGTTGCTCAAAGGTATTAGGGTGGTTAATCCACCTCGTCCCAGATGTTCGACGTTATGGGACGTCTCTAAGGTTCTGTCTTTACTCGAGTCTTGGCCGGATAATAAAGATTTATCATTAAAGCAGTTATAGGCCAAACTCACAATGTTGTTATGTTTGATCTCATGTCGCAGAGTGTCTGATGTGCGTGCTTTGGATCTGGCAGGGAGAATGTTCTCCCCACAGGGTGTCTCTTTCATCATCTTGAGACGGACCAAAACTATGTCACGTTCGGTTGAGTATCCTGCTTTTCCACACAATGTTAAATTATGTGTTTTGCAATGTTTAAAGGTTTATGAGGAACGCACTCTTGCGCATAGGTCTGAAACCTTGGGTCAATTGTTGTTAGCGATTCAAAAGCCTTTTAGACCAGTTTCAGCTGCCACCTTGGCTAGGTGGGTCAGATGGGTAATGTCAGAAGCAGGCATTGATATTTCTGTGTATGGTGCTCATTCCGCTAGAGGCGCCATGGCCTCTAAAGCATACATGTTAGGATCTCGTTTGGAAGACATCTTGAAAGCTGCTGACTGGTCGTCCGACTCAATGTTTAAAGTGTTTTATTACAAGCCTATTTCGCATGTTTCTTCTGTTGTTATTGATGAGCTTTGAACCAGCATAATCAGAAGCCTCCGGTCCTGACATGGAATACAAAATTTTCCAGCTATCGCGACAAGAATTTTAGATTCTATTAAGGACACGGAGGCGAGGATTATCCCACCCGTTGGGACAGTTGATATCAACTGATATGTTGTATGTTTTTGCTATATCCATACTTTATTAATACCCACCCTGAGAAGTCAAACCTTGTGGGTTCCCTATTTTCAAACTTGTTTCTGTTTCAGGGAACGATTCTAAACAGAGCTAAGTTGCTGCTCCGGCTAGAGATGGACCACCTCGTTGTTGGAGGATGGATGCTGCTCCCAGGATTCTTGGACTTTATTCTCCGTTGAGAACTGGGCTCTGCTGTTTGTCTCTCCATTGAGAGTTGGAACTGTTCTTTCATTCAGACATTATGGACTGGTTTTGCAAAGAAAGAGGAAGCCAGGATGGTGCCTCTCTATTTTGTTCACTATGATGTGTTGCCATTGGCTGTTTGAGGAGGCGTGGTTCAAAGCCTCATGGTTAATGATGTTTTTACTAAGTGTAGTTTATTTTTCATTGGCTGCTGTTGAGTCAGTAAAGAAATTGAGAAAGCATAATCCTCGCCTCCGTGTCCTTAATAGAATCTAAAATTGTTGTCGCGATAGCTGGAAAATTTTATATTCCTGCTGGATCCTGTGGAATCGGGGTTCTGGATGCTTGAATCGGGAGGCGGGAGACTAGCCTTCTAATCGGTAGTCTCCCGCCTCAATCGGGAGGGTTGGCATGTCACTACTCCATAATCCAAGTTTAGTAGTTAATCCAGTGGTTATTGTTGGATATTGCGATTATCCATGCGTTCACAAGAAAAAAATGCACTAATTTACTCCAGTTGCTTTGTGAGAGATGAAAATTGCCAGTAAATAGTCGGCCAATCGCGGATGTACAAGTTCCATGGGTTAGTATTCACGGGGAGAAGCGTCTAAAATTGTCCGTCTGGCAAATTTGAGGACATGGAGACGAAAGCAAGATATCTCGGTGCTGCATGGGTATGCTACGGATATTTTGTAGCGTTAGACTTGTAATTAACTGCAAAATATCGCGACAGACCCTGGAACATTGGGAAATTTAAAACGCGACTCCTCCCGTTTACAAACCACAAAGTATGAATGGCCCGATACTGTCTACACTGTTATAAACGTTGTGGCATCAGTGCCCTCGCTAAAGTCTTCCATAACATATATCTGACCATTTCTCTCCTGTAAAAAAAATCTCAGCACAAACATTGCCTCGATCGCGCCGCTGTATTTGAATGGCCGTAGAAGAATTCCACTTCAAGATGGCTGCCAAAGAGAGGGACTCGTTCGCAGGCTTTTAACATGAACCTCCCACCAGCACGGTGGGATTGATTGACGAGCGGAGTCTGGATAAGTAGCCACAGCTCGTGAATCAGAGAACAGGACAAGGGGTGGGCTGAGGTGCAGCGTAGCCACAGTGTCCACATCAGTATTTCTAACAGGAGGGTTACAACAGCGCGAGGGTAGAGGAGGATCACTTAAGGGGTTGAAAACAGTCATCTGGCCATGGTGGTAAGAACTGGTGCACGCACTCTTCAAGTTCTTTTTGTGGTTTTATGTCGTGACCTCATGTCTTGTGTTACATTTTCAGATACTTTTAGCTTTATAGTAACAGCTTATTGCGTGTTAGGATGTTGCGCCCGTACTGAATTTTCCTTGAATGCAACGTGCAGCAATTTGGCTATAAAGCCCGGAGTGGTGGAACTGTCACACATCACATGTAGCCGCATGGCTGGTGTTCTGCTGATAACAGCTGCTTGTGTGTTGCATTTAGTAAAATACTTTCCTTTGTGCGATGTGTGACCTTTTATATGTGCATGACCCGTTTAAAGCCATTGCCTGTGTATGCCAGTATTGGTATATGCTTTCCGTTGAGACCATGCTTCGTAGTGCTAACAGTTCTGTCACTCGCTATGGTGGCAAATTGGCAACTATTTTTAGCGTAATTGCCACTGATGGGTTTTGACCAGGTGGCTCGAATGCTGGAAACTGTTTTTGCCCCTGAGTTGTGGTGGTAGCTCTTGAATTTGCCAAGGGTCAATAGCTCTTGAATTTCAGTGTAGTGGCAGCTCTTGCGCACGTGTATTTGTTATTGTAGTGGCTGTTCTGCATATGCGTTATGTTTATGCCAGTTCTCTGTGTGCATTGCAGTTGTAGCTCTTGTGTATTTTTTTTCTGAACACTTTCTTGTTTGGACGATAACTCCTATCTGTCATGGTGTCTGCTTTTCCTCTGTGCACTATGAAGAGAGCACTGTGCTGTTTGTCTTTTGTTGATAGCTCTAACCAGTGTGGTGTTGTGACAGGACTTGCCAGTGAGTGTACAGTGTGGTGACAGGTGTTACCTTCTTGTGTTATCAGCACCATTAGTATGGCCTCATAGTGCGGACCGTCCGGGAAGTATGTTTCACGATCCTTTGTTTTCATACCAAAAGGAGTCATGATGATCACAGCATATAGCTTTATCTTGTGAGCTGCAGTTTTTTTTACTATTGTTTAGTGTGATGGCTGAGTAGGTTCAGAAACGTGTATTTTTGTATGTGAGCCATCACTCCTAGGCCTGAGGCCCAAATCTGACAGTTTGCTGCTTAGTATGAAAATAAACAATGGGGCAAATACCCACAGCTTGCCCCTTTGTTGCTTCGGATCTGTACCTTGTATAGCAAGAGTGAGGTGGGCCCCAATGCTATCAAGGAAAATGGCTCCCCACCTACCTTTGTACTAGTAACATATCCTTAATTGGGGTGCTGTGCCCCCTCCCCTACACCATTGCCCCAGTATCGATGCACCTGCTGCACTAATAGTGCTGATGGCCCCTTTAATTAATACGAGTCTCCATTTCTCAACCCCTTCTTCAGGGCATTTTTCCGAGGAAGTGGGGAAGCGGTCTCTGTCCATTTGTAAACAAAACTAGCATCTGCAATGCAATAGGTCTCGCATTTACACAAGTTTGAGCTATTGGCATTGTAAATGACAATCCCTTATATTTATGTTTTGGTTTTTAAAACATAAATAAAATGCATTGTCATTTACAATGCCAATTGATTAAATTCTTGCAAATGCGAGACCTATTGCATTGCAGATGCTTGTTTAAAAGTGGGTGTGGGCGGGAGGTTGCAAACAAAAGGTAACAGAGGAAACCTAGACTAGGACGGTGTGGGGAAGTAAAACTGAGGGTGCAGGTGTGGGGAAGCAAAAATGATGGCCCGGTGGGGGAAGGGGCACGTAGGGCATAGGGAAGCGAACGATAGGCAAGCCAATTTGGCAGGCAGTGGGAGAAAAGCAAATGAGCGAGAGCAATGTTAAGCTGGGGGTAAAAGCACACCCTTTACAGGTAATCTGAGCCGAGGAGCAAAGAGCAGTGAGCTGCCACTTTGGAACTGAAGAACTGCTCAGTAAAGCACTCCAATACCTTCCGGTCGGGTTTGCGGTTGCAGGAGAGTGTGTTCAAAAAGACATTTACAGCCAAAGTCTTTTTCTTTTTTGGATCCATTTCATAGAGGAACAAATTGAGAAACGAGGGTAAGAGCTTTGTGTTAAAGTCATGGTTTTTAGCAAGTGAGCGGAGTAGCAAACCGAAAGCGAATTAATGTTTAACATAGATGTTCGTTCAGAAAATAAACACGCCAGATCTAGCGGAATTTACATCACGCACCTTTGACCTCCCTATAGGCATCTCGGAGTTGCTCCCTTCTGTCTCACATGGCCCCTGAAGATCTCCCCCTGTTTGCTACGAGTTAAACAAGCCGGTGGTCACAACTGCACATGACGCATGAAAGACCCTCCTGCAGTAAGAGAAACTCATTAAAGAAAATAGTGCCTACAGACTAAAGAAGACGTACCGTGTAACAACCGAAGTAAAAGGGCCAGTCCTCATTGGAGGTTACAAATGAAGACAAGGCGGTACTAAGGAGGGACTACCAAGCCTAATAACGAATCAGAAGCCAGTATTTACGAAGGACAATGACACAAGCCAATGACATATGGGCAGGGAGTGGGCAAGGCTTCAAGTACATATTTCAATACAGCATGGCTCGCAGAGCAGCGCATGCGCTGCCCAGGCTCGACCTAAAAATGAAAGCCCACACAGCACCCCCTTTTCAGGGCCTTTCGTTTGTCGCTATGCATGAATTTCACTTCTTTCCGCTCTTCCTGGGCTATTACTCTGAGACCCCAGGGGTCTAGATGATCACGGCTAGGAATATGACTATTTTGGCCTCCTCCCTGCCACCTCCTCGACTCACCTGAAATTAAATCTGCATGTAAACAGAGGTTGAAGTTAGCCTACTGTATGGGGACTAAGGTACCTATGTGTTTGTTTAATTATATAAAAACAGTTCCCATACTTTTACCTATTAATAATATGTATTCTTTAAACACACTTTAAAAAAATCATATACACTAAATCATTGTGTGGCAGCCTATCTTATACTCTGTGTAATACAATTTTAAAATAATGACTTACATATTCACAGTGCCTTCTGTTACCTGCTGGGGCCTCATTGCACTAGAAATACACTAGTCCCTATTCTGCACTGTGCCAACCAGGATTAAATACTGTGAATCAGGTCTTGCAAGCAGACATCTGCAGTGATTGCATAACCAATTGACATTTCATAATGTAAAAGAGTGAATTTCGGTTTAGAAAAATAAAGTATCTTTATCTAAACTTAACATGACCAAAACAACAAAAATCCAACATACAAGTATTAAGAAAAATGACTTTCAAAAGGTTTTAGCAACCGAGTCCATAGAAAACTATGGATGCGTGATTTCTTGCAAAGTACCTGTCGTTGCGACAAAATTCACCAAGCCAAACAGCCGCAGCGATCGGAAGCGTCGAAAAACAAAGAGATGCGTTGTTTCCTGAGACCTTCGTGGATGCGATGCGACAGTTCCGCTGAACACAGGGGAGCGGGGCGTCGGGTCCATTCTGTAGGGGGAAGCGATGCGTCGATTCTGAGATGACTCCGATCCATGGGTGGTGCGTCGGGGAAAACGTGCCGCACAGGGACGATGCGTGGAAATCCGGGACACGTCGCGAAGGATACAGCGACGTCGAGCGGCGCTGCGACGATTTCTTCAGCCACGATCCCTCAATGCGCCGATTCTTGCAGCGGCGACAGGTGCTGCGTCGGTTTCAGCAGCGGCGCGGCGGTGCAGGGAGATTCTTCTCACACCACGGCGTTGCGTCGGAAAAACTGTTGCAAGAAGAGCGATGCGTCGATTTTCTTGTTGCGTTGCTTTCCAGCTTCCAGTAGCAGAAACAACCTCCAGAGGCCCCACACAGGCACTCTTGGCAGGTCAGAACTCCCAGCAAGGAAATTCAGGGGAGCTGGAGGTGAAGTCTTTGTGTTCCTGATACATCAAAACAGGAGGCAAGCTCTACTCAAACCCTTGGAGACTTCCTCAAGCAGGGGATACAGCACACAGCAAAGTCCTTCTCCTTTCCTTGGCAGAAACAGCAACTGCAGGCCAACCCCAGACACACAGCAAGGGTCAGTTTCTCCAGCTCTTCTCCTTGGCAAAGGTTCCTCTTGATTCCAGAAGTAGTCTAAAGTTCAGGGTTTTTAGGTCTAATACTTATACCTCAAAATGTCTTTGTTCTCTTTGTGCAGAGAAGCCCTGTGCCCAGTCAAAACCAATTCTGGGGGGCACTTTGCAAGTGCACAACAACCTCCATTGTCAGTGTGATCCCTGGCTCCAGACACACCACAGGGGGGCGGAGCCATCATTGTAGAAGACAGACACAGCCCTATTCCGGTGCAGGTGCTACTCCGCCCACCACTCCAAATGCAGATCAGGCCTATTCAGCCTAGCGCTGACTCATCCAGACTCTCTGGAGCCACTGCACATCCCCAGCCCCTGTCACGCCAAAGCCAGACAGTCAATACACATCCTAGCAGAAGCACACAGGATGGCTAAGCGAGAAAATACCTACTTTCTAAAAGTGGTATTTTGAAACACAGAATGTAAAAATCACCTTTCCTAAAAGATGCATCTTTAGATTCTGAGTTCAGGCATACTAAACTTTATTTTCCTATCTGGTCCCAATGGTAAGTTATATTTATAAGATGTTATAAATTAACTCCCATGCTTTCCTATGGGGACAGATAGCCTTACAATAGTGAAAAACGAAATTGGCAGTATTTCACTATCAGGACATGCCGCACACATCAGGGCATGTCCTACCTTTCACATACACCGCACCCTGCCCACAGGGGTACCTTGGGCCTACCTTAGGGGTGACTGACATGTAAGAAAAGGGAAGGTTAGGGCCTGGCAAGTGGGGGCACTTGCCAAGTCGACATGGCAGTTAACAACTGCGCACAGACACTGCGGTGGCAGGTCTGAGTTACCATTTCAGGACTACTTGTGTGTGTGGCACAGTCAGTGCTGCAGGCCCACTAGTAGTATTTGATTTATCAGCCCTGGCACACTCGGTGCACTCTACTAGGGACTGACCAGTAAATCAAATATGCCAATCGGGGAGAACCAATCATAATAACCATTTACACAGAGAGCATATGCACTTTAGTACTGATTAGCAGTGGTAAAGTGCCCAGAGTCCTAAAACCAACAACAACAGGTCAGGAAAAAATAGGTGGAAGAAGCAGAAAGTTTGGGGATAACCCTGCAAAAAGGGCCAAGTCCAACATGGGGGCACCTGGGTTTTTGGCCCGAGTTCGGCAGCCATCTAGGGAGACCTACTAAACCCACACATTTCTGAAAAGCATACACCCTGGGGAGTCCAGGGAGGTATGGCTTGCGTGGATCCCCCAACGTTTTTCTACCCAGAATCCCCTGCAAACCTTAACTTGGTGAACCTACAAGTCCTATATATCCCCACAACCAGAAAGGTCCAGCGGATATAATGGTATATTGCTTTAAAAAATCTGTCATACTTAGAAGAAGTTACAGGTGAAAACATAGGCACAAATGGCTGTTTTTTCCCAACTAATTTTCAATATTTCTTATTTTCAACTGTTAGTTTCTATAAAAACCCTTGAAGGATCTACACAAATGACCCCTTGCTGAATTCAGAATTTGTCTACATTTCAGAAATGTATAGCTTTCCGTGATCCTTTATTGGTTTCACATCCATTTCTACCACTAACTGGAAGGAGGTTGAAAGCACAAAAAGTAGCAAAAATAGGCTATGAACCAGTAAAATGCCAAAGCTGTTGTTAGAAATGGGGGTCTCTAGTTGGCCATGGCTGGCGCCAATGTCCAAATAGGGACCCTTCTTCCTAAGTCAGGGCAAGTGGGCTACCCCCTTTGATAACCCCTGCTCAACCCTGTGGTAACGTAGCACGAGCAGTTAGGCCTATCTCCGAGGCAGTGTGTGAAGCATTTATGACCATGCACAAAAAGGCAGTAACGACACCACAAAAGGACACAACTCAAGTAGGTATAGAAAAATAGTATCTTTATCTAAGGTTTAGCACGAGACTCTCAAAAGCGTTTCAACGAGTCACAATGCACGTAAATCAGTAGGGACTTAAAAAGGCAATAACGTATTCACCAGAACGTGGCACTGACTGAGTTTAAGGCCTGGGTCTACGTGACCCGTTGCGCACCAGATACCTGCCGTTGGACGGGGACACAGCACGTAGCTTCTCGAAGAAGCGGAGACGGTGACAGGCGGACTCCCAGCGACCACAGTTCTCGACTGCAGTGGTCCGCAACGTGCACTCACAATGATTCGGGCACTCGGGGACAGGCGGGCCCTCAGCGGCAGCAGCGGCGGCCCGGGCTGGAGGTGGCGATGACTCTCGTCGTGCAGCTCCGTGGTGGGCCCACAGTGGCAGCAGCTCTCTCCTAGCTGCGGCTGCCCACAGGACGACTCACGATGATGCAAAGTTGGCAAAGGTGCGAGCACTCAGCTGCAGCAGCTCTCTATTAGCTGCGGCGGCCCACAGGACAAATCACAATGATGCAAAGTTGGCAAAGGTGCGAGCACTCAGCGGCAGCAGCTCTCTTAGCTGCGGCGACCCACAGGACAAATCACAATGGTGCAAAGTTGGCAAAGGTGCGAGCACTCAGCGGCAGCAGCTCTCTCTTAGCTGCGGCAGCCCACAGGACAAATCACAATGATGCAGATTGGGCAAAGGTGCGAGCACTCAACGGCAGCAGCTCTCTCTTAGCTGCGGTAGCCCACAGGACAAATCACGATGAGGCAGAGTTGACAAAGATGCGGGCACTCAGCGGCAGCAGCTCTCTCTTAGCTGCGGCTGCCCACAGGACAAATCACGATGATGCGGAGTTAGCGAAGGTGCGGGCGCTCAGCGGCAGCAGCTCTCTCTTAGCTGCGGCGACCCCCACAGATTCAGCGATGGTTCAAATTAAGGCGGCCACTCGGCGGCGTCAGCTCTCTCTTAGCTGCGGCGGCCCACACAGATTCAGCGATAATTCTGAAGATTCAAATTAAGGCGGGCACTCAGCGGCGGCAGCTCTCTCTTAGCTGCGGCGGCCCACACACAGAGTTAACAAGGGTTACCAGTCCGCGTTCCTCACAGTAGAACTAGAGGTTCCGGATTACTCGACGGAGACCTCACCTGCAAGTAGAATCCCTACCACAGGAATTCAGACGGCTGACGGGGTGAAGTCTAATGTCCCTGAGACTTCAGCAGGAGGCGCTCTCAATTCAGGCCCTCGGGTAGTTTCTTCAGCAAGCTTAGTGAAAGTTTCAAAGTCCTTTCCTCTGTTCACTCGGACAGAGTTTCGTTTTGACATCCAGAAGGAACACACCTGAAAAAGGTTTCAGCGCAGCGTTTTATACCTAAAAAGTCTTTGTTCTCTGCAGTCACAAATCACTGCATCCAGCCAGAACCAGTTCGGGCGGGGTCGGGGAGCACTTGGTTTACGAGGCGACATCCTGCCCTTTGAGAATCTGGGGGTCTGCTATCAGACGCCCAGTGGGAGGTGGAGCCATCATTCACCTTGCCAGGCACGGCCCTGCTCAGATCAAAGAGTCACCCCTCTCCATACTCTAAACGCCGATCTCCCTCTCCAGCCAGGTCTGACCCAGCTGGCCCTGCTGCTCCAAAACCAGACGGCCAATACACACTCTAGCAAAGCCTACAGGAAAGCTTAGGCCAGAAAATACCTCGTTTCTAGCAGAGGCATTTTCGAACACGGGCTACGCAAATAATCCTTACTAAAAGATGTATCTCAAGGTCCTGAGCTTAAACATATCAAATTCGACGTTCCTATCAGGTTCCTGGGGGCAGGTAGGATTAGGGCATGTAATACTCAGCCTGCCCATTCTGGCCTATGAGAACGGATAGCCTCACAATAGTAAACCGTGAAATGGAGGGTAACTCGCTATTAGAACATGCTACACAGACATACTTTAAAAGCTGCTTCGGTGGGTAGCGCAAATCAGCGCTGCAGGCCCACCAGCAGTATTTGGTCTACCAGCCCTGGGCACACACAGTGCACTGATACTAGGGGCTGACAGGTAAACCAAACGAGCCAATTATGGTTATCCCAATCCATACAGTTATCTTTACACAGGGAGCATTCGCGCTGTGTCACTGATTGGCAGTGGCACAGCGCCCAGAGCATCTAAATCCAGCCAACATAAAAGGTAAGAAGCGAAAAGAGGAAGGGAGACCCGCGCCAATGATGCCAGGTCTAACAGCTGTGTAGAAAAGTTTGGTTTTCTGACAAGTCTGCCTGTCCCTGAAAGCTAGGAAGATGGTGATTTCAGCACCACAAACCCTTTGTTGATACCATTCGCATGGAAAAACCAGACGCTTTCTTCTGCAGCACTTTTACCCCATTTTTCCCCAAAAAACCAATATTTTGCTGAATTTTGGCTAATTTCTGGGTCCCCTCCAGGGGAATCCACAAAGCCTGTGTACCTTTTAAAATCCCCATGATGTTGGAAGAGACAGGCCTAGCAGCGATAGGGTTAAGGTGTGTGCATTATTTTATGTGTAGTTTTGAAAGTGAAAAAACAACCGCAGACTTAAAGAATATTTTGTTGTTTTTAGCCATGTCTTTGGCCCTGCTACCACATGGTCAGGATCACAGTAGTCCTACTTTTATATGCTCTTCAAACACTTCATGTAAATGAAAATGGCTTGGATACACGAAATATAAACAGTGTCGTGCTAACAGGCCATCTTCATTTACAATACTTACTGAGGCATGTGCGCCCCCCCAGGTAATGCCATCACGGATCCCCAGAGGGGTGTGCCCCCAGTTTGAAGACCTCTGATCTAGCGCGTTATGTTGGTGAGCAATGGGACTTTACGATTTGATTTTCTGAACAGTCTTGGTCTAGCTTTTGTCTGTGTATATTGTTTTGATATCACACAATCAAGGTTTACTTAAAATAAATAGGGACTTTAGCTCATGTTAAGAGGGTGACGTGTTTATATGAGCGCTGACACACACTGGAAATAGAAAGATGATTACACATTCATGCTAACTATATTCCTATATCCTCATAGCTCCTATTCCCTCCTTGATGACGTTTTTAAATATATTCATTTCTGCACAGCACCTTAATCACAGTCATGTAGTTTCCTTCCTCCTCCAAACTCGACAGCTTTCAACTCACTCACAGTAACTTGGTCTTTGCACTCGTCCACACCACTCAGGCCTCCCTCACTCATCTACTAGCTTTTACCACCACCAAGGTCATTCTTACTAATACACATACTTCCACCCCGACCATCACTTAGCTGGCACTCATTGGTTATCTAATTATCACTAGTTCGCGTCTACATATGCCTCGCTCCTTTCATTTATACACTATCCAACCTCTCTCTGCTTTCAGTGGCCTGCATCATCACACGTCTCCATGTTTTTTTTCACATCATTCAAACCATTCATACTGCTTATTAAACATCATTCTTACTTTTGTCACCAACCCCCCCCCAACCACATCGCTATAACTGCCCTTTTTTTTTTTTACTCTTGTACAGTACCACCTCATCAGATCATTTCAGCCCCCTCCACTTAAACACCATCATTTTGTTGACGCCTTATAGCTGCTCCCCACTCATCACCCAGCTACCACGCCCATCACCGTTTATTTTATCTTGGCTTCCTTTCTTCATCAACACTATAAGCACCGCCTGATATTCTTACTTGTTCTCATGACCTGCGCTATCCCTTGTACAATAAAAAATAACTGATCTTTTATTTGCAGAAAATCGGGTTGCAGTTTAAGGCTACATTGGAACATGTTACAAATGTACGACCCCTTGGAGACGATTTTCGGTGGTTCCTAAAGGTAGGCAGAGTCTGTTTAAAAAAAAAAAAAAAAAATGGCGCAATATGGAAACAGACACAAATTGCAAAGCATGTTCAAAATATCTTTTAGCTCTGTATTGGACCTAATTTCCTCTGCAGAATGGAGGATGGGGCAGGGGGCATTTACATAAAACATCTTCAGAACAAATATTTTTGGTAAAAGAAAGAGTGGTAAAGATGAGTAACTCCGAAGACAAACAGTTTATTGAGTTTTGTACTCAAAGGTTTTCTGAAAATAATTCAGTCCGGTAAAGCTGAGTGTCCCTGAAGACAAACTGTTTATTGCTTATTCTTCTATTTATTTCACAACTTCTAAATTGCATGAAATATATTAGGTAGCGTGTACTCTAGTAACATTTTAAAATGTTCTCATTGTCACGAAACAGAAGCCAAAAATTGATGTACATAGTATTCTACTGAACAAAAGTAAGGTGTTGCAGTTTTTAATTTTGTTGTGTACAAAAAGTGATGGATGGAATGCTTGAATTCATCTCAGCTACTCGTAATCACTCTGGGCTTCATCCCAGTCCATCGTTATTTTGCGCACCCTGCCACCTCAGTATGGATCCAGACATATGCAAATCAGTCTTGACCCTGCTCCAAAGGGAATAATGCAGTCCAAACTGCCAGGCCTGGTCTTCTCTGAACTGGAGCACAAGCAACTCAGGACTGGTTTTGCCCTGGTTACGGCTCATCAGCCAGGTGTAGTTGGTTCCAGTGACAGTGTGCACAGGACCCAAGTCTAGGCATACCCGTCCCACTTAGGGTAACACACTGACATATAGAAAAGGTTATGGATGGAATGGTTGAATTAATCTCAGCCACAGTTTTTTTTCTTCATATTATTTCCATGCTCTCCACTGAAAACTGTTGCTTGGACTTGTGTGAAGCGCTCTGTCAGCCTCTGTATTTACTCCACCCTATAAACGGCTAATAAAATAAAAATACAAATCATTACATCATAAGAAGGAAATAAGTGCTTAATTTACCAGCAATAAAATAGAAATAAGGATGCAACAAAGGGGAGATAAGTGGTTATTAAATCATATGAGTAAGGTTGTGAATCCTACAATAGGTTGGAAAACTATTGTAGGATCCCTATATCTATCCATATCGATCATGGCATCTTGACTATCCTCTGATAGAATATCGCTGAATTGTAGTTCAGTTATCTCCCTCATTTCTTTAGTCACTTTGAACTGATCACACTGCATGAAACTTTGGAAGCTGAAGAAGCCACTCTGAGAAATATAGTACATTATCAAATCCCAGTAATCAAACTATAAGGAGGACATACAATAGGTTGATTATTGACTGCAACTCTAAGGTGGTCTGGTTGGCTCTTGGAAGCAGCTGCGCCAATTTTTGTGCACCACTTGCTTGCTTGTGTCAAAGAACATGTTAGGGGCTACAAAGTAGGCTATGTGTTGATTAGCTGTACTTGCCCCATAACCTACATTTTATTAGACTGCATTGAAAGAAGTTATAGAGGTTCTGAAATATGTAAAGAATGAATAGCCGCGCAAGTTTTCATTGAGTAGTCTATGCCATATGTAGTGGATTAAGTACAAAATATGAAGATATGACAGAATTTAATGTGCGAGGGACATAACTGGGTCTCATGTCACTACATATTTAGTTAACCCCTTAGAAGTTGACCTACTGCACTTGTTATAGTTCATTTATCTGAATAAGCTCAATAGAAAAGAGAGAGATGGGCAGGTGATGGGCTTCCCTGGCCACCGATCATGAGTATTGTTAACCAGGTCCTCATTACTTTGATTTAGTTTTGTAACATGTGAGGATAAATGTATTAATACTTCCAAAGAGTAACTGGAATAGAGGTGGCTAATGCTGATTCCTAGCGTCTGTACAGTTTTATGTAGATTTGCATTCTATGCAAACAGATTTTTCAGCAATTCCTATTGCCTGTTGTTTGTATGACTGTGATTAGTGAGAGTACTATTTAGACGAAGAATCTGAAGTTGGCTTTTGCTGAATTCCTCTACTGTCACCAACGTAATTCTGGAGTTTAGGTGAAAAGAAATTGAGCGGAGTCCACCAGGATTCAAAACAGGGTGTATCCCTGAGGGGCTGAAGTTGTGCTCAGGAGAGCCTGGAGTAATACAAAGAAAATGTTAGGTGTAACTAAAAGAGGTTGGGTCTAGGAGCCTAGAAATGAAGGCGATCAGCGCAGACCATAGTACCCTGAGCAGTTCTCTCAAGGAAATGAAACACTGCAGTCATGAATGGAAAACAAGCACTAATGTATTTTATTGATTAGTTGTACTTACTATTCTACTAGTGATTGACCTTTATATATAAGAGGAGGATGTTTCGTAATTTCATTCTCAGATCAAGGCCTATGATGGTTCTTATATAAAGAGGTCATATATAGAGCGCAGGAGACGAGGAATACATTTTCTATATAGAGTTGAACCGAGGAGAGGGCAGTGCCTGTAGAGCTGCAGTTGTGTGGTCAAAGTTTAATAAACAGGAGAAGGCTATACCAAAAGTTCGGGCATGGACATTTGTTGTTTTGTTAAACAATGCTATTATTTCCTACAGACAAACAACCTCTACAGGCAATAAGAGCTTCAAAAATAAGCATACTCAATTGGCATTTTCTAATAGCCTCCAAATCAAGAATCATACCCATTCAGCGACGCTCACATATTGATCAACACAGACCTCCCAGAATCGACTCAGATCGATCACAAAATTAGACAATGCAGTCCTGTGAAAGCTCAGTCTTTTCACCATCTCCATTTAGCACAGCCAGCATCTCTGATCAGTCTTCAAGACCATCCTGCACTTTGTCATCCGTTCTCCCTTTGGGCTTGAGGATCTCTTCAGCCACAAGCCAGTAGCCTGCATCCTGTTTTCCCAAACTCAGGGGAGGTGAGAGTTCAAACTGCTGTAGCTATGCATCATTATTCACTTCTTGGGCAGCAGCAACACGGGGCCACGGACCCTTAGCAAGTGTTCCGCTTTTTTAGTCTAGGGTGTAAGCCCAGTATGCAGTGCTTAAATGAGAAGATAACTATATCCCTGCTGCACTCCGGTATTTTCTAGCCATTTCTATGGAGGAAGGCACCACCTTCGCAGTGGCACTTCAGACAATCTTGTTGCCTAGTGGGCTACATTTTACTTAGTATTAAGGCCTGTGTAGTACTTTGAACTTTGACCTTTTTATGATAGGCTACAAGTTTATTCCATTCATTGTCCATTAGCCGCGTCCCATTGTTTTCCTCTCATTTCAAGTGGATAGGTAGGGTAAGTGGATTCAGTCGGTCCTGAGTGAGTGTTTTGTAAAGTATATAGACACATTCCCCCCCCCCCCCAAGTAAGACCTATAATAGCCGTCGGGGTGTCCAATTCAAGTGGACTTCCCTGGAATCATTCCTAGGTGAGGTGGGCAGCTTTTGTATATCTAGTAAAAGCCTGAAATCTTCTAGTTCCTATCCATAAGTGGCTTCCTTAAACGACAAGAACCTATCACTGTCATTTAGGGCTTACATTACTCAACAGCCTCCTTCTATCCATCCAGCCGCTGTGGCCTCACACCACAATCTGGAAGTGTTGAAGACCCCAATTTAAAGCCCCACCATGACTAGAACTCTTTTCAAGACTCCTCTTACTGCCTAGTTCCTTATCGAGGAGCTCGATTAAATCAGATGAAGAACGCTTGCCCTGTATGTCCTATGCAAATGACGCGCAGCTCATCTTCAGACTTGACTACCTTCCAGAGGAGATTCCACATATGCTTCAGTCCTGTCTCCTGGCCATGAGCATGAATATTCTGAAGCCTAATGCAGACAAAATTGAGGTGTCTATATGAGTCCTGGATTACTATGGAATGCCACTTTCTGGCCAGCCAGCCAGGAACCCATCCCTGCTCTGTCGACCTGGTCAAGAACCTTGGCTTTCCGCCGGGATAAGAAGCTTCAAATGGAAGAGCAAGTGAGTGTAGTTGTTTTGGAGAGCATGCAGCAAAAAAGGTTCTAGAGAAAAATAATGCTGGACTTTCCCCAGGAGGTGACAGCACTAGTGGATGGTGCTGCCATTCTTTTCGATCTGGAATGTGCCAATTCCTGTAATTTTGGGCAGTCTAACAAGTTGCTTGCCAGATTAAAACTTCTCAAGTACATAGTGGTGAGAATGGTCAATGAACCGCACAAAATTGATGTGTAACAATCCTAGCATAAACTATTTGGATTACTAGTGATACAAATAATTGTGTTTAAATCTATGTGCTTGGTTCAATGGGCCCTTTATGGTACTGGTGCTCCTGCCATACAGACCTGTATCTTGAGGTATGTTCCTTCTCATCCACTCTGCTCAGCCTCTCTTTTAATGGACTCAGTTCTGAGTTCCAGGCATTCCCGTTAGGGAAGCTGAGCGTTTTCTGTCTTGGCGCCAAAATTATGGAATCTGCTCACACTTAGTACCCGAGTCATCCGAAACCACAGTCAGTTCTACAAAGGTTTAAAGACACACTTTTTAAAATTAGTATTGTACCTTTTTATGAGCTGCATCAATTACTTGCTTTGTCAGCACCAAGGTGGACTTGCGTGAATGTCTGCTTATAAGTATCTTATTTCTTCATTCATCTCCACATCCCATTTGTCATGACCGCATAAGTGATGGGCCCAGATCAACCTCCGAGTGACATCCTGCAAGTAAGCAGCTGCTCGCACTTAGGTGTCTCCTTCAACTACATAGGTAAATGCTGTAATTAGGATGCCAAATAGTAACATTCACTTTCTATGGGAGCATAAGAGTATTAAGCTTAATAGTCATCGGTGTGGTGTTCTTCCAAGAGACCAGCGAAGATTCCACAAAGATGGTAAACCCCCAGCTGAATGTTCCTCCTATTGACCAATATCGCTCCTAAATGCGGAGGTTAAAATTCTTGCCAGTCTTGGCTTCATGATTAAGAAAAGTAATTACGACGTTGGTCCATCCAGACCAATCTGGCTTTATGCCCAGCAGAAGTACCTCCCTGAATTTGCAACATCTACATGGCGTACTGAGCCAAACAAACACCATCCAAGAAAGTGCCCTGGTGCTTTCACTTGATGCAACAATGGCATTTGACACAGTAGAGTGGCGCTTTATGTTTGAAGTCCTAGCAAAATGTGGCTTTGGTCCACGCTTTCTACAGTGGATGCGCTTGCTACACTCTAAACCACTGGCTCACGTTCAAATCAATGGGGGACAATCTGGAGTCTTTGAGCTTCAAAGAGGCACGCGACAAGGGTGCCCCACTGTCGCTACTGTTTTTTGCATTAGTGTTGGAACTTCTTGCGGCCTGGATTATTCAGGATCCACTGATTCGTGGACTCTGTTGGACAGATGATTGGGAGGACAGAATATCACTGTACGCAGACTATATTCTGCTATATGTTGCTGACCCGTATTTTACACTGGATAAACTGATGCATATAATTTCTCTGTTTGGCCTGTAGTCGGGCTACATGATCAACTTGCATAAATCCCTAATCTACATTCTGCAGGGTCCTACACAGAGACTGCCAAGTGACTGCAAAGCAACTATAGCTGCGGAGGGATTCCAATATCTTGGAATTTATATCATGACCAACCCTGACTTGTTTTTTGACAAAAACCTGCTCCCTCGGCTGCAAAGACTAAAAGGTGATGTTAAACACGAGATCCTTACTGCCATCACTCCTTGGAAGGGCCTCCTTATTCAAAATGATGTCCCTGCCCAGCTTCTTATATGCGTTGCATCACACACCCTACTTGGTGCCAGACTCCTACTTTAAATCCCTGTAAAGCGAACTCCAAACGCTGCTGTGAGATGGAGGTCAAGTAAGAATAGCGTTGCGAAAAAGTACGAGGGGATCTGATGGAATTGCCCTCCCTGATATTCAGAAATACTACTGGGAGGCCCAGCTCACTACTGTGAACGGCTTGGTCTTTTGGCAGCCTGATGAACCTTTATGCCGCATGAACCACTTGAGGATGCACCCGAGGGGGCATCTTCACACGCTATATATTACTAGCCGAAAGCACATGGCCTACAATCCGACGGAAGTGGTGGCCCACGTTTGGCATGCGGCAACGAAGCCAATGGGCAAATTTACGCAAGCGACACCCCTTTGGGACTTGTTAGAATTGGGCTCCCTAGGAGCACCAGCGGGATTTGGTAAGTGGGACCTCATTGGTCTCGCCCGGTTCGGCGATCTATGGACTTGAGGTGATGTCATCCTTTTTGCAGACCTGCAGCGCAAATACTAATTGGCTCCCTCTAAAGCCTGCCGGTATTTGCAAATACAACACACACACACAGAGCAGCGCTCCCAAGAAGGGCGGAATTCCGTGTATTCACCATTTGAAGACAGATTGTTTGTTTGACAAGTTCATGCAGCGCAAGGCCATATCTCTGACGTACAATAAAATAATTAACAACGCTCCTGATACCTTGGCGTACCTGCCAGATAGATGGACCCACAACATAGGCGGCCTGGAAGACGATGAGTGGTTGGAGGCCTTAGCATCTCCCAGAGAGACAGCTAGAGGTGTGGGGTTTTGCCTCATCCAATTAAAAATTTTGCTTCGCTCCTACTACGCACAACACACTATGTTCAAAATGGTGAGGCAATAGATGAAAAATGTGGGTGTGGGCAACCTGGTACCTTCTATCACACACTGTGGGACTGCCCGTACATACAATGTTTCTGGGACTCAGGAGCTGTATAGGCTCCCTCTGTACCCGTAGTATTGCTATCTCTGCTGAATGGTGTCTACTCAACGTCTGGGGGGAGACTGAGCTAAACTGTATGGAAAGAATATGGGTGTCACTGGGGCTGGGAGTGGCTAAAAGGAACATTGCATGCCTATTGGGGGTGGAGGAGAGCATGGACCACAATTGTTGGAGTGGAAGACAGTCATTGGCTGGTGCATGTTAGCAGAGAAGGTGGTGTACGAGAGTCGGGATGTCCCCAGAAATGGGCCAACATTTGTGGACGCTGAAATGCATATAGGGGTTATATTGGTGATCAGAGCGCTTCAGTAACTTGGGGAAGGTCAATGTCCGAAAGCCAGTTTCGAAAAAATAAAGTATCTTTATCTAAACCAAACCAGACCAAAACGACAAAAACCAAAAATACATATATCGAAATATCACTTTTAAAAGGTAAAACAGTTCAGTCTATATAAAACAATGGATGCGTCACTTTTTGTACAAAGTACCTGGAATGCGTCATCACAAAGCAAAAACAAGCGTAGGGAAGGTGAGGCGCTGGAAAGCACAGCGAAGCGTCTGTTCCTTACTCGCAGGGAAGGTGATGCGTCGGTTCCTTACTCGCAGGGAAGATGATGCGTTGGTTCCTTGCTCCAGGGGAGGTGATGGGTCAGTTCCTTACTGCAACGCAGGGCAGGTGATGCTTCGGTTCCTTACTGAGAGAGGAGGTGATGCGTCTGTTTCTTTCCGCACAGGGAGGTAATGCGTCGCTTCTGCGGACACACAGCCTAGGTTCTTCACTGAACCCAGCGTCGATGCAGACTTGGCGCACAGGTGCGATTCGTTGAAAATCCAGACCCTGTGGGTCGATGCAGCAGCGAGACAGGTGATGCGTCGATTCCTGCAGACAGGTGATGCGTCGATTCCTGCAGACAGGTGATGCGTTGATTCCTTCAGCCGCACAGCAAGGCCTGCGTCGGAGTCAGGGCGGTGGTCTCGGACTTCGGAGTTACAGTGCCCTGAACTTGGGCTATGGTGGTTTCTTCGACCGCGGTCAGGCGCTGCATCGATTTCTTCAGCCGCACGGTGGTGGTGCGTGGAAACTTCTCGTGCATGGCGGTGCTGCGTCGGAAAAACAGGCACTGGAAGGGCGATGCATGGAATTTCAGCAGTAGAAGCAGCAAATCAACCCCAAAGGGTCCAGAACTGGAATTTGCACCGCAAGACAGGTCAGAACTTCCAGCAGTGCAGTTCAGGAATGATGCAGAGGAAGTCTTTGATGGCCCTGAGACTTCTTAACAGGAGGCAAGCACACACAAGCCCTTGGAGAAACTTCACAAGCAGGATACCCAGCAAAGTCCAGTCCTTTTCCTCTCCAAAGCAGAAGCATCAACTGCAGGCCAACCCAACAAAGCAACACACAGCAAAGGGGCAGTACGCCTCCTCACAGCTCTTCAGCTCTTCAGCTCTTCTCCATGGCAGAGGTTCCTCTTGATCCAGAAGTGTTCTGAAAGTCTTGGGTTTTAGGTCCAATACTTATACGCCTTTTGGCCTTTGAAGTAGGCATACTTCCAAAGAAAGTATTTGTTTACAAGTTCCTGCATTGACTGGCCTTGGCTCCAGACACACTCCAGGGTGGTGGAGGTAGCATTTTGAGAGGACAGGCACAGCCCTATTCAGGTGTCACTGACAACTCCTCCCACCACTCTAGCTCAGGAAGACCCATCATCCTGGTGATGGCCCATCAGGATATGCACCTCAGCTCCCTTTGTGTAACTGTCTAGAGTGAATGCACAAACCGCCCCTGTCAGTCTAAACCAGATGTTGATTCCACAGGCAGGCAGAGACACAGAATGGTAAAGCAAGAAAATACCCACTTTCTAAAAGTGGCCTTTTCAAACACACAATTTAAAAACCAACTTCACTGCAAGATGTATTTTTAAATTCTGAGTTCAGGGAGCCCTAACTCCAAATCTCTATCTCTTCCCAATTGAAAGTTACACGTGTAACATGTTACAAGGCAGCTCCAGTAAAACCCTATGGGAGAGACAGGCCGTGCATTAAGGAAATATGAAATTGCCAGTATTTCACTATCTGGACATGCAAAATACACCAGCACATGTCCTACCTTTCACATACACTGCACCCTGCCCATGAGGCTACCTAAGGGCCTACCTTAGGGGTGTGTTACATGTAAAAAAAAAGGAAAGATGTGGCAAGTGGGTGCACTTGCCAGGTCGACATAGCAGTTTAAAAACTGCACTGCAGTGGCAGGCCTGGGACAGTGTTATAAGGCTTCTCGTGTGGGTGGCACAACCAGTGCTGCAGGCCCACTAGTAGCATTTGATTTACAGGCCCTGGGCACACACAGTGACCTTTACTAGGGACTTACCAGTAAATCAAATATGCCAATCATGGATAACCAAGGTAGAGGCAAAAAGACAGGGGAAACAACACCAAGGATGCCAGGTCTAACAGTCACTTTTTTAACTATTGACTTAAGCAGCAAGCACATCACTCCCTGAAAGATATACAAGCATCTGGGTGATAGTAGTAGCATTTTGGTAATCCCTATGCGGCCCATTATTGATAATGGAAGCCTCTTCCAAAAATAAATTGTGCAGTTTATGCCTTGAATGACCGTGTATACATTTTGTTCAGTATTGTTTTCTTGACTGTGGGTGACACGAACCCCTAATTAAGACTTGATTGCCATGATAGTCCTAGCTCTGGGAGGAATTCTACAGCTCAGCATATGTGGACAATTGTTTTTACTACCGACACTGAGCACCGTATGGTATAGTTTTGGTGTCCTTCGCCGTCTAGCAAGTTCATAACCAAAGAAAAGTATACCAGTGGTAAAGCTGCCAAGTTTAACAAAGTGAAAGCTAAATGGGAAGTAGTTCATAATTCCCCATGAAACACGATTTCATCATCATAATAAATTCTTCCAACCAGTCTGTAGTTGGAGCCACTAGGGTTATGCAACAGGTTACTAAATTATGTAGCAAAATATATAACAAATGTTCTAAAAATCCATATTTATCTGGTGGGGCAGCAGCCACAGAATTGCATAAATCCACTAGATTTCATAATTGCCCATTGTTTTATCAACAATTGTTTTGTGAAAGACCTATAAATTAAAACAAAAAAATACTTAATGAGTAACATATGTAATATGGTTCTGTATTGCCATGTCGATGTTTTGTGTTTAAAAAAAAAAAAAAAAAATCTTTATTGACATGATACATTCTGAACATGATAGACATGTCAACATTGAAAAGTATCAAACAGATGGTACCCTATTCAATACGCTACTTCACTCTTAGAAGATGCTGTAGTAATCTGCTAGTAATCTGCTTGTTAAGTAATGCACCTTCCCTGTCCTTGTTCTCTGCCTGATGCTCTAACAATATGATGTCATTTGGAATGTGAGGAATGTTTGTACTGGTGAGATAGCAGTTGGAGAAGATGGGCTGAGCTGCCAGGAGGCTGCTCCTGGTGGGGCGTATATTGGAACTTGTAACTTGGAGAATAAACCACTAACTTCAAGAGCTGTCTACGAGACTTCTTTGATTTCTACAGATGCTTTTCTTCAAACTCTCCCCACATACTCTGGACTCCAGCTTTGCCCCTCCCTTCAGTCCTTTTATCCCCGCCCAAGCCTCCCACTCTCTCCCCCCTTCAATCCTCTCTCAACTCTGAGGACAATGCGCTTAGCCACTCTCCTCATCCTCTTCCTCTCAGAGTGTGAAGACACAGCTAGCTCCAAGCTTGATCATGACACCCTCAGCCTCAACTCACAAATTGGTCCCCCCCTCCATGCAGCATCTCCTTTTCAGCTACTTTCCCTTCCATAATGGACTCTCCGCAAACACTGGTTCAGTCGCAACCACTGTCCCTGCTTTGGCTCCCCAAATAAGAAACTCTAGAAGCCACTATCCAGCCTTCTCCCCTATCTCAGTGCACACACACACTGCTCACAGTATGTTCTCCATGTATGAAAAACTAGGCTCTCTTCTATCAGAAGAAAAATCGTTCTCATCCTCTTGTCTACTCCTGAATGGTTCTGTGACGGCCCTTTAAGGCAGATTCACCTCTCACCTACATTCCCTATCATTCCCATATTCTGTTATCAAACACAGCATCATCCCTTGTAGTAAAAAAAACATTCCGGTTCCAGAAAATCTCCTCAAGTGTTATCTGACAATGACCTAAAAGATCTGATTCTCTCTCCTACAACACTGTAGACTCCCTGGAACTTTCAAAAACTCCTTCTGCATCCCAGTCATGAAAAGAACAGATGCTTTACAGATTGACCCACTTAGAAATAACACTAAATTTAGCAACCTCATAAAGATTCAGATTGCTTTCACCCAATTACTAGAATTGCTTATTCTTCTATTCAACTGATATCTGCTCAATCTTAGACCAGCAGTCCAACAACAAATTGAAATTGCAGAAACTATCCAGACTTATAACCTTCAATTTTCCTCATCTAAACAAACATTTTTGACACTTTAAATTCCACACTTTTTAACTTTTTTATTTCTCACTTGTTTTAAAATATATACCTTGAGATCGTTGAACAACGACGATTATTAACCTGGGATCCGCGACTGATTCCAAAATTAAATATTAGCAATTTAATGAAGTATTGATACATTAACAAGGAAGGAACATTTTCAATTGAAAATATTAAAATGCTCTGTAAATGTGAATTAACGTGATTCATGGGAGCAGCTCAAGTACAGCAAACAGAATCTAGTATGGACAATCAGTGGCCTCAACTGAAGCATTGGTTGGTGCCGACAAAAAAGACCATGCATTTGGAATAAAAACAGACAGCGATATACTAGAGTCTAGAATATTGTTTTGTCTTTTAGAAATTAAATCAAGTTTTGAATAGCTCCAAACCTCCCATTAAAATTTTGATATTTATTGTTGCTTACCTAAGTAAAATATTTCATAATTTGGGTATTCATGTGATGTATTCTTGTATTTTGTGTATGGTTTTGAGTTTAGTTTCAAATAGTAGAAATTGCTTAGGTCGGGTTCCCAGGCCTCCACTAGTGATTCAGGGGGCATCTAAAGAAGTAAAAACTTGAAGAACCACTGCCCTAAAATATTATTTTGCGTACTTGAGGAAGGTAGAGGCCAAACAAATCAATTATCGTTAAACATTTGAATATTTTTTTTAAGTCTCTAATGGCACACATTCCTAGAAGGATGAAAGGTTGAGTTGGAAGCAAACATTCAGGTGTCCCCAGATTACTAACGTAGGACCTTAACCCACGCAGCTATTTTACCCATCTATATATACTGACTAAATGTATCTGCTAACAAAATTAGCTTTGGAAGTTAGTGGCTACTGCAGGAACTTGTTGCGACATGCAGGTCTCGGGTTACAGTGCTAGTCCTTGGTCTGGTGGCATCCACTGCAGAAATCTGTGTTTGACCTCCTCGTCACAGGTGTGAATCCTGAAGCTCACTCTGCTTTGTAGTCTTCGGAGGTTGATAAAATCAGTATGACTGAGTCGGACAGCAAACATTTGTTGTTCAATGCCAAGATGCCCTACATGGGCTTTGCAAATACATATGTCAGTTTATGTTGCTAAAATAGGTGGTTAATGCACTTGCAGCAGAGACCTTGAAGTAATTGACGCGTTGCATCTTTATATCATCAAAAAACAGTTAATGTGCCTGCTGCAGAGCACATGTAGATCTGACTGTAGTAAGTTGGGTCAATGGTTTCATGTTTCTGCTGTGGAGGTCCTGGTATTACTTTTAGATCATATGTTTAGTGAGTTATATGCTAACTGCAAATCTTTGCACATCCCCTACAAGGCTATGAACCTTTGCATCTCAACCTTTCATTCTTTCAATTTCAGTAAAACGAGCACCATTAAATTGAGTTGTGTATTACACCTATTAAGGCATACTAAACGAAGTCAGAATGTCTGTGCAATATTGTTGACCATGTCTGAACATCACACCTGCACCAAGATACGTGAATTGGGAGAGGCAAGCAGTACTTGGACTTTCTCTGTCTTAGTTTACCAAATCTCATTCCTGGGAGAAGAAGTGTGATGGCTCTTGCAGTCACTCTGCTTTAGCATCTGGGGTGTTGTATGATGCCAGCATCCGAGTGTCCTCTCACTGTCCCAACAGAGAACAAGCACCCCTCCTGCCCCATCTCCATCGTCAGGGGGACGGGCTGGCAGGGATAAGGCACATCCCGGAACCTGATTATAGCCCCATGTGGATGGTCCGATCATCACATGATGTCCTTTGTAGTATCTCTGCCCAAATGGAATAAGCTCCCTACTGGCCCTACTATCTATTCTAGGAATTGGGTTAGGGCTAACCGCGCAGCTTTTTGCGAGGATTTAAGTAACTCCCCTCCCGTTCCGAAGGAAGACATTGACGCCTTTGCGCAGGACATTATTAGCTGGCTGACAGCGGCCAGCAATGATCATGCTCCCCTCCATGGAACTAGAGCACCTAGGCGCCATGAGGCCAATAAATGGTTCTCAGACGACCTGAAAATTGCCAAGTTGAGTCTGCGGCAAGCTGAAAGAAAATGGCGGTCGAGATATGCACCAGAACTAAAAAAAGAGTACACTCAACAACTTCGAAACTATAAAAATCTATTGCAGCAAACTAAAGTAAGCTTTTTTACAGGCAGATTTATGAATGCCTCTAACCAATCCAAAGAGACTTTTAGGATTGTCTCAAATCTTTCTAACCCTGACCGAGTTACTCTGCCGATCCTATCCACGCAAGATCTGTGCGACTCTCTGAATGCCTTTTTTGTAAATAAGATTGAGGCCATTATGAACAGCATCCCGACCTGTCCGCCACTTAATAATTCGAATACGGACGTGGTGAATAGTCAAACTCTTACTTGCTGCCCCAATTTAACGCAAGAGGACCTAGCACTCTTATTGACAAAGGTAAAGTCTGGATCTCCGAATGACATTTGTCCCCCGAAGGTCTTGAAAGAAGTATGTACTTGGTTGCCTGATCGGATACTGTTCTTTCTTAGCCATTCTGTCAACCCGGGGGTGGTTCCTCGGTCCTTTAAGAAAGCGATTATTGCTCCAATTATAAAGAAAGCTGGTGCTGACCCTACAGATATGAAAAACTTCCGGCTGATCTCACTTTTACCCTTTTTTGCCAAACTACTCGAGGCCCATTTAGCACGTCATCTATGTCTATTTATCGAAGAGTCAGGCTTCTTGGATCCTGCACAAGCAGGATTTCGACCAGCACACACTACTGAAGCTGTGATCATGTCGGTCGTTGACGACATGCGAGAAGAGGTAGATAATGGCAACACCCAAGTACTGGTGTTATTGGACCTGTCTGCGGCTTTCGATACGGTCGACCATAGTATTTTGGCCGACCGGATCAGGGCCGCGGGTTTCCGAGACTCAGCACTGAACTGGCTTCTTTCCTTTTTGAGGGACAGATCTCAATCAGTCAGGCTACCTCCTTATTCGTCCAAAGAGGTGCAATTGAACTGCGGGGTTCCTCAAGGTTCCTCGCTGTCTCCTCATCTTTTTAACATCTATATTTGTCCCTTGATTGATGCCCTCAAACATAAAGAAATTAACATCTTCAACTATGCAGACGACATGCAACTATTATTTACGATTAATGATTGCCCTTCATCTCGCCACTTGTTTCAGGATACTATGCGGTTCATCCGAGATTGGATGAACAGCAATCATATGAAGCTGAATCCCGATAAAACAGAGATAATTCTTACAAAAACTAAGGTGAATTATTGGTGTCCTTCGTTCTAGCTTAACGAGATGGGTTCTTCCCCCACACCCAAAAAAAGCCGTAAAAAGCCTGGGTGTCATAATAGATGCAGAACTTTCTTTTAAGCAGCAGGTAGGAGCCGTGACCTCTGCTTGCTTCTGCCAGCTACGTCGCATAAAAAAGATATGAAAACAATTCCTCACTAAGGAGGCTCAGATCCAAGTAATCATAGCACTAGTCATGTCTAGATTAGACTATGCCAACGCAATTTACTTGGGCCTCCCTAAATTCCTCCAGCGCAGGTTTCCAGCTTCTTCAAAATCAGGCGGTTCGGCTGATTTATACCCTGCCCAAATGTTGCCACATCTCCCAAGCAATGATGGATCTTCATTGGCTCCCAGTTGTACAGAGATCAATGTTTAAAGCATGTTGCATGGTTTTTAAATCTCTGTACCTGAGCTACCCTGCCTTCGTGAAGTCTAGAATCATTAAATACTGTCCAACCAGAGCTTTAAGATCTAGCAACTCACACCTCTTGACAAATCCGCCTTGGAATAAACAAAGGATCGGCGGGCGTAGGTTTGCCGTTATCGCCCCTCGTGTATGGAACAGCCTGCCTTTGGACCGAAGGACCTTTGTAGACCTTGCCACATTTAGGAAACTCCTGAACACATTGCTTTTTAGACAGGCCTATTGGTAAGGAAGGTTGAAGTTGACTGGTTACCTTGCGCCAAGAGACCGTCTGGTGGACACATGCCTATAATGCTATATGTACTCAGTATGTCACCCGCCCCTGAAATAAGTACACAATAAAGTGTCCTTGTTTGGGGACAGACAAAAGGGAGAGCTTTCCGCCCTCAAGGTCAGCCTTGTCAGTTGGCCAACTCAACCCAATGAGGATGATGTTTCTCCCTGCAAAAGGAAGAACTGCATCCCTTTGATGCCACAAAAAGTCAATTTGCATACAGCAGACTTCATCCTGGTGGCAGCTGTTAATTATTTCCAATTAAAGTTGTAGAGAGGACTACAAAGTACCTTTTCAGAGACCACGAAGCCTGAGTACCTTCACACAGGGAGGGGCAAGTGAGTCCATAAAAATATTTTGTTTATTACCAACTGTGGTGGTGGGGCTCAAGGGGGCTGGCAAGGCCCCCTTGACCCCCACCATTGGGATGCCACTGCTCCACACACTGTTCCTTTCAGTTGGATCTTGCAGTAATCTTTCCCGTTTGGGGCTTGCTCCTGTACTTTCTTGGTATTTCAGATTCCTGAAGTTCTGGTTATTAACAACAGGCAGGGTTTTCTGGCATCCAAAGCTTAGTTCCATCCCTTAATGAGGACAGCTTTCATGGAATGTCGTGTCTCTGGAACTCGTCCCCCACCCCACAATGGTGTGAGATGTCTCCTCAAAGCTCAGACAAAAATGCTACTGGAATGATGTGGCCCTTATTTATCCTGCTTAGGAAGTATAGGTTGTCACCCACAGTGCACATTTATTCAGAAGTACACGTTCCTCCAAGAAAATAAAATTTGACCTTTGTCCTTGTCTTGGCAGGCTTTCTACAGCAGTACTCATGGGTGAGAGCAGGGCAGAGCTGGGACTGTTCAGGAAGTGTATACAAGTCAGACTGGTGCAGCCAGAGAGCGAGGGAATCTGGGATCTGATAGTCATACCGGTGATAGCAAATCCAGTGTGGGCCTAGTGCGTGAAGTCCTACAGGCGGTAATTTGGGTCACCAAATTGGATTTAGCACATACATCGGGAGCCGATTGTCAAACGGGTGGATCAACTTGTCACTCTGGGGGAATGCACTCTCTATTCCTGAGTGTAGTTACTATACCTAGTAGGGGAGAAGTGTTGAAATTCGGGAGGAACGGGATATTCTGCACCACCTACTGTGGGTTTGCTTCTCAGCACCTATGTGGAGCGTGGTCGCATAGTGTCCGAGTTGCAGGATTGCTGCATTACTGCGGTGCTGTGCTGCAGAGGATATGGGAGAGAAAGGACAGGGAGGTGGGTGGGGGGTTAGGAAAACAGGGGAACAATGAGGAGGAGAATAAAGGAGAGTAACCTCTAAAGCATGGGGATGTTACTCATGTTTTGGTTTGAAGGGCATCATCTGATGTTGTTGCCACTGCGTGAGTGGGAATGTCTGCTGTGGAGTTCTTATCTGCGTCTCTTTCCGCACTCAGGAAAGGTGCCCATATCTGAAGGAACAGGTCCGTCTGGTCTTGAAGGTTGTAAATGACTCACTCATGGGAGGCCGTTTGCATCACAGCTACCAGCCAATCCTCCTGCAACGGTGGGGTCTGTGATCTCCACCGTCGCAGTATGCATATTTTGGCTGTGGCCAATGCTGTGTGAAGGAGGCGACGTTGTGGTTTTGAGAGCTTTGGAGAGTGCCGCAAATCATGGAGGAGAATGGTGGCGGGTATAAGTGGAAGGTGCAGAGGCATTGTGGTATGTAGGACTTTTTCCCACGTAGACCCAGAAGGATTGCACCGTCGGGCATTCGCATATAATATGGGTCGTCTCGCAACTAGTGTTGGTGCATCTCCAGCAGTTAGCATGTGAAAGCAGTACTGCCCTGTGCAATTTTGTCGGTGACCGCTGCCAGTTGTGGAGGATTTTGAATAAGCAGAATTTCAGTCTTGCTTCCTGGGTGCCCCTGTCCAATTTATCCAATATGTCTATCCACTCTTCGTCCTCATAGGAGACCGATAGCCGTGTTTGTCATCTGGTGCAAAGGTCCAGTGACAGGGGCTGCGAAAAGAGATGGGATGTGAGTGCTCTGTACAGGCCAGACGTTACTCCCTTGTGTTTTCCCCACGTGTTTAGATCCGATACTTCTGGTGAAGTCTGAAGCGAACAAGTGCGAGGACCCAAACATTTCTTCAGGCAATGCTGAAGTTGTAAGTATCTCAGGGATTGTTCCATTGGGAGGTCAAATTCCTCCCTTAATTGCGCAAATGTTTTGAGGTCACTGTATTGGAGGAGTTGATCCAGGGTATGAATGCCTGCTGCCCTCCATATGGGCCAGGACAATGTTTGTCTATTAATGCGTATGCCTGTATTACCCCATAAGGGGCTTTCTCATGGATTTGTGGGTTCGAACCCAACAGACAGTGCACCCGTTGCCAAGCCTTGCGCAGGGCTGATAGTATCAGATTGGTGGGGTCGTGGTGGCTTATTCCCGTCCCATATAGGGCTGAGAAACCTGGTTGTGTGGACAGCAGGTGCCTTTCTATATATACCCATTGCGGCACATCAGGGGTTCCTGATAGCATGTACACCACTTGAGATAACTGCAGCTTGAGGGCGAAATTTTCCACCGACCGAAGGCTCAGTCCTCCATAAGTGCGATGTGCTTTCAGTTTCACCACGGCCAGGCGAGGCCTTGCCGAACCCCACACAAAGGATTTTATCTTAGTCTATTAAGCGTAACATGGACAGGGGGACCTGAAGGGGAAGCATGCCGAGGGTGTATACGAAGCGCGGAAGGGTGACCATTTTTACGGCTTGAACTCTACCCCACATGGAGAGCGCCAGTGTTTTCCATTTTTCAAAGTTGCATTGCATCTGGGTGATCAGGGGCATTAGGTTATCTGCAACCATCCCCTCCATTCCCTTGTTCACCAGAATACCCAGGTATTTAAGACGTGAGGGCTGCCAGTGGAAGGGGAAGCCGTGTATAGCTGCTTTTGTGGTTCTGTCTGAGATGGGCAATGAAATGTTCTTTAAGGCTAATGAGTGGGTTTAACCACAGCCTTTTCTGTAATCAAGGAGAAGATCGATTTTAGTGTGAAAAACTGCACGTAATTAGTAAATTGGTACAGCCACCAAACACGTTGCTGCTTCATAGATGTAATTTTGAATATCCACAGCTGCCAGCGGTTCTTTGCAAGGCTTCTCTCTATCTTGCAGCCAGTCTTTGGCAGCAATAATTTGCAGGCTACCATTTCCTTCAGCTTTGAGAGCCTCAGTCTTACATCATGCGAATCAACCAGCATATTTAGAATATATTGACTGTGGCCTCCACATGCCAGATGATGTTCCATATGGAATATACCTCATTTTCACGCATTATTTTTCCCCGCAGGGAATTACAACGTGGTCGTTACAACGACCGCGTTGTAACCACGCATACCATTACCCCGCAAGTCGTAACAACGGCTTGCGGAGGGGGGGGCGCTGGATGTTGGAATAGTATAATTTACTATTCCAACTCCAGTCTGTGCGGACAGTAGGGAAGGTGTTGGATTTTAAATCCAACACCTTCTCCCCCCTCCGCAAGTCGTTGTTCCGACTTGCGGAGTAATGGTATGCGTGGTTACAACGCGGTCATTGTAACGACCGCGTTGTAATTCCCTGCGGGGAAAACCTTTCGTGGTAAACGTTGTTTACCATTCCATATGTAATGTTACCACAAGAAATTTTTCTGTCAATGTCTTGGCATGCAACAAGTGTTATTTATATTTTCAGTTTTCCAGCTTAGGGTCTAAATGTTTGATTAAAAAAACTGTGCCACTGAGCTTGAAGCCTTGACAAAGTGGTTGTCGAAATCGAAATGGCGGCAACACAAATATACACAGTTCTACTAGTGGCTGGGCTTGATTGCTATGTGTCTGTATTGCTTTATATCTTTTCTACTTTTAAACATTGGCGGGTCTCCTGTCCCTTCAGCTAGTACTATTGATCAATTGCCCGCTAAATATTTCGTCTGATTTTAATGAAAAGTTTCTCCTTAACTAACATAGTTAATTTTTTTTATAATACCACCATTATAATACCTGCTTGTAGAGGAGATTCCTTTATGGCAACAGATTGCCTGCCCAGACGACGGAGCTAGGTACTGCCCTGAATACTGATTTGGGGCGGTATAATGCACCACTTTATTTAAACAGATGCTCTCTTCTGACTACTGTAAACTACAGAACCAAACCCCCAACACCTTCCGATCTGGAATCTACTCCTATTCTGCATTCCATCTACTCTAACATATACAACACCAAACTGCTGGGATCTGTATATTAGATAATTGCATTAGTAGGGTATTTTTATTGTTCAGAGTGAGTCATTCCTAAATATTGAGTTACTTCACTTTTTTCAATATCTAAATATGCAATATATACTTAAATATTCAACTTTTCCTGGAGTGGCATTTCGTTTTTAGGTCTCGCCTAGCGTTGCTGCGCACATGCGCAGCTCGCTCGGCGAGATTTATTGCTAATGAGGAGTTTGAGAAAAGGGCTTTAAGCCCCGCCCCTTATTTCCATTGGCTGGCGTCACCGTTTATGGTAAACGAGGCCTGCCATTGGCAATTAGGTGTTTGGGTTGCCTCCCTTTGGCTTTTTGTGCCGGCCCACCCGGACTGGCTTGCCTGCTTTGCGTCTGTCGCAAAGCACTTTCTTATCTTTATGGGGCCATGTGTTTCGAAACACATGGCCCATAAAGACAAGAGATCCCCATGCTCCGGCTGCAGCGCGGTCCTCTTTCACTTTCGGGACCGCGCTTGTTATGTATATAGCTGTCACCACACCCTGCGTTTCATTTTCACTAAAAACTAAGGAATGCATGTTTGAAAGCAACTTGAGCAGGAAAAATAAACATCCCTGGAACGGTCCGCGTCAGCAGGCTCCGCCCACTCGCAGCCAGAGGAACTCGCAGCCAGAGGAAGCCGATGCGTAGAGGCTCCGTATATAGGTCTGTGAATTTTGTGAAACGTTAAACAGCAAGTGTCTCAGCATCACTGACAAGCGGGTCATCAACCCGCCTACAACCCGACACTGTGCGCCAGTTTAACAACACGAGTCTCTAGCTCCGGGTCATGGGTCACTTCCGCCCAGTGGAACTGTTGTGTGCGGGTCTCTGCTGATCATTGCCATGTTTATTGCGCTCCCGCCCTCGCCACACCTTGCCTTTGTGATGCCTGAGTGCTTGTGGAAAGAATGGGATGTCCGTGTGTACGCTTGTGGAGTATGTCTCAATCAACACAGGTCCGTGTTGCACTGGAGGGGTGCGGTGCACTGTGCACACAACCCGTGGCCTTGCTTGCCGCCTACTGGTACTTGTGATGTAGAATGCCAGCCAGGTGAATGTGCGCACATTGCTGCTGTTGACAGCGAGTGTGGCTCTCCACACACATTCTGACAGCAGAGAGTGTGTGCACAAGATGCCTTGATGTGTGGATGAGTTGGTGACTCGTGTGTTTGTGACGTGACACAATAGTGCCTTGGAGAGGCTTTCTCCACACGCCGCTTTGCAGACTCACATTTGTGCCTCGGGTGTTGTCCGCGTGTGAAGAACAGTGCCTTGGAGAAAGGCTCTCTTCATGCACTACCGCGTGCGTTTGGGCTGTGCAGACAATAGTGCCAAATACACGGTCTTGCTTACACATGCGTGTTTCGTATGTGTACACATGTTCCCTGAAATTTGGCTTTCTCTACGCACTGTCTCACTGATCCCGTGGGTTCGTGGTGCACAGTAGCACACAATGGTAATTTGGAGGAAGTTTCTCTTCACTTCCAGCCTGTCAGTATGTTTGAGGTATAGAATGTGTTATCGGTGTGCATCGCATGACGCAGTGGCGCGTGCCACTAGCCAGGCACTAACTTGCTGGTTCGTGTGTGTCTTTTCTGCACACACAATGTTGTCGTGGAATGTGTAGCTCTGAATGGACAGCCTGACTGTGAGCTGGTGGCGTGCACCCTTTGGCGTCTTGGAACAGGCTCTCTTCACGCACTGATTTGCTGTTGTGTGTTTGTAGCCAGTGCGCACCAATGGCGCTGTCAGTTAATTGCATTTTTTTATTTAGTGAAAACTCGATATGTAGGTATTGCAGCGCTTTGCACACCACATACGTTACAGATGAAAACATTCGTTTTTGGTAGGTGCGCGGAGATTGTTATTCCTGATGACTGTGTGGGCGGAGTCAAGGCTGCTCTCCTTAGGTCCGTGACTCTGGTTGCCGTGGAGCTAATGGCGCCGTGCTGTGACGGTGCAGGGACGATGGCCAAGCAGGTTCTTGTCCTGACCGAGGCACCTCCCCTGGTGCAGCTGCTAGAGGTGCGGCCCTCAGAGCTGTTGCATTTTTCTGTAGAAGCTCTTCGGGGCATGACCCAGGGCAAACCGGAGGCACAGAGCTGTAGGGTAGTGGTAGATGGTATGCCATTGCTGTATGTGTGCGTGGTGCCTGTCTGCAGTGTGTGTGTATGCAGTGCATGTCTGCGGTGTGTGTGTGTGTGTGCGTGCGGTGACTGTCTGCAGTGTGTGTGTGTGTGCGTGCGCGTCAAGTAATCAGTATTAACTGAACAGACACAAATGAAACAAGATAAAAATACATTTTAAATACATCTTTATTGCTCAATCACGTTCTGAACTCCAGCATAGGTATTTTGGGGTGCTGCAGCTCCACCTGCAGCCCTAATTCCAGTGCCTATATCCGGATCATGTTGAAAATAATACTCCAAATATTACTTCTGCAAAAAGCATAGATTTTCTGCTCCTGAAAGTGTCGAGATTCACTCACAGCTATGCTCATGTGTGGAAGAGAAAATTGTGTGACTGGATATCTACTCACAGTATCTCTTGTAGAGGCATAGGATGCCCATTCCTGCAGGCACATAGCTCACAAATAAAAATCTGCATGTTCTTTTATTGCTACATTAAAACCGAGATCTCATTTTTCGTCTATAAAATATCCCATTAGATACTGCTCATCTTCCAAGTCCTTCTTTCGATCTGCTCCTATTTAGTTTCTTTTTCTTGGTTTATTGTTTTTAGGTCTCGCCTAGCGACGCAGCGCATGCGCTACTCGCCTTGGCGAGACCTATTGTTGTCGGTTTAGTGGGCGAAGGGGGACAGGACATGTGCACTTGCCTGGACAGGCGATGTGCACGCGCACGGCGTCTCCTCTCTAGCGATGTAAGCTTTCACACGCTCCCACCTTGATTTAGGTTTCAGTTTCACTGCGCGATGCAACTATACAAGGCAGACACACAAATTTCAGCGCTTCAGCATATCAAGAACTTTGTGCCGCATGGTATTTACTTTGCTTTTTTTCGCTTTTGTTGCCTCAACACACAACAGTATTGTTCTTGCCTCGCCGTGCTTTTTATCTGCCCCGCACTCTATCCTGCCACTTATCCTCAGGTTTTTAACTCGCCATGCCTGTTCCTCTGCCCCACACTGTCCTGCCACTTATCCTCATGTTTTTAACTTTAGGTGCCTGTTCCTCTGCCCCGCACTCTGTCCTAACACTAATCCTCATGTTCTTCAGTTGCGCTCTGTCTTCCCACCTATACTCATATTCTTGCTTCGCCCTGCCTTTCACTCTGCCCCGCACTCTGTCCTGCCAGAGCAGAGCTGCTTTAGAGCCATAGAACCAGGTCAGCAGAGCTGCTCTAGAGCCTAAGAACCAGGTCAGCAGAGCTGCTCTAGAGCCTAAGAACCAGGTCAGCAGAGCTGCTCTAGAGCCTAAGAACCAGGTCAGCAGAGCTGCTCTAGAGCCAGAGAACCAGGTCAGCAGAGCTGCTCTAGAGCCAGAGAACCAGGTCAGCAGAGCTGCTCTAGAGCCAGAGAACCAGGTCAGCAGAGCTGCTGTAGAGCCAGAGAACCAGGGCAGCAGAGCTGCTTTAGAGCCAGAGAACCAGGGCAGCAGAGCTGCTTTAGAGCCAGAGAACCAGGTCAGCAGAGCTGCTCTAGAGGCAGAGAACCAGGTCCGCAGAGCTGCTTTAGAGCCAGAGAAACCAGGTCAGCAGAGCTGCATTAGAGGGAGAAAACCAGGTCAGCAGAGCTGCTTTAGAGCCAGAGAACCAGGTCAGCAGAGCTGCTCTAGAGCCAGAGAACCAGGTCAGCAGAGCTGCTCTAGAGCCAGAGAACCAGGTCAGCAGAGCTGCTTTAGAGCCAGAGAACCAGGTCAGCAGAGCTGCTCTAGAGCCTAAGAACCAGGTCAGCAGAGCTGCTCTAGAGCCTAAGAACCAGGTCAGCAGAGCTGCTCTAGAGCCTAAGAACCAGGTCAGCAGAGCTGCTCTAGAGCCTAAGAACCAGGTCAGCAGAGCTGCTCTAGAGCCAGAGAAACCAGGTCAGCAGAGCTGCTCTAGAGCCAGAGAAACCAGGTCAGCAGAGCTGCTGTAGAGCCAGAGAAACCAGGTCAGCAAAGCTGCTTTAGAGGGAGAGAACCAGGTCAGCAGCGCTGCTTTAGAGCCAGAGAACCAGGTCAGCAGAGCTGCTTTAGAGCCTAAGAACCAGGTCAGCAGAGCTGCTCTAGAGAGAGAGAGAGAGAACCAGGTCAGCAGAGCTGCTCTAGAGGCAGAGAACCAGGTCAGCAGAGCTGCTGTAGAGCCAGAGAAACCAGGTCAGCAGAGCTGCTGTAGAGCCAGAGAAACCAGGTCAGCAGAGCTGCTGTAGAGCCAGAGAACCAGGTCAGCAGAGCTGCTGTAGAGCCAGAGAACCAGGTCAGCAGAGCTGCTCTAGAGCCTAAGAACCAGGTCAGCAGAGCTGCTCTAGAGCCTAAGAACCAGGTCAGCAGAGCTGCTCTAGAGCCTAAGAACCAGGTCAGCAGAGCTGCTCTAGAGCCTAAGAACCAGGTCAGCAGAGCTGCTCTAGAGCCAGAGAACCAGGTCAGCAGAGCTGCTCTAGAGCCAGAGAACCAGGTCAGCAGAGCTGCTGTAGAGCCAGAGAACCAGGGCAGCAGAGCTGCTTTAGAGCCAGAGAACCAGGGCAGCAGAGCTGCTCTAGAGGCAGAGAACCAGGTCAGCAGAGCTGCTCTAGAGGCAGAGAACCAGGTCAGCAGAGCTGCTTTAGAGCCAGAGAAACCAGGTCAGCAGAGCTGCATTAGAGGAGAAAACCAGGTCAGCAGAGCTGCTTTAGAGCCAGAGAACCAGGTCAGCAGAGCTGCTTTAGAGCCAGAGAACCAGGTCAGCAGAGCTGCTCTAGAGCCAGAGAACCAGGTCAGCAGAGCTGCTCTAGAGCCAGAGAACCAGGTCAGCAGAGCTGCTCTGAGAGCCAGAGAACCAGGTCAGCAGAGCTGCTTTAGAGCCAGAGAACCAGGTCAGCAGAGCTGCTCTAGAGCCTAAGAACCAGGTCAGCAGAGCTGCTCTAGAGCCTAAGAACCAGGTCAGCAGAGCTGCTCTAGAGCCTAAGAACCAGGTCAGCAGAGCTGCTCTAGAGCCTAAGAACACGGTCAGCAGAGCTGCTCTAGAGCCTAAGAACACGGTCAGCAGAGCTGCTCTAGAGCCTAAGAACCAGGTCAGCAGAGCTGCTCTAGAGCCTAAGAACCAGGTCAGCAGAGCTGCTCTAGAGCCTAAGAACCAGGTCAGCAGAGCTGCTCTAGAGCCAGAGAAACCAGGTCAGCAGAGCTGCTGTAGAGCCAGAGAAACCAGGTCAGCAAAGCTGCTTTAGAGGAGAGAACCAGGTCAGCAGCGCTGCTTTAGAGCCAGAGAACCAGGTCAGCAGAGCTGCTTTAGAGCCTAAGAACCAGGTCAGCAGAGCTGCTCTAGAGAGAGAGAGAACCAGGTCAGCAGAGCTGCTCTAGAGGCAGAGAACCAGGTCAGCAGAGCTGCTGTAGAGCCAGAGAAACCAGGTCAGCAGAGCTGCTGTAGAGCCAGAGAAACCAGGTCAGCAGAGCTGCTGTAGAGCCAGAGAAACCAGGTCAGCAGAGCTGCTGTAGAGCCAGAGAACCAGGTCAGCAGAGCTGCTGTAGAGCCAGAGAACCAGGTCAGCAGAGCTGCTGTAGAGCCAGAGAACCAGGTCAGCAGAGCTGCTGTAGAGCCAGAGAACCAGGTCAGCAGAGCTGCTGTAGAGCCAGAGAACCAGGTCAGCAGAGCTGCTGTGAGAGCCAGAGAACCAGGTCAGCAGAGCTGCTGTAGAGCCAGAGAACCAGGTCAGCAGAGCTGCTGTAGAGCCAGAGAAACCAGGTCAGCAAAGCTGCTTTAGAGGGAGAGAACCAGGTCAGCAGAGCTGCTTTAGAGCCAGAGAACCAGGTCAGCAGAGCTGCTTTAGAGCCAGAGAACCAGGTCAGCAGAGCTGCTGTAGAGCCAGAGAAACCAGGTCAGCAAAGCTGCTTTAGAGGGAGAGAACCAGGTCAGCAGCGCTGCTTTAGAGCCAGAGAACCAGGTCAGCAGAGCTGCTTTAGAGCCTAAGAACCAGGTCAGCAGAGCTGCTCTAGAGAGAGAGAGAACCAGGTCAGCAGAGCTGCTCTAGAGGCAGAGAACCAGGTCAGCAGAGCTGCTGTAGAGCCAGAGAAACCAGGTCAGCAGAGCTGCTGTAGAGCCAGAGAAACCAGGTCAGCAGAGCTGCTGTAGAGCCAGAGAACCAGGTCAGCTGAGCTGCTGTAGAGCCAGAGAACCAGGTCAGCAGAGCTGCTGTAGAGCCAGAGAACCAGGTCAGCAGAGCTGCTGTAGAGCAAGAGAACCAGCTGTAGAGCCAGAGAACCAGGTCAGCAGAGCTGCTGTAGAGCCAGAGAACCAGGTCAGCAGAGCTGCTATAGAGCCAGAGAACCAGGTCAGCAGAGCTGCTGTAGAGCCAGAGAACCAGGTCAGCAGAGCTGCTGTAGAGCCAGAGAACCAGGTCAGCAGAGCTGCTGTAGAGCCAGAGAACCAGGTCAGCAGAGCTGCTGTAGAGCCAGAGAACCAGGTCAGCAGAGCTGCTGTAGAGGGAGAGAACCAGATCAGCAGAGCTGCTTTAGAGGGAGAGAACCAGGTCAGCAGAGCTGCTCTAGAGGCAGAGAACCAGGTCAGCAGAGCTGCTCTAGAGGCAGAGAACCAGGTCAGCAGAGCTGCTTTAGAGCCAGAGAACCAGGTCAGCAGAGCTGCTTTAGAGCCAGAGAACCATGTCAGCAGAGCTGCTTAAGAGCCAGAGAACCATGTCAGCAGAGCTGCTTAAGAGCCAGAGAACCAGGTCAGCAGAGCTGCTTAAGAGCCAGAGAACCAGGTCAGCAGAGCTGCTCTAGAGCCTAAGAACCAGGTCAGCAGAGCTGCTGTAGCGCCAGAGAACCAGGTCAGCAGAGCTGCTGTAGCGCCAGAGAACCAGGTCAGCAGAGCTGCTGTAGCGCCAGAGAACCAGGTCAGCAGAGCTGCTGTAGCGCCAGAGAACCAGGTCAGCAGAGCTGCCGTAGAGCCAGAGAACCAGGTCAGCAGAGCTGCTTTAGAGGGAGAGAACCAGGTCAGCAGAGCTGCTTTAGAGCCAGAGAACCAGGTCAGCAGAGCTGCTGTAGAGCCAGAGAACCAGGTCAGCAGAGCTGCTGTAGAGCCAGAGAACCAGATCAGCAGAGCTGCTCTAGAGGCAGAGAACCAGCTCTAGAGGCAGAGAACCAGATCAGCAGAGCTGCTCTAGAGGCAGAGAAACCAGGTCAGCAGAGCTGCTTTAGAGGGAGAGAACCAGGTCAGCAGAGCTGCTTTAGAGCCAGAGAACCAGGTCAGCAGCGCTGCTTTAGAGCCAGAGAACCAGGTCAGCAGAGCTGCTTTGAGAGCCTAAGAACCAGGTCAGCAGAGCTGCTCTAGAGAGAGAGAGAACCAGGTCAGCAGAGCTGCTGTAGAGCCAGAGAAACCAGGTCAGCAGAGCTGCTGTAGAGCCAGAGAAACCAGGTCAGCAGAGCTGCTGTAGAGCCAGAGAACCAGGTCAGCAGAGCTGCTGTAGAGCCAGAGAACCAGGTCAGCAGAGCTGCTTTAGAGCCAGAGAACCAGGTCAGCAGAGCTGCTTTAGAGCCAGAGAACCAGGTCAGCAGAGCTGCTCTAGAGCCAGAGAACCAGGTCAGCAGAGCTGCTCTAGAGCCAGAGAACCAGGTCAGCAGAGCTGCTCTAGAGGCAGAGAACCAGGTCAGCAGAGCTGCTCTAGAGGCAGAGAACCAGGTCAGCAGAGCTGCTCTAGAGGCAGAGAACCAGGTCAGCAGAGCTGCTCTAGAGGCAGAGAACCAGGTCAGCAGAGCTGCTCTAGAGGCAGAGAACCAGGTCAGCAGAGCTGCTCTAGAGGCAGAGAACCAGGTCAGCAGAGCTGCTCTAGAGGCAGAGAACCAGGTCAGCAGAGCTGCTCTAGAGGCAGAGAACCAGGTCAGCAGAGCTGCTCTAGAGGCAGAGAACCAGGTCAGCAGAGCTGCTCTAGAGGCAGAGAACCAGGTCAGCAGAGCTGCTCTAGAGGCAGAGAACCAGGTCAGCAGAGCTGCTCTAGAGGCAGAGAACCAGGTCAGCAGAGCTGCTCTAGAGGCAGAGAACCAGGTCAGCAGAGCTGCTCTAGAGGCAGAGAACCAGGTCAGCAGAGCTGCTCTAGAGGCAGAGAACCAGGTCAGCAGAGCTGCTCTAGAGGCAGAGAACCAGGTCAGCAGAGCTGCTCTAGAGCCTGAGAACCAGGTCAGCAGAGCTGCTCTAGAGCCTGAGAAACCAGGTCAGCAGAGCTGCTTTAGAGGCAGAGAAACCAGGTCAGCAGAGCTGCTTTAGAGGCAGAGAACCAGGTCAGCAGAGCTGCTTTAGAGCCAGAGAACCAGGTCAGCAGAGCTGCTTTAGAGCCAGAGAACCAGATCAGCAGAGCTGCTTTAGAGCCAGAGAACCAGGTCAGCAGAGCTGCTTTAGAGCCAGAGAACCAGGTCAGCAGAGCTGCTTTAGAGCCAGAGAACCAGGTCAGCAGAGCTGCTTTAGAGCCAGAGAACCAGGTCAGCAGAGCTGCTTTAGAGCCAGAGAACCAGGTCAGCAGAGCTGCTTTAGAGCCAGAGAACCAGGTCAGCAGAGCTGCTTTAGAGCCAGAGAACCAGGTCAGCAGAGCTGCTTTAGAGCCAGAGAACCAGGTCAGGAGAGCTGCTTTAGAGCCAGAGAACCAGGTCAGCAGAGCTGCTCTAGAGCCAGAGAAACCAGGTCAGCAGAGCTGCTCTAGAGGCAGAGAAACCAGGTCAGCAGAGCTGCTCTAGAGGCAGAGAAACCAGGTCAGCAGAGCTGCTCTAGAGCCAGAGAACCAGGTCAGCAGAGCTGCTCTAGAGCCAGAGAACCAGGTCAGCAGAGCTGCTCTAGAGCCAGAGAACCAGGTCAGCAGAGCTGCTCTAGAGCCAGAGAACCAGGTCAGCAGAGCTGCTCTAGAGCCAGAGAACCAGGTCAGCAGAGCTGCTCTAGAGCCAGAGAACCAGGTCAGCAGAGCTGCTCTAGAGCCAGAGAACCAGGTCAGCAGAGCTGCTCTAGAGCCAGAGAACCAGGTCAGCAGAGCTGCTCTAGAGCCAGAGAACCAGGTCAGCAGAGCTGCTTTAGAGCCAGAGAACCAGGTCAGCAGAGCTGCTTTAGAGCCAGAGAACCAGGTCAGCAGAGCTGCTTTAGAGCAAGAGAACCAGGTCAGCAGAGGCGTTGTAGAGCCAGAGAACCAGGTCAGCAGAGCTGCTCTAGAGCCTAAGAACCAGGTCAGCAGAGCTGCTTTAGAGCCAGAGAACCAGGTCAGCAGAGCTGCTCTAGAGCCTAAGAACCAGGCCAGCAGAGCTGCTCTAGAGGCAGAGAACCAGGTCAGCAGAGCTGCTGTAGAGCCAGAGAAACCAGGTCAGCAGAGCTGCTGTAGAGCCAGAGAAACCAGGTCAGCAGAGCTGCTGTAGAGCCAGAGAAACCAGGTCAGCAGAGCTGCTGTAGAGCCAGAGAAACCAGGTCAGCAGAGCCGTTGTAGAGCCAGAGAACCAGGTCAGCAGAGCTGCTTTAGAGCCAGAGAACCAGGTCAGCAGAGCTGCTCTAGAGCCATAGAACCAGGTCAGTAGAGCTGCTTTAGAGCCAGAGAACCAGGTCAGCAGAGTTGTTGTAGAGCCAGAGAACCAGGTCAGCAGAGCTGCTCTAGAACCAGAGAAGCAGGTCAGAAGAGCTGCTTCAAAGCCAGAGAACCAGGTCAGCAGAGCTGCTTCAAAGCCAGAGAACCAGGTCAGCAGAGCTGCTTTAGAGGGAGAGAACCAGGTCAGCAGAGCTGCTGTAGAGCCATAGAACCAGGTCAGCAGAGCTGCTGTAGAGCCAGAGAACCAGGTCAGCAGAGCTGCTCTAGAGGCAGAGAACCAGGTCAGCAGAGCTGCTGTAGAGCCAGAGAAACCAGGTCAGCAGAGCTGCTGTAGAGCCAGAGAAACCAGGTCAGCAGAGCTGCTGTAGAGCCAGAGAAACCAGGTCAGCAGAGCTGCTGTAGAGCCAGAGAAACCAGGTCAGCAGAGCTGCTGTAGAGCCAGAGAACCAGGTCAGCAGAGCTGCTTTAGAGCCAGAGAACCAGGTCAGCAGAGCTGCTCTAGAGCCATAGAACCAGGTCAGTAGAGCTGCTTTAGAGCCAGAGAACCAGGTCAGCAGAGTTGTTGTAGAGCCAGAGAACCAGGTCAGCAGAGCTGCTCTAGAACCAGAGAAGCAGGTCAGAAGAGCTGCTTCAAAGCCAGAGAACCAGGTCAGCAGAGCTGCTTCAAAGCCAGAGAACCAGGTCAGCAGAGCTGCTTTAGAGGGAGAGAACCAGGTCAGCAGAGCTGCTGTAGAGCCATAGAACCAGGTCAGCAGAGCTGCTGTAGAGCCAGAGAACCAGGTCAGCAGAGCTGCTGTAGAGCCAGAGAACCAGGTCAGCAGAGCCGTTGTAGAGCCAGAGAACCAGGTCAGCAGAGCCGTTGTAGAACCAGAGAACCAGGTCAGCAGAGCTGCTGTAGAGCCAGAGAACCAGGTCAGCAGAGCTGCTTTAGAGCCAGAGAACCAGGTCAGCAGAGCTGCTTTAGAGCCAGAGAACCAGGTCAATAGAGCTGCTTTAGAGCCAGAGAACCAGTCAGCCGAGCTGCTTTAGAGCCAGAGAAACCAGGTCAGCAGAGCTGCTGTAGAGCCAGAGAACCAGGTCAGCAGAGCTGCTGTAGAGCCAGAGAACCAGGTCAGCAGAGCTGCTGTAGAGCCAGAGAACCAGGTCAGCAGAGCTGCTGTAGAGCCAGAGAACCAGGTCAGCAGAGCTGCTGTAGAGCCAGAGAACCAGGTCAGCAGAGCTGCTGTAGAGCCAGAGAAACCAGGTCAGCAAAGCTGCTTTAGAGGGAGAGAACCAGGTCAGCAGCGATGCTTTAGAGCCAGAGAACCAGGTCAGCAGAGCTGCTTTAGAGCCAGAGAACCAGGTCAGCAGAGCTGCTGTAGAGCCAGAGAAACCAGGTCAGCAAAGCTGCTTTAGAGGGAGAGAACCAGGTCAGCAGCGCTGCTTTAGAGCCAGAGAACCAGGTCAGCAGAGCTGCTTTAGAGCCTAAGAACCAGGTCAGCAGAGCTGCTCTAGAGAGAGAGAACCAGGTCAGCAGAGCTGCTCTAGAGGCAGAGAACCAGGTCAGCAGAGCTGCTGTAGAGCCAGAGAAACCAGGTCAGCAGAGCTGCTGTAGAGCCAGAGAAACCAGGTCAGCAGAGCTGCTGTAGAGCCAGAGAACCAGGTCAGCAGAGCTGCTGTAGAGCCAGAGAACCAGGTCAGCAGAGCTGCTGTAGAGCCAGAGAACCAGCTGTAGAGCCAGAGAACCAGGTCAGCAGAGCTGCTGTAGAGCCAGAGAACCAGGTCAGCAGAGCTGCTGTAGAGCCAGAGAACCAGGTCAGCAGAGCTGCTGTAGAGCCAGAGAACCAGGTCAGCAGAGCTGCTGTAGAGCCAGAGAACCAGGTCAGCAGAGCTGCTGTAGAGCCAGAGAACCAGGTCAGCAGAGCTGCTTTAGAGGGAGAGAACCAGGTCAGCAGAGCTGCTTTTGAGGGAGAGAACCAGGTCAGCAGAGCTGCTGTAGAGCCAGAGAAACCAGGTCAGCAGAGCTGCTGTAGAGCCAGAGAAACCAGGTCAGCAGAGCTGCTGTAGAGCCAGAGAACCAGGTCAGCAGAGCTGCTGTAGAGCCAGAGAACCAGGTCAGCAGAGCTGCTTTAGAGCCAGAGAACCAGGTCAGCAGAGCTGCTTTAGAGCCAGAGAACCAGGTCAGCAGAGCTGCTTTAGAGCCAGAGAACCAGGTCAGCAGAGCTGCTTTAGAGCCAGAGAACCAGGTCAGCAGAGCTGCTCTAGAGCCAGAGAACCAGGTCAGCAGAGCTGCTCTAGAGCCAGAGAACCAGGTCAGCAGTGCCAGAGAACCAGGTCAGCAGTGCCAGAGAACCAGGTCAGCAGAGCTGCTCTAGAGCCAGAGAACCAGGTCAGCAGAGCTGCTCTAGAGCCAGAGAACCAGGTCAGCAGAGCTGCTCTAGAGCCAGAGAACCAGGTCAGCAGAGCTGCTCTAGAGCCAGAGAACCAGGTCAGCAGAGCTGCTCTAGAGCCAGAGAACCAGGTCAGCAGAGCTGCTCTAGAGCCAGAGAACCAGGTCAGCAGAGCTGCTCTAGAGCCAGAGAACCAGGTCAGCAGAGCTGCTCTAGAGCCAGAGAACCAGGTCAGCAGAGCTGCTCTAGAGGCAGAGAACCAGGTCAGCAGAGCTGCTCTAGAGCCTAAGAACCAGGTCAGCAGAGCTGCTCTAGAGCCTAAGAACCAGGTCAGCAGAGCTGCTCTAGAGCCTAAGAACCAGGTCAGCAGAGCTGCTCTAGAGGCAGAGAAACCAGGTCAGCAGAGCTGCTTTAGAGGTAGAGAAACCAGGTCAGCAGAGCTGCTTTAGAGCCAGAGAACCAGGTCAGCAGAGCTGCTTTAGAGCCAGAGAACCAGGTCAGCAGAGCTGCTTTAGAGCCAGAGAACCAGGTCAGCAGAGCTGCTTTAGAGCCAGAGAACCAGGTCAGCAGAGCTGCTTTAGAGCCAGAGAACCAGGTCAGCAGAGCTGCTTTAGAGCCAGAGAACCAGGTCAGCAGAGCTGCTTTAGAGCCAGAGAACCAGGTCAGCAGAGCTGCTTTAGAGCCAGAGAACCAGGTCAGCAGAGCTGCTTTAGAGCCAGAGAACCAGGTCAGCAGAGCTGCTTTAGAGCCAGAGAACCAGGTCAGGAGATCTGCTTTAGAGCCAGAGAACCAGGTCAGCAGAGCTGCTTTAGAGCCAGAGAACCAGGTCAGCAGAGCTGCTCTAGAGGCAGAGAAACCAGGTCAGCAGAGCTGCTCTAGAGGCAGAGAAACCAGGTCAGCAGAGCTGCTCTAGAGGCAGAGAAACCAGGTCAGCAGAGCTGCTCTAGAGGCAGAGAACCAGGTCAGCAGAGCTGCTCTAGAGGCAGAGAACCAGGTCAGCAGAGCTGCTGTAGAGCCAGAGAAACCAGGTCAGCAGAGCTGCTGTAGAGCCAGAGAAACCAGGTCAGCAGAGCTGCTGTAGAGCCAGAGAAACCAGGTCAGCAGAGCTGCTGTAGAGCCAGAGAACCAGGTCAGCAGAGCTGCTTTAGAGCCAGAGAACCAGGTCAGCAGAGCTGCTCTAGAGCCATAGAACCAGGTCAGTAGAGCTGCTTTAGAGCCAGAGAACCAGGTCAGTAGAGCTGCTTTAGAGCCAGAGAACCAGGTCAGCAGAGTCGTTGTAGAGCCAGAGAACCAGGTCAGCAGAGCTGCTCTAGAACCAGAGAAGCAGGTCAGAAGAGCTGCTTCAAAGCCAGAGAACCAGGTCAGCAGAGCTGCTTTAGAGGGAGAGAACCAGTTCAGCAGAGCTGCTGTAGAGCCATAGAACCAGGTCAGCAGAGCTGCTGTAGAGCCATAGAACCAGGTCAGCAGAGCTGCTGTAGAGCCATAGAACCAGGTCAGCAGAGCTGCTGTAGAGCCATAGAACCAGGTCAGCAGAGCCGTTGTAGAGCCAGAGAACCAGGTCAGCAGAGCTGCTGTAGAGCCAGAGAACCAGGTCAGCAGAGCTGCTGTAGAGCCAGAGAACCAGGTCAGCAGAGCTGCTTTAGAGCCAGAGAACCAGGTCAGCAGAGCTGCTTTAGAGCCAGAGAACCAGGTCAGCAGAGCTGCTTTAGAGCCAGAGAACCAGGTCAATAGAGCTGCTTTAGAGCCAGAGAACCAGTCAGCCGAGCTGCTTTAGAGCCAGAGAACCAGGTCAGCAGAGCCGTTGTAGAGCCAGAGAACCAGGTCAGCAAAGCTGCTTTAGAGCCAGAGAAACAGGACATTGGGGCTTATTTACAAGCCCCTTGCGCCGCCGCTGCGTCACTTTTTCCCACACAAAAGTGAAGCACCGGCAGTGCAAGGGACTTGTAAATAAGCCCCATTGTGCCCATTCGAACGCAATAAAACAGTTGCGTAACCTTCACACCACGGAAAAGGTGAAATAAAGCACCAGTTTCTAAAGTTATTGCTCTTTCCACAGTTACTGGTAACTCAAGTCTCCTGCCTGAGGTCTACTACATTTATTGTAATTTAAAACTTCAGGTATCAAAATGCAAAGTTGTGTGAACTATTAGCCTTACACTGGCTGAACAACTGCCTCCTACCATAGGACTGTTACGAGTGTCTACAAATCTAAGATTGTATTTTGGGAAGTAGATGATGCACCTCATGCCTGCAACATAAAACAAGCATTTGCAATGCAATAGGGCTGGCATTACTAAAAGTTTGAGCTATTGGCGTTGCAAATGATGATGTTTGTTAGTTTTTGTATTTTTTTGTTAAAAATATTCCAGCAGTAGCATAAGTAATGAAATAAAATCCACGTAGACCACCAGTACCACCACCACTAATACCACCACCACCAGTACCAATACCACCACCACCACTACCACCACCGCTACAACCACCACAAGTACCATAACCACCACTTCAATTATTACTATTACTACTCTGTGGTGATAGTAATAATAATAGTGGTAGTTATGGTACTGGTGGAAAATTACTATTATAAATTACAATACCTGTTAATTTTTCAAAAGGCATTGCCATTTACAATACCAATAGCTCTAAAACTCGCAGTTGCGAGACCTATTGCATTGTAAATGCTTGTTCTCTGTTTCTGCCTGTCTCCTCAGTCTCCATAGCTCCTGTCTCTCATACCTTTGTTCTACCCAGGAACTACATATGTACCCTAACTCCACTCTGGCCTCCCAGCTCTTTTTCCTCCCATGTTATGCCCATTTTCTCTCTATTTTTTCTTTCACTGAATCTCTCATAGTTTCCCGCTTTTCTGTTGCAACTGCTTTGTGCCTCACCTCGCTCTGTTGCTTTCTCTTTCTGACAGTTTTCCTATTTGTCACTCATGCTTTTTCTATGCAGATAAATGCAGATCAATGGGACGTTTCTTTAGATCAGGCGAATGGGCCTCAGAAGCGCCTCACTGCTGATGTGGGGGAGTTGCTCCTAGGACAGGTGGTTGCTGTTTTCCAGGCGCTAGATAATCAGCAGCATCCGGTCTCCATCCTCTAGGTCTAGGAACAGATCATGGGCTCAGCGAGGGAACGGCGTCCAAAGTATGTTTAGACAAGCATTTGCAATACAATAGGTCTCGCATTTGCGAGAGTTTAAGCGATTAGGATTGTAAATGGCAATGCCTTTTATTTACGTTTTAAAACTCAAAACATAAATAAAAGGCATTGTCATTTACAATGCCAATAGCTCAAACTCATGTGAATGCGAGACCTATTGCATTGCAAATGCTTGTTTAATCTGGTCTCCTAGTATGTGGGTGACTATTGTCTTCCTTGTGTGGCAGTCCAAAAGTAATTGATGGTAAGAAAGTGGATCATCTAAAACAATCTTCTCTTATCTAAAAAAAAAAAAAAATGTCAGTTTGTTTGAACACAGGAAAGGAGGATGCAGCCACTTGTTTTTATGTAAATTGTTTAATGTTCATCTCGCTTGCTGTCTTCTCACGATATTTCACACCATTCTTATGAAGATTCTCATACTAACATCTATCAAAGTCTTCATTTCACTTTGTTCAAAGGCTTGTGTTGGTTTTTATTCTAGTTCAAATGTGGAAATTGTAACGAGGTCTCTGAAAGATGGCAATATATTACCTTAATGGTAAGTGTCGACAGCTTTATCACTTTTATCACTGCATATTTTTCAAGTAGACATTTTGTTTAGTTCTGCTGCTATGTTCTAACAGCACAGATGTCTGATAGATCTGGGTGTTCGCTCTGCCCCATCATTCATCTGCTTTCTTCGAGAAGCCTCTTTCAGTCATTGGCTTCAGACTTGTCAATCGCATCTTGGATCAGCATACAGGTCACAGCCTAAAGAAGAACTCCGTTTTTAGGTCTCGCCTGAGCCAGCGCATGCGCTGTCTCAGGGGAGACATTTAGTAAGTGGGTTTTCAAAGTGCTACCACACGCTTTTGCTGGCCTAGCGCTTGCGGTAGCACGCGCGCAATCGCCATCTGGCTTTCCTCTCGGCCTTTAGCCGTCGCTCTCCCTCAGAGCCTTGTAGGAAGGTGGAATCTGACTATATGGTTGCCCCCATTTTTTTTTATGGTGTTTTGCTGGTTTATGACTTAGTTGGACTGGGATCCTGCTATTCAGGGCCCCAGTCTATCTGCTTTCTCTGTAAAAAGGTTTCCATGTGCCTTAGGCACATCTCTGATTGGAATCTGGAGTGCCCTTATAAGTCCCTAGTATATGGTATACTATGTACCAAGGGCATAGGTACCTCAGAGGCCTACCAGGGGCTGCAGCATGTATTGTGCCACCCTGGAAGGCCATCCAAACTGACACCACAGGTCTGCTACTGCAGCCTGGGTAAGGTGGTGCATGCACCCCTTACTGTGATATAGGTTACCTATATCACTAAATACATACACACATATAAACCTATAAGTCACTCCTAAGGCAGGCCTTATCAATCCTAAAGGCAGAGTGCATGGTTCCTATGTGAGAGGGTGCCCCTGCATGAGCAGGGCCCCTCTGCAGCGTTCGGAGACCATCTCTGATGCTGTTTGTAGTGCAGCCTGACCATATACTCTTAAGCGCATTATATCCTCGCGGTAAAATGCTAACTTTGGAATGGCTGCACCTAAACATGTCGTGTTTGGTGTCAAACATCTTGGAATACTACCCCCCGCCAATCCTGGCGGCGGGGGTAGCATTCCACCCTTCTAGAGGGAAAGACATGTTAACTCTGGCTTACCCGGTAACTTCTTTCTGAAGCCCTGGCATCACAAAATGGATGCTGCTGCCACAGACACAAGTCTGGCCTCCTGCTGCTGGACGAAACTCCGGCAGGGGAGGCCTGGACAATAGGTTTCCTGTTGCAGGGAGGTGTGACCACCTCCCCAGACAGGATAATGTGTATTGGGGCTGGGTGGGTGCACTCTTAGAGTGCTTTGAAGTCCTGCACTGGGGGAGCAAAAGGCTCCTCTGTGCATATGCCAGTTCAAACCAGCTCAGGGGCTACCTGCCCCTGCTCTGGCGCGAAACTGGACAAAGGGAAGTGGGTGTAGCCACCCCTCCCTTGACCCTCCCATAGGTGGGGTCATAGAGTTAGTCCCTCCCTGTTTTACTGGTTAAAATGGGGAACCCTTGCCACAGCAAGATTAGATTATACCTGGACGAAACTCTGAAACTGAATCCTGGACCTTCGACGCTCTACGACAAGATTAGAGGACTGAAGAATCTCCCTTGGGGTCAAGGAGTGACTCCCCTGCTTGGCAGGCACCAAAGAAGCATCTGTCCGGTTCGCATTTCTGAAGCTCCCGTCGGACGCCGAAGTCATCGCATCACCAGAGGTGGATTCTCAGACTTCCCGAGGCTACCCTGAGTCCCCAGCAAAGCTGAGGCCCGTGGCTATCGTGGGTGACTTGAGACCGTGACCCCTGGACACCGAGCACATTTGCAAGTGCATCCTCTTCTGGGTCTCCCAAGAAGTCGTGCTTTGGGCTCCGAGTAGCCCTAGCCTCCAGCACCACCTGCACCGAAGATCACTGGCCCCCACTCCACGAGTGTCCTGTAAGCCAGATCCACGTGCGGCGTCACGAGGCTCCTTCGCGGACGCTAGCCCGTTGGCTAGTAGCCCTTAACGAAGGCCAATCCTTTTCTTACTTGGCATCCTAGTTGCTCCAGGCCTGCCCTCACTTATCCTCACTGGGTGAGTTCCACAGACCTTGCTGGTCTGCACCATCGACGATCTACATCTTCACCGAGACTTGCCGTTGCCAAGGCTTGTTGGGTCCAATCCGGTCGCCGACACCTCAGCACTCGACAGACATCGTGTACCAGCCCGAATCCTGCTCCTGGTCGCCGACAACGCCTCCTGAACCTCGTGGCTGAAGAGTCAAGACGACCGTCAACGCACCTGAAGCACTCGACATCGGTGGGCATCTGTCCATCGCCTTCCTGGTCACTGGCTAGTGACCCAGACTCTGTCCCCTCTGCTTTCAGGTTCTTCAGAACTCCGATCCACTCTTGGATCCACCCGGACACTTTTCTCTTGGCCGCCAGCAGCACTTTGCAGCAGATCGCCATTCGAATCGACGACGAAACCCGACCCCGAAAGGCACCTATGCACCCGGCTTCCCTGGGTGAGGTAACACGAGTACTCCGGTGCTCCCGTGGGTAGAGACTCTTCAAAGTCCTAGATCTCAAAGGGTTTTGTCCTAGTCCTCTTTTAAGTGTCCCTTTCCTCTATTTTCCCGATCCCGACTTTCTCCATAGAAGTTAACGGCGTATCGCGGTTGTGTATTTACACTGCACGCGTCTCCCGTGGGTCCCCTGTGTCACTACCTTGGGTGGTTCCTTGTGGTCCAAGCACTTCTAGAGGCTCTAGGCCTAGTGTCTAGTTCAGTCGTGGTTCGCATACCACTTTATTGGTATATGGTTTGGTACGCCCCTAGGGCCCAAACGTGTATTTGTGCTATTACTGTGATTTAATAACTTATAACTTATGTACTTCGAACTCTAGCCTCATAAAGAGACTAGAGGGTGTGTTTAGCAATAAATACATATATTTTTAATATATACCTGGTGTGGTGCTCTTTCATTTGGTCACTCAAGAGATTATAGACTGGTAAAACAAGCTGCTTTACATTCCTTCAAGACTTAGCCTGAAGGCTGCTCTCCATAGCTACCACTAGGATAGCTTTCAATAAAGGTTGTCTTTAACCTATCTCCAATAAGGGGTTGTTTGGACTGGTGCAAGGTGCCCACTATAATTAGTGGACAGCATATGCCAGGCCAACTTCTCACAAGCCTCCTCTCCGCCCCTTCCCTGCTGCTCTTTCACACCAGACACTTCACGCGCTGCGCCATCTGGCTTTCCTCTCAGCCTTTAGCCGTCGCTCTCCCTCAGAGCCTCCTCTCCGCCCCCTCATTCATTCACTGCTGATCCTCTCTCGCCCTCTACATGTGCCACATTTCTACACTTTACCAGATTTCTTGCACACATTCTTACCGGCAGTTGCCGCCGCTTCCAAGCTGCCGACCGTCTCTCCGACCCCCTATTTTTTTAATCCAATCTCACCTATGGGTACAGTTACCTGCTTGCTTTTTCAGGTGATACTTTTTTCTTTTCGTTTAAGCAGTCTACATGAGTGCAGGTTTTTCAACTCTCCCTCGTGTGCTTCTGTCTCTTTCTCCGTATTTGTCTGTCACCCATGTGCTTCCCTCCCACTCCTCACATAGTCTTCTCGCCCATGTGCTTTCCTTTCTCCCTGCCAGCTACACGTTGCGGTCTTTCATTTGATCCCCCCTTGTGTTGCTCCTCCCCCACCTGAGCCCCTTGTTTTGCTTATCCCCCCACCTGTGCCTTCGTTTTGCTTCCAGCCCTCACCCAGTGTTGTTCACCCATAATGTTGCTTTTTGCATGTTTTTTTTTTCTTTTTAGTTACCGATCCAACTCTGGTAACATCATAAAAGACAGCGGTCAGTATAAAGATAGGCTTGCCTGACGGGATATCTTAATCAATTTTTTGCCGGTAAACAAAGGCAGGCAGCTTTAATGATCCAGCAAGAAACTGTATGCTGGGCGCAGTGCAAACTCAATTATCGCCTGTTTGCAAATACAAGTCAGCACTGGCAGCTGGTCATACAAAAGATTGTCGTGGAAACAACACTACTTTCGGGAGTACTAAAACCCTACACTTCTGTCTGCTAGCCATTCATTTGCTAAAATCAGTTTTCGCTGCACAGATCTGTCGGAAGAGTCATCTCTTGATTTTTTTTTTTATCCAGGCAGGAACATGAGAGAAAATAACTAGACTAGGCTGTGAGGGGGCATTAGATTGTATCTCACCTTCTACCAAGAAAGATGCATGAGAGGTTGAATACTAGTGGTAAAGAAACAGTTGTTAACAGTTACAGTTAAGCCCCTGGGTGGGGTCTGTTATTTGCCCTCCCCCGTCATCGATCGTCCCCTCGCGCCACCGGACAGCGCGCCTGTGTTCCCCTGTCATTCCTACTGTTTCCCCGTAGGCTCCAACGCCATCTCTCCCTCTGTCTCTATCGATCAACCCCGTGTTTCGGGGTTCCCTCCTGCTTTTCCTCTGTACCTTCAATGATTCCCCCTCCTACGATTGTCTCGTTTGGTTTTCCCTCGCGCCCCTGCGATCTCTGCTGGTTCTCCCGTGCATCCAGCGATTTCGCCTGGATTTCCCGTCATCCTCTTGATTTCTCCTGTACCTTCAGTGAGCGCCATTGTTATTCCCCGTGTCACCTATGACCTCTGCTGTTAAGTGTGCCTCCAGTGACCTCTCCTGCATTTACCCTTTGCCTCAGATATCCCCTATTCCCCCGTATGCCTAGTGTGATGGTTGCCGTTTGCCCTGTGCCTCTCTCTCTCTCTAGTGGTCTCGCCCGCACTTCCATCGTGCCTCCAGTGGTCTCGCCCACACTTCCCTTGTGCCTCCGGCTGTTTCCAATACGCTTCTAGTCATCCCCTCTCTCCTGTATCTCCCCGGTTTCCATTCACTTCCTGTGCGCCTGTATGATGATAACCCCTCTCTGCCCATTGCCTGTCTTGTGCGGTGGCTCAAGATGCCTCCATAAAAGAATCCTTTGTGCAGCTGTTCCGTCACCTGGATCCGCAGCCATTAATGGCCTCTTGTGTGGGTGATTAAGGCCCGGCTGCGGCTCCCATTGAGCCCGGCGCTGACAAGTGAGCACACAGCACTGTTATCTGTCCCCTCCTCTCCCTCCAGATAAGACCCCCCACCCTGGGCAGGCCTGCCTGAAAAAACAAGCATTGGCATAGCCAATAGGTCTCGCCTTTGGGACCTTATAAGTGTTTAACCATGCAACAGTTAATGTTGTTGCACCAAGGATATTGTGCTGCATAACTAAATACTTATAAGGTCCCAAAAGCGAGACCTATTGGCTATGCCAATGCTTGTTAACTAATGCCCTTAGCTTTATGGGCGACTCCTTCGGCCTCCAGCGGTTTGCATTGCAGTGCATGAGAGATGACTCCATGTTGATGCCCCTATCTTTTTCTTCTCATTTCTGCTCCCTTCCACCCATCCCTCTTTCCCCTGTGTGTAAGCTCCTTGTTGCTCCCTCCCAGTTCTTCTCTTTTGCCCTGAATGGCAGCTCCTCATTTCTCTTGTTCTCCCTCTTCTGCCCACCCCCCCATCCCTCCCTCTTTCCTCTGTGAAACCTTTTGGCATCGTCTCATCAACACTACTAGGGTTGGGTTTTTTCTTAACTCCAAGGCAAGGGAGCCATCACAGCTTCCTTCTTCATAGAAGCAGAATCAGAACTATATTGAAAGCTCACTTGCCTTCAGTATACTTCTGTTTTTGTATCTAGATGAAATTATAGTTGGGTGGAAAGAGAGCCATTAACACAGTCTACATTTCTTTCTATGTCAAAGAAACTAAAGAATGGCTATAATGAAGGCTCCCTTGCCATTCAACCTTCATTTCACATAAAAACAAAAACACTGTAAAGAAGGCAAGAGAGCTTTCACAGTAGTCTCGCTTTTGCTTCTTAACTTTGTCTTACCTTAATGTGCTAACATTGTGTTTGCATGTGGTAGCACTTTAACTCGGACCAATTGGCTACTAGACAGAGAGCAATCCAACACTTGTGCCACCACTATATTCCTTGCTGTCACTATTGTGCCTTTTCTCCAGTTTGAGATCGGATGCCAACAAAAGTTGCCACTTAAATAGTCTTAAAGCCACACGCGCTGAGCTCAGGGATACGCTTTTCACTTGGGTGCTTGTAAGACTGGCCCTTTCTTATTGTTCATTATAATTCGTCGCTCCCTATCCGAATGCTCTGTCTACCTCTTACTGAAGAGAAATCGCTATGGCCATAAACCCAAAACCTGCAAGAAATCGTCCTCCTTTCTTGAAATGGCGTGCTTGAAAAAAGAAAAAACAGGATAACATAAAAGAGAGCACAATGAAGCATCTTTCCTAAATGGCAAACTTTGCTCTTCTACTAATAAATTGTATCATATTTCCTGTCAGCCTTCTCAGTATTCATATTTTAAAATTATGATGTACATAATATGACTGTTTTTGTTGTTAGGACAGCGTCCCTCTCAAGGGAGGTAGAGGAAGTGCGAGCATGGTGCAGAAGTGCAAGCTGTGTGCTAGAGAAAATTCCATAGGTAGGTCATTGATTTGTTTTGAGATTTATTTGAAAATATGAAAGCTGGTGTTAAAATAATTGCGTGCAGTGTGAATTGTCTCTGCCGGCAAGCTCTTTATCATTGTGGCTACAAGCCTTAGCTGGTGAAATTGAACTCAACAAGGTACCGTGAGCTTATGGTTATTAGAGGTGATTGCTTTGTCCACTAGGCATTGTTGTCTTCAGTTATGTTCTATATGGAAGCTCAAGTCAAAAGACAAAAAGAAGAGTATTGTTACACATCTTTTTGTTCTTTCCCCACTCCAGTTCATCACTGTCATTTTCATTCTTCAATTTCTCCAACCTCTTTAGAGGAGTGTTTTGGGTGAATGTAGTTTTTTATCCTGCTGCCATGACCTTCAAAATAGTTCAGTAAGCAATACTGGCAGTCAATGGAATATCCCTTTTAACTAACTTGTTCTATTTGTTTGCTAAATCGGGAGTTTCTAATTCACCACTCTCAATGATCATATCAAGCCATTGTACAAGAAATACCAGCATTTGTAAATTTAAAATACAATAATGTATTTTTCTGTGTTGCCTGCAGCTGTGCACCATACATCTTGCCTATGATCATCAAGAAATGCATTACTGCATGCAGCTAAGAAATATTTATTCACGTCCCCATGAAGTCTTTAGTGACTCTCTAAGAATTTGTCTCTATGAAAGCCTTTTTGCAAAGAAGTTTGTTGGAGTCGGTACTGCTGCTCCACTTTCTTCACATCATTTATGCATATGGACCTCAATATTTATGGCCCTGGGCTAGATTCAGAAGGGGAGAACTAATCCTTGCTTTCAACCCTTCTTTCCAGGGCATGGTAGACAAAGCTCTCTAATGGTACCCCTTGAGATATAATTTCCTATTTTGGCTTTTCCTGCCACCTTTATGCCAATAATACAAAGCTATTATTCTCTTTTCCGCCTTTTTATGCTTTCACAGCCCACTTTCAAATCAAAGCTGCCTTATGATCTTCCAGCACTGGAGGATACTCCGAACCCTGATGCTTAACTCGTAAAAAAAAGGTTGATTTGCTTCCCTGCAAACTTTTTGATATGTAATAAAAGTAGGAATCAGAATGCTAACCCTGTCCTGTGACTTAGGCATGTGCATCTCCACCCAGAAACATTGGATCTCCATATTTTCCAGAATGGTAAGCTGTGTCTAACTTACTTTAAAGTAAAACTCTTCATTGTGTTTTGTTTGGTGTTGATGACACTCTTCAGGTGGATAATGTTGTATGAAAATCAGTTGTAAGGCTATTTCGAGACTCGCGTTAGCTATACCGTGGATTTAACTGGCCTCACTACCCCAAATTAATTGTGGGGTACAGTTATTGACTGTTATTAGCTAAGAAAACAGTTTGTGAAAGAATCGGATCTACTAGAACTGTGAATGTGACGTGGATTCCACTAATTACCTATTCCGCAAACCGTTATTGGGTATGGATTGGAATTGTCTGTGTTTCCATGTTTATAGCCTTTGAGCTCATATTGACTTGCTTATCTTTCTTCCAGTCTCTGAAGATGTTGAATTGCATATGTTACTCAAATTCAAAATGAACTACCTTATTGTCCTGCATTGCTATGACCATGTATTAGCCTACAAAAAAAAATATTAATCTCAGGACTGGAATACTTTCACATTTTGCAATGGCTGTACATTCAAAAATCTGTCCACTGGTTCTGTTCCACACTGTCAGATCATAAACACCCTGGCAATAAGTGAAACTGATTTGGACAACGTCTTTAACTTTGCCACCAGAACCCTCATCAACCTCCAGAGACATACATCTACCTTTTCCCTAGACACTGAGCTAGATGGATCTTGCCCCTACACATGCCCACCCCAGCAGTAGCCTGCTAATACCCACTCCGACATCTTTCCCTACCATGTCACTGTTGTAAAAATGTATATACAAGAGACATTGAGACATTCAAATGGAAAATGTCTAATCTATCATCCCACCTCTCATTTATGACGCAGAATATATTTGTTTGACTTAACGACTCCCAATTGTTTTTTGTGCCACTTTATAATTATGTTCAGCAATTCTATAGAAAGGCTGATCAAGCGAATAAATACAAATCCTATTGAAATTCCAAATCCTTTGAAAGGATCAGCATAAATAATTACTGCACGATGAGCAGTCCTGGACAGTGGGTGCAGTGAAGATTCCATTTTAGAGGGCTGACTGCTCCATGGAAATGCATGTTCGTAGTCATTATGTCCTTGAGCGTGTTAGCAGCCCCCGTACTGCCGCACCACAAACCGCTTCACTTGCCCATAGTAGCATTCAAAGCTACTTTGATGATGTACTTGATTGCAAGGAGTCATGCAGTGTTGACATTCCCCTCCGAAGAACACAGAGTCAAATTTAGGAGAGTCCTTACTGACCAGACTAGATAAACGTTTACAAAACCCTTTCTTTGACCATCAGCCAGCACAGTGTGATGTTGGATTACCACAGATCTGTAAGGTTGAAATTATTCTCTAGAGTTGCTTTAGTAGGAGTGAAAATTGACAGACCCCAGGAGCTACCAAACCCAGTGGCCTTAGGGCTTCAAGGGACATGTCTAATGATCTTAATAATGGGGCGCTATCCTTAAACATGCTGCTATAACTTTGCATGGTTATCAGACTTGCCTTTGACTTTCAAAGAGAGGACCAATATGTCTTGTATAACTCCAGTTGGTGGGCCAGTGATATGCTAACAGGACGAGACACTCTATATGATTATTACCCCTTTCATTTATCCACCACTGCTTATGCCTCCATCTTTGAACTACAGCATGACCATATTCACAAGGAACATTTTTACGAGTCTTGATACATATAGACTCTATATAATACCAGAGTAGACCAGTGTCTGCCTAAAACATACCTGATTTAAATATATATTGTTACTCATGTACCTATTTGAAGCCATTGTCTGATGGTACTGTATATGTCTCCCACCCACCAACCCCAAACCACTATAATGTTTATAATCTTCCAACATTTCATCTCACTAGTTTTAAGCATCACAGGTATTGTAAAGCTAGAGTTAACACAATCGTAACCTGTGGCACACATCTAGGGCACACCCCTACTACACATACCAGCTTCATGACGTTACAGCAGGTATAATCATTAACCTGTCGTATAGACAGTAAGTGCACCTCGTAGACCTTAGCAACATATTTCTCTTTATAACTTGTAAATATTTGTGCAGTTATTAAGTATTGAGAAGTATGTTGTCATCTATCGTTCTGAAGCATTCCAGAGAGACTGTGAGGGCCATACAAAACCCAGAAATAACAACAATACATTATCAAACTGAATTTGGTTACTCTCCACATTCCTGCTCAGAAATTGCAGCCATGCATCTGTAGACAATAGGCAAATTGCATGATTCATATGTTTCCATGCACATATAAGATGTCTAAAGTATGCAAGGAAATCGTTCTCAGTTACTGAAATGCATCCTTTGCACTCAGTCGGAAGCATAATGTGTCCCTGTCGCAGCAAAAAAGTTTTCTTTGTACATCAACAACATTGGCTTTAGTTTGTTTTTTACAAACCTATATCTCTGAGCGCTCAGTCTGTTCCAGTAGTTTGGTAGTTTTTAAAACTGTAAAATGTTCGACTGGTTCCCAGTCGTCCTTTTCCTAATCCACCAAAAGACAGAGTAGTGGAAGCCCCAAATCAATACCAATGTATGGGTAAATGTGCCCTGTCTATCAAGCTGCGAGCCTACTCAATTGCTGTCTCAGTAGCAGCGGCTTTGCATGGAGACTATCTGCAATATATGAAGCAATATTGTAGTGGTAGTTGGTTTATTTTTTTGATCAAATACACCTCCTTCTTAAAGGTATGTCTCATCATAGTCCAAAACATAGCTAGCCAAAACATCAGTGAACATTGAAGAACTGGGTTAAGATCGAATATCCAGTGGCTCTTTCCCAAACAGCAAATCCCTCTGTAGGAATTGCACCAACTCTAGCTATAATACAGCTAGCCACATGGCTGTTGTGCAAGAAAGGTACTAACACCATTTGCTTAACAATGGTGAGCCTTTTTTGAGCAGTATAGCAGCCATAGATCGCTCGTCATTTTCAGAGGCCACTGCCAACTCTGGCCTTGCTGTCACATGTTCTCCACCTTTAAAGCTCATTAGGACTCGCCGAGGAAGAGTGGCCACAATACAATGCCACATATACCCCGCAGGATTGACTCAAAAACAGTGGCCACACCAGAATGCCATTGAAAGAGGAAACCTGGACTAGTGAACGAGTCCTCAATGGATTAATACATTCACTCTACAAACCTGTGTTTGGCCTCATGTTCCCAGCTTTGAATTCCTCTAGGTTCACTCAGCCTTTCATCCCTAGAAGATCTATAAAAATGAGTACCATTGAATTGGTAAAAATAAACCTCTATCATTCAGTACAAAGTACCCCATGGGGTGAACATACACTTTATAATACATGTTATGTTTATATTGGGCCTGAGCTACAGTAACAGAGAGTACCCATCCATTACACCACAGCAGTATCACAAATCTTACAGCTGGGAAAACACAGACATGGCCACAATGCAAATAGTTGATCAGCCCCACATGAGCCACCTAAAGTGCCAAGAGGTGGGGGGATTAGAGGGCAATTATTTTAAAGAGTGACACATACCACTTACATCAAATCCTTGTGAGTGCACATGAACAGGCAAAGTAGGCTGCATCATTACCTCAATACTTGCATTGAAATGTGTTTTTTGTCTGAGCAAGGATGCTGCAAGAACCTGTTGGATATTGAGGAGCTTTCTTAGATTGCGGCCATCTTGTTATTGCCTCATTAGTACTTTCTATTTACTTAGTTTGAATTCTGCCAGTCACCGCGTTTATAAAGTGTCTTTGATTTTAGAGCACTCTTGTACTTGTGCAGAATTGAGAGGATCGCCCTGACACACATTATGCCTATAAAGCACTTTAAGGTTGAGGCGAATGCAAGAGATGGTGTCTTGCAGAAAATACCAGTTGAATGATACAGACCTTTTAGAGTCGCATTATAAAAGTTGAAAGTCGTTTTACTCCACCAGGATGACTGAATAAGTTGTGTTTATAGCGGTATAGTTTGCTATAATGAAAGCACAAAATAATTTTTAAAACAACGGTGCATATGGTATTCTGTTGTTTATTTAAATGCTGAGGCACTGGGTAGCCAACTTTGTTTTATCTAGATGAGTGCTGTGTGTATGCTGCAATTAACTTGGGAGTGATGCCCAGAAGAGTGTCTTGGAGATCATGACTATAACAAAACTGAGTTTATTATGAATATGTACATATTTCTTCAATTCAGCTCTTTGTCTATGTATGGTACTTGTAGAAAACAAACTGTTATGCCAGGGAGCATCCGGGCACTAGGAACCAAACAATGGAGGAGAATCACCGGAGAAGGGTTAATGCTCAAAAAGCCAGGTTTTGATTCGAGTTCAGGGTGTTTTGAGTGGTTTTCATGTTTTGCTAAAATCTGAAAGGAGCGACCACCCAGGTGACTCTTCTCAATGGATGGAAGGTGGAGAAGGTGCATAGAAGCAGAGCCGAGGGAACGTCGTGGGGCATAGAGCTAGAATTTGGATTGAAGTTAGCGGGGCCCTTTCCTGTGGATGACTTTGTGAACTAAGCAGAGAGACTTTGAGATGATCCTCTTCTTAACCAGCAAACAATGACAATGTTTGAGTATGTGAGAGGCAGAAGCTATGACAGGAAATTTCAGAAGCAGCCCGACTGCAGCATTTTGCATGACTTGGAGTGCAGGGACCATACAGTCCTGGGTTCCAGTGTATACAGAGTTCCCATTGTTATGTACCCCAAAATAGGCCTAGTAAGTTACACAACCTTTTACCTACATTTGTCCTACCATTGTTCTACATAACGGGTCTGGCGCTGACCTTTTACCTAGTTAGGTGCTACATGACTGTTGTGTGGTTTTCTCCGAAAACTAGCCACATGTAATATGCATGAGGATTCTCAGTATCTCAGCAGGATTACCATCTTCTGCATAATAACTCTGTATAAGGGTCACCTCTATTGTCATCCTTGCCCGACATGCCCATAGTACACTTCTAGGTAGAACCCCTGAGGGTACCTTTTCAGGGATATAAGCCCTACATCTTCGCTGGGCAAACCAGAGGAGAAAAAGACTTCCATGCTGACGCGAGACGCTGAGGTTTCTGCACGCAGACACTCCAGCACACAGTGGACTGACATCCCTCGCGGGGTGTCCATCTCGAGACCAAGAGGGGGTCATTCATTCTCTCACATCAGGTAACGGGGTTGGCTTTATCCTAAGGGGATTCTTGGCTATACACCTACATCCATGCTAGGTACATTTAGTTAGGGTTTGCATCGTAGGAGTACGCATTATTACAGTTATGTATCTACATGCCTGCATATATTCATTGTTTTAGCACTATGGTAGAATTCTACCTCTTCTTTACTCTGTTGGTGCTCATAATCGTACATATCTGTGTCTGTCTAATTGTTGTTGCAGCACACGTATTTTACACTAGAATGACGCTAACTCAATAAATGCTTATTGAAAACGTCCCCACCGTTTGTTCTGTGTATCTCTCTGAGGCAAAGTGAGCACGAGTGACTGAGCGATAAGTACTGTACTGTTTCCACGATCCCCGAGGGATCCGGGTTGTCATGTTCAATAGTTGCCAGAAGCTATTCGCTTCTTGGTAAGAGGAGATAGTAGTAGCACTGTGAGCTAGCAGGACTAACAGACTAACATATCCTTTGGGGGGTGTCTGGAATCAGTCTGGACACCAATCCCTCCGGTTATGTTGTCCAAACACGCAGATCCGATATAGATTTGTAGGAACTACACGACACCATAGTCCAGTCTGGTGGTAATGACCGCATGGATAATTGTGTGCTAAGCGTTCTCCAGAAGGAAAGACTGAATTTTCTTTATCATCCTGAGTAGAGCAAAGAAGGTGTCCAAAACTTGCCCTAATTGTTTAGGAAAGAGGAGCTGTTGGTCAACTATGAAGCTGAGATTTTTGACTGAACATGCAGTAGTAGAATTGGGGCAACTTCCTATGACCTCGAACCCAGAGACCAATAGATCGAGGTTCTTTTCTTTGTCAAAAACTCGGTTTTTGTCTCTGTTGGGAGTGAGGCAGCTAGACAACCACCAGTCTGCCACAGCTTGCATGCATTGACAAGCAAGCGCGGGGTTCTTGGCGGCAGAGAAATAGATATGTGTCCTCTGCATATAACATCACTTCTGTACCGAACGACCAGATGATGGAGATCAGGGGTCTGATGTAAATATTAAATAGTGTGGGGGTTAACGAAGATCTTTGTGGTACCCCGCAGTTAGATGCAGGGTATCAGAATGGTAAGGAGGAAGGGATACAGTTTGAGTTCTTCCATACAAAAAATAACTTGGCCACTTCTGGGAGCTCTTACAGATATCTTTGTTGAAGAGGCTGGAGGGGATGACGTACATTCTCCCAAGAAAAGGGGGCAGAGCAAGTTCTAATAAAATAATTACACAAATCTCTTAAAATAGGGTTGATGGTCTCTTTGCCTAGAGAGATGATGTTGGCACTGCAGAAGTTTAAGGGAGATCCCAAACTGATAGTTCACATCGGGTCCAGAGGCTCATGTAAGGACAGTTTAGTGAAATGTCTAAGCTGCACAGACATCGCCAACTCCTAGTTGTCAGTAAATACAGAGAGAGAGTCTAAAGATGGTTGAGAGAAGGAGTCCTAAATGATCTAGATTTTATTGCGGAAGAAAGAGTTTAGATTGTGACACAACTCTGATGAGAGAGAAATCTTATTGGAGTAGGCTGACAGAGCAATGTGGTCTCTTCCAAATGCAAAGATCACTTTCAGTGCTTTAGATGATTTGTTTTTGTTCATACTAAAAAATCTTTTTAGTAGATCAGATAAGGTGTAACTCTTAATCGCAGATCTAATACTAATAACATAGCTAGAATTTTCATCATAGGATTGTCTTTATACCCATTATAACCGTTTGCATTTACGCATGGCCTCCATTAATGCCTCTGTAAAGCATAGTGCAAGTGCAAAAGGAGTTAAGTGGCTACAGGTGCAAGCAGGTGGATGGAGTAAGGGGGCTAGATGTAGAAAAATTCTAAGTGGCAAAGGACATATCTTGGCAACAAAACTGTAAAAGGCTTTGGTGAAGCTTATCGTAGGGAGAAACGGGACCTCTGAGCCTTTGTGTACTGAAAGACATATACTTGGGTTTTTATGCTTCGTTATTCATTTGTATGCACTACTGTGGGCAAAGAAGCATCATCCTTTTGATCCTGTCTGGTAATAGTCTAATATGTGTATCTGCGATTGATTTAGGAAATTAATTCAATCCAGTTGAAGAGCTGTGGTCATTGTGACCATTTGGGAATCAAGACTTGGTGTTCTGAGACCCAACACGTGTAGTGAGTGAGCTCTGATGCACACTGAGACTCAGCCAATGACTACTAGAGCTCTGCAACCCCCCTTCTCAGGATCCTGTTACTACTCCCTAAGGGATATGAGCAGAGGCTGGGATTGTAGAAGAGGCATCTTCTGTTATATGAGCATATCTTTTTGTGGTCAACATACTTACTTGTGTGTGTCTATTCTTTCTTATAGATATCGTAAGACCGACCATGAAGCCCTACAATGTAAGTCACTTTTGAAAGAATAAATGCAGCGCTTCAGTAGGATCAAAATGGTATTGCTTTAGGTTAGCGTTTTACTTGGATCGTTCTAATGGGTGATTTGGGGACACAGCTACTGTTCAGTGAGAGCAAAGTTTAAAATAATTGTGTCTTTGCTCATTTGCATACAAGGTTAAATAGATGGGGCTTATGTAGAAAACATCTGCTTAGCTGCTTGCTTACTTATGCATCATGTGAATATTTATTTACAATATAAAATGGTCATTGCCTCCTAGAATTTTCCTATTAAAATGTAAGTGGACTGAAATGAAGTAGGAGACCCTATTTTGCCCATATCACAAGGTGTCTTTAAAATGTGAACTAAAATGAAAGAAACATTTTTATTTCTAATCTATGGTTTCCAGTTACCAAAGGAGAGCAGATGAGGCATGTTCTGCACTTGCCAAAATCCCGTGTTTTCTCTCCAAGTCTGCTTGGGAATGATATAACGAAGAAAGACTTAGAAATGTACTGCTACATAATTTAAAATGTAATTCTTATGCGGAGTAGAATAATCTATAAAGGAAAACCTGGGTTCTGCGTATTTTCAAGAGCCCCCCTCTTTGTGGTAAAGTGGAACTGATCTTAATCAGTTGAAAAAATCTATGTTTATTTATTCTTGTGGATCATGATATAGGCTAAAGAACTGAATTTACACTTGAAAATGTATTTCTGTGACAAATAGGATTGTTTTGGCTGATGAATCGTAATATTTGATGCAACACTGTATTTGGCAAGAACAACATATTGATTGTTTTGCTTTTGAGTAGCAGTGTCTGCATGGCAGGGATTGTTATTTGATATGCAAACATTTAAATAAAATCTCAATTTTACTTTTTAGGCTGAAGACAATGAAAGATTTAAGACTATTGTCGAGTTTGAATGTCGGGGCCTAGAACCAATTGACTTCCAGCCACAGGTAGGTTCTTCTTGGTAGCATAAACATTAGTGTGGGTGCCGCCTCATTTTGGAATGGACAGTTGCGCTATAGTAATGTTTTTTAATTCATTACTCACTTGAACCAGATTTGAACCACAAGACCTCAAAATTAAATGTATCTGATGGGCTCATGTACGACCGTTTTTAAATGTCGCGAATGGAGATTATGCCAGTTTGTGACCACTAAAATGGCTTTTGCAATGTCCTAACCCAAGTTTGTGAGTGGGTAACCTATTACCGACTCGCAAAATAGGGTTTGTGAGTCGCTATTAGGAAGGGGCGTGCCAAGGACGTCCCTTCCTAATAGTGAGTCGCAAGGGCAAATACGATTGTTTTGCGATCGGAATGCGGTCGAAAAACAATCACAGTTTACTGCCTACTTTAGGTAGGTGGTAAGCCAGTCGTAGACGGAAAGGGGTCCCCAGGGGACCCCTTCCCATTTGTGGCTGGCAGTGAAAACATATTTAAGAGCAGGCAGTGGTCCTACGGACCACTGCCTACTCTTTAAAAATGAAACAAACGTTTTATTTTTATTTTTGAAACGCACTCTGTTTTCCTTTAAGGAAAATGGGCTGCATTTTTTTTTTAAGTTGTTTTATTTAAAAACAAACACAAACATGGTGGTTTGCTGTCCCCACAGGACACCATCCTTGTGTTATTGCCCATTCCAAATGGGTCGCAAATTGCGACCTGCCTTATGAATATTAATAAGGCAGGTCATATGCAACCCCATTGGGAATGGCTAATGTGTCTGAGACATATTAGTACATTTCATTTTGCAACTTGCAAATTGGTGTCGCAAAATGAAATGGTCGTGCATGTGTCCCTGAGCCTCTGCCAAACTATATAGCCATCAAATCCTTTGCTAAAGAGAATGTTTTGATACAAACGTATTTGTACTTTAAATGGTATACTCCAAGATTGGTTACCCACTACATAAGAGTAGTAATTCTCCATACCCAAATGTTTTATTGTACTACTACTCGAATACGAAACATACTTTTTCCTATATGCACTACCATGAGAAATTATTTACTAAACACATTTTATTAGTACTGTGCAAGTTGCAAAAAAATTCATGCTTCTTATTCAAGTGAAAGGGCATATCTTCCTTCCTAAAATCACTGGTCTCACAAAGATTTATTTTATGGGAGAGGAATGGGGGGCACCATAGTGATAAGGACAATGGCCCCAGTAATTTTAAGAATTGCTTAAAGGACAGTTGTTAAGAGAGGGTTAGCTTACCTTCCAGATAGGTTGTCAACAAGGCTGTGCAAGATGCATTTTAATGCACTGTTTTATCATTGTTTTGGTTTTTTAAATTATTTTATCATATAATTAGAATATGCAATTTTTAAAAAGATAGATCTTTATTACATTTTATATGTTGTTGATACAATGGGTAACACACATATGGCTTACAGTAACCTCACATTGTTGTTGAGGAAGGAAGTCCTAGATAGCACAGTCTCATGAGACCAATCAGCCACCGGATCCATGTACATTGGAAATTTCCCCCATATTCGGCAAAACCCCATGGTCAGATGGGCCAAAATGCTTGATCCAGCAAAGACAAAACACTTGCCAGCAGAGGGTTTAAAGCATGATGTTTGTTTCCGTGTCTGTGTACAGTGCAACAGATGCCGCAAGTGCATTCAATTTCGAACTTGAGTTTATCAAGTAACCATAACAATTAAATGACATCCCCACCCCAAACCGTGTATGTGCGATCAGTGCCCCATCCAAGAGTACACTAGTTCCAGTGAATATATGAATATTCAGTACTACGCCTCACAACAGATGCCCAAGTCTCTCTCATCATACCCCCAAGGACATCCTAGAAGCGGGGTCCAACACCTGGCCATCTAGTGTACCAACCGAGGTAAGGGGCCCAGCGGAAATTACCAAGAGAGGAAAAACCATGCCTAAACATTATCTCCCAGAGTAAAGGCTAATCGCTCAAGGGGGGAGGTCGTCCGTGCCGGCCTCAAGTAGTTCCAGGTAAGTGTCCCAACATTCCAGTGGATCCAGCCCCTCTCCCCTTGTGCGCAATCGCTTGTGCACCGATAGCTCAGCAAGCGCCCAATGGAGCATGTCTACCCGCCAACATTAAATTGGGGGCGCCACGGTTGACTACCAGGCCATAGTAATACACCGTTTAGCTAAGATGAGTGCTAAGTTCTGGAATCTCAACAAACCTTTGTTCTTCTTGGTGATACGTCCCATATCAAGCAAGTATCTAAGCGGGTCCAGTGGAAACAAATTATTTGTCACTGCTGATACCACCTGCGACACCCGTTCCCAAAAGAGGCGAATTAATATGCAGACCCTCATCATGTGAAGGAAGTCGGCATCAGTGGATCTGCACCTCGGACATACGTTAGAAGCACCACATGCTGCTAATCCTGTGTGGGGTGAGATTTGCACGATGCAGGAAGTGAAATTGTATTAGTCGAAACTGTGCGTTTCGTGTCCCCTGTTTGGCCGATTGCAAGCATTGGTACCACTGTTTCTGTGATCAGTCCCAAGCGCCAACTTCCACCAATCTCGTAACTGCGCATGTTCTGCAGTTGGTCTATTCCGCAACACAAAGTATAGATGTGTGATGGCCCTTGTAGTGTTCCCCCCCTGTTAAAGCCACTTCAACAAGTGTCCTCGTGGGGGGTTGCTCTCGATTGGATCCCCAGGTCTTATGCATCACATCCTGCAGGGCCGAATACAGTAAGAACTGCTTCGGACATAGTCCATGATCTAACGTCAAAACATCGAAGGCACAGAAACTCTCCTCGAACACTACATCAGCCCAAATTGTGATTCCTTCCGCTTCCCAATCCCATACCAGATGTATGGTCCTCAAGCCTGCGCATTCTGGTATGACTCAAATCAGTAGACTGGGCGCATAGGGCATACGGCGCTGCCCATCTCCGACATATCGTTTCCAGACGTGAAGTGCTGTGCGTAGCAGCACACTATCCACGTCCCGAGGAGGGATAGTGTCAAAAAGCCTATGCAACAATGGTCTCCCTGCCAGCTCTTCCAAAATGCCAGAGCATTCCAAAGACGGTTCTGCTGCAATCCGCATCGGGGCTCTGAGGCCACCTTCATCCAAGGAATCAAATAGTTTATGTAGAGCAACCCGTCTCCTGCCATTGCCCCAAATCAATTTAGTCAACCCCATTCTTCCATCTAGGAAGAAGGCCTTCTGGATAATCAATGGTAGGGCCGCAAAAAAACAGCATTTAGGCAATGGCTACCCTGTTCGTTGGGGACAAGGGTAGTTTGGCCCAAAAATGGAGGCAGCGGCGAATCGCAGTCACTGCCTTCCCTAGGTTCCCCTCTAGCAAATCATGCGTGTCATTGTACACCTGCACTCTCAGATATTTAATGGAGTATGTAGGAGGCTGGCTTAGTATATGGTGCACACTTATTTAAGTGATGCACCTTGTACTAATCCAGACTACCCTTATGGTGATTTTAGTGGTCTTTGATAACCTTTGGTAGCTGTGGCGTGAAGCCTTCAGGCTTATCTTGAAGGAGTGTAAAGCAGCTTGTTTTACCAGTTCAATCTGTAGTGTAGATTGGATGAAAAAGAAACCTCACAGTGTTTAGCAAAAATACGTCTATTTATTACAACACACTGTAGCATTGGTATATCTCCTACCCAGAGATATCAACACAATACACAAGAATACTTAAAAAGCAATCAGGTAAGTAGCACAAAATACAGTGGTCTCCAGGGGGGCGACCCAACAATATATTAAGAATGTGCAATGCGAACTGCAACGGAGGACAGGACTTGGACCAGAAGACCCAGAGGAGCCGGGGACACAAGGAACCACCCAAAGTAAGTACCCAGGAACCCCACGGAGGATGTGTGCAGAGTTGAAACACAGCAGCATGCTCAATAGAAGTCAATGGAGAAGTTGCGGTTGCAGTTTTAGAGAAGGACTCTTCCCGGAGGACCCTGAAGAAACCCTTTGGAAGACTGAAGGTTGGAGAGCCACCCCACCCGTGTATGCCCCAGGAACCAGATTACCTGCACCAGGGAAGCCGGGTGCATAGGGGTGAAGTGACTTCGGAACCTGCCGTAGACAGCAATAGGAGACTTTGAAGAAGCTGCCTCTGGGGAAAACTGTGAAGGAGTGCAGTGGAACTAGAGAGTGGATTCTGGAAGTAAAGAACCTGCAAGCAGAGGGAACAGAGTCTATACCACTCGGAGGTGACCAGGAGGCACAGAGACACAGTGCTCACCGATGTCGGGAGGTTCTGAAGGGTCAGCAGTGACCTTGTAGCTGCAGCTGTGAGGACCAGGTGACGCTGTGGAAGACCAGGAGCCTTTCACGAGCTGTCCCACGTTGGATGTCGATGTCTAGGTGGTCGGTGTCTGGCGGGAGCACCAACAAGCCTTTGTAGCTGCAACCGGCGTGGCAGACTAAAAATGAGCAACGTTGGAACCAGCAAGATTCAAGGGACTTACTCAACAGCAGGAGAGTCGGAGCAGGCCCGAGCAAGCAGGGGAGCCCACTGAAGCAAGAGAAGACCCTTGAGATTCATGACTGATATAATACTTCTCCACATCAAGCCGGATCGAGGGAGGGATAACCCTGACCATAAGATGACTAACATTGTATATGTTTTATTGTATAATTGTGCATTGCTGCATGTGGAACCTGGTCTCCTTTTGTGAACAATAAAAATCTGATTTATAAAAAAAAAAAGGCAGCCCAGGAGTCGCAAGAGGACCTCGAGCAGCTCACCAAAGATGGGAGTTCCTCGGTGCAGAGGATGCAGTGAGGACGCTGATCTTGATAGGAAGAGGTGCTGGAGCTTCTTGTATCCTGAAGATCTCTGGAGTGCAGAGCCAACAAGCCTTGGCAATGGCAATTCGACGCTGTGCCCCAGAGATTTTGTCCCAGTGACTCCGAGGGATACTGGCCTCAGAATTGCAGAGAGGACCGGTAGGGCCTTGAGGGAGGTGCAGAACCACCACCTGTGTTGCTGAGCCTCGGGAAGTCCATAGGGCGATAGGAGCAGCAGACCAGTCAGCTTCGTTGCGGTGCCTGCAGATGCAGGGGAGTGACTCCATCACTCCAAGGGAGATTTCTTTGGGTGTCCTTGATGCCCACAGGTCTGTTGAGGAACCTTGATGAAGCACAGACGACGACGAAGAAGACTTGAACAGCGAGACCAGGAGCAGCAGTCTTGGTTCCAGTCGATGTCCAATGAAGTCCAAGTGTCCAGACAAGTGAAGAGCGACGTAGTTTCAGGGTTGAATCTTGTCCCACGACGAATCTAAGGACCCACCCACAGGTAAGCCCTTAAGAACCCTAAGGAAAGGTTTGGAACAACTCTGGGGTCCCTCCCAGAGAAGGGGCTGGACAGAGGGGAGGATACTCCCATGTCCTTTGTCCAGTTTTGCGCCAGAGCGGGAATCAAAGGTTCCTGAACTGGCTGAAACTGGAGTATGCAAGGATGGCACCAAATGTGCCCTTCAAAGCAGTCTGGTGGCGCTGGTATGCGCCCCCACCCAAGCCCAATACACTAAGCCCTGTCTGGGAGGTGGTCACACCTCCCTGTGACAGGAAACCTATTATTCTACCTTACCCTGCTCTAGCTCAGCAGCAGAATTGTGTCTGTGGTCGGCAGTAGCACTAGCTTGCTGGCAGACCCCGAGAGGCTGTTACTGGGAGTACAGGGAGTCCCCTAAGGAGCCCCCAATACATGGGATCATACTTCCAACACTGGAATCGGTGTTGGGGTATGATTCCAACATGTTTGATACCAAACGTTACCGGGTTCGGTGCAGCCACCTTATAGTTGGACATCTCATAATGACTGATGTCCACGACATGTCTAAAAATGGCTGACTGCACTTCCAAAACCTTGAGAACCAACTCTGGGTTTTTAGGGGTGTCCTGCTCATGCAGGGGCGGGCACCCTCACACTTATAACCAAGCACCCTGCTCTCAGGACTGGAGAGCCTGCCATAGGGGTGACTTACAGGTTTTAAGTGTAGTGACCTTGATATAAGGAAAATTATATTTGTTGTGAGCGGTGCAAGCATCAACTTACACAGGCTGCCAGGGTATGCCTGTAGTCACAGTTTAAGTGGACTCCCATGGATGCATAATACATGCTGCAGCCCATGGAAAACCCCTGGTGCAGCTATGCCCTCTGTACATTAGTACCATATACTAGGGACTTACAAGGGTACACCAGTAGCCAATTTAAGGGAGAAAGCACTGTTGCTGGGGTCCTAATTAGCAGGATTCCAGCAGACTTGGTCAGAAGCACACTGACAACAGGCAAAAAGTGGGGGTAACTATGCTAGCAGGATCCTACCTTCCTACAGAGTCACACCGCCAGTTAAGTTCCGTACGCTGCATTGTATCCTGATGGTACCCAGGAATAGGCAGCAGCAGGAATGAACAGGATTTATCCCAGTTAACACAGAGGCAAGACATAGCTCCAAAGGTAGTCAGCAGAGCCATGACCTCTGGTAGTACCGTTAGGCCAGCTCTCAAATAAATCAATGAGTTGTTTGCGTAAAGGGACACTATTTGGGGGTGTTCAAGCCCCCACAAGACCCCACTGTTGCATCCGATCCCAAAGCATACACGCCAAGGGCTCCACTGCTAAGGCGAACAGTAGAGGTGAGAGGGGTCAGCTCTGTCGTGTACCTCTAGCCACCATGAATGAAGCAGATATTACGTCCCTTGTTTGCACTGTGGCAATCGGATTAGTGTGCAGTAACGCTACCTTACGCAAGAATGGAGGGCCATGAACTGCCATAATGTAAGCCAACCCAAGGTGTCAAATGCCTTCTCTATGTCAAGCGGGGTGGCCTAAACCTCCGTACCAGTGCGTCTTGCCCAGTCCATAAAATGAACAGCCGCCTCAAGTTAATGAAGGCGTTGCGCCCGGGTATATGGCCTTTTTGGTCAGAATGCAGTATGGAGGGGACTATTGTAGTGAGATGGGTAGCCAGGACCTTCCCGAGAACGTTGTAATCCAGATTCAGGAGAGACGGGGGTCAATAGGATGCCCCTATTAGGGGATATTGCCCTGGTTTGTGAAGGACTTCAATCACTGCTTCCCTAATAGAAGTGGGCAAGTGCCCACTAGCCTACGCACATTCATACACCTGAAGGAGGCACGGGGCCAATCGAGTACTGTAATGGGCATAAAATTCAATCGGGAACCTGTTGGTACCTGGAACCTTCCCTTGGGCAATCTGGGTGATCGCCTCTTGTACCTCTTCCTATATGAGTGAACTATCTAATTCCTGGGCCTGGAGGGGATCAACGGAAGAAGTCAAATATGTAGTAAGCATATCTGGATGCATCTCAGAGGGCTCTCTGTACAGACCCCGGTAATAATTCTCAAAATTCCTCATTGATCGCCTCCTGCGTGTTTAGTAACCACCCTGACTGCTGTTGGATAGCAGTGATAGAAAATCTGGGGGATTCCGAACATAGCAGCCATGTCAGTAGGTGACTCACCTTATCTCCATGTTCGTGTTGTTGCTGTGTGTATACCTAAAAATCAAATTTGGACAACCGACTGACTGGCCAATTGCCGGTATTACTTTTGCAAGGCCAAGAGAGCCACGAAAATGGTCACGGTCCGTCAGACATGTGCGTTCCAACTCTCCCAAACTACCCTCCATCGCAGTCACCTCGTCATTCAGCCCCCTACGCACCCCGTACATTGTTTTCATACATCAGCCACGTAACACAACTTTGAATGTATCCCATACGACCAAAGCATTCAGTGCCGTCCCTTTGTTGTCTTGGAAGTAAGCATCAATGGCCTCACCAGTCTGAGATTGAAATCCCGTGTCTGCCAAGGCATCAGTTTGTAAGCACCAAGAGGGAATCTTCAGTCTGGATCTCCCCCACTTCAGTGAAACCAATAAGGGATTGTGGTACAACTGGGTCTTGCCCAAGTACTCCGCTCCTGTGCACAGTGTAATCATCGCGAAAAGGAACGAAGACCATATCTAGTCTGGAATGTAGCTTGTGTACCATCGAGTAATGGGAATATTCCCTGTCAATTGGGGTGCAATGAATGCCAAATATCTCCTAAATCGTGAGCCCACGTGTTCAGGTGTTGTGAAACAGAGCAAGGGTGTGCCCCTGGAATGGGGGTGGGGGGTGGATCTCAATTGTAATCCCCGCCCCAAAGAGCATGTGCTGCTGTATCTGGGAGCAATACGTGGGTTAGGGTCAGATAAGATGTGGATTGCTAATCAGTTTGGGTGTAAACCGCTACCAGTGTTAAGGATATTCCATCAAGCATCCCTCCCATCACGACATAGCGGCCATCAGGGTTGATCCTAGTGTGTGATATTGTGAAGGGCACACCCAGGGCCACCCATATCAGTACACCCCTTGCATAACTAGAATATGTGGTACCATAGACCCTGCCCTGCCATCCTTTACCCAGTCAGCGAGTTCCAGAGATGTAAGGTGCATCTCCTGAAGACCAGCAAAGTGGGCCCCATGTCCCTTTAGGTAAACATATATCCTGTGGCGCTTAGCATAAGAACCCATACCTCTCCTATTCCACGTAAGGAACATGTATTCTGGTACTCTCATGACAAAGTGCAATTATAAACCTGCACGCACCCCAAGACAGAAGCCATTCAGAGAAATCTAGCACCCAGCACCGCACACACGCGTTCCCAATCCCCAACATTGTCTCAAACTCCCTTCCCCAGGCAATTGCGCAACAGTGCAGCAACAGGCCAGGGACCCCACAACTTGTGTGAACCAAATCATGGGAAAATGCAGCGGATTGTAGGGGGAAATGCGTGGCCACCATGGATCGTTACTTTCAGAAAATCGCTCAGCATGTCCTGAAGCACCGGAACAAAGGTAAGCCGTTTCCCTGCCCGCCGCCCTCCTTCAAATTGGCTCCCCCATTTGAAAAGCAGAACAACCAGTCCAGCGGACTCTCTTAGAAATAAGAAAAGGATATGAGCACAAGAGTCAGCCAATTTAATCAGCAGTCATCGGAGTAACCACAGGACCCTCCTGCAGTGTATTTGGTAAGTCATCTGGCATGGACAGACTGTCCACAGCGACTATGATCCCAGGACTGCCCCCTAGGCCAGGGGACCACGCCCAAACCAATGCAGCCACCACTTGTGTCCTCTATTGTGCGGTGTGGTCCTAGGAGGGGCAGGAGCGGTATTTACGATTGGAGCAACGTCTATTCTGAGCAGGATGCCAACCCTCCTCCGCTTCCTGTCGGTCCCATAAAGGGTGCTCCCCTTTGGACTCCAGCCAGTTCCATGCTGAAGGATCTTATTGTAGTCCTGGTAATTGAACAGGTGGTCCACCACGGGATGTGGAGGCGCTCCCGGTGACGGTAGTCGGGCCGGTACTCAATGAGCCCGCTCAGCTGAAAAGAACATAGACTTCCTACCTCCCAGGACTGTGTGTCAGCCATTGTTCTAGATACAGGTCCATGCTCGGGCCTTCATTCTTATCGGGTAGGCCCAGCACCGAGATGTTGTTCCGTCTCGAACGCCCCTCTGCATCTTCGGCCCTTTGCTTCAATATGTCCACCTCTCACTGCAAAGCGGGTTGCATCTCCTTTATGGTCACATCGTGGGTGGTTTATCTGGTCTACAGTTTATTATGTTCCTCACGCATGTGGCCCATGTCAGCAATCAAAGTGTCTAGTTTAGGTTGCAGTGTCCCTTTTAAGCCTTGCACATTTGCTAACAGTTCTGCAAACTTGGCATTAGTGTCCTGTAACACATGATCAGCACTGGGGGGCAGCCCCGTCAGGGGTGTCCCCATCTCGGATAAGGCGGGAGCCTGCTGGGCATCCCCAGGCTTGGAGTCTTTAGGGGGCACCATAATGACCGAAAAGGTGGCAGCGTGCACTTGTAACCCCCTCCACACCGTGGTAGCAGTACGAAATGGGTGTCTCAGGCGTGCCCCGTCAAATGCAGTCCAGTAATAAACGAGTGCACCTCCCACAAGCGGCTCCCCATAGAAGGAGACCTCACCTTTAGCGTAGTTGGGCACAGACTTCTAGCCGTCTGTGGGGTGGGCTGGTACCTCCTCATCCGACGAGATGGGCCTTCTATGGTAAAGAAGAAGGTGGGGGGCAGGTGATAAAGCAATGACCGAGGTACAGAGTCTCTTCTGTCACCCAGAAGCGCCAAGAAATGCCCCACCCTAATGTCCACACAGAAAGGGCGGCCTGCCGGCCGATGTAAGGAGTCTCCCCTAAACAATGAGCCAGATCAATGAGGCATAGGTAGGGAACCCGGATCAAACCTGTCCCAGGGCTGTAAGGGGTGGAGGGTGTTGCCCTGCAAATCCTCCCCGCAGTGCTAGTCTCTCAGGTCCGGCCCTTGTAGATGAAGGGGTGGGGGGGCTCGCCTACTGCACCAGAGCGTGGCCTGCTTTGCCCCCAAGAAGTGCAGCTGGGTCTCACAGTGGCAATGTGTTCGGTGTCAGTGCCTTCCTTTCACAGTACAAGCAGGCCCGGTTCTAGAGGGTGGGCCTGGTGCCCACCCAAAGAAGATCCTGGCCCACCAAAGGCCATTCTAAGTGGAAAACCAGGTGCACATATCTGGGCCAGCTTTCCTGCTGGCGCACAACCCGAAAGGCTGCTGTAGCTCGAGTGTGACTCTTTGCAAGCCACAGAGCCAGCCGGTCCACTGTCATGGGCAGAATGACAATGGGCCGGCAGAGGAGGCACAGCATGGTTCATCTCCTCCCATCCCAGGTCTCAGGTGGTGACTTTGGTTCCTCATGGAGCTGCTGATGCTTTTGAGCAGCACAATTAACAAGTCTTAGGCGGGGGACGTTGCCTTTAGTCCCTCGCACCAGGCCTCAACGATCAGATAGAAAAGCTACGGGGGCTAGTGCCAGCATTCTTGGTTTAAAAACTGTGCAGTGACATACCAGATTGAGATTGGAAGTTTCACTCTAATGAAATTCCATCCATTTATAGATTGGGGAGGGTGCTGTACACAGCTTAGAGTGATGGAACTTCAGAAAAAACACTAAGGACTGAAATAACTTTACATTTAAAGACAAGCATTTGCAATGCGATAGGTCTCACATGTGCAAGAGTTTGAGCTTTTGACATTGTAAATGACACTGCCTTTTATTTGTGTTTTGAAAACCTGCAAGCGGTGCGTAAACACGCACTTTGTACTTTGCAGGTTTTCTTAACACATAAATAAAAGGCATTGTCATCTACAATGCCATATTGCATTGTAAATGCTTTTCGCAGTGTTGTTTATTCTATAAACTATCCCTTCTGTGCCTTCCCGCTCACTCCTTTGTCCGTCATTCTCTCCTTTTACACCGTTCCTCCCTGAACCTCCCTCCCTGCATTACTTATACAGTTTAAACGGCAATGTAGTTAAAATAAAGTAAATCAATGCAGCTATGTATACGCTTCTTGGCATTTGGATCTTTCACAGAAACAGGCTGCAAATAGTGAATAAATAATTCATGGTACTGGAAAGCACTTTTGAGTGTGACATCGCAAATATCGTTGTGGATAATGGTTCTCATGACTGGCTAGACTGAGCGAGTAATGTTCCTGGAAATGTGATAACACTGGTGAAAATCACAAGCGGCTCTTCCTACGGAGAAATGAAAGAATAAGTGGGACTTAACCCTATGTTCCATTCAAGTTGCAGATGTCTAGTGCGCCGAACAGCTGCTGTCGTGAAGCACAGTAAAACTGGCTGGTCGGCGTTAGCACGAAAAGCACTCTATTACGTCACCAATTTTCTTACTGTCATTAACATGGTAGTCCTGACACCTCCATAGAAGAAAGACTGCTGTGCATGGCGATAGCTTAGAGTTGTATAGCAACCACGAAGGGTGGGTGTGGTGAATTGGTCCTGCAGGAAGAATAACTTCGGACTGAAGAAGATGCTTTCGATTTCAAATAAGCTGTCCTCAGTTTTGGAACCCTGGAGGCTACAGACAGTTGAGAGGTAAGGTTATATGCGTGAGATCACAGTGTAAGGGGAAGGAAAAGATAAAGTGAAGAGTTAGATAAACTAAAAATCCAGAGGCAGTGACAATTGAGGAGTATTAGATTAATAACTAGATGAGGTTCTAACAAGCACTTGGGAACGTAAACTGGAGTTGGAGAGATAGCCAGTGACGGATGTTGACATGCTAAGGAGGCAGGAAGGGTGACCTATTCGAGGGACAGGGCGGCTAAGAGATGAACAGATCTGTAGGAAGGTGGACGCACCTGGGTGCCATGCTGCTTAAAAAGCAAGCGGTTGCAGGTCAGCATGTCGCCATGCTATAGGAGAAAGTAATTTAAGAAAGTAGTGTTCACAGACTGTAAATAAAACGTACTGAGCAACTACACATGTATCAGGGGGTGTCCTCATGGGAGGTAACCACAGAAGAGAGGGAGGTACTAAGGAGGGACTAATACACCTATTGACGAATGAAAAGCCACAATCTACAAAGGACAGTGACAGGAGCCAATGACAAAGATGGGCGGAAAAAGGGCGGAGCTTCTAGTCCATACCTGAATACAGCATGCCTCGCAGAGCAGCGCATGCACTGCCCAGGCTCAACCTAAAAAATATGACTAGATTTGGGTAAAAGGAAAATTCGATTTTGACAATGTTACACTGAAAAAATTATTTCACCCTCTATGTTGGGACAAAAGGAGAGGTAAGAGCAGAGGAGGGATAAAGAGAGAGACTGAGACAAAAGGAAATATGAGAGGGAGTGAGGAGTAGAGCCAATCGGAGAGGGAGAAAGGAAAGAGGGATAAATCATCGAGAGGAGAGGAAAAGAGGGGAGGGAAATAACTATAGATAAGCACAGTGAGGGAGTGAGAGAGGGGGAAACGAGAGAGGGAAACAGCCAAGGAAAAGATGAAGTGAGGACAGACTAAGCAGAGAGAAGGGTAGAACAAGAGATTCGTAAAGGTAGGGTGGGAAACAAAAGTGGAGAGAAGGGTGATGGCAAAGGAAGAAAAAGAATAGTGAATGGCAAAGGATGGATGCAGAAGTGTGTTAGCAGTTTCCTGGTCAGTAATAAGGAAAGGATGAATCAAGGCCTCACACACACTTCTTAGTTCTAACGTTTCAGCAGTCTACAGCTTGATTTAAAGGTTGGCGACACCTAGAGGAAGTGCCAAATCAGGAGTAGAACCTAAGAAAAGGCTAATATGATACTATGTCTCCAAGAAAGAGATATTATGGTAAAAGAAATGCCACCTGTGGATTCTCCACTGTATCTAACAATTCCTCCATAAATATGCGAATTTTCCCTTGCCACTCAACAATAAAACATACTTTTGGTCTAATCTCTACTAAAGATAGAACAAGGTCCCTCCACTTTCCTGAATAACCTTTGAAAGCATGCAGAACTGAAAGAACTTACAAGGACAGGAATCTATTTAATGTCTATAGAGAATGGTCTTCTGCAAATGTCAAGGTTTGATAAAGCAGGTTGCTACTGACCGCAGCAACTCAGTAAAGTGGACACAACGAAATATAACATTAGGTGTAGGACACAAACCAATTCAAGGGCTAGAGGGAAATTAGGGTGACAGACATGAGAAAACACAATTGAAGAAAATGAGTATTTTCAAGACAGAAAAAGACCTGAAGTAAAACTCAGAGGCAATAGGAATTGAGGGAGTATGGAATAAGGACATGAGAGGTAGAAAAATAACAACTTATAGAGTGTATGTGGGAGACAGAGGAGTGAGAAAAAGGGGGGAATGATAGACTAAGAGGGAGGTAAATAGTACAGGGGCAATGGAAATGGGGAAAATCAGGCAACTACTGAGAGAGATGGAGCGAGAGACCGGAAAAAAGAAATGGATAACAAGAAAGAGAGAAAAATGGGAGGGAAAATGATAAAGAAGTGTATTAAAAGCGATAGAGGGTTTGTAGAATGAGAGGAAGACCGAGGGAGGGAGGGAGTGTGGCAACCAAAAGGGTCCATGAAAGTCTTGGATGTGTACAGCCACTGAAGCCTGAAATTTAGTAGTGAGTTTTCTGACTTATGAAGTGTGGGAAGAGATATCGGGAGACCTCAGGTTGGCCAGGAAAGTCAGTGATCTAAAGGTAAACAAGATCTTCAGGTAGATAAAATTGAGAAGAAGATTCAACAACTTGAGGATGACATGTGCCCCAGGGGTCTAAGGCGGACCATATCTTCAATGATTAATACCCCTGAGTAGGAACCTCTGGGCACTTGAGCATGGCCAGGTAGCACAAGTAAATGACACTAAGCAGGAAGCTTGGCACCTCTGGTGAGCCAGAGCCATTGGGACAAGCAGGAGCATTAAAGGCCTTGGAGTGAGCAGGGTTTTGGGCAGCTTAGAGTAAGCATAAACCTCAGGACCCTGAGGGTGAGCTTGAGGCTCAGGGACCTAAACTCAGCTATGCTTCTGAAGCATATGTTCACCCCAAAACCCACTGCGAGGATTGAGGGTGAGCAGAAGCTTCAGCCATCTGGTGTTGACAATACACCTCATGCCCTTGATTGAGGGTGAGCAAAACATCAAGGAAGCTATACGGATATATACGTTTTACGGAATCTCATGGTAAACATGATCCTCAGGGAAATGATGATGTCCTGGTGCTTTAAAGGAGGAATGAGCAAAAGCTACAGGGTCCGACCGTGAACAATGAAACCAAGTGACCAGATGATGTGCTGGAATCCAAAGGCACCTGAGAGTGAGCTGGAACCTTAAGGATCTGAGCCTGAGCAGGAGTCTCAGAGGATAGGTGAGTGGAAATTAGTTTCAGGGTCTCTTTAATAAGTGGGTAGTTTAGAGACCAACTGACGGTGAGCAAGAGTCTGAAGGCCTTAGGATGAGCAGCACCTATGGATTCTTAAGTGTGAACAGAAGCTTACAGAAAAGAGGATACGCATGAGCTTCTGGGGTCATGTTGGTCAGGGCCAAGCAAGGATTCATAAGAATGACCAGGAGTTTTAGCTCCTGACTGTAGAGAGGATTCAGAGATCAGAGGGCGAGTAAGGGCTTAGAGGATCTAAGAGTGAGCAACTGTTTCAGGGACAGATTCGTTGGAAGATGTGTGAGTGAGCTGGAGAGAAATAATAGTGTTTCCAGCAAGTGGAGAATGCTAATGGTCGTAGAACATTTGAAAAGTTTAATTTATCACAAATGTCTCACCAGATTTGCTCCCTGATACTAACCAAGCAATGTTTCCTTAAAGGTTGCGATCTGCAAAGGTAGGACGCTTTCTTTTGGGTGCCTGGTCCAATATTTGGTCATGATTAAACCCAGGACATAGGCTACTTTCAGGCCTGGGGACAAGTGTGATGTCAGCAGGGATGGTAGGTGCTGCATGCACAAATGAATCAATCAATCAATCATGTCACTTATAAAGCGCACTACATACCCGCGAGGGTCTCAAGGCGCGGCACAGATATCCTGAACACACACTCACTCTCACAGATGAGGCTGAAGGCTCAATTTGCAATCATTTTGCATCATAAAGCTATGATTTTTTTCAAAAGCACCTTACCTGATGCATTTAGGTGCCTTAAAGATGGGTGTTTTAAGGTTCATAGTGCACATCCGTTGTACCCTTAACTCCTGTGAAAGTAATTTTTTATTACATGAGTGGCTAAGCAGACACTGTTGTGCACAGTATAGCGTTGTCTATTCTGAGCATGTTTGTTTAGTACAGGGCACTGCAGTATTGTTTTCCTGAATAAAGCTTCTTTTATTACTTGGTAAACGTTAATTACCATTTACACATTGCAAACCAAATACACGCTACCAAACAACCTGACAACTCCATACTAGCAGTTCAAGCATGTTATTACTTCTTCCATTAAGGGGGAGATGTGAAGACTGCCAGAGGCTAGAATCGCCAAAGAGGAATATCTCAGAAAAAGCTTGGATGGCCTCAAAACAAATGGGAGGAAACCCCGGGCCCGGTTGAGAATGGGTTTTGAGCATGACAGTCAACGTGAGATATGGCCTGTATTGTGAGCGTTGGTTTCCATAACTGGTAGGTTTCCTTGGTTTTGCCCTTTTGTCAAAACCATAACTCAGTTTTTAACTGTGTTTTTTAATGAACATGTGCATAAAAAGGGGGGATAAATAATTGTAAAGTCTGCATTATTTTATTAGGTAGGAGTGTGCAAAGTTGTCTGGGGGCTTACTGCGCTACATTTTTAAACTTCAGTGTTTTGCGAACTGCAAAACTGACGATTTTGTTTTTAAAAACATGAAAAGCTACAAAGAGTTGTGTGGCAGCAGGAATGTTTCTGCCGCTGCACATGACCAGAAGCAGGCTGCAGCCAATGTACGTGCTGCGCCCCTCCCCTTCCACAAAGCCAGAAGCGAAGCAGGGAAAGCGAAGTAGGTACCTCGTTGGTTGGTGTTTATGGTGATAAATTGGCAAAAGTTGACAATGTCAGTACCTAAAATGTTAGATTTCTGCAGAACTTTGTACCACTGCCCATTCATCTGCGTGGCCCACCCATCCTTATTCATGGCCCTCCCTGAGCAAGAATCCTAGAGCCGGGCCTGAGTACAAGAGCAGGGCACACTGCTCAACAGCTTCAGGCAATGGCAACAGTAATCATCATGGTGGGCATTGAAGAGTGAGGAGGGGCTGGGAAGCACTACTCCATCGATTAAACGGCCCTCACTGGGGTCCCCGTTCCCAGGGGTGTGTCTGCACTCGAAATCTCCTGAGCTGTCGATCCGGGAGCAGACACTCGCTCATTGCAGCCTGTGGGGGGAGAAGAAGCCAATCCTGCTGCCCAGATCACAATACCTCTTCCAGGGGCAATCTGGTTTCGCAGGCCTCCCCATACTCCAGACCGCAGCTCCACAGGAGCTCAAAGCCACCCCTGGAAGTCTGGGCCTCCGATAGTACGCCCGGTGCAGCCTGTAAATTGCAGGCAGTGTCCTGCAGTTTGTGGTCTCCGGTGTCGCTGCTGCCTCGCTTTGGCATGGACCGTCTCCCCCAAGGGCTCCAGCAACCCTGTGGGAGTAGAAAGCAGTGCGGGGGTGTAGAATGCCGGCTATTTCCCAGGAGAAAAGAGGAGCAGGACGGAGCTCACGTTTATGCGACCACTCCCGCTGCCATCTTGGCCACGCGGCCACGCCCCCTAGTTGGAAAATGCATTTGAAGGTTTTCCTACAAAAGAAACCTTTCAAAAGAAGTAAATTAGTGTTTCGTAAACAGCACTTTTCGGATACACATTTGTAAGTTGGATTTGGGGTTTTACTGCCAGAAACGTGTCCTAAAATAGAACGAATAACTCATCTGTTGGAACCAGCTGCAAGACAAAACATATGAAAAGCCACATTTGAAAACCACCAAAGCTTCAGAATCTCCATACAGCAGTACCCATGTAGGCAACTTCATCTTTCGTTATGCCCTCTTTTGTGCATTTTGTCTCTTCTTAAGCTGGACCGTTGCGGTGTTTCAACTTAGTCCCTTGTACACCATCTTTGCAGCCGTTGCTTCCTTAGCATAGTTTCATTCCCACACATTCTCAAGTCTTTGTGGTCACCCTCTATTCTTATATACCAGTCTCTCAAGTTCATGCAGTTTTTGATACACCTCTTACAGTGTCACAGTTGGTGTCTTATCTTCCTAGTTTATCTTTCTTTGCCAATAAAAAAGTCACTACTAGGAAAAGCATTAAGAAATATTTGGCTGCAATATCTGCCCTGATTACCAAAATAATTTTTTATAGTATGAGTCTACTGACCTCTCTTATCACCTTAGAAATGTTTGCAATTATTTACTTCGAGTATTCTCTAATCTTGGAAAAAATCCAGATCATCTGATATAATTGTACCCTTTTTAATATCTGGTCTAGTGAATCAGTAAAAGAAGTTATGACTTCCACTGAAACAGCTCTTCAAAAAAAGAATTCCAAACAATAAAATTGACCCCCTCCCCAGCCCAGTGATAAGCTAGTTCCATTATCAAGTAAATGTTTACTTAATAAACTGTCCTTCAGATAGTGTGCTGTCGCTAAGATGAACTTCTAATACCAAACGTGATATTAGCTGCAAAATGTTATGCATTTCTCAAAATAAGTATGACTACCCATGGCCCCAAAATATGTATCACATTGTACATAAGATAGGTACACAGTCTTCTCCGAATACAAATCTGAATGTGTACAAACTAAACAGGAGGTCCCTCTTGATAAATCTGATGTTCTGCTCCTTTCTTCCCAGGAGCATTTTAGTTTAATAATGATGGCCACAACTACACTTCTAATTTATTTTTACCATCTTTTTCAGGCCGGTTTTGCAGCTGAAGGTGCTGAATCTGGCACGCCTTTCCATGAAATTAATTTGGAAGAGAAGGTACTGTGCTATTTTGGCATTGTTTATTCAAATTTGAGCAGGTCTAACTCGCCACAGTTCAGTTGTATGTGTTTTCAATGGAAAACATATCTGAAGAAAGTAGTTCTCCCAATTTTTGTTTGTTTTCGTCAAGCCTGTATTATTTTTTCCTCAAGGATGGCTTTCACCAGGTTGATTAAAACAACTTTGTTAAAGTCTTTATCGTGGAAAAAGGCATATCTTCTGGTTTAATTTCAGTTTAGTTGTTTTTAAATGGAAGGGGGTGGAACCCGCTTAACCTTCCCCCCCTTTGCTCCCCTTCATGATTTTTTCACCCACCCCCTTCCATTTAAGTGCCTTGTGCTCCTCCACTTGTTCCTTTCCCCTCCACTCTGTTTTTTCCTAAACCCTACAATTAATCTCCTTACGCCCTCAACACTACACCTCACCCATCTTTCCACACCCTTTTTATTCTTACCTGAGTCGCATTCTCCTTTTTGTATTTAATAAAATACTGGTCTACCTTTGCCACAAAAACAGAGTACTCTTTTCATGGGAAAGTTAATCTGTCATTTTGCCATTTCTCCAAATTCAACTTTCATTAGCCTGATTTCGACAGGATGACTTTCTTCATTTTGGAAAATCGTCATAATGAAAGAATACCTCCCAGATCATCTTTAATATGGAACCATTTTTTCTATGCAACTGTTGTTCTGTTTGACTCTTTTAATAGTTAAGCGTTTTTAGTTATGCTGTTCACTTCTAAGATAAGGCAAAAATGAGACCTCTTTGGCTAGCAGATAAAGCCTTCACAAATATGGATGTAATTTGTTTAAGAATCGGTCATAAATGTATGTTTATTGTAAATTATTTAAAGGTTAGATGTAGGTAGTAGGTTTAGTTTTAAGGTGAGTGTTAGAACTGGGGGTCTCTAGTTGGCTGAGGTAGGTACCTTAGTCCAAATAGGGACCCTTGCTTCTAGTCAGGGTAAGGAGGGACACATGATTAGATGACCCCTTCTCACCCCCTGGTAGCTTGGCACGAGCAGCCAGGCTTATCTCCAAGGCAATGTGTAAAGTATTTGCAACCACACTCCCAGTAACACAGTGATAACACCACAAATGGACACCACACTGGTTTCATAAAAATAGCTGTATCTTTATAAAAGGAATACGATGAGACCAAACAATAGAAATCCAACATATGCGTATTCGTAATATTTCGCTTTGCCGGTTATTAGGCCAGCAATCACTTGTAGGTTCTTGCGGTATTAATGAGCAATTCACGATTGCTAATGCAGTCCTAATGCAATGTTATGCAGTTCGTAATGCAGTTCGTAATGTAGTAATAAGACAGTTCTTAATGCAGGAATCAGGCAGTTCGTAATGCAAGAATAATGCGGTTCGTAATGCAAGAATCAGGCAGTTCGTAATGCAAGAATCAGGCAGTTCGTAATGCAAGAATAATGCGGTTCGTAATGCAAGAATCGGGCAGTTCGTAATGCAGTAATAAGACAGTTCTTAATGCAGGAATCAGGCAGTTCGTAATGCAAGAAGAATGCGGTTCATAATGCAAGAATCAGGCAGTTCGTAATGCAAGAATAATGCGGTTAGCCAATCTGCGCGGTCAACTCGGGCACCACTAGGCCCCAACAACAGAGACAACGGTCGTAAGCTTAAAGGGGCGGCCCCGGTACTGCTGGGCGTGTATGGGCCGCTCGGGGACTCAGCGCGTCTAATGCGGTGCAGCAGGAGAGAGCTCGGAGCTCTCCTGCACTCCTCCTGCACGGCTCCCCAGGCCACACACGCTTGCGGCTCCCGACCGGAGTCCAAGCCTTACCGGGGGGAGTGGGGGGCCTGCCTCGCTCTCTCTCCGCTCGTCGGACGTCATGCTGGGCGATCCCGATCACGTTGCAGCTCTGTTGCGAGGCGATGCTGTAGCCGGACGGGTTACGGAGCTGCCTTCTCCTTCGTTGACTATCTTGGGCAGATTCCTTTCGACGAACAATGATCACGATCCCTTTCACCTTGTAGCTTCCTTAGCTTCAAGAAATCCTTTAGCACGTTGCGTCTCGGGCCGGCGGCAGCGATCTTTACTCGCAGCCTCAGTTACGATGACGGCTCAGGCCACAAACAGCAATGCAGCAGCGTGGACGATGTTTCACGCTGCGGGGGCAATGCGGTCACGGGGCACCTCGTAAACAGCACCACGGACCACACAGCAGTCTCAGGCGTGCAAAAAGCACACGCACACAACGTCGCTGAGACACACTTGGAAACTTTTATGTTCCTGAGTTTCCACAACAGGGGACCAGCTCTCCTCGGGCCCTTGGAGACAAGTTACTTCAGGACACAGCACACAGCTAAGTCCTCTCAAGCAGGGGGACACAGCACACAGCAAAGTCCCTTGTCCTCTCCTCAGTCAAGTCGGCAAACTGCAAGCCAGCCCCAGAACACACAGCAAGGGCAGTCCTTCTCTTCAGTCTCTTCAGCTGTTCTTCTTTGGCAGAGGGTCCTCTTGATCACAAAGTAGTTTCAATCCTTTTTCAGTATGGATTTCAGTCTTGAGTTCAGGGGTTTCAGCTCTTACATTTATTCCCCTAAATGCCTTTGAAGTCTTTGTGTTCAGGGGGCTCTGACCCCGGTCCAAACCAGACCTGGGTGTCTTCCTGCCAGTGCACACACTCTTCCTTTGATAGTCAGGGTCTGGGGCCCAGACGCTCAGCAGGCGGTGGAGCCATCGTCGGGGAGCAGCAACACCGCCCTCTTCACATGCAGGGGGATACTCCTTCTCCCCCCCCCCATATCAAACGCAGGCCAGCCTGTTGCTGTCTCACCTACTCCTCCCTGTGGTCAGGACACTTCCCAGACCCTGTCACATCCAAACCCAGTCAGGCAATACACAACCAGGCAGAGGCACACAGGATGGCTTAAGACAAGAAACCAGCCACTTCTAAAAGCGTGGTTTCTAAACACACAATTCAAAAACCATCTTCACAAAAAGATGTGTTATTAAATTCTGAGTTCAGGCACACTAAACTCCATCTTATGCCTATGGGAAGATATGCTGGAAACATGGGACTCCGCATTCCCCATTCTGTCCTATGGGCAAGATGGCCTTGCAACAGTGAAAAACGAATTTGGCAGTATTTCAGTGTCAGGACATGGTACACACCTCAGTACATGTCCTACCTTTCACATACACTGCACCCTGCCCATGGGGGTACCTTTGGCCTACTATAGGGGTGTCTGATGTGCATGGGAAGGTAAGGCCTGGCAAGTGGGTGCACTTGCCAGGACAACAAGGCAGTTAACTGCGCGCAGGCACTGCAGTGGCAGGCCTGAGATCTCTTCTTAGGGCTACAATTAGTGCTGAAGGCCCACTAGTAGCATTTGCATTACCAGCTCTGGCGCACACAGTGCACTTTACTAGGAACTTTACTAGTAAGGCAAACATACCAATTATGGACAACCAATTACCATAACACTTTATACAGGGAGCACTTGCACTTTGACACTGATCAGCAGTGGCAAAGTGCCCAATCATCTAAACCAGCAAAGCGAAATCCATCACAGCATCAAAAATAGAGGAGAGTAGAGGCAAAAAGTCAGGGGTAACCACGCCAAGAAATGCCAGGTCTAACAGTGAGTATAAGGGTAAGTATGTAACTTAGTTTTAGGTAAGAATAATTATTAAAATTAATTTTGCACAATGGATTATGGTTAATATAAAGGGCAAGGTCAGGATATTTAACTTTTATTTAAACTAATGTATTGGTGTTAGGTCTAAATGAATATCTAAATTAATTTGAATACCTTTGCCAATAAGGATTATGGTTAGTATTATAGTTCGGTTAAGGATAATAGCTGACCCTGTGTAGTGTGCCATAGGGCTATTGGGCCACAACCACATTGGTTGCAGTTTGCATTTCATATCCTGGGTTCTGCCCTGCGATGGTTCTACAACCTCAGCCAAGTACAGCCTGTCAGCACTTAACTCTTAGGGTCGTGAGGGCGAGCAGTCACAGGCTACTCGGGCAGTGTAGTATAGGGAGCATAGACTCTGAACACAACAGTTAAACAACAGGCACAATAACATACTGTCCAGCCCAGTGTTTGTCTTAGAAAAAGATAAATCATTTAATAGCACAGGAAAACAAAACAATTTACACAGTAATGGGGGTTGAGCTGCAGGGTTCTACAACACTACGAGCGCTAGAAGTTCCTGTAGCTCCCGCAACAACCGCAGTGGCTACAACCTCCACCCTGCAACTGCATTCCAGCAGTCTCTCCGTCACTCAATATGGCCGTGTGCTTCCATTCCATACGAACATGGCTCATGGACAGGCGGTATCACTGTCAGCAGATACAGGGTTGCACCGCCACTTGGATCTCATTGCTAAAGCAAGCAGCATGGCAAACCTTTGTCAGCAGTCACCCATTTTCAGCAGTTGCTTTATCAGGCAACTGTGGGTCTTCTGCTGTGGTGGTGAGGGCAGTTGCGGTGTTGGCAGTGGCAGTAGAGGTCCCTGGGGTTGCAGCAGCGATGCCAGATGGCGCACTTACTTGGGGGTTATTTTCACTTCATGCAGTTCTCCACATGAACTATGCAGGGAGGCTGGGTGACCGCTCTCCGCTTGGGTCGGTGCTGGTTGCACTCCAGAACACAAGCTGCCTTCTTCTCCGTGCTCTACACAACGGGAACACGGCTGGGCTTTTCCTCCTGGACAGTCACTCCTGCAGAGCCAGGCACTCTCCATCCCTCTAGGAGTAGGCAGGCTTCTAGATGCTAGGCAGACCCACAGCTTTAGTTGGTTCCCTGAGTGACATGGCGCTGAGTGAAAGTTTGTGTTTGAATCTGTCCAGGTCTGAGTTGTTGAGCCAGGGCTCGTTGTTCTTGTTCAATAGCAGGAATTGTATTTTGGTGGGTTTGAGTTTCAGGGACGTGTTGGACACATCTGGATGAGGTTCTAACAGGGTTTGAGGTGTTGGATGTCTGAAGCAGAGGAGGCTTTAAAGTAAAGTTGTGTGCCATTGGCTTATTGTGGACTTTTGATGCTGTTATCAGTGAGGAGAGTCCCACGGGTTCCCAGTATAGGTTGAAGATGACTGGGGACAGGATCGAACCCTGAGAGGCTCTGCAGGTAATAGGTAGTTTGTGGGACTTGGAGGTGCTCATGTGAATGAACAGTTGTTGGTTGAATAGGTAAGAGGAAAACGGTGAAAGACTTTGCTATCGAATCCCATATGAGACTTCAGGGTGTGGATGAGGGTGGGATAGCCAAGAATGTCTAAGGTGGTACAGTGGTGTAGCAATATCTAAAAACAGAGGTCCTCTGAATCCTGCCTTGTCCAAGTAGCTGTCATCAATGTAATGACCTAGCAATGTACTGCCATCAAAGAAGTGCTGCTTTAAACAAAATATGTGCCTCAAGTTTGGGTAAACATCCTTTACAACGCGGATGTTACAACGCAACTACCATTACATCGCAATGCTAGTACAACGCATGGCATTACAATGCATATGCTTTTACAACACATGCCTTTACAACAAATTTCGTTGAAAGGCATGAATGATAAAGGCATATGTGTTTTACTTGTAAGTATAAGGTAAGTCTAGGGTTAGGGTGGGTTTGGGTTTTGGGGTGTAGGGGTATAGATTTTGGGGTGCCAAGGTTAATTTTAGGGTTCAGGGTGGATTTTGGTTTTGGGGTGCCAAGGGTAATTTTAAGATTTAAGGTGGGTTTGGGTTTTGGGGTGTAGGGGTATAGATTTTGGGGTGCCAAGGTTAATTTTAGGGTTCAGGGTGTTTGGGTTTGGGGTGCAAGGGTTAGCTTTGGGGTTCAGGGTGGGTATGGGTTTTGGGGTGGCGGCTAAATTTAGGGTTCAGGGTGTTAGGGTTTTGGGGTGCAAGGGTTAATTTTAGGGATCGGGTGTGTTTGGCTTTTGGGGCAAGGGTTAGTTTTGGGGTTCAGGGTGGGTATGGGTTTTGGGGTGTCAGGGGTAATTTTAGGGTTCATGGTGGGTTTGGGTTTTGGGGTGCCAGGGGTAATTTTAGGGTTCAGGGTGGGTTTGGGTTTTGGGGTGCAAGGGTTAATTTTGGGGTTCATGTTGGGTATGGGTTTTGGGGTGTCAGGGGTAAGTTTAGGGTTCAGGGTGGGTATGGGTTGTTGGGGTGGAAAAGGGTAAGTTTAGGATTTTAGGGGGATATGGGTATTGGGGGTAATTTTAGGGGTATGTGTATTGGGGTGGGAAGGGTAATTTTGGTGTTTTAGGGGTGTATATATATATATATATATATATATATATATATATATATATATATATATATATATATATACATATACATACTTAAGCACTTTTACCAAGTGTATGCTTTTACTACGTATGCCTTTGCGTTGTAATGATATGCGTGGTAAACTTTTGCGATGTAATAGCAATGCGTTGTAACAACACTTGCATTGTAACAACCGCGTTGTAATTGCATGCGATGTATCGTCATATATTCCTAGTTTGTGCTATTCCAAGGTGCTGCAAAACTTGGGAAATGGGTCAAGAGTGCCATGGAGTTTAGGAGCTCAAATGGCAACTATGCAGATCATGCAGGATAGCACACTGAGGTGCATAGTGTTGTATCAAAGCCTATTTATGGCAGAGCCCTTAGTGATGTCACGCTAATTTTCTTTTAGGTAAACTAAAGAGCATTTGGCATTGGGAAGAATAGCAAAGAGATCCAGATTTGTTCTCCTGGGTGCTTGCATTTAAAAGCAAGTTGTTGTATCAAAAAATGAGTGATAGAATGGAAAAATAATAATTGTGTGAGCGAATAAAACAGCCTTAACTTAACAAAAAGGAACCTCCCATATTACTGGTCCTCAAGGTTATAACTGTGTCCACAAAAGAACACTCAAAGTCATTGAAGTGCAACTCTTTCCCCATTGCTTCTGGCAACAAATTTTATTTATACCATCCCTGAATGTAACTTTTACAAATATATAATAAATATATACAAAGTTGATATAGAAGACAGAACAGAAACACACATGCTAAACCTAAACCACAATCAAAAACAAAACTACTGCCATTGCCAACCCCTTGGAATGTGATAACACCCTAGTTCCAATGACGGCTCTTTCCACATCTGTATTTACCAAACACTGCCCTCAGCCAGGGTTTAGATTCCAGGTTCTACACCTAAGAGCCAGTCATACCAGAGTTCAGAAGGGAAGGGAAAGAGATGCAATGCCAACACTCTGACATCAGTTCCTTTTTTCTGGCCCTTCAGAAGGGATCCTGAGTTCCTCCCTATTCCAATTCACGCCAAACAATTATTTTGCAGTGCTTTTAGGGCTGTGTCACTGAAGCAAAGGCCAGGCTATCATAAATCTTGCTCCTGAGGTTCCTCTTCAGGTGCACCTTACATCTGCCCTTGGAGTTTGAATCTTGTGCATTCTTCTGGGTCTGCTTCCTATTGTGGTGTCCTGCCTTGAACATCTTTTGAGAACCTAAAGGGATCGTCTTCATGCCTGAAGGCCGCAATGGAAGACTGTTGATGCCTCATCAGGTCCCTTTTCCGGGATAGGTGCAGAGGGCAGACTTCATTTTTGAGGAATTCTTGCAGCTCCAGGTTCAAAACTTATTTAACAGAGGACTGCTCTTTATTGCGACCTCAATTTAGGTTGCAGTACGTGCCTTTTGGTTAGTGAAGCTGTACCCCTATGCTGACCTCATCCTCAGAACCATGTCCTGCTTTGGTGGATATGACCATAATGCCTTTCCCTGGCTCTGTTCCAGCCCTGAAATGGTGCTGCAGGATCCAACCCTGGTTATGATCCTGCTCAAGTGGTGGCTTTTAACCAGGCTTTGCTGACTGTGTCCCACCCTTTTCTGCCAGCAGCCGTCACCCCAGCACTGGCCCAGCTGATACTACTTGCACAACTTCAGCAATCTTTGGCATGCCGTTGAAAGCCTTGGCGTCTGTTTTGACAGTGGTGCCGACACTTAACTCCTTTATGGCTCTGACTTCGTTTTCGGAATTCAGACCAATTTTGGACAAAGCGGAACACATGGAGAAGATTATCTTGGACCTCTTGTGAACCATGCTCAGCTTCAGTCAAAGTCTGTTTTCATGTCTAGAAGGTCATGAGTCGGGTAGACCTCTTTTGAAGTTGTCTCTTCAGATGATTTTCTTTTTTTAAGGCATTCTTGGGCAATACGGCTTAAGTCCTAGATTTGACTTTGCCAGTTGCAGAGTTTAACTCAAACACTTTAAAAGAAATCCTTCAGTCTGGCACTTTCGTGTCGGAACCGCTATTGGCGTTTATTGAGGCACTGTTAAAACTCTGGTATGTCCGCTTGGGTTAGGCCAGCTTCCCGGCAGGTGGTCCACTGATAAGTTGCTTGTTGTCATCACCTGGCTCAAGAAACCTGAAATTTCTGTCTTCTCTTCTGTGGCTTCTTGTTTTCTGTAAGGATTAATGCATACCTTTCCTCTCCTCGCCAGCAGACAGAGTCTCGGAGTGAGATGGTAGGGAGAAGTTGTTTTCTTCAGGGAGCCTGATTCTTTGGTCATTCAACACCATGTGCCTGTTGGTGTTTTAGTTCCATACCCTTTGTAAGATGTCGGCGGTTCCCCTTTTACTGCACTGTGTGATAAGACACTTTGCAGAAATAGTTTAAGGTGGGCTTGGGGTTGCTAAACAATTTGTTATGTATGGTCCTGACACCATGGACTTGGTGGCCAGGTTTATGGGTTCTCCTGTGTCCTTTAGTAGGTATCCATGAATGCACTCCTTGGACATTCCTGTTAGGCTATTCAGGCAAATGTGCTGGATAAGGCCTTTGACGGTTCCCACCTCTTTCACATTCAGATTTCTTTAGGCTCAGATGGCATTACACAGAGACATGCCCATACCTGGTCTTGGCGCTTGGAGTCTTCCATGCATATGTTCCATTGGGAGCATGTGAGGTTCAAACCTTTACAGGGCTACTCTTTAAAGCATCTTTACCTTTTGCTTGTATCTATGCAAGGTGTGGTCCATTAGGGGTGGATACTGAGACCTAAAGTAGATGTTTTTTCTTTATCCTCCCCAACTGGAAGGACATTTTAATCCCTCCTTGTGAAGGGTATGTCCCTGCAGAGAGGGAGGTACCCTTTTTCTGATGCAGTGCCACTATGGGCCCCTGGCATCTTTGGCCTGTGTATAGGGATTTGTCCTTTCTTGTAGGAGCCCATTAGCAAAGTGCATTTTCTTTATAGCTGTATGGGGTCCTGTGGCTACAAGTTGCTAATTTGAAATGGAGCCCTTCTCTCTGTGGGAGGGTCTTGCATAGTTCCTGAGACAGGTGCTTGCCTTTGGCTGGTGTTATTTGTCTGTGCTTTTGACTATTTGCTTGGCTTTAGTCTTCCTAGGGGATAACAACATTTTGGTTCTGTTATAAGTTTTTTTTGATTTAGCTTTTCTTTAGGACAGAGACGTATTAAATGGTAGAACAATGCAGGAGCGCCTCTTTTTGTCCTCAACACCTTCAACTTGCTCCAAAAAACAAAACAAGACTAGGACATTCTTAAAGATAAAGACAAAAAATATTCATGATACAATTTCATGAGATCTGCAGGCGAAAAATATCCAATTCATCCTTACAGAAGATCCCCATCTATAGAAAAGACTTTAACTACGTTGAAACCAAGCGCAGTCAAGACTGGATGATCCTTGTACTCGAAGGTGCACAGCGAACCTGCCAGAACGAGTTATCTGAGATCCTGAAATTTGAAGATAAAGGACAAAATTCTCACTGAAGAAAAAGAACTACTAGCCAAGATTGAAAAGCAAATTGGGCAATTCAGACAGTTCATGCAAAACCAGAAACTCCAGAAATTTGAGGATAAACAAAACTTTAAATTGAATCACTATATACAAAAACTTTGTGAACACTGGCATAAAAACTTGGGAGAGCTGCAAGAAGAGGATTGGCCGCAAGCCCTTGGCTCCCCGAAAGAAGTGGCCATTTCCTCGAAACTACGACTAATCCAACTTAGAATTCTACATAAATCCTACTTTTCTAGAGCTACATTGGTTAAAATGGGCAGGGAGGCTACCACACTGTCAATGACTATGAGGACAGGAAGGCACATTTTATCACCTCTTACGGGAATGTCCGGATATCAGGTTATACTGGGAGGCTGTGGTGAACGTAATGACGCGGGTGTGTGGAGTGGACTTCCAGCTCGAGCCAAAGCGGTGTCTCCTTAACATATGGGAGGCGACTGATTTGAGTCGCAAAGACCAAATATAGTTAACACTAGGAATGATGGCCGTGAAGCACAATATAGCTAGACATTGGGGGGCACAAGCCGCACCAACTCCTGAGGAGTCGGGGAAGGATATGGATTGGTGCCTACAGGGATGAAATCTGCACTGGCCCCTCTGTATGCCCCGGCAGAGCAGTCTGTGGACTAACATTATGGACGATTCAGATGGCGAAACGGTGAAGATGCTTTAATTTTACGGCTGAACTCTGTGCACTGTATTCTGACTTAAACTGTGGAAATGCATGACTGCTATGTTAAAATGACTGTATCCTACTTGACTGTATTTTTCTCATAATAAAAAGATATTTAAAACATTTTTTTATCACTATAGTCACACTTGAAGAACAACCTTTATACAAGACTAGAGGCACACAGATCATTAACAGATTTCTAATAGCACTGCACACAACGGTTTAGTACATTTTTCGAAGCATCTACATCAAAATCTGGAACCAACCAAGACTCCGGGGAAAATCCTTCCACCCATAACTATAAGAGATGCTCTAATGCCCAACCTTCATGGGAAGTGGCCAGTTCAAACCAAACAGCGAACCGTGGGAAATAACACCTAAGGAGGAAAATGTACAAGAGACCTTCAGTAATCCAATTTTGAACTTCTACAAGCACATCCTGATGAAAGATCAGATTGTGGTTTTATCTAAAGGCTTACCATTTGGTCTAGTTTACCACACTGACCTCACACAACTCCAAAGTGAATCTATTGAATAAGATTACAAGTGTTTCAACAAGATGAAATATTTAGACTTTGTTAAAACAAAAAAAAAAGCCTGCCTATGTGCTACCAATAACAGAAAGGGCCAGCGAAGTCCCTATCTTAGAGAAAGAAGTTCTATCTGCCATCAAAGAACTTGAAAGAGAGTCAGGATACTTTAAACCCAATCTCACAATTGAAAGCCATTCTGTAATTGAAAAAACAATAAATCTATTGTCTAGTGTTGGAAGATGGATTTATTGGTAGGGTAAGTATGCACCTACCACTAGCAATAAGGCCACCAGCACAATATAACGTCCAGTCAAGAGCCCCTGGCTCAACCCTTGGTAGCTGGCTGCGAGGCGGGTTTAACTTAGGAGACAGGTGTGTAAAGCATTTAAAAACACCAATACAGTAAATAAGTAAGTCACTACACACAATAAAATCCACACCCAATTCAGAAAATTAGGAAATACATTTATGATTAAAATGCCACCTCAATGACAAAAATCCAATATAGGGAACCGGAGATACAAATTTTTAAAGATTAAATACTTTCTAGTGCTTAAAAACATAGCGCCAACTTGGGACATCTGATCACGCTTGACCGGGACAAAGTCAAAGTTTGAGGCTGGCTGCGATAGAGCCCTGGTCGGATACACTAAGCTGGAGGCCCCGGTCAAAATTTTACCCTTGCACTTAGAAACGTTTCTGGAGGATTTTCTCTCATCGTCGAGCGAGGCTCCTCTTCAGGTCAGGATTCAAGTAGACGACGGTGGGGGCTTGGCTCAGCGCGAGGCCTCGCTGAAATCCTGGAAGTCTTGAGCTCCGGAACTTTCAGCGGAACGAATCTGAAATCCAGGCCGGGTTGCTGTTTGACGTCGGCCGCTTGACGCGCGTCGACAGATCTATCACCTTTATGAAGCTTTTTTTTTTTTTTTATAGTTGCTCCAAACTTCTGGAACATCTTCCTGAAGTTCCTCTTGTGGGTTTATAGTGCCCAAAACACAAATCCAAGGGTCTAGAAGCTCTGAGATGGTACTTGGAAATTTGGGACTACAATTCCCATTATGCACCTGGCCAAATCCTTAAGTCTACTGGACGCACTCCAGGCTGGGGACTTCTTGGAGGAGATGGTGCAGTTGAGCTCCGTTAACCTGCAGCTTTCAGGAAGTCCACTCCTTAATCCTTTTTGAAGTAAGGGAAAGGACTCTCGTTCCAAGTGTGCAGCAGGAGCAGTCCTTCAGAGTGCAATCCTTTGGGGTGCAGACCAGGGTTCCAGCAGGGCAGTCCTTTTTCTGTTTATAGTTTCAGGCAGCAGCTCTGAGTTGCTGTGCAGCTCTTGCATATTTATCCAGTGGTTTGGGACAACAAGCAGGGGGCACCCCTGGCCAATGGTGTACAGGGTGCCACCCAAAAGCATGACCGCTTCCTCCAAAGTCTGGCATATTATTGTCCCACAAAGCACTGCACTTTTAAATTCAAGATGGAGAAATTCTTTCCTTGGGAGTAAGAGCTGGGCGAGCCAACCTACTGGTGTGGCTCATTTCCCTTAATACTCCCTTTCCACACCTCCTGCAAATTCCATTCCTGGGGCTCCCATCTGGTTGGGGGGTACATGAAGAGGAGTTAGGCCTGGCTGGCATTCCTTACTGTCCTGCTCTCTTTGAAGCCCAGTTTGTTTACCCAGCCCCCTTCCTAGCCTGTTCTCTGCAGCTGCAGAGCTCCCCCCACCAGATAACCTCTGTATCTATGCAGGCCACTTATCACCTCATCAAAGCAGTTTGGCTAAGCCTTTAAAGGGCTGGCCAATCAGGAGAGGCTTCTAGAAGGCTGGATTTTGGCTCACAGACAATAAAGTTCTATAATATCTTTTCTGTATTAGTTATGATAAATCCAACGACTTGCCACTGTTGAATATATCATTACCAATCTTTTAAGTCCTTGAAATATCATTTTAGCTCACTCCTCTCAATAGTTACATTATATTACAGTATCCCCATGTTAGCCTATGGAGCGCTAAAATGCTACAATGGGAGAAAAACGAAATTGGTAGTTTTACCCTCACTAGGGCACATAAAACATCTTTTAAAATGTCCCTGCTTATTTTTACGTGGCACCTGACCTGGGAGGCACCTAGGGTAAACCTTAGGGGTGACTCGTATGTAAAAATAAGGTCGTTTAATACTTTGGAAGTACCTTTAAATCCAAAGTCGAATTTGCATGCAGTTTCAATTTAATGCAGCTTGCAGAGCACGGCTGACTTTTAAAATGACAGTAGGCAACACAGCAGTTCACTCTTAAGTGCCTCAAAGCTGCTGGGCCTCTAAACCTATATGTCCTACCATATACTATGGACTTACAAGTAGGTTGTCCGTGCCAATTGTAATTACATCTAATTACCATATACCTTTTTAATCAGAACACTGACACCAAATTACCATATACCTTTTTAATCAGAATACTGACACCAAATTACCATATACCTTTTTAATCAGAGCACTGACCCTGGTTAACAGAGCCCAGGGCGCAGTCAGTCAATTACCACCAGTATCAGTCAAAAATGGGAGTGATCAGGGCAAAAAGGATGACTTTTTCACATCCAATCAGCTGATATGGGTGGAGCAATAATGATCCAGATCAAAGAAGTCCTCCTAAATTAAAGCTACCATCACGTTAATAGCCCAGAATAGTACTCAAGGTGAGGGAAGACCCCTCCGAGCAACTCGAGGAGAACATAACAGCCTAGCCCAGGAGGGCTTCGATGAAGAGTGGATTGGATATGTAGAATTTGACTACTCCTAGAACAGCGGTCATATATTTATTATCTAAAATGCACAGACGCCAGGAAACACCTTGACAGACCAATTGTGACTCTCCGTGAGCCTGTTACAAAATACATCATTAAGTTCCTCAAACCATTTGCCACCTCTGTCAGATTTTGTATCAAAATACCTGATGTCATTAAAAAAATTAGAAGGAAAACCTTTCAACTGTACCATGAAACACCTGGTGACATTTTGGCCTAGATTTACTAATAGTTCAAGCAAAGTTGCTGCGTGAATTGGAGAGAGTAGAACAACGCCATATCTACATGGAAATGGTGCAGCTCTGGTCTCTCCACGCACTGATGCACTTTGTACAGCCATGCACCAACGCATGCCCTCTTTCTCCATAGTGCAAGGGTGTCTGTGTTTTAGTCTGCATAGTTATTGTGCAGGTAAGGGTCACTTCCTGTTTTGCAGTCCATTACTTTTTGTAACAGACCGACTAAAAACGTGATGCAAACCCTTTGTAAATCTGGGCCTTGATGTCATCTCACTGTATACTAATGCCCCACAAGATGAGGCCCTTGTAGTTTACCTAGAAAGGTGTGAAAGACCACACTGGTTACCAACACAGTTTATAGTCTACTTCTCAAGAATTGCTTTCAACAGAAACTACTTCATTTTTGATGGTGATTTCTAGTTACAAGTGAAAGGCAAGGTCATGGGCTGTTTCTTTTTGCCCTGAAGCAGTAAGTTTGTTCATGGTTTACTTCAAGTGCATTTCATTCTTGCTAATAATCAATTCAGGAGCAACATTACCACCTGGTGCAGTTATATAGACAATGTCTTTTGTATTTAGACAGGGACAATGGCAGAACTGAATGGTGGTTTCAGCTGCCGCAATGATTTTTTTCAACAGACGTGAAGTACAACATGACCAACACAAAAATAACTTCTTGGACATTTCGATAAGAAACCGGACGACTTGGCTCATAATGTCATAATACATCAAACCTACAGCCAGAAAAATTACATTACGATACAACAGATTCCATCCAGGAAATCTCCGGGATAATCTCCCAGCAATTCTTAAGAATGTCTCAATTGCACAACTAAAGAGGATTATGTTGACATGCCACACTCTTAATTTTGCTGGAAGCCAGAGCCTGTCTGCATATGTTACTAAACAAATCATCCAAAGTAACATGATTCTAACCTCTAAAATCTCCCATTGAGAAAAGAACAAAAAAGAAACCACTCTTACCATACACATACACAGTCCAAGTACCAACCAATAAAAAAAATATTAACAAAAACTGGCACATATTGTCTACACTCCGCTGCCAATTGGAGATTCAGTGGAAAAATAAAACATTGTCTTAAGAATCATCTACTGAAACCTTACATCGAACCTGAGGAGGCAACTCAAAATGATTTGAGAAAAATTTGTATGCAGCAACCTTTTCAAAGACTTCATAGATGTGGAAAATGCACTGTTTGTCAGTAGACGGTGAGCGCACACAATTCACACGTGACCCAAGACTGTACAGCACAAGTTTTCAAATTGTAAAACTAAAAATGTTGTCTGCAGTATACTTTGCCCTGCAGTAAATTATACATTGAGAAAACCAATCAAGAAGTCTGCAAACGGATCAGTCAATACAAGTCAAGAATACGTTGCTCAAAGATGACATACCTGCTGGTTAAACGCTTCAGAGTATTCACACAACGAGTGTCAACACAAATTAATGGTACTTGACGTTAAAATCATAGGTGAATGTGTACTCATACTTTTGAAGAGAGAAGTCACCCTCCTCCTCAAATTTGACACAAAAACACAGAACTGAACAAGATGTCATAATTACAGAACAAATGACCAAACTCTTTCATGACAGGATTCAACATTTTGGGCTCCCAAAGGCCTTTATCCTGACCCATATGTGGCCACCACAGTCGTTCCTCCAAAGGACCATACTTTTCCACCTCCCGATCCTCATGCATTTTTTGTACCCATTAAATATGTCTATGTTGGTGTCCCCCTTCAACTCCCCCCCCCCCCCTCCCCTAAACACACCGAAATATTTTTTCCCACTAGGTAAATACTGAACTTGTGTGCCAAACCTTAAGAAGAAGCTCTGTATGCCAGATCTGTACCCCTACCATATCTCAGCCGTGCAAACATAGCACAATTTGAGCACAGTATTCATTCATCCATTTTAGCCCAGTACCACAACTTTTAAGAATATGCTGCCAAATTTATCCAGAGAACAATGCATTCATGTTTCTGGTGCTTTTCCAATTACTTAGTTGGACTGGTCTTCCCATCCTTTTGAATTGCATAAGTTTCTTATTTGAACATATTTTTGTAGTTGTTATAATTAAAGTCCGTTAATTTAACTTCATGTGATAAATGGATTGGAAACTACATCTCCCAACTGCTCTGCTCGATGCATGATACTATGGCGCTCCCTGACCTGGCGCAAGACGTGGCACCATTGATTCACAAGAGACTGCCTTGTTTCAGCTTCCATGATTATGACATACACCCCCCTGGGCATAGCTGCCCCAATGCACCATCTGGAAGACCCAATTCCTCTTTCTACCAGTTAGCACTACTAGGGACAGACACTATATGCCTGCGATACATGTATATTTTCTGTTGTACGTTTCATACAAAAGTGTTTTAAGTTCAAATATTTTTGCTTCTTGTAAGCTTGTACCATTGTAAGTAATAATGGTGATTAATTACTAGGACAAACATTTTTTTTTATAAAAACCCTGTCCTGCAGAACAACTGAATTTTCTTTTTTGTTCTTTTACTAAAACCAATACCAAATCATTCTAGAGAGCTATCACGTTTGTTACTTTATGAGCACTGGTGTCCAACATTCCCTGGCCTCTGTGACCCAACCCCTTATAGTGACTGAACCCCGGAGGAATGACTCCCATGTCCACCTTCTACATCACCCATTGGTATTTCTGTTACTCATTGGTTCATGTTCTCTTATGATTGATTGTGCTTCTATGGTGGTTTCATGGCCATCTCACCTCTAATGGTTTGTTGGGATGTTGATTGCCCTGTTGATCTGGTGAGTTCAGCTTCAGCATCCTCCTTCCTTCCTCTACAGGTATATTATGGGTGAGTTTACATGCAAGTCCAAAGGACAGCCATAATGGAAATGCACATTCGGGTTGGTTTGATGGTCAGTAATATGGCCTGTCTTGTCAGTTATCCATCTTGCATCAATAGAATCTTTTTTGCTAAAACTCAGTCTTTGTGAAGGGATTCCAAAATCAGTGTCTTCCCTTCACTGTAAAAGAGTGCATCTTTGCAAGTATGTCTCTTATTCTGTCAGTTTTCTCTTTCTCCTCCCAGTCACTGCACTCATTCTATCTTTTTTTGACCAAGGCCTTTCTTTTTCAACCATCTGGGATATTGTTTTTACATATCCTTCCAGGTCGTCTGTCTCATCCATGTTTTGTACGTCCTGAGATTTTTCTTCCAGCGGCAGTGCTTTCTTCTCCAGTTTTAGGATGGTTTGATCTGTGCTTGATGGTTTTTTGTATAATATCATAAACTGCTACTCTAACTTCTGTGTTCTCTCTCCTATTGACTATATGTTGCATTGCACTTCCTTGATGGTTTTTTCAGCCCCTACATTTTGCTCTATGGCCTGCCTCAGATTTTTGTGTTTGACTTTTATAAAGTCCAACAAATCAGGTTTTGTTAGCAGGACACCCTTTTTTGGTTTGTTAGCCTTCTCAGCTTGTTCTTCTCATTAAGTACATGCTTCTCCATATTCCTTACTGTGAACATTCTTTTTCTTCCCCTCGTTGAGCAGAATGGCTAGGGTCCTTTCTTGGCTATTACCAACTCTTACTACCCATGTCAACCTTTGGCGTCGCAAAACTGTATCCCTGCCATTTCTGATCTCATTGAGGGAGCAATGGGGCCTGCCTTCATCTTGCCTCCCACTGCTAGCTTATGTGGACCAGGTCAATTTCAGTCCTGTCACCGATTCCAAACTGCCGATCTGTCTGATGGCACTTTTTGTTGACCTACAAACCAGGACTTCAATGGCTCGTCAACAACTAGTTCTGTCACTGGCTTTACAGAATAGTACGTCACTGTACTATTCTGCCTCGCACATGCTGGGTTTCACCACATCTCTCCTGGGGACCTCCGGCATTCAACTGTCTCCCTGGGCTCTCTGTCAACTCTCTCCTCCTAACTCCTAGGGAGCCGTGTGTGCCACTTAACAAGTGGAATCTTTCTGAGCCAGCATGCACCTGTCTTTCAGACCTTGCTGCTATCTCCCTGAGTCTTTGGCCCAGCAGCTCTGGATGTATCCTACACCCTGGCCCACCCACTTCGTTATGCGGCAGAGGCCACACTCTGGCAAAGAAAAGTCCTTCTAATTAAGTGACCCTCACTCACTAGTGTGGGATGCTTCATCATCGGGTCGCACCCTGGTGATGTTCATCCATGGTGCGCTGTACCTCTAAGGAGGGAGCTCTTAATATTGTGCATAGGGAAAAAGGAAAGAAAGTAGACTTGCCTACAGGAATAATTATATAATAATTGGTTGTTTGCGACTCCTCGAACAAGATTCGGGGTCTCAAACGCACACACAGTCCTGACTTTAGAACACCCTCACCCCACCGGTTAAACTTATCGATGGAGAATGCAGAGAAAGAAACGCAATAATTTTTCCTTCCTCTTTTTTCTGTACAAAACCCTAATCTTTGACTGGCCTGTGAAATTTCATTATGGGATTATGTTGTCCCGGGAGGTGGTCTTGGACACCATTTACTTTCATTCTCTTAATACGTGTGCTACATGCTCACCCTTAGGCAGCAGGCAGAAACCCACTGCACACCTCTGGTATGTGCTACCAACCATCCTTGTTTTTTCTGAGCTCAAAGCTGTGCCAGACTCAGCACACTCCTGCCCCCATGTTACCGGCTTTCTTGAGGCATCCTTCCTCTCCACTCCTGACTTCTTTACTTTTTTCCACTCGTCACAGTAAGTCCCTTCTGTTCCAGCCGCCTGGACAGAGGGAGCACATAGGGTGCAACTCTAGGCATAGGAGGGAAGTAGGGCCTTTTGATCAGGTTGCCAATCGATACTGCCCTGAAACTTCCCAGTTCAGTCATTGTTTACCTCATTTATCTGTATTTTATTTTAAATTTAATCTCAGTTATATGGTCACCGGATAGACCCTTCTGAATTCGCAAATACAATATATATTGAATCCTGTCTACCACTTTGGTTACTTTCAAAAGAGATGCTTGCCTTTCAGTAGGAGTCCTGGCCATGTTCTAGTATGATTCACCACTTATATGAAGCACCCTTGTATGGAAAAAAAATGGAGGACCTTTTCCAAAGTGGCATTCTAGTTCTCACACTACTTCTGTTGTCTCTGCTGGGATGTAGTTCATGATGTAAACTATAACTACATTTGACTACTTCATTACGTTTGTTGGCAAAATGAGGCTCAAACCAATTAGCTGCATGCATATACATATTGATAAAACCTCTTATCTATATATGTATATTGATAAGAGGTTTTGTTTGCTCAGAAACTGCAAGAAGCAGGCAGAATTGTTGGCACTACCTTGTCGTCACAGACACTGATATAAGTTCCCTATAGGGCCCACTGTAGTTCTCATCTATGTTAGCCTAACTGCGCACGTTGTAGGCCTAATTTCTTTGCACACATTACACACAGCACATTTGTTTTTGTGCCACGATATTATTCTAGAAATACATTGCACATGTTTTATTATTCAGTACTTCTTCCTGGGACTCAGTCTGAACATTTCGTACAAGGTCGAACAACACGAGCCCTGCTTTTCTCTATGGCCGGTCACTAACACATAGAGATCACAAGGAACCCCAGCTGCTGTTTTCGAGCATGACATTTCTTATCATATAAACCGAGACTTGCCATTTTGCAAACAGAGAGGAAAGATTTCTTGCAGAGAAAAGGTCCCGGGAACAGGGGTGCTGCGCTATCTGAGAAGTGGACCAATTAACTACAAATGCCAGGTAAGGGGTCTGCTACTAATACCAGAGATCTCTGATATATCGTTGTGCTCACATAGTGAGGGTAGGCTTAGGCAGATTTGTCATTCCCCATGAGAGGGCTTTTCATTGTATACAGTTTATTAGTCATGCTACTCACACTGCTAACTTGCATATGTTTTCTAATTGCAGCACAGTTGCTTCATGATGGAGCACGATAGTTTCAATAAATATTGTAACCTTTCTTCGTGTCTCTTTTCTGTTTATTTTGAACGTGCATGAGTGAGAGAACGAAAGGTGATGATCCGTTACCATGGCTCCCTGGAAGGGGCTAGAGTGTTATGTTCTGGTGTGCCAATTTTGCTGCTACTCTAGAAAGGTTGGGCAGGTGTGGCACTATGAGCTGGTCGGATTTTGGCCCATGGGTACTGATGTGGTATGGTGGCTCACTTCCTACATACTGACATTCTGTGATCCCAGGCATAGTTCTGTTTCTAAACAGAATCCCTGCAACAACGCAAAAGGCTCCCTGCAGATTAAAGTATTTTTAAAGAATCCCTTTGCACTCAAGTAGCCATGAACTGCTTGCCAGTGATACATTTGTGAAGTTTATGATATTTTGTAGGATTCATTGCTGTGTTCACGATCTGTGTTCTTTAAACTAGTAACCTGAAAATTAAGACTTTCGTTGAATTCGGAGTAATTCATCCGTTTTGTATCCTTTAACTGTTAGTTTCATTTGTCTAATTATAAAATATATTCACATATGAATCTGTTGTAGTTAATCCATTTACATTTCTAATGGTGCCTTTTTCCTTGCAGGATTGGATGGACTACGATGAAAAAATAAAGGAATCTGTTGGAATATATGATGTAACCCATCAGTTTGTGAAATGCTGACATTTCTATTTTTTTTCTTTTTTGTTTAAATTCTCTCTGAGTTTTATGTGTTACAGAAGATGTACAACATTTTTGACTAATGGTGACACATCAACAAAAATACTATCTAACAAAAATAAGATTTTTTGCAATCATTATGATCATCTTTACACTAGGTTTTACCTTTCCCCCAATAAATCAGTATGACCCCCTTCCTGGAGAATGCAGTTCATATTTTAGACCATTAGGATTTGATCTCTACACCTACTGCTATTTTTGAATTATAGCAACATTGACTTTAAGGCATTAAGTGCCATTGTACTTTCTGTTTTGTGCCTGGTAGTGTGTGCCTTAAAGCCATGTTTTTGGTGAAAGGGTATAAAATAACTTTTAATTTTGATTAGTCATTCACAATAACTCTCACCCTCAACATTGTTAACTTATTGAGAACTACTTGAAAAGACTTCCATGCTGCTCTTATTCCTGTAACTGATATAGTACTTCTTATCCGAGTTGCTATTCACTATGTCCACTCATTGAGCAACACCGGTCTCCTTTTATCACAAATTCTCCCCTGAACCCCAAAGGAGTGAATTGCATTGAATACATGTGGGGAATATTATATTAACATGTGGATTTCTTTTGTAGCACAGGTGGCAAAATAAACGTGTTCATTTTTCAAAAGTGTATTTCGTTTGGAGATTGTAAATTGGTTTGTGCACCACCAGTGATTCATTGGTCAAAGTATGAAAACATTTTAATTTTGAAAAAAGACAGAACCTGGTACTGGCAAAATTTTCACATTTCCGAGAATGCTTTTCTAAACTCGTAAAGGAAGAGAAAGAATAATGTGCTTAATATTTTACAGATTGCAGGGGAGAGTTGAACAGTAGATTAGAAGAGGAACTCTTTAGAGTCTATAGGAAATGTAGAGTTGATCATGACATTTTGTAGAATAGGAGTAGCACCTCAGGTAGAGAGGGATACTTATCTTGGGAACAGTAGGAATTTTCCAGTGCTTCATGAGAGCAGTGAATTGTCTGCAGTGCCTCTTGGCAGGTCAGCTTTTGTGCGGCACCTTGTGGATGATGAGTGGGGTTCCGACAGCTTCTCTTGGGGAATGAGTAGAATTCATTATCTGCTCACCTGACATGAATCAGACATATTTTGAATCCTGTATTAGTTCAACCTGTTCTTGATGAAAAAACCTGTTAAAACTTTGATTATACTGGAAAACTCAAATCTTTGATCATTCCAATATTGTTAGTCTACGCTTTGTGGTTGTGAAAGACACCACCATAGCCATTTTAATGTGGGCCTGTAATATGGGTTGTGTCATTTGATTGAATCAACAAATTCCCACAGGGAAAACATTGCACGCAAAAGGTTGAAACGGTTATGACTTTTGTATACATACAGTTTTACCACAAATGGCTAATATGAAGCAGCAGTAAAATTATTTCTGATGGATACTTCCAATTGGAGAGTCCTCATCTTTTTAATTTTCCCCAGGCACCAGACTGCATCCGAAAATGTTTCCAGCAATTGCTCCAGCGTGACGATAGGTGGTGCAATCAGATTCCACGGTTACCTCGCCCCACCTCCAAAATTGACTGGGCAGAGCCATGAATAACACCACCCCAGCACTTTGATGTGGGTTAATTTTTTCCATGCCTCTTAATATGGATCCCCCATTTTTGACAGTGTTTTAGCAACCTCTAAAACTATTTTGTGGACAGTGTGGTGAGGATGTCTGCCGCAAAAACTAAAGGCTTCAAACAGTGCCGCACCTGAAGGAAGCAGATTTCAGTCTCAGACCCACATGATGTCTGTCTTTGGTGTCTCTGATCCAAGCATGATTCAAAGCCCTGTGACAAATGCTCCCTGATGCATCCCAAGGCCATCGAGGGAGTGGGAGAAGAAGCTGAATGTCGATGAACATAAGCGGGGTAGTCACGCTCAAAACCGCAGCTTCGATCCAGGTTCCCGTCCTTGGGTAAGTCTAAGACCAAGTCCAGATGGGAGTCCCATTTCAGGAGAGGTTTGCTCTTAAAGGCCCTGAATCCACACCAGACATCTGATTTTGACCCTATTCTACAGTTGGAGCTGATGCCCCCTGACTTTCCCATACCATCTGCGACTCTGCAACAGGTGGAGGCCTTCAAGGAAGCAATGCTACAGCTCTGCTAGACTATTCCTGGTCCCCCAGCAGCACCTTTGGGCCCCTCAGATTTGATCGACCACCTATCAGACTTTTGCTGACTGGGCATTCCCTGGTGCCAACGACCCCAATTAGGCCTCTGCTGCTGGTGTCATGCCATGCCTCCATTTCCTTGCCGGAGGCCACGTTGGTCCTGATGGGCCAACACCAGCCCTCACTTTAGAAATGCTGGTTCTAGATCCAGCCCCAATCGTGGTCCCTGATCTGAAGTAGAGTTCTGCTGAATCACGGTTAGTGTCTTGCTACGAGATCACGAAGACACAGCCAGTGGTATCGGAGGGTTGTCTGGCGGTGCCTCTGCATCGATGCTGGTACCTTTAGCACCTAAAGGCCTTGTTTAGCTCAGACTCATATGTACAGGAAATACATAATGCTCCACATCATGGAGAAGATGAGGAAGAGGCTGATGATTTGTCCCCTCGCTGGACTGGTGATGGACTTTATCAAGCCCTCCACAATACAAGTGTTCTTGATATCTCACCAGGAATGGAATTAGATGTTCGAGGCATGTGAGCTGTAGATCACATGCTTTGCATACTCCTGCCATCTAGTGTTGGGTCCGGATGTTTGCAAGTTGTTTTTCTTCGAAGAAGTCTTTCCAGTCATGAGGTAGGTGACTCCTCCTTTCGGTGATATTGCGCATGGGCATCGACTCCATTGTTTTTTTCCGCCATTGGGTTCGGACGTGAATTGTGGCGCTCCGGTTCGGCACCATTTCTCGGGTTCCCCTCGGTGCGCAATCCACTACCCTCGACGGTATTGTTATTTGATCGCGTTTCCCATTCTCCGCGTATCGTATTGGCTCAGAAATCTTCGATCGGAAACTTAGTGGAAGGCTGTTGGGCCTAGCCGCGTCGGGTCAGCTCACAGTCGATGGAACAGACTCCATTTAAATTCTGTCCTGGGTGCCGCGCCTAGTATCCGCGCACCGACTTGCACGAAGTGTGCAACTTGTGTCTGTCCCCGGAACACGACAAACAGGACTGCGACGCGTGCCGATCTTTTTGATCCAAGAAGACGCTCCGTGACCGTTGGGCTCGACGTCACGAAATGCACCAGCATCATAGTGGCTCCGCTCTGTTTCTCTTCGGAGAAGATTCCGACCACGAGGTCTTCAACGCACAAGGAGCAGAGGAGAAAGAAGAACACATCTCCTTGTCCGAAGCCGATTCCGACATGGAAGAAGAGGTTCCGCAGGGTCAGTGTCCCGTGAGTAATGATACTCCCCTGCCCCAAACTATGCCCAAGAAAAAGGCTCCGGTCCCGCCTCTGCCTTCGGTCCAGGGTCGGCACCGCGATCATGTTACGAACGCCCCACCTTCGGGCTCCGCACCAAAACACACACCAAAGCCTTCCGGCTCGGGACCGAGTCCATTTGGGCACCGAACCAAAACCTTCGGCGCCGAAATCCAAACACGTCCTCGTGACTATCCCTTCGGCACCGAAAACTAAACCTTCAGATCCAAACATCTCTGCACTGAAAATTCTGGCACCGAGAGACAAAACTGCTCCTCCTCTATCCAAGGAGCCTCGTTTCGACGTCCCGCCTTCCAACACGGACCCGAAACAGAAAGAACTTATTAATCCCAAAACTGGACATATTCATGCAAAATTGCCAGTTAAACGCCAACCAGAAACGGAGCAAGCTTACCACATTCCCCTTAAAAAGAAAAATGTGGGTACTAATCTTTCTCCTCCTCCTCTTACACCTCCTTCCCCACTTGACCCGAATTTGCTAATTACACCTACAAATTCACCCCCACCACAGTCACCTGACCACCAGGAGGATGGGGATGCCCCAGATGACATTATTCCTGATCCATGGACTGATTACAATACAGATCCTAACACTGATAATGACCCAGATCTATGCCCTCAAAACCCTCTCCGCCTAACGACAATGTAGGGTACATAGAGTTGATAAATAGGGCTGCTCAATATCACGGAGTTCAGCTTCACAAAGAGGCTCTTGAAGAGGATTTCCTCTTTGAGACTTTACGTTCTTCTCAAAGAGCAACACATACACTGCCCATGCTTAAGGGTATGCTTAAACACGCAGACGATATTTTTAAGGACCCGGTGCGTGCAAGAAGTTTAACACCAAGGGTAGATAAGAAATATAAACCTGCACCTACAGACCCAGTCTACATCAAGGGTCAACTTCCCTTAGACTCCCTAGTGGTTTCTAACGCTCGCAAAAGGGCAAACTCACAAACAATAGGAGATGCCCCTCCTCCTGACACAGAATCCAAACTCATAGATGCCTCAGGCAAAAGAGTAGCTGCGCAGGCAGCCAATCATTGGCGTATTGCCAACACTCAGGCTCTTTTAGCGAGATATGACAGGGCTCACTATGACGAATTGGCACAATTGCTCCAGTTCTTGCCAGATGAACACAAATCTAAGGCGCATGACTTAATTGAGGAAGGGAAACTTATTTCCAACACTTCCATTAGGTGCGCTTTAGGCGCAACTGACACTGCTGCTCGCGCTGTTAACACCAGTGTTCTTTTAAGAAGGCGTGCTTGGCTCAGAATTTCAGGGTTTAAACCTGAAGTCCAGGCCTCTATTTTAAACCTACCCTTTGATAAGGAACACCTATTTGGGCCTGTGGTAGACACTTCTTTGGAAAAAATGAAGAAGGACACAGGTCGCAAAATCCATGGGAGCTTTGCAGACCCCATCCAATCGGGGTTCCTTTCGCCGCTCCTTCTATAGGGGTGGCTCAAAGAATATCTCCACAGACAACACCTCTACTTCATATAGAGGCAACAATCAATCACCCTCTTCAAGAGGTTACTTTAGAGGAGGATTTCGAGGCAATAATGGCAAGGGAAGAGGTAAAGGTAACACAACCCGTACTTCCCCTGCAGCAAACAGTGACTTGCCTCCCCCTCCCTCAATTCTCTCAATTTTTTCCCGTCTGGAATACAATAACATCTGACAGATGGGTCCTAGAAATTATCCAATCTGGTTACTGCCTGGAGCTTACCGACAATCCCCCAAACATTCCTCCACGATCACACAAAATGTCACCAGAGCATTTGCACCTTCTCAAACAAGAGGTTCACTCGCTACTGCAAAAGGGAGCTATAGAGCCCATACCATTACAATTTCCAGGGTCCGGCGTATATTCCCTATACTTTCTCATACCCAAAAAGAACGGCTCTCTCAGGCCTATACTAGACCTCAGAGACCTAAATTTCTATATTCAATCAGATCATTTTCACATGGTGACACTACAACAAGTGCTCCCGCTCCTTCAACAAGGCGACTTTCTGTCTACTTTAGACTTAAAGGACGCATACTTCCATATTCCAATACATCCCGCTCACCGCAAGTATCTCACGTTTGTGGTAGCGGGACAACATTACCAGTTCAAAGTGCTTCCATTCGGAGTCACCACTGCTCCCAGAGTGTTCACCAAATGCCTTGCAGTAGTTGCTTCTCATCTGCGAAGACAACATATTCACGTCTTCCCATACTTGGACGATTGGCTCATCAAAGCCAGTTCTCTCACAAAGTGTTTACAGCACACTCAGAGGAAAGTACAATTACTGCACGACCTGGGGTTCACAGTAAATCTGTTGAAGTCCCATCTCCAACCCTCCAAGGTGCAAACTTACTTGGGAGCCACTCTCGATACACAGAAAGCTCTAGCCTGTCCCAATCCTGTCAGGATCCGCAATATTCAGGCTCTCATTTCACAGTTTCAGCCCAACCACTCTTTACCAGCTCGAGTATTTATGCAGCTACTAGGAATGATGGTGTCTTGCATCATGATAGTTCCCTATGCAAGACTTCAAATGCGTCCCCTTCAGGAATGTTTAGCATGTCAGTGGAACCAATCTCAGGGTCCATTGTCAGATCTATTGTTGGTGGACGGCCCAACTCATCGCTCTCTGCAGTGGTGGAATCCACAAAACCTATCCAAAGGGTGGCCCTTCATTGACCCTGTTCCACAGACAGTGTCAACAGCAGACGCATCGCTCACTGGTTAGAGCTCATCTCCAAAATCACACAATTCAAGGCCTGTGGAGTCAAAAGCAAAAACAACTTCACATAAATCATCTAGAGCTGCTAGCAGTATTTCTAGCGCTGAAAGTCTTCCAGGCTCACCTTGTAGGCAAAGCTGTCCTGATACGCACCGACAACATGACAGCCATGTATTACATACAGAAACAGGGGGAACACACTCTCTCCAACTGTCATTCCTTGCACAAGCCATTTGGAAATGGGCCATACATCACAAGATTTATCTTCTAGCGGAACACCTCCCAGGGGTAAACAATCAGATCGCAGATGTGCTCAGCAGGCAAAGACAACAGATTCACAAGTGGGAATTTAACCCTCAAGTTCTCCTCCCGTTCTTTCAAATGTGGGGCTTCCCAGACATAGATCTGTTCACCACACACCTAAACGCAAAATGCCCAAGCTTCGCCTCCAGGTATCCACACCAATTATCCAAAGGCAATGCACTATGGATGAACTGGTCAGGGGGATATTTGCCTACGCTTTTCCGCCTCTCCCACTCATTCCACTAGTGGTTTGGAAGCTCAGGCAAACGTCGCTCAGTCTAATCCTGGTAGCTCCTACATGGGCTCTTCAACACTGGTTCACTACCCTGTTGGAACTCTCAGTAGTTCCTCATCAAAAACTACTTCTCACATCCAGTCTCCTCACGGAGAGCCATGGAGAGATAAGACATGCAGATCCCAGACATCTCAACCTTGCGATCTGGTACCTGAAATCATAGAGTTTGGTTATCTGAATCTTCCACCAGACTGTATGAATACCATTTAAGAAGCTAGAATCCCTACTACAAGAGCTTGCTATGCAGCAAAATGGAAGTGGTTTGTTATATATTGTAACAACAACCATATCAACCCTTTAGATGCTTCCGTTCAGAACATTATTTATTTGCTTCATTTACTGGAAACGGGTCTAGCGTATACATCCATACGCTTACATCTCGCTGCAATAGCTGCATACCTTCAAAATAGACATCATCTGTCCCTTTTCAGAGTACCTGATATCAAGGCTTTTATGGAGGGACTCAAAAGAGTTATTCCACCGTGACTTTCACCTGCCCCAGCGTGGAACCTTAATATTGTCCTTACCAGACTAATGGGTCCACCCTTTGAGCCATTGCATAAATGCGAACTGCAATTCCTCACTTGGAAAGTTGCTTTCCTCATTGCTATTACATCACTGAGGAGAGTGGGTGAGCTTCAGGCATTAACTATAGAAGAACCATTTTTCCAAGTCCACCAAAACAAAGTGGTTCTTCGCACTAACCCCAAATTCTTACCCAAAGTGGTATCTGCCTTTCACATCAACCAATCTGTTGAGTTACCTGTGTTTTTCCCTCAACCAGATTCAGTGGCAGAACGAGCGCTACACACTTTAGACGTAAAACGAGCACTGTTATATTACATAGAAAGGACCAAACCTTTTCGTAACACTAAACAGCTCTTTGTTGCTTTTGCTCCACCACACAAAGGCAATCCCATTTCAAAATCAGGTATTGCATGGTGGATAGTTAAATGTATTCAGACATGCTATGCAAAAGTAAAAAGGACGTGACCAATTCCCCCTAGAGCGCATTCCACCCACAAACTAGGGGCTTCTATAGCTTTTTTAGGAAACATCCCTATAGCTGACATCTGTATACCTGCAACATGGTCTACACCACACACATTTACAAAACACTATTGTGTAGATGTGTTAGCCAGACAACAAGCTAATGTAGGCCAGACAGTTCTTCGTACACTTTTTCAAACGACTGCAACAGCTACAGGTTAGCCATCGCTTTGGGAGATTAATGCTGTATAGTCTATGCAAAGCATTTGATCTACAGCTCACATGCCTTGAACGGAAAATGCTACTTACCCAGTAAGCATCTGTTCTTGGCATGTAGAGCTGTAGATTCACATGCGCCCACCCACCTCCCCGGGTACCTGTACCTGTTGCAGTATTCTCTTACTTAGATACATATGTATGGACATCTCTAGTCTACTCTTACTAACTCCATTCTCACCCTCTGCGGAAAAACAATCTAACAATGGAGTCGATGCCCATGCGCAATATCACCGAAAGGAGGAGTCACCTACCTCGTGACTGGAAAGACTTCTTCGAAGAAAAACAACTTGCAAACATCCGGACCCAACACTAGATGGCAGGAGTATGCAAAGCATGTGAATCTACAGCTCTACATGCCAAGAACAGATGCATTTTCCTTTCTATTCCTGCCCCCATCTAAGATAAGTGCCACCTCTGCTGTGCTGGTATGTATGGCAGTGGAGGTTGAATGAACCCTGGCAGACTCTGGTTGTGGCATGGGTAAAGCACTGCTTGACACTGTGAGTAAGTAACCCTATAGTCCAGCATCACAGACCTGTTCCTAGTGACCCAGCTTTTTTGACTTAATTCCTTTCACAAGAAAGCCTTATAGTGCATGCTTTAGCCATTAAAGTGAATCCAAATGTCTTTGCTATTGCTTCACCTCATAGAGAAGATAAAAAGATTGATTTGTTTTGCAAGATGGTGTTCTCTGCCAGCATGCCTTTATGCTGTCTGAATGCAGTTTACCTGCTAGGAAAATGCACACACACCCTCTAGGATATGGTGAGCAAGATCTTGCCCGCCCTCCCTGAAGAGTTTCGAAGTACCGGCGGTCCACGGATAAATACTTTTTTACCTAGCCATCTTGTGCGCTATTACCTCAGACCAGTGGATCCTACCGGTTGTCTGTCAAGGTCACACCCTTTACTTTTTCTCAAGCCCCCTTCATTTCTTTCTGCTCCAGACTTTGGCAGAACATGCCTCCATTCTTGCCAAAGATGTTCTGTCATTACTGGCCAAAAGGGCAATTTACAGAGTGCCCAAAAAGGAGAAAAGCAGCAAGTTTTATTCCTGCTATTTTCTGGTGCCCAAAAAGAATGGCGAACCCTGTCCAATTCTGGATCTTCGGTTCCTGAATGCTTTCCTGTTGGTGGAACAAATTCAAGATGCTAACCTTAGCTCAGGTCCTCTCTGCACTAGACCCTGGGTACTGGATGGTATCCTTGGTGTTGCAGGATGCATACTTCAGTGTGCTTGTCTTTCGGTCCCACAGGCATTTCCTTTGATTTGTTGTAGTGAAGGAAACATTTCAGTTCACTGATCTGCTCTTTGGGGTTCCTTGAGCCACTCTGTGTCTTCATGAAGGTGATGGTCGTGGCCATCTTCACAGGATGGGAATACATGTATTCCCAAACCTTGATAACTGGCAATTGAAGATGAGCTCGTCCCAATTACATGTAAATGACCATCTTGCTATTTTCATCTCTTAGGTTCTCAATCAATGAGTTGAAATCCCATCTCCAGCCAGTGCAGAAGACTCCTCTTATAGGGGCATTTCAAACACTTTTCGGCCTCCGCAGAAAGTCTGGGACATTCTGGATATCATAGAGCAGTTTCAAGCTTGCTCCTGGGTTCTAGCCCGACGGTTCTGAAAATTCTTGGTCTCATGACCTTGTGTATCAGTGGAACCTCCTCCTTCAATGGGCTGAACACTGGGGGTGCCTCATGGACATCTGCATGTCAGATGAGGTGGCTCATGGCGTCTAATGGTGGGTGAAAACACTATACTGGCAAACTGCAGCCAGTTCTCCCTCCCCTATCCAGAGCTAACGATGGTGAAGGATACATCCGCTCTGGGCTGTGGAGGCTATCTGGACGAGGTGTCGATCAGACCTTCTGGAGCTGTGTGCCATTTAGCTGGCTCTCAAGTGCTTTCTGCCTTGCATCACGGGCAGGTTAGTGCAAGTTTTGATGGGCAACATGACTGCCATGTGGTATTACAACAAGCAGGGTGGTGTGGGTTCGCTGGTACTGTGCCAGAAAGTGCTAAATCTGTAGCGCTGGCTGACACCTCCATGGATCTTGTTGTCTATCAACCATCTGGCAGGATCACCGAATGCCAGGGCAGATGAGCTCAGCAAATCCCATTCAGCCAACCCTAAGTGGCATTTGTCACTGTAGGCAGTTCAAGGTGTCTTCGCCTAGTGGGGCTTGCTTTGGGTAGATCTTCTCGCTTCCCCTGAGAACACTCCCCATCGAGCCTTTTGCGCTCTAGAGTTTCCGCCTCAGACTCCCCGGAACTGTGTCGCACCATCTGTGGGACCACAGTCTCCTCTACATGTTCCCACCTCTACTGCTTCTTCTCTGAATTATGAAGAAGGCAGAGCAAGACTGGGCTCCGATCATTCTGATAGTTCCAGACTGGACTTCAAGAGTGTGGTACTCTGAAATACTGAGCCTGAGCATTGGGCCTCTTCTTAGTTTACTTCTGCGGGAGGACTTGCTTTCCCAGCAACATGTCAGGTTCTTCGTCTGAAACTCCACAACCTACACTTCCATTTGTGGTGATTGAGAGGAACCAGTTGAGTGAGAAGTTGATCTACTGTGGACGCTGGGCAAAGTTTGTGGTCTTGTGCAAGGGCTGTTGGGTCAATCTGTTGGAGGCTAATCTTTCTGATCTGCTTGTTTGTCCTGCCTTCGATCCAGCAGGGCCTTGCTGTGGGCACTGTTAAAGGGTATTATCGGTTATCTCGGCCTTTCTGTGTTTACCTAAACAGCCCTTCCAGTTTATGACTGCAATTGTGATGGCATTTTTAAAAAAACAGCTTTACCTTTGTTTCCTCCTCCTTTACCTTTTTGGTATGCAGCAGTGAGACTTTACCTTGGTTCTACCTTTCTTCTGTGTTCATCTTTTGAACCTATGCACAGCGTTCATTGAGATTTCTGACCTGTAAGACTTTCTTCCTCATTGTGAATACTGTTTGCCAGGTCAATAATACGCAGGACAGCAATTGGGAGGAGTGACAAGTATGTGTAAGGTTTTACCCTCAGCTTCCCTTTTCATATACAACAATACTTGAGGAGGGTTACCATATTTTGTTGAATTCTATTACTATCCACAAGGCAGAATGTTGCGTTGCCACTATCTCACACCAGTGTAGGATTGTTCACCCACGTAAATTGGTGAAACTCACTGTGCTCTTGTGGGATATATTTTAGTGTACCACCTATGTCTTGCTTCATCATTGGACCCTCATCCCGCTCACCTAGGGGGATATTCACAAGAACGTGCGCTAAACATCTCTAAAAAATGTTAACGCAACTTTACACATCGCAGTCTATCGCGGGAAAATAACCCTGTGTTAACGTGGAATTCACAACACGGCGGTACCATGCGATAGTCTCCCGAAAACGCGGACAATGTCCGCGATACAACAACCGCGACGGTGATAAAAACACAAACCCCAACGCAAAAAAACATGTGATGGGCCAAACCGCGATGAGGAAATCAGTGATAAGCAGCGCCAGGCCTGCAATACACACACGGCAGGCGGGAAAATCACTACAAAAGTAGAAAAAACACAAAATAACCGACACCGAAGCACCATGGAGGCAGCCGGAGCAGGCGCAGAGGACGAGCGGAAACCCTCAAGCACCCCGGACGACCAGCCTCGGACAGGGAAGGGCAAGGACAAGAAGAGGAGGAAGATGAAGTTCAGTCCGCAGGAGAATAGGATCCTGGTCACGGAGGTGATGTAACACCATCAAGAACTGTCACCTCCAACGTGTCATTGGGCACCAAAAATGGAATATGGCGGTCCATCATGGACAAGGTGAATGCCGTCGGAGAGCACAAGAGGTCAATGGACGAGGTCAAGAGGCGATGGATTGACATCAAGCGCAAAACCAAGGAGAAACTCGCAGGCAACCAGAAGGCAGCAATGCAGACTGGAGGTGGGAGCCCAGCGCCACAGCTGGAGCTGGATGACATGGAGGAGCTGGTGTCGACAATCATCAGTGTGGAGACTGTGGCAGGAGTTGGGGGAGCGGACACTGCTCGACACAACACAACAGCAACAGGGTGAGTAACCACCAGGTACTGGGGGGACGGGGGGAGATGGCCACAATGGCACCCATGCACAATCAAGCAGAGCACAGTGCACACCCACAATGACCCTGGATCATGGCCCTGATCCACAGACTGACACAATGTACATTGCCATGCTGTCTGAATGTGAACATGTACCAGGCGGCTACATACATGTGGACACGTAATCCAGCATCTCCCCTTCACATTGCAGGGGCACCGTCAACACCTCCTGCAGAGCAGTCCCAGCCACTCTTCACTGATGATGAGGAGGACACCACCAGCATCGACACCCAAGCCCTCCAAGACCTCATTGAACTCATCCGCCAATCACCTCCAGGACCAGGGCAGCCCAGCTGCATCGAGGAGACCCCACCCACTCCACAAACCACCCAGCAGGAGGCACCCACAACCCCGGCTGTCTCCCAAGACCCCCCCCCGAACAACACATGGCCTTCCAACGCCGTGTGTTGGAGGGCCAGAGGGAGATGGCTGAGCAGGTGCGGGTGGGGTTCGACCTCATGGCCACCAAACTTGACGCCATCCATGGGTGTCTAAGTCCCATCAGGGACCACCTCCAGTCCCTAACGGACACCCATAGGCCGCTCCATGGTCTCCAACTATCCCTGGCTGACATCGCTGGAGTCATGACTCGGAGACAAGAACACCTGTCCGCTCAGAGTGGCTCCAGCGATCTCAGCCGTGAGCTGGCACACATGCGGAGGCTCATGGAGGACATGGTGCGGATGGAGGCGGAAAGGATGGCAGCCACCGCTGCACATCAGCAAAATGTAGCTGGGATCTACCATGCCCTGCATATCCTCATCATGGCATTGCTGCCACAAGGCGTCGCGCAGATGAATGCTGCTGCTCCTACACCATCCAGATCTCCGCCCCCTGGTGTGTCAGTGCCTCACAGTGCGGCAGGCATTTCCACTCCGGCACCTGATGTGTCACTGCCACACAGTGCAGCCGACAATCCACCGCCAGCCCCTGATGTGTCAGTGGCACACAGTGCCGCGGCCGGAACTGCACCACCCACAGGTGGGGCAGAGCACACATCCGAGGACGTGGACGGCATTGAGATCAGAAGGAGGCACTAGCATTCATGTCCGCCACCTGGCCTGTTGCTGCCGCACATGGCCCCATGACCTTCCACTGACCCCCGATACACTCTGCTGCACTCACCTTGGACCGCGACATGGACTGCCATATCCTGTTTGATGACCAATGACACGGCGACCAGACTGCGGACTGTACCCTTACTCTTCCGCTGTACTTGTCATTCCCCGATGGACTCTGGCTGGCCCTCCACGGACCCATATTGTGAAGTGGGGTTGGCATGGCCCTGTACTGCTCCAGCTGCAAACCTCCACTGGATGTCCATTAAACATTCAGGAACGCACTGCTGTCATGACTTTTATCATTCATGTATGAATGTGTGGATGAATGTAGGGTCAGTGATTCCCCCTAACGTCAATGATGCTCATCTAGTGGGATTCCAGTCACAGTGTGCTATGTTGCTGATTGTGTTCCAGGTGGCGTAGACACCACAACGGGGACAGGGACACACGCATTAGTCACTTCCTTGTCCGGACATGAACTGAACCACGCCCAGAGCCCCCAAGTCATTGTTGCAAGCCCTGCGCTGGTCCGGCGTACGCCAGGCCAGACCACTCCGCTTACGCTCCGAGGGGGGGCCACATAGCTACATGTCGCAGGTTTACACGCTTGTGGTCTGCAGGTCACTGGTCTAGTTGTCAGCATGTCACGGCCACTCCCTGAGGGCAGGTTTGCACACACACCACACCCATCCGGCACAGGCGTCACAGGCCATGTGACCCTGCCAATATAAGGGGCCGACAACGTCACATTCCCCACTGCCGGTAGTGACTGGATGACGTACGTTCCACGATTCTCAATCATAAAGGGCCCATGAGTTGTTGCGCACAGGGTTAGTGGCACCTGAAGCCTTGCGGCCGTCACGGGCCTACCACCACATGGCGCTGACTGGGGTTGCAAAGGGTTAGTGGCACCGGAAGCCTTGCGGCCATCACGGGCCTACCACCATGTGGCGCTGACTGGGGTTGCACAGGGTTAGTGGCACCCGAAGCCTTGCGGCCTTCACGGGCCTACCACCACGTGGTGCTGCCTGGGGTTGCACAGGGTTAGTGGCACCGGAATTGCTGAGCGGGTGTGCAGCCTGCGATGATGACGTGTGCACTGATGTGGTCTCTGCCATTGATGCCTCAGGACTCAGCTTCGTGTGGGACCTGCTGGTCCACGGTGCGGGTCCGCATGATGTGGAGCATGCCATGGTGGCAGGACCGGGGCCTGGAGCTTGCACGGGCGTGCCCACTGGTGAACACACCGTTGGCGGAAGGTGAGCAGTAGGGCCTGGGTGCGCAAGTGCGGACAGCCAGCGCTGGCCGGCGGGAGGGGGTAGGGTGCGGCTGCATGTGTGCGCAGGACGGACTGGCGTTGTTGCCGTGTGCAGTGAGATGGACTCTGCCATGATTGACTCTGGCCTCGATTACAGATTGCAGACCTGGTGGCTTGCAGTGTATCCCGGCACGTGGTTGGAGACACACCGGTGGCAGCAGGTGAGCAGTGGTGCCTGGGTGCGCGGAGGCGGCAGTGTCCCTCCCTCCCTCCCACCCTCCCTCCCTCTCTCTCCCTTCCTTTCCTTCTCTCTCCCTTCCTTTCCTTCTCTCTCCCTTCCTTTCCTTCTCTCTCTCTCTCTCTCTCTCCCTTCCTTTCCTTCTCTCTCTCTCTCTCTCCCTTCCTTTCCTCTCTGCCTTCCTTTCCTCTCTGCCTTTCTTTCCTTCTCTGTCTCTCGCTCCTTTTATGTGCGCATGACACACGTTCTGATTTGGTGCTTTTTTTCTCCAGGCTGTGACATCAAGGTTGTCCCGGACGGACCCGACAGGAGTCTTCCGCATTGGTGTTTTGTGTTGTATTTCAATAAAGTTTTTGGTTGTTACTTCAATGATGAGTGACTGTTTCTCGTTCTTCTGACCACACGTGTGTTTCTTTTTGTCATTGTGAGACATCATGTGCTTTTTGTGGCTCTTGTGTCGTGCACAGTATGCGTTTGTCCGGAGGGGGTGGGGGGGCTGGGAGTGGTGGCGGTGGGTGTTGTGGCCCTCATGGGTCTCCGAGCTGCATGATCATTGTCTACATGGCATCTGTGGATCTTCAGCTGTGGTTCTTGGCTGGGCTCCCTTTCATGCTGCAGGTAGTCGTCCTGCTTAACACCAGCAAAAGGCAGGTGTTAATTCCTTGCTGCTACCGCGGCTTATCGCCTGTTTTTGGTTCGCATCGCAGATCTGGCAGTTCGTTGTGAAAGTGGTGTAGTGGTGTTTTCGCACTGGAACGCCTACTCTGCATCTCATTAGGGTTAGTTGGTGGTGTCACCCGTGGGGATAAACTTTGCGGCAGTTATCGCAGGAATACTGGCGATGTCTGCAGTTTGCACCCGCTTGTGAATGGGGCGTTAAATCTATCTCCACTTTTGATGCGTTAAGGTGGCGATAAGTCCTTGTGAATATGCCCCGTAGTGTGGGGGGATGGGCTCAACACGTTTGTAAGTGGAGTTTGGCTATGTGGTTTTAGGGATTGTGAGAAGAAATTAAAATTGCCTGCCGGATCATACTACTTTTTAATGGTTGGTCCATTGGCAAGGTTAAATCAAGCATTTGTAATGCAATAGGTCTCTCATTACTGAAAGTTTGAGCTATTGCCATTGCAAATAATAATGCTTGTTAGATTTTTTTTTTTTAAATATCCCAGCAGTAGCATAAGTAAGGTTGCAGTACCTTATGTGGCTGATAGAGGTCCCTTTACAACTCCACAGGGGCAACTAGTAACAGCCTGTGGTACTGCACCCATTTCTTGCTTCGTGGATTTGATTTTATTACTTATGCTGCTGGGATATTTTTTAACAAAACAAACCTAACAAACATTATCATTTGCAACGCCAATAGCTCAAACATTTAGTAATGCAATAGCTATTGCATTGAAAATGCTTGTTTATTCCTCCTTGGGTTCTTTAGGTTTCTTCTTGGTCCTGCTGTTAGTTAATTGAGAGTGAGTTGTATTGGTCACTTTGTTGGGTTGGTGGTTAGGTTGCTCTGGCAGTAGCGTTAGCTTCTTTGCAAACAATTAGGACAAGTCGCCGATAGTCACAGTGCGGAGGCACTGATCCTGAAGGATGAGGGCCCTGCTGTGGAGGAATTTGGCAGAGGGGGAGCATGAGAGCAAGCTGGGGTCGAGTTGGGAGGTTGGGGAGTGTGAGGAAGGGGTTGTGCAGAAAGTTGGAATTGTTTAAGTTGGGGGGTTCTTTGCAAGTTGGGGGGGTAGGGGTTGTGGGGGATAGGTTGTTCTACGTATTAGTAAGGTTGGGTTTAGTGGTTTCTTATGTTTTATTTACATTCAAAGGTGCATTGTCTTGAGGTCCTAGAAACTGGTCTTAAGGTAGCTGAGTATCCAGCACTATATTTGATGATATTAGACTGAGGGAAGGGCTCAGGAGTTTGTTAACAATATGAGACAGCTTCTGCAAAACCCAAGAGAAAGAGGTCATGCCATGATACTCAAAGGTAGGCTCATGAGGCAGCAGAGCCACCGCTACAGAAACGTTACTAAACCGACTTCGACTGCTTACTAGAACTCAGTTGAAACACTATTGAGGAGATTGATCAAATAAAGAGTAGAGATTGAAATGGCAATTAGGTGTGAATTCAAGGAGTACATCAACCATAAAGCATAAGAATAATGGCTGAAAGAAGGGCCACAGCTGTCCTGCCTCAGTGAATTTGCAAAATTATACATTCTGATTTGTCTGAGTGCAGTCGGAACTCAGTTTTTTCCTCAATACATGTGTTTCCGTAGACAGGCTTTGCACTGAATAAACTGCTCCCTTGGAAGGAAATGTGTACTGGCCTTCAATGTCCATACTGTTTACAGGGATTAAAACTGATGTTTCCTATTATGGTTATGATTTAAATGATAGCAAGACTTTCTCTCAGGAGATTGCTTGAATGAAGATGACATGTTGAAATTACTGCGAGTTGAAAATTCAATGAGAATATTCATCATAAAACAACATTACACCCAGCTCTAAGAAGGGTCAGTATTGCACAGCCTCAAATAACTCACACACTTGCCAATTTATGCAGCCACTATTAAGATAAAGAGGAGAGAGAGAGAGAGACACACAATATAAGGTAAAGTACCATCCTGGCATCTAAGACACACACACACACCTGTTCTCCTTTTTGATAATCAGAACCTGCACACACCTCACTCCAGCAATGAAACCAAGGTCATAACATGCATCCCTTATCCCCCACCACTGCACAGTTGGTGGTAAGTCGCAAGACCAGCCACCCCTATAACGATAAGCAGTAACCAGAAGTAGCAGTCAGGCGAAAGAGACTGAGAACACACGGCCACCAACAAAGCCGCAATCAAGGGAGGAGGAAAAAACACTAAACTGATAGCGATAAATCGCTCACAGCTAAACAAAGTGGATGCATAAACAGACACAGGGAGAGAGTGAGGATCGCAAGATTAAATCCTCTACTGGAGCACCCTCCACCTGGAACAACCCACAATAACAATTTAGCGATGTTCTGTAATATAACCTTACGTTGTAGGTAAATTTGGGGTTTATGTCATACATATATTTTATCAGCACCACTGCTTCGCTTACCATCTGGCTATATTTACAAACTGGATAAGATAACCAGGTGTACAGCACTCGCGTTAATAGTTAACAATATGTCAGAAATATACCAATTTCACTAAAAGGCCTTGTCTAGAAACACGCCGCGCCTGCGTTTGAGACGCAAGGCGATTCAGAGGCATTCTGAGGCTTGTTTCCTAAAGTGCTGTGCCTGCCTCACCATGTTAACGAAGCTTGAGGGTTATGTAAATGTTTGTGTATTACTGCTTTTGTTTTACATAGTGGTTTATGCCACCATCGTCAACGCTGACTTGCTTAGGTACCATAAATCAGATCGGCTTCGTCTATCGATCAACTCCCAAATAATAGTGTTATCAGTAGATGGCGCCAGAGACTGTTTCATATATTCACTTTTCAATGAGAGGCAGCCTTTATGTCTGTGTGTGTTTAGAAACAAAACGGCGTCATCTGATTGCGTTTTTTCCCCGAAAGACAAACCAAAAGAACAATCTGAAAACATGAGCCGAGACAGTCAAATGAGTGTGTGTTTTCTTAACTAAAAATGCCAACATCTATGATTGAATGCCGTGTGTGTTTGGAAACTGAAAGTATTGTCGTCCGATTGGAATTTTTTCGGAAAGACCATGTAAAGAACATTTTGAAAACATGACCAGAGGCAATCAAAGGCCGTGCCCGTTTTTAATCTAAACTAAAGGGGAAAGAAATCAAGAAAGACTTCATGAATAGTGGTGTTAGTTTGTTTCCGAGATGGCCGCCATGTTTTCAGCGCTATGGGCTCCTTTGCAAGCACTTGTCCCTTTTTCTGTGTCTTCGATGCAGCCAGCCTGCGCTTAATTGAATGTTATTTAGTACAGAACGCTTGCATAGATGCATACACGTTGTAAAGCCACCGTAAAACATTTTAATTTACAGAAGTTCAAAATTGACCCCTCATCCCCATTAACTCGAAACAAGAACTGGAAATAAGCAGCTGCCTGACATAGGAGCTCAGGGTAACTGAAAACATCGAGCGCTCGTGCTCTTTACACAAAGGGCAGGGGCGGGAGGTGTTCTGGGAAGGACACTAAGATTAAGTGAACTGGGAAAGCGTTGGGGGAGAGCATGTCCTGCCTGCAACAGCAAGCAGTAGAAAGTGATAGTGCTCTGAGGCTATAATTAGAACATCCTGAGTAACAACACATGTAACAGGGGGTGACCTCGGGGGAGGTTACAACAGGAGAAAAGGAGGTACTAAGGAAGGACTACTAAGCCTATTGCCTAATCAAAAGCCACCATTTACAAAGGACAGTAACAGGAGCCAATTGAGAAGATGGGCGGAAAATAGGTAGAGCTTAAAGTCCATACCTGAATACAGCATGTCTCAAAGAGATAGCGCAAGCGCTGCCTAGGCGAGACCTAAACAGTGCGATGTCATAGGGGAGTAGTGACCCTATCTGAAGTCGACATGTTTCAGCCGTTAGAATCGCCTTCTTCGGGACCTTATTTTTGCGCTAATCCCTATAAGTGTATTTGGCCTTTATTGCCGTGTATATCTGTCTTTTTTCAAAAGTTTTTAAGAAAGGCATGCACGCAAATCATACAAACCAGTATTTTGGACTTTTTCCTTTTTGCATTGGTCTGAGCTGTGGGAGAAAGAATCAATAGCATTATGCAGTAATGAAATGTCTATTTTTTTTATGCATTGTACGTATTTTCTCCCAAGCAGTTGTGTGTCTTGTCATGCACACGCGTGTTAAAGACCTCTTATAGTCTATATTACAGGTTAAAAAACATTTCAGGCATTTATAATAAAATCAAGTGATATTGCGCACCATGCATGTGATTTCAAAAGTGTACATAATCTACACCTATTGGCCTATTTAGTCAATAAGGCTTCATAGGGTTAATCTGGGTGGGCGCTCCTCATAGTCACACTGTGATGGAACAAATTGAGAAAATAAACTCAAGCATAGCATGTATATTAGGTGCTCTGAAAAAGGATTTTTAAACCGAAGGTGCATCAGGGTCTCTCCTGCTTTTGTATTACTCACTTCATCAGGACAGCGCCCGCATCTTTACCTATTTGGCTCCCCGCACCTTCTATCAAGGTGCGGAAGTCGGCTGTCTCCAGTTTTATCCTCCTTCTTGTCATGTTACCATCACATGATCGGGAGGTCTGTGAAAGAACTACATATTTCTACTACAAATTTCTTGGGATTTATAATTCTAGTTTTTTTCTTCCTTGGTGGGATGTGAATCAGTGTCTTCTTGGTCTTAGTCACGTAGATTAATAGCCAGTATTTTAGGCTTGGATGCATAGTTGCGATTACATCGTAAGTTACAGGTTTTTGTTTCTTGAACAGAAAATGACTTCCTTTTCTTTGTCATGTGATCTCCTTATGAAGTACTGCATTTGTGGGAAATGTAGTTCTTTCTCAGATGTGGTGTAAATCCATCCTATTGAGTCCTGTGCCCGTGTTGGTATCTGGGTGATGTAGTTCTACACTTAAGAACCATCTGTGGTGTTGTCATGCTGATCTATTGTATATCTTATAGGATGCTCCCCCCACAGTATTTCATCATTCAGTCCTTTATGCTGTATGGATAATTTATAAGTTTACTGCCGTTCTTTTTCAAAAAGAACTCTCTCTATGTCTCTTGATTCTGCTTGGACTAGTTCCAGAACTATCCACCTGAGTTCTTGTGTTGTATGACCTTTTGTAAGGTAATGTTCTGCCATTTTTTGTTGTTGCCCATCTGCACCATACATTGCTTCGATGTTCTCCTATTCTGACGCTCACTTTTCTTGTCGTGATGCCTATATAACAACACCCCATATGATGTAATGTGGACGATTCTAAAAGCACTCCCTCATGCGAACAAACCGTCCTTATTCAGGAAGGAACAGAACTGGATCTTCCGTTTGATTGGCCTGAAAAATGACATCCCCTGGGGTGAAGTGGGCAACTGACAGCCCCTGTCTTTCTTGAACCTGGGTGTCCATGCTCAGCATAAGCCTTCTTTGGGGTATGCCCCTTAGCTTCCTGCCCCGTTAGAAAGTGGCACCTATGTCAGCATGTGCGGAGTCAGCACCTGTCAACTTCCCGTGCGGCCTAACACCCCACCCCCCCCCCCCACGCCTGCATTTGGCCCCTTCGTGATTATTGCATCACTTCTCCTGAGTGTCACCTGCTTGTTTTAGATGTGTGCCTTTCATGCCACTTTGCACCTACAAGGATATGCGCTGTGGCATGAATTTATCCCACTACTTGTTTTCATTAAGGGTGTAAAGAGTAAACACCCTTTGTGTATCTCCATTGCATAATTTCTGTACTTCTGTAATTATTTTTGTTGTTCTTTTGTAGGTCGTGTTTTCGATATCTCCAGGTATAATTTACTGTGAGGATTTGGTTGTATGATTGGCGCACATTTTGCTAATACTACATACGTTTCCCCCAACCACTAGTAGATTAGGTTTTGTTTTTCAGTCCTAAAGAATTTCTAAGATCGATAGCGACACTTGAGGCAAGAAACATGTTGACCTACACACACACACACTATTTTATGAGCTGGATTGGACCATTACTTCCACATTCAGCCTCCCACTGCCTTTTAATCATAACAAGACAACCCACCTACTAAATGTAATTTGATATCTCTTAGCTATTTTTAAAACCACAAATTCACATTACACCCATCTACAGCTAGAGCACCTCTACCCTGCTCCTCATATCGGCATCTCTTGCTCAAAAGACCTCCGGCCAAAAGCCCCCTCAAGGGGCCCGTTGGGCATTGCAGCACCGGCCCAACGGGTAGCTGCCTGATGATGAACCATGACACCCAAATGGATGACTAAGGGCTATTGCTTCTGAGCAATCAGATCCCCTGATCTGTTGTCCCAGTTTACATGACCTAGATCCTATCTTCCTTCCCTCCCTCCCCCTATGACTACATACCTTTAGTATTGCATAGTTGCCTATGGAGCCTGTATGCTGGAACTTTAAGCGTTCCTAGTTCCCCTCTATATTTATCTGCACGAAATGTGAAATATCTACAGATTGCTTGCATTCTTCCAAAAAAAGAGACAAACCAGTTTAGGTTGAGACCAGAGATACCAATGTCAACAAGTCTAGAGACCAAAATAGTGTGAACAGTGGTATCGAAGCATACTGACAAATCCATTAAAATCAAAGCTGCCACTTCTCCATTGTTCACGTTTATATGCAGGTCATCCAGGACAGAGACAACAACCAATACTGTCCTTCTGTCTGGACCAAAACTTGCTTGGCAATGGCTAAGTATTGGCTTCTTGGAGTCAATAAAACTCAAGAGTTGGACTAATATAAGTTTCTCTAGGATTTTTGCATTGAAATGGAGGAAGTGATATAGGATAATTGCTCAAGACTTCAGGATCTAAAGAAGGTTTGGGGGTTTTTTGGTACCAGTTTGACTACTGCAACTTCTCTAATGTAGCAACACATCCAGAATCTAATGATTTATTGAAGATTCAAATAAAGCTATTGGGAATCAAGGTGGTCAGCCTCTTCGGTCACTACGTAGGATAAATATAGTCAGGGAAGCCCAGTGCTCAAAAGAATTCACAGTTGCTAAAAGTGATTTCACAGTGACCGGTTGAAGGCAGTCGAATCTCCTGATTTGATCTGTCATAGACTTATCTGGATTCAGGCCGGTGAGGAGACAGAAATTTGCCATTCAAAAATCTTTAAAAAGAGTTTTAGGATTTTGTAGTCTAGGAAGGAGACTGTATTTTCACAAAGATATTGTGAATGGTGAAATTCTTGCACTGGCTATATCCAGACTGTAAAGTTGCTTTTAAAATATGAAACAGTTTCTTGGAAATTTTTGGGGGATTTCATTTTGTACCACAACCATTAATCACTTCACCTGGTTGCTACAGAATTTGGGGGGCATATTAGCAAGGGCTTTATCGCCGCTTTAGCGGCACTTTTTGCCGCTAAATCGGCGATTTTTTTATCGCCCTATCCGCAAGCTGTCGCTAACAGGCGTTAGCGACAGCTTTCTGGCGATAGCGGCCCGTTTTCCCATCACCTTGCATGCCAGCGATAATTATTGCTAATGACATGCAAGGTAGGCGTTCCCAACTAAAAGCGACCGAAAACAGTCGCTAACACAACTTCTCCCTATTAGCAACGCAGGCGAAGCGATAACATTTTTTGCGCTAAGCGCGAATATCGCTAGAATTAAACACCTGCTAAAAACATGACTTACCTGTTTGTTGTATGGGAGGTGGATTGTCAGGCTAAGTCCCCCATGGCGTTAATGCGTGAATATCGCTGGATTTCCAGCGATATTCACGCATTTCGCCGCTATCGCTGGATTTTTTATCGCATTGGAGATAAACGTTGCTAATAGCATGTTATCTCCGCGATAAAATCCAGCGATACGCGGCGATAAAAAAAAAAACACGCTAAGCGCGGTTTGCGATAATTATCGCAAGTTGTTGCTAATATCCCCCTGGGTTCCCACAACATCTTGTGTGAGTGTTGAATCATCCTGTCAGTGGTTAGAGCAACTTCAACAATCAAGACATACTCCTTTAGACTGAAAAGGTTGTGCATTTCGGAAGTGGTTCCCAGTCAAGATTCTTGCACCAAGCGTCTGCATGAAATTGTGCCTTGTTTACCACATCTGGCACAGTTGGGATTGGAATATACCTCCAACCTTGTTCACTTGGCTCAGTCTCGAGATATCGTAGAACTCCAACGGGCTCCCTTTTCCCCACCAGGTTAGTGAAGGAGTTTATTTCAATCCTTCTAAACCATATCTAAAAAAAAAAATCAAGTATCTGGGGAATAAATACCATTCTCGGGTTGCATGTAAAATTTCCTTTGAGCCCATTCACAGATCCGTTCATCAAATGTCATGAGAAACATCCACTTTATTAGCCATCACTTCGAGAAGCAGGGTGTGCAGATTCAAGCTCTATCTTTTCAGCCCTCTGATCTTAGAGTTACAATCACAACAAACCGATGGTTCATGCCAAAAATACCCTTCATTTCATTTGATTTGATTTGATTTAACAAAACTGCATCTTTCAACTTTTTCCCTACAACCCAAAGTTCTTGCTGAGAGAACTTGAGATAGCCTACATTGGCATAACAGACTTTCAGAAAATCAGGTCAACTTTTTGACCCGCATTACAAATTCCCTGTTAGCTCTGCGAGGAGATACCTGCTGAAATTGTTTAATGCACCAAAATCCATACGGTTTACCACCGTTAAATTTTGTAGGTTTGATCTGCTAAAATTGAACAAATTTGAGTTATTTAACGTATCCGATAATTACTGCATGAATTACATACCTTGCAACTGGAAATTCCAACCTGTGCGTAAACAGGAGTTTACACAGAGGATGGAAATTAACAAGCAACTCGTAATCAGGCCCTTAGTGTGATACAGTAGTGCCAACAAAGGCTCGGCTTTCCTAAGCAGGGCATAGCCCATTGTATTTCAGCATGCATCCCTTTCTCACACATCTCAGAGGCCAGACCTTTTGGCTTTGCCACACATATGGATATGACCTTTTTAAGCCGATCTGGCTCTGCACTATATATGTCACTTTTCCAACTTCTTGGGCATATCTAGTAAGTTGGAGGGAGTTCATCTATCAGTTACCTTTAGTGAGTACATCAACTATAATGCTTAGGGCCTCATGATAATTAGTGGCAGGTCCCCACTTTCTGAAACACACATAGAACGAGGAAAAAGCCTCAAAAGATTTTTGTGCAAGAAGACATCCGTTCCTGCACAAAAACAATCCTGCCTGCAGCGCTGATACCCTTGTAACATGTTGGTGCCTGCGTTGGCACTTGGCAGCACATCCTGTGCCAGTGCAAGGAGAGGACAGGAATGCACCATATCTTGTTTAATGTGGAGCATTTCTGCCCTCTCGCTGTCATGGAACGCAGTGCAGCAAGGTGTCTTGCTGCACTGGGTTGCATGACATTTTGATAAATCTGTCCCTTGATCTTCAATCATTCTGAAACACACACAATATTATAAGGAGCATTATTTGAATCATGCTACTCCAAACGTCTGTTCCTTGTAAATCTCATGTTTGCTTTCCAAGCTGATTCAGACCACATTGCTTCTATTGGACCAATACAGTAGGTAAGCTATATTTTTGAAATATAAATTTTCACAAAATGCTTCATTAAATCCTTCAAATGGTGTCATCAAAAGCTGCAAAAAGAACATAAATGTGCCCTCACAGTCCTAAAACGAAGAGGCATGACCATCAAAAGCGGTTGTAAAAATATTTGCCCACCCCTTGAACTAAAGTAGGTCATGCTTGAGCAAAAAGTAGCTATATTTATAAATCATATCAGGAAATAATTATGCTAGAATATAAGGTAGTTCAGTGATGCCTATTCAACACCCAAGTGATTCCACAGAGGTCCTTCTTAAGGGGCAACATTGCTTTGCTCTGAGGCAATCTTTCCCAGTCATCCATTTCTATACAAGATCACAGTGTTGACTATCCCATTGTGGACAAAATATCACCAATCTTAGAAGAAAAGACCAACAAGAAAAACAATTACCTGCTGTCCTTTGGCATATTTTCAGTGTGATGAAAATATTAAATATTTAAGCTTTGCTAGCCTGATATTATAATCACTACTAGATTGGTGTAGGAAAGTGGGTTTCTGGTTGACTGGGGTGAACCAGCAATCCAATTTCCTTATAAATATGGCCCTTAATGTATACTCCCAGTGTGGTTGTTTTAAGGCGAGCCTCAAAAGTGCACAGATACTTACATTCGACAGCTATAAATCTGGCCCTAGTTTGTGCCAGTGCTACACAATTTAAAGGGCCACAAATGGCAGTGCTCATTAAATCTTTGATGCAAACCATTTTGGGCTTCCTAAATTGATGCTGTGGAGGGGGACTCTGTTATTTGGCGCTGCTATCGCATTCAAAGCATTCTGTCTGGAACTGCCTATTAATGCACCCCGGAGTGCTGCCTTGATCGTGCACTATAGTTTCCGTGCAGCAAAAAGGATGTGTCTAGTGACGTGTGGTGTATTTTAGAGAATGGTAGGTGGCCACGCCTCTGTGGGGAAATAAAGGCATCCTAGACGACACCTCTTGCCGTTTAAATATGTTATATTCAGGCACACTCTATCATGGCACACGTGTCTCAAAGCCAACTTTCAAAAGCAATTAATGGGGCAGTCAAGCAGGCACTACATACAAGGACAGAATCAGCAATCCAAAACACCTAGTGCCTCATTTACAACGATTTGGCATAGGGCAGCGCCGCAAGAGTTTTTGCTGCGCTGCCCTACGCCAAATCGAAAGGACAGGAATGCACCGTATTTACAGATACTGTGCATTCCTGTACTTCCAGTCAGCGCCCACGCACAATATGGTGCCTAGCGTCAACGCAGGCAATCTGGCACCATGGTGCAAGGGTATCTGTGTAGTTGGCAGGATTGTTTTTGTGCAGGAAGGGACACCTTCCTGCACAAAAACAATCCATGGATGCGTTTTCCTCTTTCTATGTGTGCTGCACAATGCAGCACACATAGAAAGAGTAAAAAACTAAGAGAAATAAACATATTTCTCCTCATTACGCCTCCCCAGGGGAGGCGTACAATTTTGATGCATTCCCAGGTGTACAGATCCTTGTAAATCTGGGAATGCGGCAAACCCCATGGGTGTTGCGTCTGAACACCTACCGCAACGCCCATGGAATGCCTCCCTGACGCAGTGTAAGGCAATGCAGCGACTTGCGCTGCGTTGCCTTACACCATATCTACGAGGCCATGAAAAGCCATGCAAAGTAGCTTTGCTTGGCCGCAAAAATATGGGTCTGCACTCTGCGACGTCAGACCATCATAAAAAGTGATGCACCGGTGGCGCACGGGGCATGTAAATAAGCCCCTTAGACTGCCTACAGTGCAGGCTGTAGGGCATGAAAATGCTCTCAGTATTTAACCTTGCCATTAGAGCATAAAATACCGATTATATGAATTAGGGATACATCCCCTTTGTGTATGATAGTTATATAACCAGGGCCGTAGCCATGGAGGGGGTTGGTGGCTTGGGAGGGCTTGACAACCACGCACTAATACTTACTCCCTCACCACCCAAATGCAACTGGCAGCAGACCTGAGATTGCTTTCAAAACAAAAGCACCTTTTTGACCTCTGACATTCAGCACACAAGCTAAAATTTAAGGCCTGCATAGCACTGTGAAGGAAAATTCAAACCAGTTCTTTAATTTTCAAAAGAACAGTGACACTGCTCCTGCAAGGTCATCTACACAAATTAGTATGATGTAGGGATAATCCTAATCCTGCACGAGTCGCTCTAACGTAGGCATTAGTGAAAATCATGTAGGTTTGAGTCTGAAACTGGTATCTGATCTTTAGTTGTACACCTACTTAGGATCTCTGAGAACTCATAAGGTGCTCTATGCTAATAAATCCATGTATGCAGATAATCTGAATATATTTGTAAAACATCTAACTAACTAGTAACTACCTTGTAAGCGTTTGGGGGTATGATACCTGGCTTCAAAAAGCATCACCCTAAGTGTTCAATGCAGAAGGGGAGGGGATTCTATGTAACTTACTTACTTGTAGAATTTCTTATAACCCATTCTTTATGTTATAGGCCATTTGTATAGCGCACATTCACTAAAAGGTGTCTTGGCGCTGGGTTAGGAGCAGTCATCAGATCAGGTATTTAGCTGCTATATGCCTGTGAAAATAGCCATGTTTTCAGCATTCTTCTAAAGCACTTGTAGTTATCTGCTAGTCTGATTGCGGTAGGAAGTGAGTTCCAGACCTGAGGACATTGAACCGAGAAGCGTAGAACCTTACAATCTCTTTCGTTTGAATCTCGGGGTCAATAGAAGGTTCATTTGGGCTGATCTAAGATTGCGATTCAGAGAATATTTTTGAATTCTAGCAGACATGTACTCGGGACATTTGTTGTGAAGGGATTTGAAAATGATACATCCTGTTTTAAATATGGTACGTTGGGTCACTGGGAGCGAATGTAGCTCCCTCATTAGTGGCTTAATGTGACAGTGTCTCGGTTGTTGGAAAATAATTCTTGCTGCTTGGTTTTGTGCCATTTGGAGTCTATGATTTAGGTTTTTAGGGAGTCCTAAATAAAGAGCATTTGCGTAGTTAATTCTAGATAAAAATTAAGGCAATGGCGATTTGAATGCTTGCCTCCATTGAAAAGAATCTCCTGATTTTCCTAAGTTGGAGGAAACAGAAAGACGTTATGATGCCTATCTGAGGTTTCATGGACAGATTATTGTCAATTTGAACGCCTAGGCCTTTTACAGCAGTCATAGGGGCTGGGGATGGGCCCATCTCTGTTGGCCAGTAGGCAGGGTTCCAGTGGTTTACTTTGTTATTGGTTATGACGATCTCTGTTTTATCAGAGTTGAGTTTTAGCTGGTTGCCGTTCATCCAGTCTCTGATATATAGTATAGTATTCTGAAATACTAGATGGCTCCGCTCGCCCCCATCGTCAGAACCTACGGACTCAACATTGTGTCATACGCAGACGACACCCAACTCATCCTCTCCCTATCCAACACCGCCAAACACAACTTTCGAGAAGGCATGGAAGCCGTCGCCAAATGGATGGAAAAACAGATGCCTACAACTAAACACCAACAAAACAGAAGTACTCATCATGGGCCCAAACCCCGACGCCTGGAACGACACCTGGTGGCCCCCCGCCCTCGGAAGCCCGCCCACCCCCACGGACCACGCACGCAACCTGGGAATCATCCTGGACTCCGAGCTCAAAATGGACCGCCAGATCAACTCCATTTCGTCCTCCTGCTTCCACACCCTCCGCCTCCTACGTAAGACCTTCAAATGGACCCCCCCCCCCGAACACAGAAAGACAGTCACTCACGCCCTGGTCACCAGCAGACTCGACTACGGCAATGCACTCTACGCCGGAATAAACAAAAACCTCACCCGCAAGCTGCAGAACATCCAGAACGCTGCCACAAGACTGGTCCTCAACCTGCCAAGACACTGCCACATCTCCCAGCACCTGCGCACACTCCACTGGCTCCCCATCGAAGCTAGAGTCACCTTCAAGATGCTCACCAACACTCACAAGACCCTCCACGACACCGGACCAGCATACCTGAACAACCGACTCAAATTCCACGCACCCCAAAGGACCCTACGATCAGCCCAGCTCTCCTACGCCGTGGTCCCCCGCACCAGAAAGACCAGATCGGGAGGCCGCTCCTTCTCCTTCCTCGCGGCCAGAGCCTGGAACGCCCTTCCGCTCCACCTCAGACAGACATCGCTCCCCATCTTTGCAAGAAACCTCAAAACCTGGCTCTTTGACAGAGCCCCTCCTTGATGGACTGGAACCTGCGACGACCCCCCCCCCAGCACCTTGAGACCCTTACGGGTGAGTAGTCGCGCTTAACAAACGCTTGATTGATTGATTGATTGAAAGAACTCCCTAGAGTCTGATGTCTCATCAATAGTGAAAATCAGTTGCATTTCGTCAGCATAATTATATATTTTTACCTTCTTCTGCTGAAGCGTGTTTATCAATGGACGAATATAGAGGTTGAAGAGAGGAGGAGATAAAGAGGAACTTCGGGGAACTCTGCAGTTCACACGAACTTTGGATGAGCAGTAGGGGAAGAGTCGGACTGACTGGGTGCGGTCCTTCAGAAAAGATTTCATTCATTGTAGGGCCGGGCCTTTTAAACCTGCTTCTATGATTCGATCAATCAGAATGCTGTGATCCACGGTATCAAATGCCGCAGATAGATCCAGTAGGACCAGTGCCTGAGTGCTGCCTTCATCTGCCCTACTTCTCATGTCGTCCACCACTGAGAGGATGACTGATTCGGTTGAATGAGTCGGTTTATTAGAGAAACCAACTTATTTTTAATTAAAATTGTAAAATGTAAGAAAATTCTTTATTTCCATATGATTTTTATATATGTAAATTTACAAAATAAATCATTTACAGCACCGTTATTTGCATTAAAAAAAGATAGTCACATTGGGAGTCAAATTATTAGAGCAGAGCTTCCAGCAAAAAAGAACAAAACTGATTTGCGTCAAATATGGAATATGAACCCGGTTGAAGGTCATTTTAAATGCGGAACATATACATGCGGTAGCCAGACTATAGAAGGAACTGAATTTGCGTAGAAAGGAAAAAAATGGTCGCACAAAATATTTACAAATTGTAAAACGAAAAATGTGGTCTATGTGGTGAAATGTCCATGTGGGCTGGCATACACTGGTAAGACAAATCAGGAAATTCGCCAACAAATAACGCAACACAAATCAAGAATACAAAAAAAAAAAGTTATGACTGCGCCACTAGTCCAACATTGGACTGAAAAAGGACAGTTGGAGACCGATTTAAGTTGGACTGTTCTAATGGCCATTAAATCTGATCCCCGGGGAGGAGACACCGATGCGGTACTTAACCAAAAGGAAGGCATTTTAATATTATTTTTCAAAACGACATCCCAGGGGCTAAACGAAATGTCAGAAGGACAGAACCTATTTTCAGTACAGATAAATTCTTGAACGATTATTGGTTAAAACACAACTACATGCCCCAGAATGCTCAGTTAGGAGAGCGTTCCTGACCCTTGGATGAGCATTTGTTTAAATAAAAATAAAAAATACATTCCCCAGAATGCCTAGTTCGGAGAGCGTTCTTGATGCTACATCGAAATGATTATAGTGAGCGTGTTACATTTACGGAAGTAGACCACGCCTCAATTCATATGGGCGAAGAGATGAGCAAAGAAGCGGAGGTTGGAACTGCGGAATAGAACTGCACTCACATCACAGGTGAACAGCAGAATGATGGGCAATATCTTTGTGAGTATGGATTGATGGAGTGAGATATTGAGGAGTACAGAGGCGTAGAACTATAGAGTGCGGGTGCTGGGACTGACTAAGGGCTCGTGCTTATGGAGCCGAACTAATTACGGGTCGTGGTTGTTCCGTTTTCAGAGTGACGGTGTAGAATCGAATACGGGATACGTGACAATTGAGTAGAGGTAAGCCCGCTTATGAGAAGATTTGGATAGATAATGCAGCTTTTGGATGCTAGATACAGAGAATGATCTTATGACATGATTATGTGTTTATAGATTGAAGAAAATCGGCAAGTACATGTCGCAGTTTCAGGCTTATAACCGATGGATTTGAGGTAATTATATGATGTATATAAATGCACAAAAGATTAGGAAAGAGCGCAGTTGGCTAGGAATGGTTAAAGTGATTTTTTTCGTTTTTTAGAGTCCTGAGGAGAGCCCAAGAAATATAACATGGGTTCGAAACGCGTCGATGTTCACAACGCAACCATGAAAATAGGACGTTTTGGGCGGGGTAAAAAATAACAAAAATTGAGGAAATAAACTACCTGTCCACTAGGATCATTAGCGTTTCATGGTTGTGTAGCCCATTCATGAAGGAAAGTGTACAATTTGGGGAAAGAAGACAATACATTGTGGGCCATATTATCAAGAACGGCGATAACATTATCGCTGCTTTAGCGGCAGGAAACTGGCGCTAAAGTGGCGATAAGGGGCTTGATAATATGCCCTATAGAATTCCAATAGAAGCCCAGGTTTGATGTCCTTCACTCCAGAACCTGGGCTTCTATTGGAACTCTATAGCGCATATTATCAAGCCTCTTATCACCGCTTTAGCGGCAGTTTCCTGCCGCTAAAGCGGCGATAATATTATCGCCGTTCTTGATAATCTGGCTCTGTGTTCCTTGTTGAGCATGAAAAGGCAGAACTGTGGAGGTTGTGAATTTGTATTAAAAAAATTGATTGTAAAAAAAAAATTCACATGTTGGTGTGTACAGAGTGTGTGTGTATGAATGTTGAAGAGGTACCATATGTAGTGGTTGTTGTATAAAATTGTATATTTATGTTTGTCCTCTTTATGTCTTTGTATGTGACTTTGGTTAAACAATATCTTAAAAAAGAAAAAACGACAAATGACTGAACACTGATATTAAATAGGGTGCTCAGAAAACTAAGTGTGGTTAAGAATTTTTTCAGTATTGGCAAATTGTGTTGGGAATATACTTTTAGAAAGTTGGCATTTTCCTGACTAAGCCATTTGGTGCCTGCAGCCTGTGTCTGAGTTACATGAGTGGGTGTAGTTGACAGGTGGGCTTTGTGCATTTCTTAAAGAGAGCCAAACACAACAGGGAGCTTAAGCGTGCCTGGATGGGCCATCACTGCAGGATGGGAGGGAGGAGCGGGGCTCATCCCTACTTACACTTGAATTGGATGTGTCCTGCTCCCACACACAGGGCTGCATACACCCCTGGAGTGAGTCAGGGCCAGAAGGTTAGGGCATCTGTGCACTGCAAAGATTTGCCTCTAGAATCTTCTCTCCACTTCAAAGTCATAACTGGGTATACATACTGGACCTCAGACACCAACTCTTCAGTACACTTCTGGACCTGTGGAAGAAGGAATGACGTGCTGTTGAAAGGATTGCCACTCTGCTGGGCGGCTGCTCAGAAGGACTGCTGCCCTGCTCTCTTGCTTGAGTGAACTGGACTTGCATCTCTTGGGCCCAGAGTGACTCCAAGGGATAGTTGTCTGGCCTCAGGGACATAACAGGCTTCCACCAACCTTGTGCTTGGAGTCTGCCCTACAAAGTGGTGCCACCCCAGTCCTGGACCCTTGGAAGTCCATCTGTAGTGCTCTGCCAGCCTCTGTGATCCAGCAGAACCTGATGCATCTCCTCTGCAATGCAAACTGCAGAATGCAGCACACATAGAAAGAGGAAGTAATGATAATAAATAAAGATATTTCTCCTCATTACGCCTTCCCTAATGCCTCCTTGTAAATAAGGCCCCTTTTCATGCTTCACTTCGCGTGAAAGGGGCGTGTGCAATGGGTGTTGAGGTGGGCATTCTGCCGCAACATCCATTGCTTTTTGATGCTGCCCCATATTTATATTTTAATTATATTTATAAGAAAGTGGCACAGCGCAGCAAGGGTGCCTGCGCTGGCGCTAGGCAGCTTTTTCAGTGCCAGCGCTAGGAGAAACGCAGGTGTGCGCCGTATTTTTGTAAATATGGCGCATCTCTAGGGGCGCTAGAGGGCGGGTCAGCAAGATGGCTGCCCTTTAGGGAGGCTCCCACAGTCTGGGACCGAAAAACAACAGTATCCTGCCCCATAAGCCTTTTCTAAACATGCAGCGGTGAGCCTCTTGCAACACAAGGACCACACAAACGAGGGCTTTGTCGTTTTTTTATTGCCTTCTTACCTACTGCACACGAACTCAGAACTGTAGCAGTGAGTGGAGGCCTGTGCAGCTGCAGCGCGACTCCGCTCTGGAGTGGATTAGGGCAGGGCTGGCGGGGAAGTTAGGCCCCATCAGCTGGACCTGCCAGTTTGGCCCGGTGCCGCCTGGAGGAAAAGGACCGCTCCCACCAAAGAGCTACTGTGGAGTGCTGCTGTGCTACGGAAGAGCCTGGTTGGATGCCTGGAGGTCCTGAGGAGAGCGTCCACCGGTATGTCGGGACGAGGCTGACGCTGTGGCCCAACGGTGAGGGAAGGCGGAGCGGCAGGAGATCTGTGCAACAGCAGGGCTGCGGAGGCCGTTACAAAGGGAAGCGGAGGAGGAGATATCCTGGGGCCCTGCTGGCACAACTTGAGTCTTGCATATAGAGCGATAACCTTGCCTCCCCTGCCATCCCTTCCCCCAGCCCCACCCCTTCCCCGCACTCCTTCCCCCACCCCTTCCCCCCGCCCATGCCGCCCCGTTCCCTCTCCCCCAGGCGGCTCGCATGGATATCTCCTGGGCTGCCAACTTGCCTAGCAGTGCCAACACATGTGGAGGAAGGGCTACTGCCTCCGTTCTGCTCCTGCCACCTCTGAAGCCCGTGGGAGGATGAGGCAGGACCTAGGATCCCCAGATCGACCGCTGCTGGCGCTGGCTATTTCACCAAACACTGACTGGTCTCTGCATGACCCCTGTCACCACACTGAAGTACCATATTTTCCTCCAGCCTTCTAGAGATGGGCAGAACAGAGGGGAAACAATCGAAATTGCCGTCTGAACCCCAAAAATCTGCTCGAAGTCACAGTCAAGAAGACAGCTGCACTATGGCAATGGGAATAGGAAAAGAACAAGCGGAGAAGAGGACATGAAGACGCTACTCTTAAAAATGAAACAGAGCCTCACCTCAATAGTCTAAAATGGACTCCATGTGCACTTGCATGGACTTTATAGCCAAAAACTAGACAAACATGATGGGCGATTGGGGAAAGCTGACGGGAGAATATCCGACGTAGACTTCTCCACACAGAAGGAAGATCAAATCTGCAACATGGAATGCCTGCTAAGAATTATTGCGACTAAGAATGACATTTCTTCGTCAACCCATAGCAGGTCTCGGAATTTCTCAAGCGGATGTCCCTCAACTCGCCCCAACTACACGAGTATCACCCAGAAGCAGATCATCATCTCCTATGTCGGAACCTGGATAAGTGACTCACCTGGTCTAACTACTGGTCATTGGACTCTTAACGGCAGCCTCTAACCTCATGGGCCGACCGTTTGCACGATCATTTGTCAGTCCTGTGTTACAATTTAAGGATTGATTATATACTTTTGTTGTTTGCGCCAGACCTTGTCACTTTTGCATTGTAGTGAAGACAAGGGAACACTACAACCGTGCAGAAACAACGGATATATCTTTAGTTGCTTATTCAGGGCCACACCAGCAGATGTCCCGGACGCCCTCGTTAACTCGAGGAGAACCGACCTCAGCCTCATGCGATACCTTACGACCTATCTACATGTCTCTATTCTTTCTTATCATCTCATCTATGCTCCTTCCTTCTCCTTCTCTTCCTCTCCCCCTTCTATATGGCTTATCTAAGCTGCACTGGCCACCACAGCCTAAGATGTATCCTCTACTTTTCCCTTCTCTCCCACTTCCCCTCTCTTCTGTCTCTCATCTCTTGTTTTGCACTCTGTTACTGTACTCATTGTTCGTGTTAAGAGGCACACAACCCACGTTGGGGTGGCTGGGGGAAGGGCTAACTGTCTCCAGCGCGATTGGGTCACCGCTGGGGGAGGGATGGGTAGGGAGTTATTTAACTACGAGAGGCATTTCACACTATTTAAGATATCTATTACCATGCTCCAAAGATGTAATCAGAGAGTTCTCTGGGTAACCAGACAGCACAGATGATCACAGATGCAAGATACCCTAAAACGTCTAGAATAGAACTTCCTGACGTGGAATGCTAGGGGCCTGGGGGACCCTAGTAAGCGCAGGCATATCCTTGCCTACTTAGCCATAACGTACATGTTGCCATGCTCCAGGAGACGCACATAAACCCTACTACTCACACCACTCTCGCCACCCTTATGGGCATCCCATAGTAGCTTTTCTTCATACTCCACATATGTGAAAGGCACTGCCATAATAATTAGAAAAAACACCCCATACATAGTGGAGGGGTCCTTGCAGTATCCCTAAGGCCGATATTGCATATTGTGGGGGAGGTTGCCGGCCCAATCAGTAACGCTTTTCAACTGTTATGGACCGAACATGGATGATGTGGATTTCTTTATCCGATTATGGGGACTGGTGGTGAACATTGGCTCCACTCATGTTATTTAGGGTGGAGACCTAAACCTTACACTAGAACCGAGCTTAGATCGCTCTCATCCCCAAACACATCACTATACCAATGCGCAGCGCCACATGCAGCATCTGAAGGAGGAGCACCAGCTCTTAGATGCCTGGAGGACAATACATCCATCAGGGAGGGAGGGCACTTATTTCTTGGCACTACACTACAGCTGGTCCAGGATAGACTGCTGGCTCATCTCCAAGAGCCTCAACCCTTGGCTGGTGCACGCACAGCACTTAGCGTGTACGTACTCAGACAACTCCCCTGTTCTAATGCGCCTATCCCCACCGAACTCCCCACTGCCATTTCTGGCTTGGCGACTACCCCCAAAACTCGCTGTTAGATACTCCTTTCAGGGAAGAACTTCAGCAGGAAATCAAAGATTTCCTCCAGCACAATGTTGACTCTGTCCCAAGGTTGGCTACAGTGTGGGAGGCCTTTAAATTTACTATTCAAGGTCTCTGCATCGCTAAAAGTGGAGGTATATTACACAATATACATAAGAATCTGGCAAAATTGGAAACCAGGCTAAAAAATCTGGAATTACAACTACATCATTCTTAAGAGATCGATCCACGCACCAAATTCAGGGACACACTCACTTAATACCAAAATAGAGCAGAACAGGAATGTTTGTTCCAAAGTAGATATCAGGCTAGACGGTATGGGTAAGGTGAACGTCCTGGAAGGGCACTCGCCGAAATTACCCGCAAACCCCGGTTCTCAAATTACATTCTGGAGATCAAAGACTCCTGTGGACACCCACAATGAGATACTGAAGACATCCTTTGTACTTTTCTTTCTTTTTATACCTCTGTATAAGCCACTCGCAGGTCCCAACCCCCAGACATAGATGCATATTTGGAAAATGTAGCCCTTTGATGGATCAGTGCCGCTCTGAGGGAATTCCTCCCAGCTTGCTTTGAAGAAGACGAAATTAAAGCCGTGATCATGCAGCTATGGTCAGGACGAGCGCCTGGCCCAGATGGCCTATTGGCCGAATTTTATAAGACATACGCAGATAGTTTGGCACACTTTCTAAAAACCCTCTACGAGGAGGCTAGGGAGTCAGGAGTTCTCCCACCCTCCATGCGTGAAGCTTTAATTATTTTCCTTTTAAAACCTGTCGATGCCTGTAAATCATACAGACCCTTGTCCCTGATTAACAGTGAAACAAAAATTCTAGCTAAGCTTTTGGCAAATAGACTAAGCCTCCTAATGGAATCACTGGTGCTGCCAGATCAATCTGGCTTTATACCAGGAAGAGCAACCTCCCATAACCTGCACACCCTATTCTCGGTTTTTCAAGATATTGATCCGAACCTCGCTGCAGTGGCTGTCTTTTTGGACGCCACCAAAGCGTTTGATTCCCTCAAATGGGACTTACTCATGACGGTGCTGGAGCGCATGGGTTTCCCCCACCTGTTGCTATCCTGGGTGAATCTTATATAACCAGCCGCAAGCATGTATTTACATAAATAGCGTATGCTCTTCTCCGTTCGTCTTTTCCAGAGGAACCAGGCAGGGGTGCCCACTATCGCCCCTCCTGTTTGCCTTAGTGATAGAACCACTAGCAGCTAAGCTCAGACAGCACCATCGAGTGTATGCACTCAGGTACCCAACCAGCCATGTATTGCATCTCTTTACGCCGACGACATTACATTGTACATCAGGGATTCCCAGGTCAATCTTAACACCATAGTTTGGGAATATATACATTTCGGGGGGTTTTCTGGAATAACGATCAACGGAAAAAAGTCCCAGATCTTCCCCCTCACCCCTAATACCTCTCAATATACCCCAGACTATCCACTGAAATGGTGCGACTAAGATTAAATACTTGGGAATAGTTATCTCTAGAGACAGGGATGAACTAATGCGCACTAACTACGGCAGTAAGCTTGATGCAGTAACGGATTCAATTACCTTATGGATTTCAGTGCCCTTGTCCATAGCCAGCCGCATCTCATTGATGAAGATGATAATACTGCCTAAGCTACTATACCTCTTCCTCAATATTCCCTATTTCCCTGGCCACCAGTTCTTTAAAAATAAGAGCTCAACTAATTTGCTTGGCCTGGGGAGGAAAGCAACCGAGATTACGATGGGATATATTGGTACAACCATTCTCGAAAGGTGGTTTGAAGCCCCAGATTTGGAATTCTATTTCTTATGTGCTCAAGCGCACTTTGCGACTTACTGGTTTCACCCACCCACCCCCTTATATGCCCCACTTGGCAATAGAGCAGGGGTATATGACACCAATCTCAGCTGTTGCTCATCTTGGGACATGCTCTCATAGCACGAAACTGGACACAACATTGGTGGCCTGTACCACGGCGGCGTAGCAGGGGCTGACAAGGCAGCTCCGGGTACCTATGTTTTACTTCCCGCTGCTGCGACTTTCCTACCACCCCCTTCTTCCAGTGACACAAGAGGAGGTCTGCTGCCAGATGCTTCACAGATTTGGCATGCACACCTTGGGGGACCTCTATAAGGAGGCAACCTCCTAAACAGGGAGGAATTCTTTGGAAATAACGCTCCAACCCCAATGGAGACATTTCTATACATTCGATTGAGACACGATATCAAGACAGCCACTCCTGATTTCCAGAGTGAGTCCCCTCCGCTTGCCCCCCTGCATACGCTGCTACAGACCCCTAACCCTTCGCATGTAGTCTCACGGCTATATCGCTGCACCCAGACAAAACAGGCTGTCCCAATCTGGATGAGAGTCGGAACTGGCGACTCCCATCAGTGACAAACAATGGACCTACTGCTGCCAACAGACAGGAAATATAATGCCTAGTAGTCACTTACTTATCATCCATTATAAATTCTTACATCGTGTCTGCTACACTCCAGCTAGGTTACACCGATATCGCTTGTAAGCGAATGCCAATTGTGACAGGTGTATGGCAGAAGACGCTGACTTTCTCCATTTGTAGCTCGATTGCAGATTACTGGGAAAAGATAACTGCAGCCTTAACACAAATGACGGGAACACAGACACAACTTGCTCCACTTGTGGCACTGTTGGGATACACAGAAACTGTTAAGATGTCAGTCAGGAGATTTGTCTTGCTATGATTGTTGCTTGCCAAATGTAGAGTTGCATGTAGGTGGGGACGCGAGAGGGCTCCCAAATTTAAAGATTGGCTAAATGATTTAATATACTGCCAGGAACAAATGTCTGTATACTCAGAATTACTACAGCCAACCTCCAGGCCTAGAGAAATAGGGGAGCCCCTAAAGTCCTATTTATTACTCCATCCCCTCACCATTGGGTAAGCTGGTAACCATACAACTGACCCTACCACATAAAGAGTCGTGTAAGCATGGGTAACCGAATGTACTGCTTGAGATTCCCCAGAAACCTCAAGGGAGGGACTTAAACTAAAAGGGCATCTTCTGAATTACCACTCTATACTACTGACGGTATATGTACTAAATGTGTGTGGGATATGTGTAGCTAGATACTGACATGCAAAAAGAAATGTGAAAATGCTTCTGCCATCCTGCACCGTGGATCAGATGGAATTTTGAAAATGTGATGTTGACTGTTTAAATGGCAAAAATGTTTTTTAATAAAAATAAGGCGCGTTCCTGCGTTTAAAAAGTGTCGGAGCAAGGCGTTGCCAATTTTGGCGTAACACTGTGCTCAGACATTTTATTGTAAATATCCCCCTCAGTGTCTTCTGGAGAAAGTGGGTTTTCACAACTATCTCTCACTACTCCAACTGAGATGCATGTGATTTGCTGCATGGTCCCTTGCAGTTTCACTGCTCCACCCTTAGGTACCGCCATGTCCCCCCTTTTGTGGCTTCAGACTAACTGCAGGAAGTAGTATAAACATTTGAAGACTCCCAAGTTTATGAACTGGTCTCATTATAGGTCTCCTCTTTCTTACTTTTTCCACTCCCTACCCCACCAGTGCCCAATCAGCACTCAGAGGCTTCTAGGTTGTGTTGGTGCTACAAAAAAAAAGGTAACTAAAAATCTCGTTGTGTCAAAAACTTCCATATCCCATTGACCCACAAGGGTTAATAGGACCATGGGAGCACCAGTATATATCTGGTGAAAACAGTTTAGACAGAGAGCCCGACTTTGTTTTCCAGCCACATACCCTTTCAGGTCACAATATGTGGATGTGCTTTTCATAGTGATCCTGCTGCTGTTTGCACATTAAAGCAGAGACAAGAACAATTGACTTAAAAAAGGATATGACCAAGTAAAACTGACAAATTTAGGTCAAACGGATACATACAAAACCTCAGAAAAAGACATTTAGGGAACTTATGAGGTCATCCCGACACCTCAATAGACCCATCACTGTTGCATGAAATTCAATACATCTGGGGCCATATTTATGGCAAAGCAACACAAAGCAGCGCATCAAGTCACCTTGCTGTGCTGCATTACAGGGAAAGGGCAGGAATGCACCATATTTAAAAGAATATGGCGCATTTCTGCCTTTGTCCCTGCAATGGCGTCATTTTGGCAGCTTAGTCCCAAAGCAGGCACCCTTGCACCATGGCGCAAGGGTGCCTGTGTTGCATGCAGAATTCTTTTTGTGCAGGAGGGGGCACCTCCAAATCTCTTGTGCCAGGCTTGATAGCGGTGCTGACTGTGTTCCACCTTGTTTGTTGATGTAGAACATGGTGGTTGTGTTGTCTGTTTGTATCAGCACTCTCTGGCCGTAAAGCTGCTTCTGAAAGGCTCTTAAGGCTAGGAACACAGTTTTTAGTTCTAAGTAGTTGATGTGTCTCACTGCATCTTGTTGTGACCACAGCCCCCTGACGTGGAGTCTGTCCATGTGCGCGCCCCAGCCCTGCTGTGAGGCGTCTGTTGTGATGGTCACTGTTGGTGTTGGCTGTGTAAATGGCTTTCCCAGTAATATGTTCTCTTTCTTCCACCACGCTATTTCTTGCTGCACTGCGTGTGTGACAACCACTAGATCTTCCCAACTCCCTGTTGCTTGTGACCATTGTTGCTGGAGCCATTCTTGGAACGGTCTCATGTGCAGCTTGATATTTGGAACCAGGTGGATGCATGATGCCATCATCCCCATTAGTCTGCTCACCGTCCTCACTGTCAGAACTTGCCCCTTGCGTTAATGACGTGTTTCCCTCAGGAGCGCTATAGTTCTCTTCTCGCTGGGAAACACTTTGGACTGTGTGCTGTCGATCTGTGCCCCTAAGAATATCTTTATTTTCTGCGGTTCTGTTGATTTCTCCCAATGGATTGAGAAACCTAGTCTGGACAGTGTTTGTATGACCTGCTTGATGTGATCTTTGCAGTGCCTGTATGATCCTGCTTTCACAAGCCAGTCGTCGGGGTATACATGTATGCCCTTTCTCCGTAGGTGCGCTGCCACTGCTGCTAGGCATTTTGTGAACACCCTTGGTGCGGACTTGAGTCCGAAGGCTAGCACTGAACTGGTAGTGATTCTGGCCTATCACGAATCTCAGTAGACGTTTGTGTTTGTGGTTGACGGGGATGTGCAGGTATGCTTCTTTCATGTCTATGGTCGCCATGTAGTCCCCTTGTTGGATTTGGGGTATTACTTCCTGAAGTGACGTCATTTTGAATTTTTGTGTTCTTACGAACTTGTTCAGGAATCTGAGGTCCAGTATTGGCCTTAGTGTTTCGTCTACCTTTGGCACCAGGAAATACGTTGAGTAGACTCCCTTGTTCCTTTCGTTGATTGGTACTGCTTCTATTGCTCTTTTTCTGAGCACCTCCTCTGCTTCTAGACGTAGGAGGGCAAGCTCCCCTGCGGGGAGTGGGCGGTGTCTTGGTTTTCTGCCCGGGGGGTGTTTTTGTAGTTCTATGCAGTATCCGTGCTGTATGATGTTCAGTATCCACTTGTCCGTGGTAATCTTCCTCCATTGTGTGAGGAAGTTTCCTATTCGGCCCCCCACCGGGGTTGTGTGCTCGGTGGTTCCTTGTTTGTTGTGTGTGTTTTTTGGTTTTCCCTTCTGTTGACTTCTCCTCTCCCTTGGTGGTGATAGAGGAGGGTTTGGTTTCTTTGCGGAGTCACTTTGAGGTGGGCTGCTGACCCCCTCTTCGGGACTGTCCCCGTCCGTACCCGCGTCCTCGAAAGGACTGTCCTCTGGGTTGATATTGCCAATTTTGCTGTTGTTGTCCCTGTTGGCGTTGGCCCTGGTTGTTCCCCTGGTATCCTTGCTGGGGAGATTGGTGGGAAGTGGCGGGCGCATTGCCTCCTCTACCACCGGGCCGCCTTGAGGGGGTTCCTCTTCTCATCCCCCTGAACTGCAGTGCTCCCATGGACCTCGCAGTTTCGTTGTCCTTCTTAAGCTGCGTCAACTTCTCGTCGACTGGGGCTCCAAACAGTTTCTGGCCGTCGAATGGCATGTTCAGGATGTTACTTTGTACCTCCGGTTTGAAACCCGAGATCCTGAGCCATGCGTGTCTCCTTTCAGTCACCCCTATCATCATCTGCCTGCTGGAGTTCTCTGCTGCGTCCAAGGCTGATTTTAGGCAAGTGTTTGCGATAGCCTTGCCCTCCTCCACTAGGTGATTAGCCCTTTGTTGGTATTGTTGTGGCAGGTGTGTTACGAGCTGGCTCATTTCATCCCAATGCTGGTATGCATGTCTGCTGATGAGGGCGTTGGAGTTGGCGATGCGCCAGTGTATGGCTGCGTTACTCTCCACCTTTCGTCCTGTGAGGTCTATTCGTTTGCTCTCCTTGTCTGGAGGTGGACCTGTGTTAGTGGGCACATTGGCCCTTTTTCTGGCCGTTGCCGTGATAATGGAGTCTGCTGGCACTGACCCTTGGATGTACGCAGGGTCTTTTGAGGAGTGTTTGTACTTCTTTTCGCTCCTAGGTGTAACAGCTTTGCAGACTGCCGGTTCCTTGAAGGCCTCCCTTCCCTGGTCCAGGACGCTAGGCAGCATGGGTAGGAACTGGGACCTGGTTTGTTGGGGAAGTAGGGTTTCCAAAAGGAAACATGCTTTCGCCTTCTCTTCTTGTATTTCGACTCCATACGTTGCTGCAGCCTTTTGGACGACCACATTGTAGACTCCAATGTCGTCTGGCGGCGAAGGCCTCGAGGGATAGGAGGCTACCCCTTCTTCTGGTGATTCTGCGTCGAGGTCTTGCCAGTCTAAGTCTTGTGTTTCCGAGGACGCCTTCGAAGTAGTAGTCCTCTTCGCCCTGCTCGTCGAGCGGTTCGAGGTTTGATGTCTTCGGTGTCGGCCTCCCCGAGTGTTTCGCGTGTTGGCTTCGACAGAATGGCGTATAGCTTCATTTTTTCGTCGAAGTCTTTTTTCCGTTGCAGGATGTTCGCCATCTCTGCTTCGAGCCTTCTCTTTTTCTTCTCCAGCTCGTGGGCCTGTTCGGCGTCGAGGGATGAAGCGCCTCTCTTCGTGGTCGCGGACGTCGAGGATGACGCCGGGCCTTCTTTTCTCGGCGTTGAGGCTTCCTTTTCGGAGGTTACCTTCGACGCCCTTGGTTTTTCGGAGGCTTTTGCCGATTGGGAGTCCTTTCTGGAGGATCCGCTCGGCTGTTTGTCCCTGGATGCTGTTGCTTTCGTCGAGGGTTTCGGCGGCAACACTCCCTTCGAGGACTTGGCTTCACTTCTAAGAGTGTCACTCGGGGTCTTGGCTTCACTCTTTCGAGCGTCGCTTGGGTGCTTCGGGGTCGACGCCTCCCTTACCTCCTTCGACGTTTTCTTGTGGACCTCGACGACTGAGCAGTCCTCTGGTCCCTCTGCGATGTTGTCTTCCTCTCCACTCGAGAGGCCCAGGTCTCGGAGCGATGGAGCTGGTCCCTGGCCCTGCATGTTGTAGTTCGCCCTTCTTTGCCTCTCTCTCACCCGGAGTGTTTTCGGGGTGAACGCCGAACACGCGTTGCAGTCTTCGCTGATGTGGTCGATCGGCAAGCAGAGGTTGCAGACTGGGTGCTGGTCCTTCTGGGCGTACTTGTGGTGACAGTTTTGGCAAAACTTAAATGGTGTCTTGTCCATAACCGCGCTCAGGGGGCCCCCTGTGAGCGCATTCTCTGTAGGCGTCGAGATTTTGGTGGTGGACCTTCTACCTCATCGTCCTTCTCGTCGCCTCCGGTACTCGTCTCCTCGTCCGGTGTCTCAGGAAACGATCCTCTGTGGTTATATTCGATTTTGAGATTCTTCGTCCAAAGTTTCTGGAACTTCTCGTCAACGATCCAGACCCCACGGCGGAAAAAAGAATCTGAAAATGTGCGACCAAGGGTGGGAGCTTCCGCAGGAAGCGCGACAACGTTACCAAGGACACCAAATGGTGGGCCGTCGCCGCCCACCTGGGCCAAAAAAAAATAAAAAATGATTACGATTCCGGACCCAACCACGAAATGGCGGAATAATGCACAGCATAGTGAATCCAGAAAGATTCACGCTGCAAAATGTCATTGGCCAAGTACTTTTCCAGACTTGAGGCTTTATTTCTGACAAGTGAATCCTGTTCCAGATAGGCATCAACACGACTTTCTACGAGGCATCATTTCACAGAAAAGATGATCAGTGAGACATTCCTACAGCAATGTGTTCTGGAAGAATCAGTTTTTGCAAAAGACACAGCATGTGATGCAGTGTCACTTCCAGCCCTGGTGGCCCATTACAAATAAAGACTTGCCTTAGAGGTGGTAATGTACCATTACATCAAAAATAAAAGGTTAACATCAGGCTATCTTTAACAGCTTTACCTAATGAAAGAAGGTTGATTGACAGGTTTTGAATCTGCATAGCTAAAAATAGTTTTTTTAACACAAGAGCAGGTTGACACTGCTCAGCATTCGTTTTATGATTTTCAGTTTCTTTACTTTTCAAAGCAGGAGGCCCAGGAGGGAATCAACATTGTCTTTAGTGAGGTATCAGACCAGAGAAGAGGGTCAACTATGCTCAGCCGCTACTTCTTATGTTCACTGGGCCTTGTGATGTAGCAAGAGCTGTACTCCAGGCTTGGCTTCAGCAGTTATGATCAAGTCAAAAGCGATACATTTCAGCACCATTAAAAATAAAGGGATATAAAACCAGAATAGTTACTTTAAAAAGAAAAGACCTTCAAAGGGATTTAGGGACAACGAGGATTACTAGGGCCGGGCATGGAGCAGAAAGAGAATAAAGTATTTTAACAGTTAAAGAACTTGTTTCTTTAGGGAACAATTCTTTTATTCGTTTTCACAATATCAAAACATCGTGTATGCCTACAACCACTGGCCAGCATCAAGTTTACATGCATATGAGAGAGACACAACTAAGCGGCTACTACCCGGACGCCGGCAGCAAATTTCAAGATACCAGCGGCATGTGTAACAAATTATGCACCAGTGGAACGTAAGCTGCCTTATTTATGCCATAGACTGTACAACAAAGGACCAAAAGAAAAAGCGAGCCCAGGAAGAGAAACAGGGGAAACTCAATAACCAGAAAAAAAGGACCCCCACTCACCACCCACCCCTCCCCCCCCACCTGAGTCTCATCCGCACCGAGGGTGATCCCGTATCATCTCACACTGTTAACTACAGATAAGCTCTTAAGTACACCACACTTTTATGTGTCCGTATCCTGGGTAGTGGATGTAAGGCGTAGGATTCTCAGGACCCTGGGGCAAGTCACCTCCCTGAATTCCTTACTTAACAGTGTGATAAATGGTTCCCATAGCTCCATGTATGCTTCCGCTTTATTGTCCACCATCATGGACAAGCACTCCATTGCAAGCACAGTCCACAGCCTCCTCAACCATGCCGTGTGATCTGGAACCATTGTTGAGCCCCAGTGAGCTAGTAGTTCTAATCTTGCAGCGTTAAGAGCTAAGGCTATCTGACTTCCTCTAAGGGAGTGCAGGGGAAAGGTCAGGGAATTGGGGAGACCTAGCAGAGTATAGGCCGGGAAGCGCGGTATATCCGTATCAAAGGCTTCATTTATGTCCTGAAGAATCAATTCCCAGTATCTAACCAGTTTGGGGCAATGCCATAGTAAATGTACCAGTGAGCCCGTCTGCCCGCACCCACGCCAGTAGGTGGCTAGACGATCTTTATTCCAGTAGTTCAATTGGGCCGGTGTTAAGTACCAATAAGAGGCCACCTTGTATGCTGCCTCCATACCCGGAATATCATGTGCCGTATGGTGGATTCTATAATGTATGTCTTGCCATTCCTTGTCTGAGAGTGTTCTGCCTATTTCCTCCTCCCACCTCAGCTGCCCCCTGGATTTTGTGCATGTGGCTTCTGTAGAGCGTAAAGTTCCGATATGACGCGTTTATCGTCATTTTTAGTGATGAGCCACTTTTCGAAGTGCGTCATTTGACGGGAAGCTCCCGTTCTCATATCCGGAGAAGTTACCCAGTGACGTGCCTGATTGTATGTGAAGAGATCAGATGCTGGAATTGCATAGTCTTGCTGAAGCTGATCGAAGGGAATGATCCCGTTCTGATCAAATAGTGAGCCTACCCTCTTACAGCCCTTCTCACACCATCGCTGAAATAGTTGTGACTTGCATCCAGACTGGAAGTCGGGGTTGTCTACTAACGGGGACATCGAGGAGGTGAATGTGGTAAGACCATGGCAGATCGTGGTTGCATCCCAAACTTTTAAAGTAGTCGCAGTTACTGGGGAGGAATAGAGTCTCCACGCCATGTGTTTACGAGGAAGCCAGATCTCGCCATATGTTCACCCCTGCGATACATTGGTCCATGAACCACCAATTCTTCTCCGAGAGGGGGCGGTTCCATTCCAAGATAAAGCGTAGTTGAAACGCTTGAAAGTATCTCATCACCACTGGAACCCCCATTTCCCCTCCTTCTTTAGGCTTAGAGATCTGATGTGAGTTGAGTCGTGGATGCTTCCCGCCCCATATGAAGCGATTGATAGCTCGTTGTAAGTTACGTAGGGTGGGAAGAGGGGGATAGTCTGAAAGACATAGAGCATACGTAGCAAGATCGTCATCTTTACTGCAGCGATACGTCCAGCCCAGGAGAGGCCTGTCCGGGACCATGTGGCTAGAGTTTTAGTGGTTTGCTCCAAGAGTGGGCCATAATTGTCCGCTAGCGTTTTCTCTGGAGTGCGCACCAGCGAGATACCTAGGTATGTTATATGGTCACCGGCCCAGGTAAATGGGAATTGAGTAGTCAAGGCCGCCACCTTATCAGGAGCGGTTGAAGAGATTTAGGATTTGTGACTTAGCAAGGTTCACCTTGAACCCAGACACCCCACTAAAACAACTGAATTCATCCACCAGGGCCAAGAGTGAAGACGCAGGATTTGTCAAGGATAGGACCACGTCGTCCGCATACAGGCTTATGGTATGCGTATCTGCTCCCAGGCGAATCCCCGCGATCGATGGGTTGTCTCCGATTCTGTGTGCCATCGGCTTCATATAAAGGGCAAATAGCAAAGGAGACCGGGGGCAACCTTGCCTTGTTCCTCTGTATATGGGGAAAGGCCCAGAACAGTGTCTATTGACTCTGATAGAGGCATTTGGAGTGTTATAAATGCATCTCGTCCAGCCGAGAAACCTCTCCCCAAGGCCAAATCGGCGGAGAGTAGCAAATAGAAACAGCCAGTGGACCCGGTCGAAGGCCTTTTCTGCGTCGACAGTGAGTGAGAGGGCTTCCTCTTGAGAGCGGTGGATGAGATCTGTGAGGTGTATGGGTCGTTTAGTGCGATCCCCGCATTGCCTCGATGGTATGAACCCAGCTTGGTCCGGGTCTATTAGACCTGCCATGTATGGACTAATGCGAACAGTCAGTATGCTCGTGAATATTTTTGCGTCAACGTTGAGTAACGAGATAGGGCGATAAGAAGCAAAATCCAAGGGGTCTTTAGAGGGTTTTAGAATGACCGAGATGGAAGCTTCAGAGAGGGAGTCAGACAAACAACCTGTATCAGTGAATGAGTTAAAAAGGTCTTGTCAGCAAAGGAGCTAACATCTGGCAGAACTTCTTGTAGAATAGTGGGGTAAAGCCATCCGGGCCCGGTGACTTAGAAATTTTTAGGCGGGCTATTGCCGCCGCCACCACCTCATCTATTTGGATGGGACGATCAGTTTGAGAGGCAATGTCAGGAGGTAGCCTGGTTAGTTGAACATTGCGGAGATATGAATCTATGTCTCCGGAGGGAGAGTCTTCTCCTGCATATAGCCTGCTGTAGAAGGCTCAGAAGGCTTCAGCAATTTCTAAATCGGAGTGTACTATTGCCCCCGAAGGAGTCTTGATCGCCGGCACCGTTTCGGAGACCTCCCTCTGATGCAATCTGTGGGCTAACATACGGCTTGAGCGATCGTCACTGACAAAGAATTTATGCAGAAGGCGCAGTAAGGCATATTCTGCTCTATCTAGGTCTAGGTGGCGCAAGAGTAGATGTTTCTTTTCCAATTCCCTCCAGATGCGAGGAGCACCGGTGCATTTGTGTATTGATTCTAATTCTGCTACCGCCGCCTCAATCGGATTCCTCTGCTCTTTACGAAGCCTGTTTTCACCCGCTGAGATCGCTATTAGTTCGCCGCGTATTACTAGTTTTAATGCTTTCCATACAGATTCGAGGTGTACATCCTCGCGATCGTTGATGGTGAGATACTCTGTAATAGCCGTATGAATTGGTTTTACTGTCTGGTCTGATTGGAACATGGCGTAATCGGAGTCGCCAACACGATGCGCGGTTGACAAGCACCAAGGTTCAGCGATAACGTGATCGGGGTATGATCAGCAGGGCGCCTGGTTCGATCGTTGCATCAGTTACACATCCTTTTAGGGCATCTGTAATTAGAAAATGATCTATGCGGGCGTAGGATTTATGGGCAGCTGAAAAGAACGTGTAATTCCTAGTGGAAGGATGTGTCTGTCTCCATATGTCGTTAAGGGAGCTGTTCGCAAGCCAATGAAGCCCGGCCTGTGAAAGAGCCCCAGTTTGCGTAGGACGCTGCACAGAACGGTCCAAGTCTGTATTCATTACAAGATACAGGTCTCCACCCATCGCCACCGCTCAATCAGGAGTGGCTAGAACCTTTTTAAGGTAGTTGATCAGGAAGCACTCTTGGTATTAATTCGGTGTGTAAATAGACGCCACCGTAAACTGCATAGGAGCCCACTGAAGCCTAATCCCCAGCGCCCTGCCTCTAAGCTCCGCTACTGTGCTGATGACCTTGCCTTGAAATTTCTGTGGAAGTAAAATAGCGACCCCAATTTTCTTAGTTGTGTCTGAAGTCCAATATTGTCTGGGGAATCTGGGTGATCGCATGCGATGGGTGTCCCTAGCTAATAGAGGAGTCTCTTGTAGCAAACAGACATCTCCCCCCGCCCCCCAGAGTGTTCTAAAAAAAGATAGTATCACTTTGCGCTTCACTGGGCTGTTAAGGCCTCGCACATTAAGGCTCACTATACGGATGATATGTATCATGTATCTTCGGGCGCCCTACAACCGCTAGATTGCTAGGTCTCTGTCTTTCCAGAGGGGTAGTGAGTAGGATCTTTGCCCTGTGTGCCTGCTACCTACATACGGCCTCAATTGGTGCGGAGGAGAAAGAAGTGAGAGAAGACAGAAAGAAACCCATAGCAAAAATAAAAGATAAAACAACAAGTGACCAATGTCCGTCAAATCCAGTGAGTCGGGTGAGAAGTGGCCACCCATAGGATGTCCTTTCCAGCGAAGAGTCTCCTCCTGACACAAGGAGATGTCCACAGCGCGAGTGAAGGGTGAATCATCTCTAGTATCTTCAGGCCTCCGGCCCCCCCACGCCGCCGCTGGATTCACACCGACTCCTCCCCGCACCCCCGGGACACTGCTGCCCTCAATTCAGGATGCCTCCAAGAGGGCAGATTCCGTAGAGGGGGCCTGCAGCACTGCCTGCTTTTCTTTGGAGATGGTGGCCGGGTCTTACTCCGCAGCGATTGCTTGTCACCTTCTGCCACGTTGATCGCTGCCACGTGGGAGGAAGGCTGTTCTTCTTTGCTCTCCTGTACAGTGATGTGTAAAAGGGCGCAGGCCTCTTTGAGGGATCTAATCTGGTGGAGTGTTCATTCATATTGGAAAATGATGCGAAAGGAATGACCCCATGCGTAGGGTATGTTGGCTTTCCTTAACTGTTCTGTAACAGGGCAGAAGTCTTTACGTTTTTGTAAAGTGATGCTGGAGAGATCCTGGAAGAAAGTCGGGGAGTGACCTTTAAACTGGACTGGATGCGAATCTCTGGCTTTTCTAAGAATGTCCTCTTTAGTTTGGAAATCATGCACGCATACCAGTATATCTGCCGGGGGACCCTTTTCTGATCTGTCAGGCCCCACTCTATGGACCCGGTCCAACTGCAAGGTTGGAGTCTTCTGCGTGGCCCAGAACATGTTGGAAGAGGTCCGTGACATAGTCCATCAGGTTGGAACCTTCTGCTTGGGATGGCACACCTCTGATTCTAATATTAATTCTCCTGGATTGATTCTCCAAATCCTCATTGTGTGCCTGGAGATCGAGCTGTTGCTCTTTGAGCCTAAGGACTTCTTGTTGTAGCCAGGTGACCTATTCCTCCCGGCCGGATTCCCTGAGCTCTAGCTCTGCCACTCTCTCACCCACATCTTCTACGTCTACGTCGCGTCACACCTCCCGTATTTCTGTTGTGATTTCTGTCTTCAATGCCTGGAGGTCTGCACGCAAGGAGGAGAATAACGTTTCTAGGAATGACTTGGTTACCAGGCCCTCCCCATCTTGAGTGTCCAACCTAGCGTCCATCCCCATACTTGTGCTTTTGTCTTCCGCACTGGAGCTTCCTGACTTGCCAAACATTTCTTTAAGGAAGCGCTCTTTCTTTGTTCTACTCCCCGCCATGTTGTCGTGGTTTATCGAGGTAATTACCGCCGGTCAGCCCACACGCTTACACCCTATGTCGCAGACAGGCTCTTTTATCTCGACGCCGGCAGGTGATCAACGCACCACCTCCTCAATCTTAGTCTACAGGGTCTCTGGGGGAGGGCACCCGTTCCGTTGTTCGTTCCTAGATAGTAAGTGCCTGCCCTGTACTCCACACGGGCATTTAATTAGGACCACCGCTCCTTGGTCACTATCAGCACAGGGCCTGTAGAGTTTTATCCTCCGCCACTGACTCACTTATATCATATTCCCCTCTGTTGCGGTGATCTAACCGCAGTCGGTAAAGAAGGCCTTGGGAAGGAGGGCCCCAGGTTGTGGGTGCTCCAGCTATGACCCACGGGGCTCTTTGACCAGTCCCAGTGCGCGAGGGCCGCCAGGTATGCCCCGGGCCTTGCTGAGCCTATGCCCTCCGTGTTATTCTCTGCGTGTGCCCCAGGAAGCAGAGCGTATCCGCTGCAGCCGTCCTCTCCGCCTCACTCGTACGTGCTATATCAGCGCAGTCCGGCCCGTGATTCCCCCTGCAACCCAGGGGTCTGCTCTCTGCAGGGGCCTATTCTTCCGACCCCCTTGCCAGATATCTCCTCCCCCGCTGCTAGGTGGGCACCATGCTTCCTCGCTGCGGGTATCAACCGGAGGGGGGGGGGCCTCTTCTCAAGCCCTCAGCTCCCTCAAGGACTGCCACTCACTCCGGAACTGCGGGTTTGTCGACTAGGACCTGATCGGGCCCGGCAGGCAGCGTGCACCGAAGGCACCGCCCGGAGCTCTGCCATCGGGGCCACCGCTTCCCTCGGCAGTCTACAGATGCGAAATGGGGCCCACTTTGAGTCCTCAGGCCCCATGGGCCGCAAGCGCAACCCAGAGCTCCACTGCTCCGCACTCCTTGCCAAGAGCTCCAGACACTGGGAGAGGCCCGGGGCTCTCCGTTGCGGCCCTCGTCACTTCTTTTGGCCCCCGGATGTGGCAGGGCAGAGATGAGAGGGGGCCATCCCCTCCATGAAACGGGGTCTTCTCTGAAGCCCCCGCCGGGGCGCACCATCAGTCGCCGCAGACGGGCCCGTCCTTAGCTCCGGGATGAAGTCGTTCCCCGCAGGCCGCAGTCGCGCTCCTCGGCCAGCCCCGCTGCTCGACTCGGCTTGGCTACCAGAAGACTTGTTATTTTATCGCAGCAAAAGAAGGAATTCTGCAGCAACAGAAAGGGCAAGAAAGAAAGCACATAGACCCATAGGTTGCAACCAGAAAACATAGGGGCTGACAGAGACGACCCCCATATGAGACAAATCCATCAAGCAACGCAGTAAGGATGCCAGTGACTGAGTGCGCGCACCCAACCCATCCCCCCTCCACCCCAAATGGAAAGGACAGCCAGTACAGGGAACCACATCAACAGGGCTGCCATACCGCTGCAACAAAAAAGCTGGGAGCCAATAGCTAACTAGGTGAACAACCCATGAAGCAAGCGCTGCTGAGGAAATAAAGGGCGACAAAAGCAACTCACCAGACGGAAAACCCGCTCACCCAAGGCATCAAATACTACAGTGGACCCACAACTCAGAATAACCCAGTGAGCAGCCACCTCAAAATTGAAGGGATGCAAAAAGGATGAAAAGAAAGCAATTTCCCCAATATGGCAGAGATGAGAATCGGCTTCACACAACAGATGCTGACACTGCTAGTTCTCTAACCCTGGTGACAGTGCAACTCCAAACTAGTCGATGCAAACAAGAGAGAAAGCAAGGAGAATGCCCAGGTATCAAATACAAATTATACTGATCTGCCTAAAAAGCAGACACCTGATGGAAGGGCATTGAACCAGTTGGAACAGAGAGATGTCATAGAGGGCTCCCTGGATGAAACTAACCCTGGGTGTAGTTCGCGTAGTAGCGCTACGCGTAGCTACGCGAAGTGCACTTCGCACTATGCGAGCTACGCGTAGCACCACGTGAACTGCGTAGTGCGGTAGGAAATGCTGTTCGCAATGATTGCACAGTGCCGGATGCTTGTCCGCACTGTGCAATCATTGCAAACGGCATCTTGCACAGTGCAAGCGGTCGTTTTCTGCCGCTCGAATAGATTTGTACTCAAGCGGCAGTTTTCTCAACGCGGACTGGTAGTTTCTCATCGCGGGCGGTCGCGAGCATATGCGACCACTCGCAATGAGAAACCTGACCTCCCCACGTTGAGAATCTCGCCGGGAGGTCTATTTTCCACGCTCGCGCTCGGCAACTTGATGTTGCTGATCGCGAACGAGGAAAAAGTCCCGCCGGGATGTCATTTTGCTCGCTCGCGGTCGCCAACTTGACGTTGAGGACCGCGAGCAAGCAAAAAATGCCCGCTATGCGTTTTTGCACTGTGCTACGTGCAATTCGCGTAGCACGTAGTTTTCCACCCAGGCCTAGATGAAACTCCTTCCCGCAGCAGTCCATCCGACCAGCAATTTTCGGCAGAAAAAAAAAATTTGAAAAATCACACCAATGGCCTCGAAAGAGAAAAAAAAAAGCTCAAATCGGACACAGTCCTAGTCCAAAAATAAACAGCCCTAAAATGGAGCTGGAATGGGGCAAAGAAAAAAATGGAAGACTATGCCAAAAACGCTATCTGTACAGGGGCTACAGAAGAAACAGCAGGTGCTGCCAGTACAACCAATAGAACGTAGCACTAAAGTCAGGTGGAAGAAAGGCCCTGCCAGAACATGAATCCACAAACCAACTCTCAAAGGCATTTGTGGCAAAAGAAGTTAAATCGCACTCTTGCGGCCTTTTGAAGTTCTTTAATTCAGCCCACCGAAGCATGACTTTCCTTTCGCCAGACTCAGCATAAACCGCCCACACTTCAAACTTTAACATTCTAACAAAACCTTGGATCCAAGGTTCTGTTCTAATAATACAAATATGGCACATCTTACCCCTTTCCTATACCAATAAACAATAAGAGCATAGAACTGCAAATAAAGGCAAACAAAGATAACTGAACAAAATGTAAACATGAGCATGTCCTCAAAGGCATACGGAGAAGTACAGGAAAAAATATGGGCAAATGAGATTGGTGAATGTTAGAATAAGGCATAAGAATACATATAAACCAAAGGTAAAGAAAGCGAGACTCAAGCTGATCCCATCATATAATCTTGCAGATACGCAGGGGTTTTTCTTTCTCTCTGCACACCACAATCCCTTCTCTCACCTTCCAGAGCTCCTCCAAAACCACTAGCACCATCAATCCCCTGTCCTCCTCTGTTCATGGAACTAGGTACTCCCTCTCCTGCCAGCATAAAACCACTACAACCCTCATCACTTTCCACCACCAATCTACATTTGCTTCCCTTCGGATACAAAGCTACTCTACGTCTGTTCCACTTGCTTTCATTCTCCAACACAACATACCACTCATACACTTCTTTGACCTTGAACTGACCCCTAAACTTGAATAGACCTCTGCCAAAGTGACAGCCCTTGACCTACACCCAGTCACCTATCTGAATCTTAGATTCTTTACACTCTTTCCAAGGTACACTTGGTTCCTCCCTGCATTCCAAACACCCTGGAACCAATTTAGTTCTTGCCTTGCGTCCCCTCATAACCTCAAATGGGGATCTACTGAGCCCCTTATGGACAGTGGTGCGATGTGCCCACACAGCTTCCTGGACCGCTACCGAAACATCCGTACCACTCTGCATGGCCAACTGAAATGTACCCTCGACCATGCGATTCAACCCTTCTGTAGTGCCATTGCCTTGTGGGTTATAAAAGGTATTACGGCGATGCTCCATTCCATGCACAGTTAAAAAACTCCTTTATTTCACAAGAAGTTAGCTGGGTGCCATTATCAGTCAACAAATTATGAGGGTAACCTTCCCTCCTGAAAGCCTTGTGTAAATTGATGATAGTACTTCTTGTAGAAACATCCTTCTTGAATATGGTACCAGACATTTGGAATAAGCATCAACCAGTCCCAAGGAAAACCCCAAACCTTGACTCACACCTGCCAGAGGTCCAAAAAATCCAGACAAACAGTATGCCACACTTCTTTTAGATCCTGAATGTGACCCATTTCAGGCTGCCCCCAACCTTACATCTTTTTTTCACTTTCCCTACACACCCGACACCTTTCTACCCATTGAGTGGTTTGTACGTCAACCCCCTGTGACCCAAAAATGTCCTTCACCCTTCTCTGAGTCATGGTCTGTCAAAGGTGCCCCTCATGTGCCAACTGGATAATTTTCCTTCTAAGATTCTCGGGTGGTATAAACTGTCCCCCCTCATTAAGACACTCCCTTCGCAAACAGATAATTTATCCACTAACTTGACAAAAGGCCTCACCAACACTGCAACGGTGCTTTCCCTCCTACCTCATCACCACCATTTTGCACACATCCTGCAAAACTTCATCTCAACCCAATTCCTGCACCCATTCCTCCTTGGAGAAAACACCAACTCCATAGCACGCAACTTCGTCCAGCCACGCCACCGCTCCCGCCTTCTCCTTATTGCGAACAGCCTCACCATCAATCCAACTTCCAATCCACAGATATACATGATAGGGCATCAGCTTGAGCTTTACACCATCCAGGTATGTGTTCAACAGAATCATGAATTCTTGTAAGGAAGCCGCCAATCTTGCTGATCCTTTTCCGGTCACACTAGGAGTTAAGTCTTTCATCAGTGGATCCGCCCTCATTATGAAATTTACAAGCCACAGATATGTTCTGCAATATTCCGCTGCCCAAGGCGCCACCAATGCTTCATGCTCAATGACCGAGTACTTCTTCTCAGTCTCCGTCAGAGAATGCAATGCAAAGGCTATGGTCTTCTCTATTCCACCATGGATCTGAGATAAAACAGCACCCACCCCGATGGGCTAGCATCAACAGTCAGAACAGATTTCAAAGAAGTATCAAAAGCAGGATGCAAGATTCCAGTATCTCACACACACCCTGTTTGATCTTTTCAAAACACGTGTTTTGAACATCACCCCACTTGAAAGGACACCCCTTTCTCAATAAAACTCTCAAATCCTAAGTCTTGGTTGCAAAGTTATCCACAAATTTTGCGTAATATTCTATGAGCCCCATGAACGACCTTAACTGATCTTTGCCGTTAGGCTGTGGAGATATTGCCGTTAGCAGGTACCTCTTCGGTTTCACTCCCTCCCCAGAAATGGTATGACCCAAATACTCCATTTCCTCACACAGAAAAACACACTTCTCCTTACTCAGGCTAAGACCCACATCCATCACCTTTCTGAGCACCTTCTTCAAAATCTGATTGTGCTGCTCCACAGTTGCTCCATATATTAAAATGTCATCCTGGAAGAATATGACGTTAGCAAAACCTTCAAATACTTGCAACATCATTCTTTGAAAAACACTTGCCACCGAAGATAATCCAAATGGCATTCTGGTGAAACGGAATGTTCTATCCATTGTGATAAAAGCCGTCACATCCCTAGAGGTCTCATGCAACCTAATTTGATGGTAAGTGTCTTGTGGATTGTTACCTGCCTTGTTATGTTGGCCTAGGCCTGGCTGCCATGCTGCTTTTCTTTGCGCACGTTACACTGAGCCGGGCCTTCCTCGCCCTTTGCTCGTGCCAAGTTCTTTTGCACTGTCTGCATTTTCTGTTGTTCACCTTTTTGGGCTCAGTCTGCACAAACATGTACAAGGTCGCATAACAATGTATTTTGGTTCTTCCTGATATGGCCAGTCTCGCGCACCCAGACATAACATTAGGTGCAATTGCCATGAAGAATTTGATATGCTTTTAATACTGTGGTTTACTAGCGCTTAAACACACTTGAAGAAATCCTTTTCAGTGAGAAGAGCTATGATGTCCTGCTGATGTAATTCTGCATTTAGAGACTGAGGTATGGGGGTTCGCTAGTCAAAGCCCAGAGGTCTTCTATTTTATAATAAACTATCTTACTGCAAGGGGAGGGTGGTAATGTTATTTATACGTTTATCCACTGAGCTCTGAGATGCTTTCCCCGTTTGTATTCTATGGAATTGTAACCATGCTGCTTATATTAGTAATATGCATTATGCTATTAGTACTGACACGTGTACTGTACATTAGAGCACGTAAGTTGGAATAAACATTTTAACCTATCCAGTGTCTCTTCCTACGCACCTTGTGGACAAGTACGAGTGAGTGGCGAAAGAGTGTTCTTGCTTCAGTGAGTCCTGAGATAAAGATACCGTGTTCTGGGTTGTCCAAACATTAGTACTTGGGTGCTAATGGGATGCTAAGCTAGTTGGGTTGGGGTTTTTGGGTGCTACGGTATATGGTGGCAAACCACTGTATTCCGGGGTCCCATTTTCCTGTGCATAGCTCTGTGTATGTGCAGAAACCTTATGACATGGCGCGACCACCGTGGGGCAGCTTATCTGCGAGACGCTTGAGTAGTACTTGTGCTTGTCCACAAACCCCTCGCGTACGCTTCCGGAGGCGTATGTGACGGTGATACCTCCTATATTGAATGTTTTATAGGTTCTTTCAAGCTTGATATTATTAAAAAAGGTTAGTTAACAGACCCATTTTTGTGCTCCCTGTTAGGTTGTCGAATATAATTGTTTAGTCATGGCTGGTGTGGCGATAGCTGCACATAGTCGAGGAGCACTCCGAGACCACTTAGCTGTGTATGGAGTGCCCGATACTGGGGTCGAGTTGGTCTTTGTGGTTCAAGCCGATGCGGCTTATCACTTTGAAGTGTTTTACACTTGGATCACTTTTGAAGCGGTGGATGCAGGTGATAAGCTGTTTCATGAATATAAGCCCACCGCTGTTCCTGCTGCCTATCGACCCTATACTGTTCTTGAAGTGCCTCTCACGGCTTGGCAGCACCGTGTTTGGTTCAATGGCGCCCTACCACAACCAACTACCGCAGTTCGTTTAGGCCCCTTATCAATTCAGGGGCCACTTGGCCTGTATTGGCCGGGTATACCCCGCATCCAAATTATCTGGCATTACCGCTTGCGGAACTGCGCACTATGCATACCGAATTGGTGCGAGTGCATCGAGCCTTGGTGACATACGTTACAGGTAGCCTCCATGGAGCTGCTCCTGTAGTCGCAGGCCAACCAGCTATTGCAGCTGGAGTGACTATAAGTCCTGTCATGGTAAATTCTGTGATGGGCAAACGTCCACAAAATAAGGACGACTATCCTTACTGGCTTGCAGAAAAGTTCGATCAGATAGAAGCAGTGTTTCCACATACATCCCCAGTAGATAAACACCGCATCCTCACGATAAGTTTGCCAAAAGACATAATCCCCGATTTGACATCATGTGAAAACTGGGGTAAGGTATTCGCAGCAGTTTATTCAAAATGTTTTGGAACTCCTTCCATGACGGTTCTACCCTCTGTAATTAAAAAAGTACAGGATGAACATGGCCCTGAAGCGGCTGTGGAATTAGGGATGAGACTAGTGGGAGTGTTTGATGTAGTAGCTGAGCTGATCCTTGGAAATGTCAAGGGCGATGCTATGAACTTTCAAGTAGCGAATGCTTTGGCTTTGGTCCCAGAGTTGGACAGGCCTCGCGAATTACCGAAAATAATAGCCCGGGCTTATAAAACAATTGGAAGAAATAGCCTAGGCAACAAGCCTTTTGTAAAAATGCAAACTCAATCGCAAACACAAGTTATACAAACAAAAAGTGCATCTGAGAAAGATGATAAACCAGTCTTCACTAAAAAGAGTTGGAGACAGAAAAAACAGGGTAAGCAACAAAAGAAGCCGGGGTCGAGAGGCGCTTCCCCAGTTTCGGTTTCTTCTGAACGTACTTATGATTTACGTGATAGGTCAAGGATTAAATCACCAGAAAGGTTTCAGAGCTCTGATACGCGTTCTCCTCGTTCTTCACAGGCCCAGACGTCGTCACAGGCTGGTGGAGGAGGACGGCAAGATAGAGGAAGGGGCCGAGAGGCTCCCCAGGAGCGAGACCAACCTCGACAACAAGTCAGAGGGAAAGCAGAAGATTTTCATCTTCCTCGACCGCAATTTCAGAAGAAAAAGGTTGCCGCTGTTACAGCGAAATATGCCTCAGACCGTGAGAACGAGACTCCAGAATTGGACGTGGGCAGTGACCCTCCTAGACAGCGCCGCGGAAGTTACCATAGTGCGGGAGGCGCTACGTCCTCATATGGAGGCGACAGCAACTGAAACATTCGTTACAGTAGAGACAGCTGACACGAGAGTGGCACCCCTGACAGACTATATAATATAGTCATACAAATCGAAGGTGACATACCGCGTGAAATAAAAGGGATTTTTTGGGAAAATCTAACCTCTTCATATGACATTTTGTTAGCAGAGGTGGATTGGCCACCCCCATTCGTTTTAGCTGCACACAAAGGAGAGGAGGTAATCCTTCCAAGCTTCTCACGGCATGTCCCACAAGACAGAGCTGAAGCACTTGCAGCTGAGTGGGCTGTGTACCTGGCACCAGCGTTATACCGCAACCATGTGGGATGGGATGAAGAATCACCTCCTCATGCAATACCTTTGCGGTCACTACCGCAGCCACAACCCCAATATCCCATCAAACGGCAGGCAAAAGGCCCCGTCTCCGAAATTCTGACACAGTTGGAATATCAGGGAGTAATTGAACCATGCGTATCACCTATGAACAATCCCCTTTTCGTGGTTTCTAAACCCGATGGATCGTACCGCTTAGTTTTGGATTACCGGCATTTAAATACTCATTGTCGGAACTTTGCGGTGCAAAATACACACAGTTCTGCGCTTGTAGACAGTCTTGTTCGTAAAAAATACAAAACGACACTTGACCTTTCAAACGGTTTCTACACGCACAACCTAGCCCCGGAGAGTGGTCAATGGACCGCATTCACATCCGGTGGTAAATTATTCCAGTTCCGGCGATTACCCATGGGCTATAAAAATAGTCCGGGTATATTCGCCGCCCGTGTTGTTTCTTTGTTAAATGACATTGATCAAGACGCATGTTCGTATGTTGATGACATCTATCTGACAGACGACGAGTTATATCAGCATCTGTCCCGTGTGGACCGCATTATTCTTGAATTTGCGGAGCAGGGTTACAAATTTAACTTTGCTAAGTCACACATTGCTGAATTTACCGTTCTGTTCTTGGGCTATGAGCTCAATAACGAAGGTAAGGGCTTAGCCCCCATTTCTTGGAAAAATGTGCACATTTGTGCCCCCAAATACTCTGAAGAAACTTCAGTCTTTGCTGGGTTTCTTGAACTTCGGGCGTACTTACATTCCCGAATATGCCCAGCGTATCAAGCCTTTGTATGCTTTGATACAACCTACTTATTCAAGGTCTTGCTGGCTGCCTGAGCATACCTCAATACTGCAGTCTTTACAGACAGACCTTTTGGAGTCTAAATATCTTTTGACTCGTGATAACCACACAAACCTGGTGATTAGAATAATTCCGGGGGCGGTGGGATTCACATACTTAACCTTTAATGAAGGTGATACAGTACCCATCGCATACAAGTCACATCTGTACACTTCCGCTGAATTGCGCTTTACATCTGTTGAAAAAGTACTGACTGCAGTGCAAATGGCGATTCTAAAAGAACGCGCACTGGCACAGGGTAAGCGGATTCTGGTGGTAACACCCTGTCCTGCCCTGGAGGCAGTAACAAAGGCAAGTGTACCGAACTCAAAAGCAATGCATCCCCGTTGGATACAATGGGCTACATCTTTGACGTCTTCGGACGTCACTTTTGTTTTTGATTCTTCTCTTCAGACTCAGGAGTTTTTGCAGTATGAATTCGTTCATCCTCCTCCTTTGTTTTTACTACCGCTTGAGGATTACAAATGTGTGATCTACACCGATGGTTCGGCGCAACCGGCCACTGGGTCCAAGCACGCTTATTCAGCTGCATGTGCTATTGTTGCGGGTTCCTTTGTGAATGGAACGTTCAAATCCTCTGTAGTGCACACTCGCACACTTGGAGATAGTACCGCACAATTGGCCGAGCTGCATGCATTGCTACTTGCACTTGAGTTCGCTTCACAGGATGAGACCACTCTTATTGTATGTGATTCTTTTTACTGTGTACAATCTTACAATGACAATCTGTTTTTCTGGTCGAAAAACGACTACAAGGACGCAAAAGGGAGCACAATTAAGCATAAAATGCTTTGGGTTCGAGTGGCAGAATTGCAACAACGTCTGCCCCTCACACAGGTGGTTCACACCTTAGGCCATCAGCGGGTGGGCGCACACGCTATTGGTAACGATCTGGCAGATGAAGCTGCCCGTTCAGCAGTAGTCACGTGTTCAGTAGCAGCGGTTACCAGGTCCATGTCTAAAATAGACCCTGTTATTTTAGCAGCTATTGCTGCAACCAAGAAAGGTGATAATTACCCTTCAGGTTTCCCTTCCAAGTATTCTTACAAATTAAGTCCCGATCAGGTTCCTTATGTAACTATACCTGACGTTGGAGATCGGCTGATCCCCAACGCGGACCGCAGGAGTGCCTTGATATCAGCTGCACACGAAGGCATGGCTTCGGCACATGCAGGTGTGTCAGCTACGGTTTCCATCTTGCAGCAGCGTTATTGGTGGCGTGGGTTATATAAAGACACCCGTGCTTTTGTGCTTTCTTGCGACGTTTGTCAACAGATTAAGCCTTCCACGGTAACACGTCCACCACAAACACCGCTCTGCATTGCTAACAGACCCTTTGGGTGTGTTTACTTGGATCACTGCGGTCCATTCTCATCAGACACTGCTTATAAATACATCTTAGTGGCAGTGGACTCGTGCACACGGTTTCTCTGGGTCTGGCCACAACGGAGTGCTGACGCCCGAAATGTAATCAGGGATTTGCGTGTCTTTGTGGGAATTTTCGCATGCGGCACCTTCCATTCGGACCAAGGTCCAGCGTTTGCCTCTAGGGCTTACAAGGATGCAATGGCTTCGCTTGGGGTGCGGGTGAAATTTTCGTCTCCGTATAGGCCTGAGGGCAACTCTATCGTTGAACGAATGAACCGTGACTTAAAGCAATCCTTAACAGCTAGGGTTTTAGGTACTGGCAGGAACTGGCTGGCCCATTTGTATACCGTTCAGCGTGCACTTAATAATCTCCCTAGAAGACCTCTGGGTGGGCGGACCCCATACGAAATGCTCTTTGGCATAAGAATGTTTGTGCCTGACCTTGAGGGTCCAGACATCGCGGCGCAATCCGCCAAGTTTGATGTAGATAACCATTCTGCTATGTTACAGGACTTACAAGAAGCCCGAGACAAACTTGCAACTACACATTTACCTTCAGCCACAGATCCTGCGTTGCAGATTCCGGTAGCCGGCTGGCTTCCGAAAATTGGAGAACTGGTTCGAGAGAAGGTTGAAAACAAAAAGGAATTTGGCCCCTCTTTTCGTGCACCGGTTCCAGTTCTTGGCCTGAAGGGAACACGTACAGTCATTTTACCACCGCTTCCTGGTCGCAAGGAGAACAGATACATCTCAGTTGAAAATGTCAAGCTACAGCGCCTGGCCGATCCTGAATAGTGTCACACCAGCGATCTCTTGTCCTGCCATTTATCGGACATATGTTCATAGTCCATCTGCACGAACGATCGCTGATGCTGTAATTGAGATGGTTGATTTGCCTGAAACTATAATTGATCCCCAACTCTCCACCAACATCGACGAGGACGAGTATATTTATCCTGCATCTGAATCGGTGGCACATCAACCAATATCGCCACTACGCCCGACTCGTTATTCCTTTGATTCGGATTCCACATCTTCAAAAGTTCCATCCAAGTTCAGTATTTTTATATCCTGGTTTAGAGACAATTTTTTGATTCCACCCTGGACATACATCTGGTTGGTACTTTTCTTGATATTTTTGTTCATGTCCATTGGCTTTGTCACAGTGTTTTTTCTACTAATCAATGGTCACTATTTACCTGAACGCTCTGCTGTAGACTATGTTTCTGGAACTTTGGCTCCTCATTCCTCGTCTCACATCATGAAGCGTGACCACACATTTGTGAACATTTCAGCTTTCCCCGTTGCTGATGGCATCGTATGGGATGCAGTGAACTATCAAATCCATGGTCCGACGGAAATTATTAATGTACCTAATGTCCTTCGTGTTTCAATGGGTGATGTAGTACAAAATAATATTCATTCTGATGATTGGGATGTGCATGCCGTTGAAGCATTGTTTGCCGATTTAAAATATTATGCATCTTTTAATGCTGAAGATCTATATATGAATTCTGCTAATTATGCCGATTTGTATTGTTACCAACATTGGGGTAATCATTTTCTCCATAAGCCCAGTGCCCTGCGTAGTTCTGTTAACTTTACCCAATGGGAACATTGTCCAAACCCCTTGCCAGGTAGCTCTCAAACTCTTCGAAATAAGTTTAATTATTTTACTGATTTTAATCGGTCGAACCCTGCATCCTATTATTTTAGACTTAATAACACATCAACTCAGAAAATTATGTTGACACACACCAAATTGCTTTATTCAGGTTCCTTTCTGAGTGCCCTAGCTGTGGGTGGTTATGAGTATTGGGACAATACAGTGGATTTAAAATCTATTTGGGGCTCCAAGCCATGGCAGGTACAGGGAACCGAGGCGTTGCATCGTGCTTGCCTCATCCCTACCCAAATTATGTTCCTAAATGCTTCCATCTATCAGACTACATGTTGGGGCTTAGCAACCACTAAACAATTGAATACTCCATCAATCCCATCCCTGTCGAGTTTTCCCAATGAAAGCTCACGATTCAATATGTCCCTCGTGTCCCTGCAGGCAATGTTACAAAATAATTCGTTTAATGTTTCTGAGCTGGTTCAGTCACCCTGGTTAGTATGGCCTATATCATCTAATGCATGTCAAATGCGTTTTCATGATACCGGTGCTAGCTACACACAGAATAGGCCTGATCCGAGGTTTACTGATGCCCGTACAGTCACTACATACTCTGTTGGTAAATTATGCAAACAATGGCTGCAACATTCGTCCCTTGATTCTGTTAAACAACATATGTCCCTCCTTACAGGCAATATTGATCTGTCCGACTTTGTTTTGGGACCTCGTGGTCCCCGACCTAAAAGATTCATTTATGAAACATACAATGAACTCTGGAAGCTATCACAAATGGAAGCTGCTTCCCGTCTTCGGGATATAGATCAAGCAAATATGGAAAAGGTGCTTGCTGTTGTTGACAATAGTATTAATACCCTGTCTTCTCGCATTTACACTTTAGAGAATATTGTGTCTTCTGTTGTCGATATTGTACAAGATGATGTTTCTGTGTTATATCATGGTCAGAATCAATTGCGTTCAGTTATGCAGTTTGCATGGACTTTACAAACGCTCAAGTTAGGTAAAGTTCCTTGGCATTTTTTGAACACCTCTGCCTTATTTCTACCTTTTAACTTAACTGACAAACAGCAATTTATGTCCATGAAGGATGCAACTTACACTCTATTACATATCGAAAAGGTGGATCCTTTGCCGTTCTCTGTTGCAGAACTCGATTCTGCTGTATGGCTAGTCCATGGGGTTATAGCTTTACCATTTTCCTTGTTTGAATTTGACTCGTGCATGAAACATTATCCTGTGGGCCGTTACCGGCCATTGGGCAGTGCTTTCCTGCATGAACTCTGGTCCTTGCCTTTCATGTATAAATGCCTTCGGGACGGCAAGGAAGTCTTTCTCACGGGGGAGTACTGCGACTCGACTATAGGTCATTCGCTTATTTGTAAACACATTAAATTGCATGGCTCATGCAGCGTTTCCTCTCCTAATCTTGCTTGTGTGCTGAAAGGTATTCCTGCTCCTGTTATTTCTCCTACTTTCACTCTCCTTTCCAATGGTAGTTATTTACTTTTGAATAACGAAAACTGTTGTGGCCTGCAGGCTGGCATTCCTTACATTGTAACAGTTTCGCACAGGGTTGTCTGCTGCAAAAATGTGCTTTTTCCTCCCCTCATGGCACGGTTGATATCTCTATTTGGCCTTCCATCCCTACCATGGAAGCAGATTTCAATAGACTGAGCAGAATAAAGGCACTATTATTAAACGAGGAAGTTATGCTCACGTCCGCCCGGGAGACATTCATTCTCCAGGTGGCGAGTACCCACAGTGAAATACAGGCCCTTTTAAACACTAATCTCCCCCAACATTTTGGGGAGTTAATACATCGTATTTTTAACGCATCTAACACTGAAGGCCTAGTACACTTTTTTAAGGTCGTTGGGTCGGGCTTGGTGTCCTCCTTCCAAACTATTTTTGGTGCCATCCCGGCTTTCATACATTCTATTTTTTCCAGTGTCTTTGGCGGTTTCCCATTGATCCTCGCTTTAGCGGCTGGTGTCTTGCTCTTAATTTGCTTTCTGCGCAATGGCTGCTCCCCGATGGGACCTGCTCGATCCAGAACGCCTCCAGCTGCTCCGTGAGCGCCTTTTGGCCGGTTTTGGTGTCTTGCCATTGGCGACACTGAGTGTGTCATATACTCTTTCATTTCGCTTTGCGTATTTCACTTGCGTGCAACCTGTGATGACTTGTGTCCGCTGTCCTTTCACCTGGACTTTGGATTATTGCCTCTCCAATTCGTCATTGTCTGTTCCGGATTTTGTTCAGTTGATGGGTCCCTTAGAGGCCCATGAGCAGGACTGTTCCGTCGCTGGCTGTATGGCGCGTGCGGCTGCACTGGGGATTTTGGCGCAATGGGATATCTGGGCGGCTGCCCAGGATCTCCTACAACGAAGCTGTTTCAATTATCACGCAAGCTGTCCCGCATTGCTTCTGGATGCTCCCTTTGCTGAGGAGCATTCCTGCTCTTTTGAACTCATGGATTGGATGGCATCTATGTTTTTTGACGATTCCAATGATGAACTCTTGGAGGGTATGGCTTTTTTCTGCACTTTCACTTTCATGGATTGACCTGCCCTTCGCCGTTTGGGCGCTCCCTGTGCTCCGACGTCTGTTATTCTCCTCTGTTGGGCCTCTGTCCTGGCCGCCGGACTGTCCAGGGGAGGGTGTCTTGTGGATTGTTACCTGCCTTGTTATGTTGGCCTAGGCCTGGCTGCCATGCTGCTTTTCTTTGCGCACGTTACACTGAGCCGGGCCTTCCTCGCCCTTTGCTCGTGCCAAGTTCTTTTGCACTGTCTGCATTTTCTGTTGTTCACCTTTTTGGGCTCAGTCTGCACAAACATGTACAAGGTCGCATAACAATGTATTTTGGTTCTTCCTGATATGGCCAGTCTCGCGCACCCAGACATAACATTAGGTGCAATTGCCATGAAGAATTTGATATGCTTTTAATACTGTGGTTTACTAGCGCTTAAACACACTTGAAGAAATCCTTTTCAGTGAGAAGAGCTATGATGTCCTGCTGATGTAATTCTGCATTTAGAGACTGAGGTATGGGGGTTCGCTAGTCAAAGCCCAGAGGTCTTCTATTTTATAATAAACTATCTTACTGCAAGGGGAGGGTGGTAATGTTATTTATACGTTTATCCACTGAGCTCTGAGATGCTTTCCCCGTTTGTATTCTATGGAATTGTAACCATGCTGCTTATATTAGTAATATGCATTATGCTATTAGTACTGACACGTGTACTGTACATTAGAGCACGTAAGTTGGAATAAACATTTTAACCTATCCAGTGTCTCTTCCTACGCACCTTGTGGACAAGTACGAGTGAGTGGCGAAAGAGTGTTCTTGCTTCAGTGAGTCCTGAGATAAAGATACCGTGTTCTGGGTTGTCCAAACATTAGTACTTGGGTGCTAATGGGATGCTAAGCTAGTTGGGTTGGGGTTTTTGGGTGCTACGGTATATGGTGGCAAACCACTGTATTCCGGGGTCCCATTTTCCTGTGCATAGCTCTGTGTATGTGCAGAAACCTTATGACATAAGCACTCATCAAATCTAACTTTGGAAAGCACTTACCATCATTAAGCAATAGGAACAATTCATTGATATTCGAGAGAGGGAAACTATCCGTAATTATGTTCTGGTTCACACTGCATAAGTCCACACAAAACCTTAAGCGTCCGTCGGATTTCTTAGCTATCACAACAGATGAAATCCAACTCGCCACAGTTTCAATTATGCCCTCCTTCACCATCTCACACAACATAAGACTGACCTCCTCCCTTACAACTATAGGAACCTTCTGAACCTTGTGCTTCACGGGTACTGCACCTGCTTTTACATGAATCTTGTGGATATACCCCTCTAGGACCCCTAACTCTTCTCGAAAGACTTCCTTCACAATTCCTTCCACATTGTTTTCCTCCACCACCATGACCTGTTCTAATGCTCTTGGGTTCACAATAATACTTCGATCCTACTGATCCACCATAGGATAGGTGGTCCACTGTCAGACACATATACTTTCCCTTGTGTTTCTCGTGTCTTGAACTTTATTGTCGAATTAAAATACCCAAAGATATTCATTTCCTCCCCTTGAAACCCTCCTGGACAAATGTCTTTGGGCAATAGCCCAATATGAGACCATGAATCATCAAAAATGTCCTTAGGAATAATGGTGTACCTTGAACCAGTGTCAACCATAAGTTCTACTTTAGAGCTTCCTAAAGTGAACCACATCTTGGGCCTAATTTTCCTTCTCTCTACTCCCAAGCTTAAAATGCGTTTTCTGCACTCTCCACGGTCGCACACCAACTCATCCCTTTCATCATTAGTCACTGGTTTTAGGCCACTCCTTGCACATGTGTGCATAATGCCCCTTACCACAGCATCTACTACACTCTTTGCCAATGGCATAACGATTTTTTGCCTCAGACCCATGAAAAGTACTTCCACATCGATTGCACCTATTTGAGCTTGGCTTGTTAGCCGAACTCTTCTGTGTTCTTTGAGCACTTTTCCCAACAGCCCCAACTTTGCCACTTGTTTTCTCCAACTCTCCCACCTAAGCGACCCCACCATTCTCAGTTGAACCGGTACCCCGCTTGCTCATCTCCCACATACAGAATTCTGACTCTTCCACCACTTTTGCCATGCCAGTGGCATCCTTAAGAGAAGTATTCTTCGCTGCCCACAGCCGTTCTTGAATCCTCCTACTCTTGCATTGCACTATAAGTTGATACCCTTATCTTATTCCTCATACCTCCAAACTGGCATTTCACCGACAACTCTCTCAACCTAGACACAAACTCAATCGTCTCCCCCACACGCTGTGGTTGCATATAAAACTTATACCTGGCCATGACAACGTTAGTTTCTTTCGCAAACCTAGTGCTCAATCTACATCTAGCTTCTCTATAAACATCAGCAATCCCTGCACTGTTATCCAATGCCAGTGGCAAAAATGTAAACATTCTTTGCACTTCTGAACCTAAAGAGCTGAGCAGGATTGCTTTTTTTCTCGCAGAACTATAATCATTCCTATCCAAAGCCAACAAGTAGTTGTCGAACATGTCAATTCAGTCTTCCCACTGAATGGCCGGTGTCCCCTGACGCTGCAAAAACGGCAGTGGTGCTGCAATTGAGGCTTGCTCCATGTTGCACTCTTCCAACTCCTCCTGACATCACAGCAGTTCCTTAAAGAGAACCACTACAAAAGCTCTGCTCCAATTAATAAAATGTGGTGAAGGCCCAGGGAAGTCAGAAAAAAATCTTATTATTTTCTTTAAACAAAAAACTGGTGTGCGCGTCACCACACTGTATAGCACCCTGCTGAGTTGCAGGAGAGAATTTCAATACACAAGGTGGATGTGCAAAACTGCTTAGGCAATTAAAGAGCTGCTTGGGGCTCTCACAGGTCACGCGTTGCTCCTGCTGATGCACATCACATGGTGGATGCGAACAGACAGCAGCATGCGCTGGACACACACAGACAACGCAATAGCTCCCACACGCAATGCAGTGCCAATAGCACATGCTGGCGGCGCGCTGGCTGCCACATGCGCTGGGAATTCCACCACACAGGCTGAACATTCTGGAGTGCACCCTAGAACCAGGTACACTGGTGCTGCTTATCCCAAACTGCTGGCTCGAGAAACTGGCCCCTCAAAGTCTGATTAACTCTCGCACCGGGCACTAAAGTTAAGCAAAAACAGCTCGCCTTGACGCTACAGCAAAACATTACCTTCGATAGGGTTGAGCCCAAACCCTTTTTATTTTATCTGTCCTGGATACGTACGCTCCTCTCTCTGCACACGCTGGGTTCACTGAGTGAGGGGTTCTTCACTCACACCGTCACACAGCAGGCTGAAAGCAGTAGCCTGGCCCTCCGTCACCAAAAAACTGTGGTAAATGAAGTTAAACCACACCCTCTTGAAGCCTTTTGAAGTTCTTTAATTCAGCCCACCAAAGCTTGACTTTCCCTTGGCCAGCCTCAGCATAAACTGCCCACACTTCAAACTATAACATTCTAACAATACAAATATGACAGCATTAAGCAGGTGACCAGAACTTCAAAGCTCTGGAAAGAGAGAGCTCCTAAACAGAGAGCTACGATGGCACTCCAAATGCCCAAACTACCAGCTGCTAACAAAGATCAAACAGGCCATTATTGCTAGGAAGGGACTCAAGAAGTACAAAGAGCGTGTGCCACCGGGGACATGGATGCCATGAAAGCACTGCAAAAAAACAAAGGTGACTGCAGGAAGCAGGATGAACAGCTGACAGGCCCCTCAAAAGTGGCCAGAGCAACAGATTGAGAGGAAAAGTAAAAATGCATGTAGCGTCACCCAAATCTAGAATGTAATATGCCAAACAATAAAAACTGCCATTGTGGTATTTATGCAAGTTTGGGGTCTCACATGGCTAAGGCAGCAACCAATTGGGAAGCTTCTCGGAGCTTGCCATTTTGAAGCCAGACACGACAGGCAGATTTCCAAATAGCTGCACAACATGCCAACAAACACCTGCCCAGCAACGTCTACCCAAACATTCCAGACAGCACCGACAATACTCCAATGCCAGCTACAGTACAGTGGCTAGGATCCAGCTGCGTGGAGGAAAGTGAAAACAAATATTTTGGCAGAAATCTAACCAGAAGTCAAAAAGACACTCAGCTGAGGGCATATTCAAACACTGTCAGTAAACAGTCACACAGAAGAAAGGCAGGAAAACCACCATTTTAAGAAAAAAAGAGAAAAATGCTAACAGGCACCTTGAAGGATGCCTGACGTGAATGCCAGTCTTCGAAGGGGATAGGCAAACCAGGATGCGATTGTAGGTGGTCAGGAAGTTATACCCCTAAGAAAAGAGGCTTTTATTAAATTAAATTAAATAAAAAAATAAAAAAAGTGAATTGCCTGTATCCTGGGTGAGCACTCTAGTGTAAGGACTGTGACAAGGAAGGGGACGGGTGGAAGCGTCATGAGTTCAGCAGAATGCGAAGCCAAACAGGACGACATATGGATATAAGGTATACTACAAAGATTAAAAGACCAAGCTTACCAGCCTCTAGGGATGCAATTAGCATGATATAAAAAAATAAGTAGCATACTCTGTTAAATGTATTGTCATTTTATATAGCACTGCTGCTTTCAAATGTATGTTTATCACATCCATTTTCTGATTGTTTTTATCTTATTTTCTTATATTTTGTCCTGAGGCAGCTCAAATGATTGGCTCTATGTAGGTTGGTGAGAAACTATGCAGAGGCCTCACCACTGAGACATGCAGAAGATTATAAGTCCTACATCTTCTGATCCTCTCGATTCACAACAAGAGATGCAGCCATTCACTGTAAGAGAAGTGGGAGTCACAGGCGGGAGCCCGACAGACATAAAATTGACAGCCCGCTATGCACCAGGTAAGGAAATTTTTTAGTTTTCTGTGCAACAGACATGGAGAGAATGTAATCTAACCGCAACCATGGAATAGGCATTTATAGATCTCCTAACGTAATGAGACCAGAGAAGTGCAATAAATCATCAAACACATCACTAGGGAGAAACAATATGGTACTCAGCACTGGGCAGGTAGAACACATGCAAAGTCTCAGCCTAATCCCATGCAGAATCCACAATCTGGTCTTTTGAACAAGGCGATGAGCTGCAGGCCTGAACTTTATCGCTATTAGACACAGAACTTTTCGAAGTGGTGCTGGATCACATTAGCTAGGAAAAATCAACCACAACAATGATCAATACTTGCAGCATTCAATTATCCTGCTACCAGAGCAAGTAGAAAAGGAGCAGCACACAAAGCAATGGATGAAGAGAAGATCCACTGGTCAGATTCCCCTGATGTCCAGGTCAGAAAGAAGGCTAGCGCCCAGACCACTGCACCTGCAGAGCTGTTAACAGCTGTCTGTGGGAGGCAGAATAGAAACTGGAAGACAAAAAAAACACCATCATTAAAAGGCTTTATTTTATTTTCTTAAAATAAGGGAACATCTAGAAGATCTGCCACCGGGTAAACCTCAAGCTACTCACTTTTAGGAAAGATAGTATCAAGGAGCACACTAATATCTAAAGCAATTCAAATGTCAAGTACAATATCATTTTTAAATCATGGCATTAATGAAACGTATGTAGACGGCGATCTTGACAGTTCTTGAATTCAGTTATCTTGCTTTTATTTTCACAATTAGAAGAATGAATGCATGCATCAGCCCAGCCAACGCGTTTCGTCCGTAAAAGGACTTCATTAGGGCTGTAAAAACAATCAAATAAACATTTTTTAGTATCAACTAAATAACTTCAAAATTTAAGCACAAAACTTAAATAAAGACACAAGATAGACAAGACAACTATCAGCAAGAGTAGTACGTTCTGTCCATAATTCTTAGACCAAGAGAGCATCCATTAATCATTACACAGTCAAAATTGCATTTTCAATTTTTATAGACTGAAGAACCGAGGCTTTAATTTGGGTGATTGATAGCACGCAATGGGGGATTCACAATACGAAATATAACTATTCTCCATCAGAAGGCCTGCTCCATTGGTATCGATACCACGTCATATTTTAAGTGAGTTATTTGCGTTTAGCTATGAATATTATTCAGCAAAAAATGAAGATATAGAGACCTTACAACTTATTATAGTGATGGTTCAGTGCTTATTAATTTTGTTTATCCTTAAAATGTATGCTTTGGAGATTACTAACTGATTCTTAGACGACTATAACATCTGTTCATGGGGAATTGGAGAAACGTGGAAATAAGATGTAGATGATAACAAACATGATTGACCTATCTTCTTTTTAGCTTCAAAGGTGACATTTATAGGAAACTAGTTACCATCCCGCTTAGTGCATTGAGAACAAATCGACTTAGCCAGAATTTATAAGATTGTATAGATTCTTTGTGCATTGTGTTTTTTCTTGATGTCATGATCTACGTAGATCTATTATAAAATGAGTATAAAATGATTGTGAAAATAACGGTTATCATTATTGTAAATTAGAGTGTATATAGTCAGGGGTAGCTTATGCAATTTTGACTGTGTAATGATTAATGGATGCTCTCTTGGTCTAAGAATTATGGACAGAATTTACTAGTGTTGCTGATAGTGGTCTTGTCTATCTTGTGTCTTTATTTAAGTTTTGTGCTTAAATTTTGAAGTTAGTTGATACTAAAAAAATGTTTATTTAATTGTTTTTACAGCCCTGATGAAGTCCTTTAACGGACGAAACTCGTTGGCTGGGCTGATGCATGTATTCATTCTTCTAACTGTGAAAATAAAAGCAACATAACTGAATTCAAGAACTATCAAGACTCCCATCTACATAGGTTTCATTAATGCCATGATTTAAAAGATTATATTGTATTTGACATTTGAATTGCTTTAGATATTAGTGTGCTCCTTGATACTATCTTTGCTATTAGAAGAGAAATTAGTTTTCTCTGAAATTTGACCGCTCAGTAGTGGGGTCAAGTCAAGTGTGAGCACCTTTGTGCTATATCAGATTTTGAGGACTTCTTTACTGGTGCAGCCCATATTGCCCACACTACTGTTCCGTTACCTTTTGTATACTCACTTTTAGGTGTTGCAGAAGATAGATAGTTCCACCTATCCCCTTACAGGTTGTCGGTGACAAACCTTCATGTAGGCCCTCATTACGAGTGGCTCGTATAATTCAGATATGTACTGCAACTCCTGTTAATGCACACATTGGAATTTTGAGTTGTGTGTATTTTATCAATTTGAAAAATAGTGGATGCGATAAAATCTACATCCACCTGATACAGATTGGCAGGTCAAAACATGCCGCTATTGACCAGGAGAAATACACCAGGGAAATATGAAGACTTGCAGATTTTGGTGCAGCATGCACCAAAATCCACCTTTCATGCGCCATTTTGCTGGCAAAACATCTAATAGGTGTCAATTGTCCCCCAGTTACATACGAAGGAAGTAAACATTTCCAAAATGAATGTTTATTTAATTAAACAAATCAGCCTCATTAAGTTGCAAGGGCAGTCAGTGCCTATTCACTTAACACATTAGAAGCGCATGGAACTGCAACATTAGTTTAGCCTTTCCACTGAATTAACTTCACTTTTCTTCATCTCATAGGCTGGTTGGCTAGAAACAGTCAGGACACAGAATAGAAGGATACAATCTTTATATATGAAACAGCATCCAGCCATAAACTGCCAAAGGGAACAAAGACCATAAAATAAAGACACCTTCTTAATTCGTCTCAGTGCTGGCTTTTTCTTAATTTCAAAGGAGGACTGATGGTGGTTTAACGAAATAAATTAAATGTTCAAGTATTCTAGCACCTCTGCAAACACACTCTGTATAGTTGAATAATTACCCACTAAGCAAGGTGTATAAAACGGATGAACAAGGCACAGCATTTCTCACTTTTGTTGACTGGTTCCTTTGCACTATTATATACATCTAATTAGATGACATAATAATTAGAGTAATTATTCTAGCAGCTCCAAGTGCAAACACACATCAACCTGGACTCCAGTGTCGTTTGAGGTCAGTCTACAGTATTTCGACATTAAAGAGGATGGGAAGCCAACGTTTCTGGTGCTGGCAATCACTATCAAATCACTGGAAGCCAGAGAATATAACCTTTGCTGAGGATTTTATCTGAAATCAAAAATTCTGTGATAAAACAATGTGGGGTCCGGTGTGTTGTGGGGCTCCGAGTTACATGGGCATCTCCACACCTTGAAATCAAAGCAAAGTACAAAGGTGGATTAAGGTTTTCCTTCTAATGACACTTCCTTCCAAGCTGATGAATACTAACTTGGGGACCTCATGCGGATGGTGCTGGTATTGATGAATGACTTAACCGACGAATAATCAAATAGTAATTTATAATAGACATACTGATATAAAAAAAAGTCCCTAAAATCCCATATTTAATCTCAGCTCTGGAGGCAAAAAAGCAATACATTCCAAACAGTGCCTAAATTATTATTATCAGGAGGTAATATTTTTTAAAGTTCAGAATTGGGTTTTTGTGATACAATAAAGCTGGTCTCAGTAGTCTGTATTCTTTCTTGCTATGGTCAGTGCTAATCAGAGGGACACAGGATGACCCAGCCAGAAGGACAAACAGGTGGTCAGGGAGGTTAACGGGTAAGGAGGCAGAAGGGTGAGGCAAAGAGTTAGAAGAGGAAAAAATGGGTGGAAAAGACATCAATAGCTGTATATGTCATGCTCGACATCCTACAGAAACAATTTTTTCAGTATCAAATACAACAGACTAGAATCTCTAGCAATTTATCACTTTATCAACAGAAAAAACATGAGCTAAACTGTATAGCTCATGAGTTATTGAGGTTAAAAAAAATTCAGAAGTAAATAGAGCTTCTGTGGGCAGACAGCAGCAATTCAAGGGTGTCTCCCTTCCAATTTTAGTATCAAGCTTATCAATACAACATTCCCCAAACTTAACTTCACTGTTCACTTTGTAAGCTGAACAACAATTTTCCTCCCTTTCCAGAGTGGGGCAGCTAAAGGTGTACCGCCATTGGTATTGCGAAGCTCCAGCACAACTGTTTAGAATACACGTTTTGGAAGGTCTACTAATAATTAAGGAACGTTTACCATCTCTGGGCATTTGTATACATGAGATTTACATTCTACAATGATTGATGGTGTGTTTTCCGGTCTCAAACTAGATACTATGCAAAGCCCACCCATGTTCTTATTTTCATATCATTTGTATATCTGAAAACCCTGAAAAGGTGAGTACAAACATTTGTGGATGTAGTGCAATCATTACCGTTTAAGCTTAGCTTTTAACAGATTTCCCTTCTAAGATATTAAAAATGTCTTCCAGTGATTTATGTACACATTGCAAAAACTGTTTAATGTCTCTGGATGGGTAGGAAGTCACATTGCAGCCAACCAAGTCATCGTGCATGCCATACCCTACACCAAAGCCATCGGGGACCACTGGTCCAAAGCCTCCCAATTGCACAGCAGGACTGGAGAGTGTGCTGGTGGACAAGATGTTGTCGTTTATTTGACTATACGCTGGGTCCTGGAAGAAGTCCGGTAGCGAGCTGCTTCCTGTGGCTGCTAAGTAACGCAAAGCGAACAAGTGACGGTCAAATCCTTGCCCTGTCAATACAAAAAAAGAATGTTAGTCCTTCATGTAATCAAAACGAAAAACAGTTTCTTAATCTCCTCAGTCAAGTTATTTCATCGACTCATTCTCCGTGCGGCTTTCTGCACTCAACAATGAGGGAATAAGGGCCTTGCATAAAAAACAAATAGTTGTTGTGTACTATGGCAGCTTTGTAGGGGACTAGCACCTGCCTTGGGTCCCGCAGTGGTTTAGTTGAGCAGCAAAGAATAGACAATAGCTCTGCAAAAGATATATGAATTTAGTAAATGAGCTCCAGTATACTAATGACACATTAGGGTACTTTGATGCCCCCAAGCTGACATAGTATTATCCTATTGAAGGGAACAATTTCCCAGAATATAAAAAAACTAAACCACTTCTCTCAAAGTTAGTGCCTCCTTCCAGAAGGGATACCAACCCTTTGTTAGCTAGGACCATCAGTTTTATTCGGACAATCTGACTGACCCTTAATTTATCATATCACATTTCCACAGTTGTCCAGTTATCTGTTTAACATCCAATTGGTCACTTCCTTTTCAACCAAAACACTGGATGTCCACATTCCTCTTCTTAGTGATGTGATATCTCTTCATGAAGGCCTTGTCAATTGACTGCTATTACCTTCATTATGGAGCTACTGGTTTGGGCCAATGACCTTTTAAATTCGAATAAGACCACTTGCTAGACCTATGTCATGGTCTTCTGTTCATTTGCTGCTCCCACTTTTGAAATGCTAGATCAGCTCCTGCTCTTGCTGGCTATCAGGTCTGCCTACTGGTTGGTGGTGTCTCGATTGTGCCGCATTGCCATTTCTTTCGTGCTGCTGTTTATTTTTGGCCTCACTGTTCTGTCATTTGTGCTGCCTCAGAATGTTTATTTTGGCCTCATTGTCATCTTTTCATTTGTGCTGCCAGTGATTTGTTTGCTTTAGCCTCACTGTCTTCTGTTCGCCCATTGTTGCTCCTGTTTGCTCTTCCTGCAGTTTTTTGCCCGGGAGCCGGCATGCCACGCCGTCGCTCTTTTTACTCACTTCTCCCGCTTCCCACCTCCCAGCGCCCCGCTCAAGACCTACTTAATGAAGGCCGCAGCGCGACCCCATTAAGCAGATCTTCAATCCGCTCCTGCTGGCCTTGATTCTGCCTGCGGGTTGGTGGTGTCACGCTTGTGACGCATTGTAATTTCTTTTGTGGTGCAGTTTATTTTTGGCCTCGCTGCTGTTCTGTCATTTGTGCTGCCTCGGATTGTTTATTTTTGCCCTCAGTGTCATCTTTTCATTTGTGCTCCCTGTGATTTGTTTGCTTTGGCCTCCCTGTCTTCTGTTCACCCATTGTTGCTCCTGTTTGCTCTTCCTGCCCGTTTTTTGCCTGGGAGCCGACCCACCTCGCCGCCGCTCATTTTACCCGCTTCTCAGCGCCCCGCTCATGACCTACTTAATGGAGGCTGCAGCGCGGCCCCATTAAGCAGATCCTCAATCCACTCCTGATCTTGCCGGCCAGTAGGTGTCCTTGACTCTGCATGCCAGTTGGTGGTGTCACACTAGTGTCGCATTGTCATTTCTTTTGTGCTGCTGTTTGTTTTTGGCCTCGCTGCTGTTCTGTCATTTGTGCTGCCTCTGACTTGTATATTTCTAGCCTCAGTGTTTCTCTGTCATTTGTGCTTACCCTGATCTGTTAAATTTTGGCCTCGATGCTGTTGTCATTTGTGCTGCCTCCGATTGTTTATTTTTGGGCTCACTGTCATCTTTTCGTTTGTGCTGCCTGTGATTTGTTTGCTTTAGCCTTGCTGTCTTCTGTTAAATAGTTGTTGCTCCCGTCGTTTTATGCCCGGGAGTCGGCTCGCCGCCGCTCCTTTTTTCCAGCTGCTCCCACTTCCTGCCTCCCAGTGCCCCGCCCGGGGCCTACTTAATAGAGGCTACGTGAAGCGGGCACACCAAAGGCAAACCCATCCGCGCACATCCGTGCCTCGACCACGCCCAGCCCCAGCAACCTTGGCCCTCCTGCCACCCATAGATAGCAGCAGAGCTCCGAGCCCTGGACCCCAGATGCCGCAATAACAATTGCTACATCGCATCTCCATGATCAACGGTATGACCTTTCACCTGTCGCTGCTGCCTCTTCGCCTGCGGCTCAGGACCTCCCGCCCTCACGGAAACACACACCACTCCCATCTCACCATCCACAACGGCCCTGGAAGCAATCGGCTGCATCCTGCTCAACACCAGATCACTCTGCAAAAACGACACTGAAATCTGGGACACCATCACCAGCCTCACCCGATGTTACAGACTCCTGGCTCAACCCCCTCCTTCACCCCGACATCACCACGACGCCCAACAGATACAAGATGATACACAGTGACCGCGCCAACAACCACGGAGGAGGCATTGCGATCATCTACATAGAAGCATTCCGCTGCGCCACCACCGAAGACGATACAACACTGATCATAGAACACCTCAACTTCCAACTCTAAACCGACTGTAGAACGACCATCAGAGGCACCTTCGCCTACTTACCCCCAGGACCAAGCCCAGCCTTCTGCAATGCCATCCCCAAATTCATTGCCCCACTAACTCCAATCACTACATCTTTCTCGGTGACCTCAACTTCTGCCTCAACGACCCCAAAGACGCAAACTCTGCCAACATCCTGGAAAGCATGAGCAACATCGGCCTCACCCAACTGGTTACCAACCCCACACACAACGCAGGACACATGCTTGACCCGATCTTTGCCGCCAGCGACAGAGTCAAGTACAGTTATCTCACCGAACTCACTTGGACTGACCACACCATCGTCCACTTCACAGTCGCAGGACCCCCCCATGCACCACCACCAAGCTTTCCAGCTCCTCCCAACGCAGTTGGAGCAAAGTTACAGAGACTCAATGGAAGGACGCCCTCAACACCACCCATCCCGACCTCGCAACCAACCTGGAACAGGCCGTCCAGAATGTCTCCACCTGGATCACCAACAGCGCTGATAGAGGCACCCCCATCAAGCCCTCCAAGACCAGCAGCTCCACCAAAAAATCCAGGTGGTATACACCAGAACTCGGGACAATGAAACACAACTGCAAATGGCTAGAAAGAAGATGGCGCACCAGCAAAGATCCCACAGACCGAGCCCCCTCAACAAATACCACCAACACCTGAAAGACACAAAAAGAGGCTGACTTTATTGAAGCAAGCTCCAACCACAGCATGGAACTCTTCAGTATCGCCCGAGTTCTCCCGCCCATCAACCACAGAGAGCACAATCACCCCATCCCAGGAACTCTGCGACACCATGGCAGACAATTTCCATAAACAGATATCCAACTTCTACAGTAACTTTAAACCTCAACCCAATGATCTCTACAATCTCCTCACACCTACTGATGCCACCCACAACCACCCACTCACCGCACAGGAACAGCTCACCACTTAGAGCACCACAGCCATCATGAACTCCATCCACTTTGGAGCTCTCATGGACCCCTTCCCCACCACATTTCATGCTTGGGAGAAAGGAAAATCAGCTGCAAACTCATCTCCATTCTCAACTCATCCATCACCACGGCCGCCTTCCCAGACAGAAACACAGAGAGGTCAAACCCCTCCTAAAGAAACCCTCTGCTGATCCCAGCAAACTCGAGAACTACCTCCCCATCTCTCTGCTCTCCTTCCCCACCAAAGTCCTTGAGAAGGCCATCAAACGCCAACTCGCTGAACAGCTCGAAAGAAACAACCTGCTGAGCACCCTCCAATCTGGTTTCCACGCCAACCACAGCACCGAGACCACCCTTATCACTGCCACCGACGACATCAGAACCCTCCTCGACCGGGGAGAAACAGCAGCCCTGATCCTCAACAACTCAGCAGTATTCGATGACTGTATCCCACCACACTCTCATCATGAGACTCCACCACATTGGAATCCAGGGAGATGCCCACAAATGGATCGCATCCTTCCTCACAGGATGAACCTATAGAATCTGCCTACCACTCTCACCTTGGAACCCTAGAGCATCATCTGTGGTGTCCCTCAAGGTTCATCCCTCAGCCCCACCCTGTTCAACACTCATTACATAACGCCTCTGGCCAACGTAGTCATAACCCATGGCCGCAACATCATATCCCATGCACACGACACCTAACTCATCCTCTTGCTCTCAGAAGACCCTAGTCAAATAGGACCAACTTCCACAACTGCATGACGTGTGTCGCTGACTGGATGAAGACCAACTGCCTGAAGCTCAACACAGACAAGACAGAAGTGCTAATTTTTGGGAACACCACCTCCCGGTGGAACGACACCCAGTGGCCCTCCGAACTCAGACCCAGACCCACACCTACAGACCACACACATAACCTTGGCATCATCCTGGCAGCAAACTCACCATGAAATGCCAGATCAACACAGTCTCCTCCGCCTGCTTCCACACCCTTTGCATACTCCGAAAGATCTTCAGATGCTCCCCGCAAACACCAAGAAAACCGTCACTTAAGCCCTAGTCACCAGCCGGCACGAGTACGGCAATGCGCTCTACGCAGGGATCACCACCCAACTCCTGAAGAGAATCCAGACGATACAGAACTCAGCTGCCAGATGCATCCTCGAGCCCCCTCCCTCCCCAAGACAGACCCATATCACCCCCTACTCCTTCATAGGAACTTCCACTGGCTCCCCATCCTGAAAAATTGTCAATTCAAGATGCTGACACATGCCTGCAAGTCTCTCCACGGCCATGGACCAGCATACATCAACCACCGCCTGAATTTTCACAAGGCCTCCAGACACCTGCGCTCTGCCTCCTTCAGCGACACTCCCCGCATTCGCCGAAGCAACAGTGGAGGACGCTCCTCCTACCTTGCCGCCAAGGCCTGGAATGTCCTTCGCCCCACCTCCAAACCTCATCCTCACTCCCAGAATTCAAAAAGGGACTCAAGGCCTGGCTTTTCAACTGATCCCAACAAGAATCTAGCGCCTGTATACCCTTGTGAGTGATTACTTGCGCTCTACAAATCAGAGTTGTTTGACTGATCGATAGATAGGACTTGCCTACTAAACAGCACATTCACTGTCTGCTGCAAGATGTATTGTCAGCTTGCAGTAGGCTTAGAGCCTGCCCATTGCTTACCATTGGTTGGCTTCATTGTCATGGTCATTTATTTGCTTCTTATTCATTAGTGTATGTGGAATTTCCTTCCTCTTATCGTGTTTGTCATTCCCCTGGAGAATAGACACATTACTGTATCCTTACTTTGCTTGCTTGTTCAGGCGCTAATTTGTTCTTTTTTGTTAAAGCACTTCACAAGAGTGCATGTGTTTTCCAGCTGTCTCCATTGTGCTCCTCTTCCCTTTTCCACGCTGCTCTCTAGTGAGGCTCTCCTCCCCGCTCCTGTGTGATGTTCTAACCTTCGTGTGCTCTTCCCCAGTGTTCCTTTCTCGTCCGGGTGCTTCTACTCCCTCCCATTTGCTCTTCTCCCCACCTGCCGCGCTGCATTTACTCTTCCTCTCACCCATTTACTCCACTCGTGCCCTCTGTTGCTTCTCCTCCACCCACACCTGTGGTGTTGTTTCCAGCCGCACATGTTGCTACAGGCCTCACCAGCCCGTGTTACTTCCCTGTCCCCCCACCCATGTTGTTTCTCCTCATCTGCTGTGACCCATATATCCTGTGCCCCCACCCATGTTGCTTGCCCACACCCACTTTGCCCTCGTATTGCATCCCACCACCAGATTTAAAAAAAAAAATATATATATATATATATAAAACAAATGCTTTTCTGCATTTTTTTCCTTTTTATTTTCAGATCCCAGTCAGATCAGCAAATAGAAAGAAAAAAAATTGTGTTTCCTTCTGTAGGAGAATGTGGTTCTGTCGGGTACAGAGTTGATTCCTGGTATACTGAATAATAACCAATAAAACAACAATACTCCAAACATTTCAGCAATAATCAATAAAACGGAAAGACCAAATGAGTCACAAAACGAAAAACACACCAAAAATAAATCAAACAAAGTTTGCATTAAAGGATAAATCCATATATTTTTTACATTTTATGGTGTCGAGCTGACATTAGAAGGCTGTCAAAGTTCATGAACATACAATTTGTTCCAACGGCGCAAGTGATATGGTGCAAAAAGTGCTAAATGTGAACAAGATATATACAGTGCTGCAAGAATTGTTGAAATTAGTCGACGTTTCGACCCAGAAACATGCGTGATTGACTAGTAGGCACCTTCGGGTCTTCCTCAGGACTAGACGAACCAAGGGACAGCCTGTACAATTAGAAATGGTTGGATTTAGAATGGTGTGTTGGATGTGGGGAAAGGAACAACAAAGGGGAAGGGTGACTGGATGTCAGTAAATGTATCTTATATTAACTGACATCTAGTCACCCTTTCCCTATAGCTACAGTACTGTGCCGTGCCATTGATGTGATTCACAACCATCAAGAACCTCACTTCAGCCATTGCTTTGAATCCAACCGAACGGTAGCCCATACCCTGCAAATCTCCCTTGATTCGGGTAGGTCCCCAGTTACCTCACCATGTTGTTCCTTTCCCCCCACCCCCAAGGAAGACCCGATGTGCCTACTAGTCAATCACGCACATTTCTGGGTCGAAACGTCGACGTACTTGTGATAATCCTGACCCTACTCTCTCCACCCCACGCGAAATGGAAATTTAAAATCCCAAGCGGTGTGGAGCTTCATGTACCTAGGGATGGATGTCCTTTGAATGACTAATTTCAACAATTCTTGCAGCACTGTATATATCTTGGTCACATTTAGCACTTTTTTCGCACCATATCACTTGCGCCATTGGAACAAATTGTATGTTCATGAACTTTGACAGCCTTCTAATGTCAGCTCGACACCATAAAATGTAAAAAATATATGGATTTATCCTTTAATGCAAACTTTGTTTGATTTATTTTTGGTGTGTTTTTCGTTTTGTGTCTCAATTGGTCTTTGCGTTTTATTGATTATTGCTGAAAAGTTTTGAGTATTGTTGTTTTATTGGTTATTATTCAGTATACCAGGAATCAACTCTGTACCCGACAGAACCACATTCTCCACATTCTCGTACACCCAGGTTCTGAGGGGCACTAGGTCACCCCATTATACTAGATGTATCCTTCTGTAGGAGCACGCATACGTGGTGCTTGTGCCAACAAAATGACACAACAGGTTTTTTCCCCCTCCATATTTAGCTATGCTGCACAGCATCCGGGATTTGTAATCTATCCCAGAAAGAAATATTTAGGGTGGGCATGTGGAATGCACCATTCATTGCATGTATCAGTGGATTTAGATCATTCAAAATCATGTTTTGATCTAATTTGTACGACAAATGTCAATAGATAAGCGATATCAGTGCAAGTAGGAAAAGTAGCGGAGACTGTTAGCAACTCTGCCTGGTCGCTCCCCAGGTTCCGATTACCTCGGTTTGCGGGGAGTCCTACAGCAATTCAAAAATTTCCAGATCTGGGAGCATATTCAAGGCACCCTCTATATGGATACGAGTTGGGCCAAACTCTCCTATCAGCCTTGCAAAGAATGTCGGGAATGGAATTTTGGATTGATTGGGGGCACAGACAGAGCTTTAAATAATTATCTTTAAATAACTTTTTTTAAATGATCTTTTGGGTCCACCCTTATCTTTAAGATCTTGTATGACATATTTTTCATGATTAGTATCACCACTTCACATTTTTTCCTCACTCTGAACCTTGTTGCCTTCTCTTTTCCCTTGCTGCACCTCTTTTGCCTCCTGCTGTCTTGCCTGCCTTTTTTGTGCAGAGATCTTACCTGCTGCTTCTGCGTTTCCCCACCACACACTTGTGGTCGGTCCAGCCCTGCCCACCTCCCTCCGGTACTTCTCCCACTCCTGTACCTTCTTAATGGCAGCCGAAGCAAGAATGTGCCACTGGCATGCCAAAGGCAAGTCTGTCTGTGTCCGTTCATGCCAGCGACAGGACCCCCTGGTCCACCACCCTCCCAGCATAGTCTGAAAAGCAACTCGACCGAAGCCCTCCACGCAATCTCCATTGACCATCTCAAGCACATGGCCTTCAAGCTCATCATCTTAAGCAACAACACTACTCTACCGGCCTCCCAGACCCAGAGACAATTTAAGGACAACCCTTGCAAACCTCATTGCCCCACTGGTGCTTGCCTTCAGCTCCTTCATCCTCATCGGAAACTTCAACTTTCACCTGGAGGACCACACCCGAGGGAGGTAGACATCTGTGAGTTAAAGACTTAGGTTCAATTGGGAATTTCCTTTTATCTCCCTAGGGAGATACCAGCATCAGAATTAATTATTCTGGCCATTATTGCCCTGTGAGATAGCAGGGATTACAAGATAAAGCCTGGAATGTGGAATAATCCGCTGGAATCAGAATTGCCTGGTCCTTTTGCATGGGCTTTTCCCTGATTCCAGGTAGTTTAGTGCAGATATTTACCACCAAATTTAAGTAAGTGGAAACTATTTGTGGAGGGGCCAGTGAGGGTTGTGGGGTGGAGGGCAAGTGGTAGGGCATCAGGGAGAAGGCAAGAAGGTTAAAGGGTCCCTGTGAAAAGCATTGTCTTTTCTCCCTGTGGTTTGTGAGGAGGCAGAGGAGGGCCAGGTTGTGCCTCTGCCCTGCAGCCCCCGTCTCTGTTTTTTTCAGGTGTCGATCTGAACCCCGTAAAATTGATCTGGTGTTTCTGGACCTAGAAACAGCAGACCACTCGAGTTGCCTGGAGTAGTATTCCCTCCCTTGCATAAATTAATTTTATTAGATGTACTGTCAAGGCTTTTAAATGTTTTTTTTCCATAAGGTGACACACTTTCTTGAATGGCAGACCAGCCAGCATTAAGGAATTTTCAGCAGTCACAAAAGTGCTTGCACGCCATGGCTTTTCCATGCTCCTTACCTTCCTTTTCATGAGCACACACTAAGGAACTCTCTAGATGGGCCTAAGCAGAGAGTGGCACACAGACAACTGTGTCTTCTTCTTTAGGGACAAATTCCTGTAGTATGAGAAGCTTATCTCTCAAGGGAGAGAAACAAATTGATGAACCAGATTTTGTTATTGATGCTAATAGGTCTAGTCCAACCCTCCTGCAGACAATGCGCAATACAGCCAGATCTACAAAAAGAGGGTGTACAGCTATTTTCTGCACATTTTGGTAGGTTGCTGACTCCTTCGAAAACAATCAAAGCAGTATCAGAAACAGTAATATTCAAAATGGAAAGGTGCACTGGGAAACGTGTTCTCCTCCAAATAATTTTTCAGACTATTTATAAATATTAATTTTTATTTCTTTTTTTCTTCCTTCTTTATATATACTTCTTCACATGAAATCCAGGAGTGTACATAAATCATGTATGTACGCTCATGGATTTCATGTGAAGAAGTATATATAAAAGAGGAAGAAGGAAGAAAAATAAAATGAATATTTATAAATACAGTCTGAAACATTATTTGGAGGAGAACACGTTTCACCGTGCACCTTTCCATTTTGAATATAATTCTTCTGCTGCTGCACAGTAGTACCAAACAACGGCGGGTACAGGAACTGCAGTGCATTGGACCCGGATTTGTTGAAACGAGGAGTGAGGTGCAGCACTTACAGTCCACCGTTGTGGTTTTGCAGTATCAGAAACAGGTCAGAATGGAAATAATCTTGGTCAAAGCAGAGTGCATTTCAACTTGAAAGAAATTAGCTAATCAACTTGTTTTATCAGGGCACCCCTTAATGCTACTTAAACTACTCTAGAATTTGTAAATGCAACATAGGTGTGTTGGATATTAGTGCCTTTTCGTGGCTTATGCTACTAGGCCTCGATGCCATCTTGTTCAAAATGGATGTCTCACCCTGCACGTATTCGGTTTATTATTTCTGCTGCACACAGTCAAGCAAAGTCATGTTTGTTTATTTCCAAATAACGTCATTCTCGAAGGAGTCTTTCTAACATGGTTTGTCGAAATTGTTTTTTTTGCTCACATCTTGCAGAGTCTGCACTTTTAATGTATTCCTACGAGAGGATTTCCTATTTGAACCCTCAAATTTGGGGGTGATCCAGTACACTTTCCGATGCTACTAGACATGCTGCACGATTTTGTACTGAATTTGCTGCTCATTTGGGTCATAGAATATTTTTTATGTCGCTTATTATTCTGTATTGCCCTATTAATGAGAGCGTTCATGACAATGACTGCTGCATCTGCACTTTACAATTTCTGTATTGTATCCTTTTGAATTTTTCTGAAATATCGCTAAAGTTTCTAATTCCGCCCTAGAACTCACTTAATGAGTCTGTCCTTAAAAAACAGTATTTTTGATATGTTGTGTGGTGCCTTGTCTTGGGACACTTTGCCTCATAAAATTGAAGTTTAACACCGCCCCCAACCAATCTACCCATGGGTGCGCTATTGAGGTGTAGTTTTGGGATGTAAGAATTAAGGGTTCCCTGCGCACACAGGTGATAGGTTAATACAAAGTATTTTGTGAGGTCTCCAACAACACTTCACGAGCAGAGTACTCAATTGCATTATTTTTGATCAATCTGTGTTGTGAATTTGTACCAGGATGTGTCTTTAGATGATCAAACTTGATGAGACATGATATAAGTCATACTATAACATCCAAGGCTACATACTGCAATTAGATAAGACAGACAACAATTCTGGCTTATTGAAGGACATGTGAAAAAACGGAGAACATGAAGACATTATCTCGAGAATCTCAATTACTAACCAACACAGTGGTTTACAACATGATGAATAAGTAACTATACGGAAACCCCTTCAGAGCAGTCGCGTTATGCATTTTTGTTTGTTTACATGCTAACAAAACAAAAACACTCTGAAGAGAGTAGAGACTGCCATACAATGAGCTTTTCTCAGATGGACCTGCAAACAAACTTAAGCTATTGTAAGTAACCTATGTAAACGGAGTTCTTCTAAATTATATAGAACGATCTAAGCCTTAAACCCCGAAAAAGTTGTAAGTTGACCCAAATAAAATGCAATTATCGGAGGATGGCACGGAGGACCGGGTTTACCAATATACTGCTTATGACCTATCAAAAACAAATCATTTCACCAGCAGTTAGTCTCATCAAACACACTGAGGGTTCCAATATAGATTTGTAATTTGAGAAAACCACAAGCTTTCATGCACTGGTTACACAATCTCCACTTACCCATTGCTGCTTCTTTGGTCAGTTGCCCATGGTACGTGGAACACTGTGTGATCATCTCTTGGAGTTCACCAATACTGTACTTGGAAGGTTCTCTAACTATGGCCTCTGAAAACTTCTTCGTATAAACAGTAGCCGAACGGATTGTTTCAGTGCGCCCATGCTTGAAAGCAGCAGTGCTGCACGACTCATAAGTGGCTACAGTCTTGCCATACTGCCTAAAGAAGGCGACCTGGAAGGACAACTGTGCCACTGCGTCGGGACTGACCTTGTATTTCTTTAGAGTGTTCTTTCCTCCTGTTTTGAACTCCATAGTATCAACTGCCAAAGTCTTTACGGCAGCATCAAAGTTCTCTTTGGCTTTCACGATTCCTGCTTTCAGGACATCATTCACCTGAAAATGGAGCCTTGTCACTGCCTTGGAAGAGTCCACGGCTGCCGGCAGGTCCTTTGGAGTGACAGCTGGTTTCTCTGTGCTGTCTTTGAACACCTCATTTTGGAATCTCAGCATGGCCACACCGTCTCCCCAAGAGTGTTCAAAGTTCACAGCAGTGGTGCCATCACTGGCCATTATCAAGCTAAAAGACTTATCAAACCAGCGGTTGACACCTGTGCCATGCAGCATATTATGGGACAAGTGATCCACGTCTTTAATGGGGAAATCATCCAGGCACAAGCAGAAAACAGCTGAATCTACCTTCTTCAAGGCTTCTGCATTTCCATTCTCTATTAGCTTTTGCCTGAGCAGGGCCCATGTGTCCCTTTGTTCACTGGTGAGATAGCCAAGAGGGAACTCTGGGGCAGGAGTGGTGTCGGAGAGAATGTACTTCAGGTGTGCTTGAATTTCTGAAGCCTTCACAATATTTCCATCTCGATCCAGAACATCAAATATGTAAAAGTGTCCATTCCTTAGCACTAGCAGATGCTTAGCCTGGTCATCCGTCACAAGCTCATCTTTGTTTGGTCTTGGTAAACGAGTGGAATTGAAAATTCTGAAATACTGCGACATGTCCAAAGGGTAGGCATTGACCATGTAAGCCATGTACCATGAAAGTGATGATGGTACCCATCGCACAAACTTCTTGAAAGCTTGAGTGTCGCTTTTTTGAGGGTTCAGATGGAAAACTTCTGGCTCCAGGTATCCGGCACGTATGGTTTTCATAAAGCGCATGGCAGACACTGTCATATTTGTTGCTCGGGTTAATTGATCGTTATATTCTGCCTTTGGATCAGGAGCGAATGACATAAATGGATTATAATTCAGAACTATTGAGTCACGTGCAGAGAGATACATGTCGAACCAATAATCTAGAAAAAAAAGAATTTGTTTTGATTAAAATAGATAATTGAGAGTAAGGAAATGGCAACTTTAAAACCCTGAATCTGCTTGGTCAGTTATCTGTTAAATTCTCAGAAGTAATACCCACAGAATGTGGGTTTTGTAGTGAATGAAAAAACGCTATTGAGGAATCATTCTTACTGGATGATATTCCCAACGAACACTTTATCATCTTAGTGGTAGGACTACATACATTTTCAATATCTAGGTGATCCAGGAATCCACTACGGAATGTGGAGTGGATAAAATCCCCAACATTCAAGACGAGATACAACAGCTCGCAGAAACCGTTTGCAACTGTCTGTTATGTTTTTCCCCTGCCTGCGAGTCCCATCTTGTGCACAAGGAAAATGGCCTTCAAGCACCAAAGTGATGCACTGGTAAGGGCGAATGACAAAGTCCCTACATCCACCCCTCACCCCGCTCCAAGAAATAAGCAAATTCACTTTCACTTCATAATTGTAATGAGTCGTTCTGGATGCCTGATGTTAGGCCGCGGATGAGCAGGGAGGAACAGCTGGTAGAAAGGAAAGCAGAGAGGATGAGGGCGGAAGAGAAGATGAGGAAGTGGAAAAGGTCCTGCTGCAGAAAAAGTATGAGTACACAGTTTATCATTTTGCATCAAACCAGCTTAACTAGTCCCAATGTGACTGATAGCACTCACATTAGTTCATTAATTGAATTCATGTCTGCATTTTCTTCTTCCTAGTTGAGTAACAAGGTCCTAGTTCTCTTTGTAGTCAATAATCAGGCTACTCGGGGAGATGCAATATTTTTGTTTAGATTTTTCTCCTAAGCATGATTTCTGTGGGTAAGGAACGGGCTGTATTGCGGGGGGTACCTCGATAACAGGAGCCTTCATTTATCGCAACCGGCAGATGCTGCCCTGTGAGGATGCATCTCAAAGAGTCAGTATTCTTTCCAGATGCTCCAAGGCAACGCAGACATTTGTAGAGGTTTAAGGGACTGTTCTTTTCAAAACTTTGGCGCAGCAATGTCATTCTCCTACCATCTTTTACACTAATTTGTCAAGGAATAGAAACCAAACCTTTTGGCGCAGCAGTCATTTCGTAGCCACAATGCCTTTATGTGCCAAGGCTGCGACTAGACTCTAAAGAGTGTTCAGGATGATTAAACAAGTTCCTCTCAGTAGAAGGCCGCTGTGAAGTCTTGGAATTCATTATGCACAGGTCACAAAGCTCTCTGGGCCTGTAAGTGGCTGTGATCGTGTTGATTCTGTGAAGGTCTCCATTTCTGGGTGTCACTCAAATCAAAGGGAATCCTACCACCTTACCTATAATGGTATTACTGTTGCTTAGTGCTCCTGCCCCAGAAAGGATATTAAATATTTTTCTTGTGGAATCTCCCACGCCCCACTGGAGTCATGCTTCATCCTCAGGTCGCACCCTGGTCCCTAAAAACCAGGGGGGCTCAACCATCTTCCAGGGAGCACTTTGGATAGTATTCTAATCCAAAAGGGAATAGGAATATCAAGAATACCTAGTGGTGACCCCAGTTTCCCTTTATTTGTGTTGCCACTGATATGATTAAAATAAGAATTCATTACTTGGGTGGTTGAAGGGAAGGATTACTACTCCAATACCCTTATACTACGTCGACATGTTTCAGCCCTTTCTCAAAGCCCAGCCAGGGTCCAGGGCTGATTGTTAATCTCTGTTTTCTGTAATGTGTCAATGTTACTATCTAGTCAAGGATGTTGGGTCTGTTACTCACCAGTTATCACAAACACAGGGCGCAAAATAAACATCAACAGGTGAGGCTGGTCTACTTGCCTGTGCCCCAAACGAAGAGACATATACTAGGGCCTCTTTTAATTAGAATCATAAAGGTGCAAGAGGACACAGGAACATAAAAAAAGAAATAAAAGAGATAAAACGGAAAAAACATTAACCTCAGCTGTTCTGAGTAATTGGAGGAAGATTGTATCACTGTTGCAGCTTCTCTTAATGCATACAATGACATGCTTGTTCCATGAATGCCCATGTACAGAAAGTGTGCCCACATTCCCCATATTAGATCTGAGACACCTTATGCACACATCATGCAACATCTTGATTCTCGCATGCATCTCATTGCAAAAGGGGGTCATTCTCTAATCCCTTTGCACATTATCATTATTAAATAGTGCAAAACAGCACAGAACAACCTGAAAAAGGTGAACATAAAATGGTATATCCTCGACACTGCTATGAAGGTAGTGTGCGTAGCTTATTGTAAAGTCATAGTCAAAGATAATTTATGAACTCTTACCTTCCTAGGTGTATACCAACACCGTATACAGGCTGGTGGGACATGTCATATGTAGTCACACTGGCAGAATTTAGATAAAATATGTTAGTGTCCCCATAACTCACCTACTGTCCGAGATTAAAAGGTGTTTCGGAAAAAGCCATCCTACCACTCCATGGGTTGCGTGTTGCAGTAAACCTACAATGCCACCAAGCATCTGTTTCCTTGTTGCCGTTTACGCCTATTCGCTTTAACCCGAATTTCCAACCTCCAGTTCATCTCCAATAATCCCCTTTAGTCCCATTCTGATAGTTTGAGGGTTTCCGTATCAGTAGAAAATCAATTTGTATGATTTTGCTTTTATTTTGCAGCGCTTCGATGATATATGTGCCTTATTGTATATCTTGCTCCATTCTTTGTCCGTTAGTTCATTCCCAAATTCCCTTTTCCATCTTGCTTGTGATGTCATATTAGATAGGTGCTGGCAGTCTATTAGCGGTTTGTATATAGCTGAGATTGTGTGCTTGTTATGATGTGTACTTTTAAGCTATTTCTCAAAAGGTATCAACGGCCTAGATGCCCCTTCTTTCATGACAGGATGAAGGGCACAATGATTGGCTTGCACAAAGGAAAAGCGTTCACATTTAGAATTTTTTTATTGATTTTGGAGTTCTTCAAATTTCTTGATATGCCCCTCTTTAATAGAGAGCCCACCATTACACATTTGCCGGCCCTACATTTTATAAAGGTCGGTTTGTCCATACCTGGTTGGAAATTCAGGTTAAAGCAAATAGGCGTGAACGATGTAAGCCCCCATTGGGGCTCACATATTTGATTGGCTTTTGTTACTGGGATTTTTGTATAGAATTGCAATCTAATGTTCATTTTACTTTAGATTTTATTCATTATTATAAAAAAAGTTTATCTTTGGGAACCCATTTCACCATAGGAACGTATTGATCACTTATATTGCGGTACTGTAAAATTATAAGTTTAACAGGTGAATATTTGGTTGGAAAGGGAACCGGTTATTATTGCTGACATATATACCCCGTCCCTTTTCCTTGTATTAGGGTATCTCATCTCCCCTTGTGGTTTTGTAAATAGTGATTAGAGACTGCAATTGATTGAGTGTTCCTCTGGGTAATGCTATGGGTATGGTCTCAAACAAATATAAGGTTCTTGGCAGAATATTCATTTCAATTCTAGTCATCCTGCCAAGCCAAGAAAAGTGTTATAGATTCATCCTTAAACGAGCTGTTTTAATTTCCTTTAAAAGAGCAGAATAAAGGGTTACCACTCTAGCGATGGAGTGGGCTAGTTTGACTCCAAGATACATAATCGCATCTGCTCCCAGTTTAGCAGGCAATATTTTCAGAATTTCTTACATTTGTCTTGGTGACAGGTGAAGCAGCAGAGCTTCAGATTTGTTTAAATTAGTTAGGAATCCCGCTAGTTGTTTAAATGGAGAGAAAGCCTGAGATCACCAAACTGGTATGAGAGCACTAGAAGATAAAAATAGAAAGATTGGAGGTAACAATTTTCCTCGCTTCATAGTCAAAATGGTTGCGTTTTGCCCAAGCACGGAGATGAAATTTATGGTATTTCTCACTGTAGTTGATTTATAATACTTAAATATAGGTCAATATACCCCAAACGTATGTCTGATTCACAAGCTTGGACAACTTTAGAACACAGCCCTTAGACTATTTCAGGTGTCTCAACACCTTGTTGGCATTCATTTCCTTCACTCACTGTTCCAGTCTTCTTGCCCACCCCACCATCTTTACATCCTCCTTCACGTTTCTTCTCTTGTATAAAAAAACGTTTGTCATCATAGACCAGTACCTCAGACCCATTACTTTAATGAGCGGAGAGGATCAGGGATAGCAGAATGGTGTCCTAAAGCCCTCCCAGAGTCATGCCAAAGAGAGGATCTCGCACATCACACCAAGTGAATAACTTTAAGGGCGGGTTTCCCACAACTAAATTAATGGAAGTGATTCTAGGAGTTTACCGGGGTTGGCATAAAGGGGAGTAGTGGGAAAAACACTACACTTCCCCACTTCCACTTTAAATATGATAGTTAAAGAAAAGCATAACAAAGATAGATGCAATGCAGAGAAGGAGTTTGAGAAACAGAGTGAACGGTGTTGGTCAGAGATTGATGCATGCATGTTTATATTGGCCAGAAGTAGTAGGGTCAGTTGGACGCTGGAATACAAACAGATTGCAAAAAGTTATGCCAGAAATAATATCTGTACTGTGCCTCAACAAGTAAGTGATATACACAAGATGAAGACATGATTACTTATTTTGTCAAAGAAGGAAACTACCATCCATCCCAACCTCTGGGGGATCAAACATCTTACATGTATTCACAACTAAAAGCTAACAGGGAGTCCCAAGACAGACATTTTTATATGCACAGCGCAGCAACCAGAATACCTCAAATAGACACAGCATTTCTACAACATGGCACTGCTTGGAAGGAGTGCAACAGAATCATTAAAACTGAAGTAGATCATAACCATGAAAGTTGTTGATGAAGGTGGAGCAGAATTCATATTGAACAGCGCATTTTACATATGAAATGCGCTCAGGAAACTAGTCAGCCGATCTGTAGGAGGACCCAACAAACAAAGATGCAAAATAAATTAAGGCAATCATCAAACAACTCCTAGACCAAACAAAGGAGCAGATCGTGGATCTGGTTTAACAGGAATTATGTTGTGCATTCTCCAGCTCACTTACTAGTGTATGCATCTAACAATGTATGCACAAAGTGGGATTTCCAATACTGTCTGCATGAGCAAAGTTCTGATAAAGACTATACACACACAATGCGACCACATAATTAAAAAAAAAAGAAAAAAAGAAGGACTTGCCAGTTGATAACCATGAATCCAGTTCATACGCATTCTGAATACAAACAACTGAAATGTAAAAAAAACAGCCAAACAGTTCTTTTCGCCAATCCCTTAATCTAAAGCAAATGATAAACCACTTTTTCAACTGGTGAATTTTGGACGGAGTGTCATTTTTACTCCAACAAGCAAAGATAAACTTGTCAATTCCAATGACAGGAGTCCAGAATAATGCATTCTCCATATGACTCATGCTCACTTGCAGCTAGCTTCTCCAAATAACAGCTAAAAGGAACACTCCCAAACAAGCACGCATGCCTCGTCCCTACTGCATTCATTTTGCACACTTTAAGATCCGATAACCCTGGTCTTCTCTGTTAGGGAAGTATTTGTTTCAGGTCTACTATAAGCGAATGACAAAGGCAACCGCATGGCTTTCAAAGCATGCAAACAAAATTCTTAGTTAGCTTAAAAAAGATATCACATTCGAAAAAGTAAATGTATTTTGTTCTTCTGCTAATACAGGCACATTTTAAATATGGACTAAATCTGTAGTCCCCAATGCAAGATCTTAAAAGATAGATATGTTGAGATGATGGATAATTTACTCAGAGAATACACCTCCCTCCACTGGTCTGGTTTTGTAAGTACAACTTTTTAGATTGTGCACACCAAGACATTTCTAAGTCTATATTTCTCAGACCTAATCATTACCCAGATGCCAATTAAGATTCCTTTAAATGTCACACACATATCCTATATCTGAAAACCATGAACAATTTGACTGATTTTTTTGTAGCATTTTTAACAGAAATATCTTGAAGAACTTAACATAAAGCACCACCAAAATCGAGCTTGATTGACATCTGCAGTGGCTGAAAGCCTGCTAATCAGAATTCAGCCACAAGTGTTCTGTTGTAGAATCGTGTTTACTCTAAATTGCCATAACTTTCACTCTGGCAAATCAACTTTCTGTGTACAGAATTACAGCCCAGTGGCAGAGTGCAGATTTTCGGAGCAGGAGTGAAGGAAATACTGTTGCCAAGCTCACCTTAGATGCAACATGTCTTTCAGTAGTGCATCTGTCCTGTAGTCAGGACAGGACCCAATAAGATTGATTACAGCCTTAATTCTGTAACAATTGATAGGAAAGTGCTATCAACACCGAATGTGCAGCATGGATGCAATGTGGTCTAAATGGTCCGGTGTGACAGGTAAATGCTTATTACATTATTTATAAAAGCTGGGGAATATCAAATGTATTCAGTCTAAACTCAGCTTAATATTCACCTTGGATCCAGTTTTCTCTAACCTTACCAATCTAGTGGTCGACCCCCTATTCAGCTTCCCTGGTTAGACCACTTTGCCGCACCTTTTCGTATTCCGATACATTATTCACCACCTACATAGTTCTCTGATCAGCCTTCCAAGGCTCACAGATGAGCCAAAGTGACATCAGTGGCTTTTATGCAAGCACTGAAGAGGAATTATCTGGTGCTTGATCACGGCATCGACTCAGCCAACTCACAAGTGACAGCTTGGATTAAGGGTGCATTAGAGCAGATAGCACCAGTTACTGAACATACTCCTGGAAGGATGAACTGGATTGCCTCAGATTTCCTCCGCCAGGCAGAAGACAGGATATACACTACCGCTTTGCTGCTACTAGACCTTAGCGCAGAATTTGACACTTTGTCCCACAGCCTACTTCTTTAACAGCTATACAACCATGGAATTGATGGAAAGACTTTGCAGTGAATAGCATCTTTCCTACAAGAACCATACTTCTTTCCTCTACAGCAGGGGGTGCCTCAGGGCTCATCCCCGAATCCAACATTATTCAACCTGTATATGCACCCTCTGGCTGATATAGTTGAATGCTGCAACATTTCCATTGTGTCGTACGCAGACGATACACAGCTGATAATCACTCTGTCTCAAGATGCCTCCAATACTGCGGGGAAGCTCCATACCTGTCTATCAGAGGTGGCCGAATGGATGAGCCCGAGCTGCTTGAAGCTTAATGCAGGGAAGACCGAGGTATTCGTCCTGGGAAAACTGCCTACAATTTGGTCAACGGCCTGGTGGCCTGACTCTTTGGGCAAGCTACCTATACCTAAGCCGAAACTGAAAAACCGAGGAATCTGGTTTGACTCGGAACTATCCTTTGACAATCAAATTAGGAGTCTTGCAAGGCAATGCGTTGGGATCTTAAAGCCTTTAAAAAAAAATGATTGTCTCTAACAGAGGCAGCCAGAAAGACAGTGGTCCAGTCTTTAATCAGGTCAAGACTGGATTACTACAATATACTGTATCTCGGGGCACTATTAGGAAGGCTACAGGGGGTGCAGAATATGGCGGCTCAGCTACAATTAAATCTGCCTAGACGCTCACCATCGGCCCCAGCTCTCGCTTTGTTGCACTGGCGTCCATTAAGGCACCGGCTGTCTTACAAAGCCATGTGCTATTGCCACAAGATTATCAACCATAAAGGCCCTAAATATCTTCACCCTCTGATCACTCCTTACCTTCCTAAAAGAAATCGGAGAACAGCTGATGACTCTTGTATGCATCCCCAGAATCAAGAGAGCTCGTATTGGAGGGTGTTTCTTCAACTACTTGGCAGCCAAGATGTAGAACTACTTACTCCTCGGGCTCAAGCAAGAAAAATATCAAATAGTCTTCCGCAAGAATTTAAAAACATGTTTTTACACATTAATTTAGATTAGGATTCTCATATTCGTGCTCTGGTTTATAGGACTGATACCCCAGCGCTGGGACAAGTCAGCTGACGTAGCTATGAGTTTTATAAATCTCATTATTATTATATTATTTAACAAAGGGCATCCATGCCCTTTGCTGAAGCGACATCCTGGATTTCACAATGCTTAGGATTGTGGGATAACGTTTTGGCAGACAGCATATCTTTGGGACAGCAGATCGGTCACACTCGATCACTTTCTGATAAGAGGAAGTCTGAGACTGTTATTGTAATTCACTGAGAGGGAATCAGAAATAGCATAATAGGTTTGCTCTCTATAATACAATGTTTTGTAGACTCTAAGAGGAGAACTGATAGGAAAAAATGAAGACAAGAAGACATCTGTTTAAGGTGCTAAAAAAGTCCTGCCATCTGCCAATGCATAGAAAAGAGGAGTCTCAACTCCCAACAGGACTATGAGGGTCCAGTGCTGTCTCCAGGGCTAGTAGCACTAACCTCCTACTGGTCCAGCAGAGCTGAAGAAGATCAAGGCCTTGCGAGAAATGCCTATTTCACTTGTGGAACTTACCTCCTGATGCTTGAGGGTGCTTAAGTTGCTGTCGATGTTGCTGCAAATCAAGAGAAATACCGAAGACGAGTTGGGACTGAGCATTTTGTGTGGACATGTACAAGAGTTGTGGGTAGTCTCTTGTAACTGGAGACCGGGGCTTGTCTCAAAAACCAGCTCTGGACAAATGAAAAAGCTATGTCATAGTAGCAATGCTACTGAACCATTTTTGGTAACATTGCAGAGCTTCAGCTCTGGAGAAACACTACAAAGTGCTGGGTCTACCACAGAAAGACAGAGATTGGCGGCTTTGCCATGCTAGTTTGTTGTGAAGCTCAAAGCTATAGTCTCGGCCACTGGAATTATGCAGTTGTGCGACTGCGGTGATTTTCACATAATAATAGATCTGCTGCATTTGCCACACAATCTGCTGCATAATTTGCAGATTTAAAATAAAAATTCGTTTCTAGCTCAAAGGCTTCGAAAGTTACTAAAAACGCAGTGACACTAGTTGCCGCGCAATCGAAGGCCCTTTGCAAAGTTGAACTGGTCACCTTTCTTATTGCTATATTTGGGTGTTAAACTGGCACTAAAAAGGTGCAAGTTTAAAACTGACAAAATAATGAACTAATACTATCAAAAAATGTGCCTGAATAATGCTGCATAATGAGCCTTTTCTTACCGCATAATTTACTCAAACCTGCCACATAATTTGGCCTTCCACTGCCGCATAATTCCAATGGCCTGGCTATAGTGTGACCACTCAAAAGATGTGTAACATCCTGCAAATGAAGATCTCCGACCACAGGTAACGTTTCAATGTCTTCCAAATAGCACAAGAATCTCTTCTCATATACTCAACTTTTTAACTCTCAACGTACACAACAAATTAAAAAACTTTCTGGTGAATTAAAATACATTTAAAAGGTTTAGATAAGTGTAAAACTCAATGCTTTAAATCTTTTAGGAAGACAAAAGCAATAATGTGTAAATTACAGTGAAAAACAATATTGTAATTCAGTGACCAAATGGATAAACTCACAGTGGGCTAAAAACCTGGACTGAAAGTTTACCATGTGCAGGGTTAAGGACATTGTACAGGCTCCTTAGATAGTTCTTTTGTACAAGCTAAAAATCTGAGTGATGTGATCACTAATTTCTTATACAGTACGTCACAAAATTCCTAGGGACGTTTGGAAAAGCAGAGGTTATACTTCCAACTCAACCCTTCAAGACTTAGGTTATCTTTTTTAATCTTGCTTGCTCATGCCTTTACTTATCCACCACACAAAATCCTTAACCCATTTTTCCAACATGCCCTAGTGAGCTGCTGAGGTTTTTTAATATGTAACTCATATCTCCACTGACCGAAACCAAGCAATCGCATCGACTCCACCAGCAGTTCAATAAAGAAAAACGTCTGATTACATTTTCTTCTCATCTACTATGTTTATCATTCAAGTAATTATTTATCCCATCTTGGTCAATGTTCTGCTTTAGATGCTAATGTCCCAGTTTCAGCCATCCCTCATCAAAACAAATTTAAATTATGCGGTCCCAGTCCCTCGAGAATATCGCATATGCACGTAATCTGCACACCTTTTAATCATTCTTTACTGCTTTCTTTGCAGGGACCAAAGATCCATGCTTGTTTGCTCCCTCCTCTTTAGGCTCACATACTGGCCTGTTATCTGTATGATAAATCCTTTGCTCACAGACTACTGCCCGATCTACCCCAGACTGTGATCCCAATTGTGATCTAAATTTCCCTAAATGTCACTTAATTAGGGTACACTCTAGCATTAATCATATAAGTGTTCTCCTTTCTGATCAAAATCCAAATATAATATTTTGCTGATTTTCTCTGGAGGTACCCAACTTGGTATGTACTATTTAACTGTTTTATGGGGTTAAGCCCCGAAATAAGTATATTAATTGATTGATTGATACCAATTTGCATTAGATGATTAGCGCATGTTATACTTCCTTTTGGTGAGGCCCTTTGGAAAAACACTTTATTTACAGCATAAAATAAAGATTTATGGTACAATACATTTTCACACCTGACACAGAAACTGACACACATCAAAATAAACCACTCATGCCACATTCTTAAATTATCACTCAGTGTATATTTTATCCAAAATGTGTATGTATATTTTTGTTTACCTGAGATGTAACTTGTGTGCTTATTCTTTTTGTCTTCCGCAATTAGCAGCTCTTGCAATTGTTTCCCAATTCCTTGTTCAAATTTTTGGGCCAGCTGTTCAGTTTTTCTGAAAGAATCACATAACATCAACCACAACGCAAATTCCAGATGCAACATTTTAATTTCATGGGGATCAGACCCACTGAACGCTACCAAAGCAATTGTTCCTTTCTATCCCAGTTGTACTAGCTCAGAGATACTGCTGAAGCTCATCACAGTCCTCTTCAAACAGGTTGCTAAAAGCTCTAATTAAAACAATCTAAAGGCAGAGCCATGCCTCGATTTCCAGTGAAACTCCGGCCTTTGAATAACAAATGATGAATGTGGCGCAAACACAGTTTGTTAAAAATGCTCTCACCCACAGACTGTGGCATGCTTCATCATTGGGCATGCTAACAACATCCCTGCGCAGACCAGTGCTTGGGATTGAGCATAAGAGTGGGGGAGACAATACAAACAAATAATTTCAGGGATCAAATGTGCAGAAATAAGGTGAAAAGCTGGCTCAGGATTATCCTCTCATATTTTACTAATGGATTTCTTGGTCAGGATTAAAAATATATATGATATAGGACGGTGGAATTGGGGGGCATTATTACCCCTGCACCCCTCCTATCTGTATAACTGTCAATATGTTTCAGCCATTCTAGTAGCCCATAAGGGTCATACAGCCTTCGTCAGGACTTCATCAGGACTTTAGATCCTGTGCAACCCCAACTCTCCTACCTTATTCAGTCGGTAGACTGAGATCTGACCATCTGCTCGAATTAGTGTGAGCGGAAGCATCTCGCTATTGTCCCACATTCGTCAAGGTGAGACTGCCGCGTCCATGAGCCTCTCTGCACACCGAGAGGCTTGCAGTAATAAAACCGTGGAACATTTAGGATCATTTGGGCTACAAGATTTAGGTGTAGATTCAAATTTGGCCTTCCAAAGATGACAGAGCCGCTCCACCTGTGATGACCTGCTTCACCTTATTTTATTTATATAGTGCTTCATACCTTAGTATAGGTTTCTAAGCCCTTTAGGTAGTCTCAGAAACCACGCATGAGGCAGTCTGTAGGATTTGCTCCCAATCACAACAATATCTACACGTACAATCTTTAATCTGTGCAGGAAACAGTTTTAATCAAAATGTAACCAGAAAATCCTGTTGCCTCATAGGGGAATCGGGAACAATGCCTTACTCCTCTTGTAATGATGTAGCTCAGTCTCTGTGTAGAGGATATTCTCCTCCGAGTTTAAGGAAGTGCTCACTCATCCCTATTTTTAGAGTGTGTAGGGTCTAGGTGCCAGGTTCTCTCCTGTAATACTTCCCACCCTGGTGACCTGTGGGCGGGGGGGAAATAAAGTGGAAGAAGGCTGGCATCCCAAGTGCCTCTGCAACCCCGTCTTCCTCCTCCCAATCCTCAGTTCCCTTTCCTTCCAGTGCCAAATACCTGTTGGGAGAAATGGAGTGCGTTAAGGCTGATGTCCTGAGTATCTCCTGCAGCTCGCCCTGGTGTAGGACATGTAAGGGACAGGTTGCCAACTACTCCCTTGCTGGACCTCAGACAACCGATGATTGGGTAGAGGTAGGTTCGACACACCCCTGCAGTGATATGACCATTCCTGAATGGTTCCTAATCTGGAGAACCCCTACCTTCTTTAAAGGCCCTTCTAATGTCTTTCTGCTGGGTAATTGTTGCGAGGCTGCAGTTCTGGCGGGAGGAGCCCCAAATGCGGGGAATCCAAAAAAGACTGATGGGAGGTCATCCTACCTACTGCAAACCATCAGGGTTAACACCATAGAAAGTAGAAAGCAGAGTTGGCCCATTAAGGCACAGCCAATTCATCCCAGAAAGCACTCTAACGGGCCATGCAGACATCTGTGGACAGGCACACATGTTCAAAGGTAGGCACAGATGTTATTGTCCAATGAAATTGGTACTCTTTTTATTGATTGAAGGGTGAACGCTAAGTGAACCCAGACTGGGGGACTCAATCTAAGCATTAAAGTGAGTTGGCAAGGTCCTCCCTGCCTTAAGCAGCTGGGCTATTCTTCTGGCTGTGAAAAGTGGATTAATAGTTGAAGTGGATGGTAGTCCTCTTCAAGTAATAATGGCACTATTCCTTACCAGATCCAGTTGGGTCTCGGTACTTTAAACCCCAGCTCAACCCTTGGTAGCTGTAGCACAGAGAGGACTTAACTTAGCAGGAATGATTAAAGCATTTATCAGTACCATAACAGTAAAAAAGTGGAAAACCACACTCCAATTTAAAAAAATAGATTAAAATGTAATGAGCAAACAGACACCAAAATGACAACATTCTGATGAAGGGATCCAGAGATATAATTTTTCAAAGTTTTAGAGGTTTCTAGCGCCAAAATGTGCGGGTATCTGGTCGCACTAGACCAAGTCGCAGGCAAAAGTTAAGGCCAACCACAATGGAGCGAGAGTAGGATACAGGACCAGGTTCGGTTCGGTGTAAAGTTTTACCTTCTTAGTCTCTGGAATGGAAATCCTCAGCAGGGCAAGGCAGCAGGCTTTGGCCAAGATGGGTTCCACAAGGCCCGATTGCTGTTGGACAAAGTCCTGGTAAAGCCGTTGACTTTGATAGGAAAGCTCAGACTGGGAGAAATTTCTCGCCCACAGAAAGTCCCTCACCAGCCATATACTTTTGGCGCATTCAGCAGGTGAAGATTTCTACCTTCGGACATATAAACTTTTTTGGAAGTCAGGACTTTCAGTGGGGCAAAGCAGCAACATGAGTCCAACCGACAGTGCAACATTGGCGGCTTCGGCTCGGAGGCGGTTCGACGGTAACATCTGGTTCTTTTGGCAAAAATCCTTGAAAACATTTCTAAATTCCAGCTTTTAGGATTAGACAGGAGGAGTACACTCTGATGCTTATCGAAGGGCCCCAGGACCTTAGGGACACCACTTAGGGGTCAGGACTCACTCCAGAGGAGCAGGGTCCCGGGCAAGTCCAGTTACAACTGGTTAGCTGGGGTCTTCAAGAAGGTGGGCTTCTTGCAGCTTTTTTTTTATCCTTGTAGCTTAACAGCAGACTAGCAAACTAGTCCTTTGAGTCCACTCTTTTGATCCTGGGTTCAAGTGGGAGAAGGTCAAGCCCTTGGGGATTCGCTCTACAGGTTACAGTAGGAACAGCCCTTTTTCTGATGTCCAAAAGGTTCAGCAAGTGCAGTCTTTTTTCGGTCTTCCTCAGGTCCAGCAGGGTTCTCTAAATGGTATCCAGGGGTGCCACTTTTATGCCTGACACTAGCTTGTGGGTGGCGGGCCCTACCGGTCCCTGTAGGGAAAAGGTTTCCAGGGGCAACCATACCCACCTTTACATAATTTCCTAGGGGGACATGTGCAAACCGGTATTGAAACATGTTTTTACCTACTGTGGTTAGTACCACTCTGGCTACATGGGCAATGGCAGGGGTAGCCCTAGGTGTGAGTTTCATCTGTCTGTGACAGTGGTTGCTCCTTTGAAGCTTGTGCAGTTGGTGGGTACATCCCCCAGGCCAAACTGGCAGGAGGATGTCACACCTCCTCCCATCCAAGGCCTTTTTGTTCTCTTACCCGACAGCCATTCACACCTCCCAGAAGGTTGCCAGGTGACAGTTGCAGATTAACTCTGAAAAGGCTAAAGAGGATTTAGGCAGGAACATGCCCGCTTTCTAAAAGAGGAATTTAAAAAATAGTCATTTAAAATCCGACTTGACCATCATATTGGATTTTAAATTTCTATTCATTTGAGACCCTTAACCATGGTTCTATCTATTTCCAAACTGAAGTTATGCATTGTAACCGTCATAATGTAACCTAGTGCTTTTCTATGGGACAGCCACCCTTGGGGCAGTGAAAAACAACTTTGGAGATTTTTCAAGGCCAGGACATGTACATCTTTAAGACAATTGTCCTACTTTTTAAAAAGATGCACCTTGCCCTATCGGCATGTAGGGCCTAGCCTAGGGGGGCATTCCAAGTATTAAAAAGGAAGGTTTATGGCCTGTTAAAAGGTTGATTTTAACAAGGTGAAATGGCAGTTTTAAAACTGCCATGTTAGGCTGCAGTGGCAGGCCTAGAGTAATGTTTTCACTTGTCTCTTTAGTGGAGGCTGAATCAATGCTGCAGTCTACTAGTGACATTAAACTTACAGGCCCGGTGTACAGCGTTCCATCTACAAGTGACTTATAAGTAAGTTAAGTATGCCAATCAGAGATTAGCCAAAATTACATGTTTTTATGAATCAGAACACATACACTGGGTGCTGGACAGCAGCAAACTGGTGTTCAGAGTCCAAACACCAATAATAAAATCTAGCCAAAAGTGGAGTGGGGAGCTGACCACGCGAAAAAGGGCATTTTCTTACCCTGACCAATTAGCTTGATCCAACAATATTCTGGTAAAGGCCAAATATACCTGTTCCAACAATGATCTGGTGAAGACCAAGAGCGGTAACTGACCTAATCAAAACTAAAGTAGTCGCCTTTCATCCAGATCCAAGCACTCATTTTTCTTTGAGTTGGTCTTGCCACCACTAGAAAACAAGTTCAAAAATGTATGTTGGGCCATGAAACATGTCTGATTACTATCAAGGCTGTGGCTTCTCAGCACAGCCTTCAGATGATATTTAAACCAAGCCTGCAAAAAGCCTTTGCTGTAAGCTTTTTGGCTAGGGCAGAAAGCTCCGCATAATTTTTCAGGCTTATTGGCAATACACTCCAATCTATTATTTTGCAGCTCAGCAAGAAGACAATGACCTTTGGCATTGATCACATCATACATCAAGAGTATAACAGGCTGCAAGATCTGCATGATGGTGGTATGAACCCACAACTCCAGTTTTAAACACTGCATGGCAATAGGATTGCCAAGGACAAGCACATCCCTGAGAAACAGCCCTTTAGCAGTGTCTAAGTTCCAGATCTTCTTGAACTAACACAATGGGGCTTCATAAATTAAGGGGAAATTCTAAAATTATATGCAGTAACCATGGGATATATAGACTGCCCTCCCCAAAAGCTACAATGAAAATACAGCAAAGTACATATTGTGTTTTTTTGCCAGGGTTATCTAGGTACTTAAGAGGACCAGCCAAACGTTTCTTCCATCAAGATGCTAAAAGAAAAATACTTATTAACTTGTGTCTAAAAGGAACCCCCCAGACAAACCTTTAAGTGAATGGTCTTAGTCTTATTGCTTTTGAGTTAATTTGAGCAAAAATATTCAGCTATCACCACCACAATGTTGAAGACCAATATTAGTGCAGCTTATCAATGTGGGATTGTTGGCATAAAAAGGGCTGCCAGCCACCTCCCTTGTGAGGGTGTTCATTGGTCGTTTGTAAAGCCCAATATAAACCAGCAGATTGAGAAAGAATGTGAAAACTTGGAGCACTGCTTTATATCACAACATGCCTTATCTTTTAGTCATGGCCTTTCCACCATCGACATTGTACCCCCACCCAATTAAAGGACTACAGCTCTGAACCCCAAGCAGTATACCCCACAATAACGGCAAGTTAATTGTGTCAAATGCAGGCTCTAGAGCTATGAACGAGTGTAATAGTGGTGCATTTCCCTAACCAAACTTGATTAGGAAACTTAGCCAATCACGATTCCTTTTTAGTACAGGGCATTTCAAGTGTATAGACTAGGTGCCCCAACTATACCCTTAATCCCCTGCTCAATTATGAACTACCAAGCAGTTGTAAAGCATGGAGAACGCTTTCTAAAAGTCATGCGGCTGTGGCATGTGCAGTGTGCTGGGTTCAGACCTTGCAGCAGCGGTGATGCGTCAATCCTGATGTCACAGCAGGCGATATGTCGGTGTCCGATCGGCGCAGAGATGTCGAAGTGCAGGGTCTGGCAGATGCAGCACTTTAAACTCAATTCCAAGGACCCTGGGCTGGATTGGCACCACTTGGCAGAGTAAGACTTACAGCAAGTAAAGTCCCGGTGCTGGGATAAAGCTGAAAGGTGATGTCTTTGATATCCCTGAGACTTCGACAACAGGAGGCAAGCCATCAAGCCCTTGGAAAAACTGAAGTCCTTAGGATGTAGTGAGCAGGTCCAGTCCATCTCACTTTCAGGCAACAAGCAGCAGGCAGCAGGCCAACACAGCAAAGCAGGTAGCAAAGTGCCAGTCCCTCCTACAGCACAGCAATCAGCAGGCCAACACAGCAAAGAAATGGCAAATCGGCAGTCCCTCCTACGGCACAGTAGCTCTTCTTCCTGGCAGAATGTCCTTAGTTCCACCAGTGTTTTGAGTACATTGGGTCAGAGGTCTAGTACTTATAACCACTTTAGCCTTTGAAGTAGGGAGACTTCAAAGAAAGATCTTTGTAGTGCACACGACCCTGCCCTTCCCTATCCTGTCCCCAGACTAACTACGGGGGTGCAATCCTTTGTGTGTGGACAGGACACAGCCCTTTCAGGTAGAAGCGTCAGCTCCTCCCCCTCATCCTGCTCAGGCAGACCCATCAACATGCAGATGACCCCTAAGGCACACCTACCCTTCCTTTGTGTGTGGCTGTCTAAGGGAATGCAGGAAGCCAGCTGTCACCCATCCCAGACGAGTATTCCAGAGACAGACAGAAGGCACCAAATGATTGAAGTAAGAAAATAGCAAAAAGTGGCATTTTCAGACCTGCAATTTAAAAACCAACTTCACTAAAAGATGTGTTTTTAAATATTGAGTACAGTCACCAAATTTGGTTTTCCCATCTTTTCCCAATTGGAAGCTACACTTATAAAATGTTACAGGGCAGCTCCAGTGTCATCCTATGGGAGAGACAGTCTTTGCAGTAGTGAAACACGAATTTAAGAGTATTTCACTACCCAGACATGTGGTGTAGTGAAACTTGAGAGGGGCCCCCCCTGCAAAGTCCATGGATCTCCCCCCTCATCCCCACAGACCCAGTCAGACGTTCTCAGGCTAGGGGCCCACTGCCAGTGCACAGTGCCTGAGGGTGACCCTAGGAGCTCGGCCCCCCCGCATTGCGGGGGCTGTTATGCCACTGACTTAAAAGTACATGTCCTACCTTTTAAGTACACTGCACCCTGCCTGTGGGCAGTCCAGGGCCTACTCTAGGAGGGACTTATGTGTAATAAAAAGGAAGGTTTAGGCCTAGCTAGTAGGTTAACTTGCCACGTCGACATGGCAGTTTAAAACCGCACTTAAATGCTCTGCAGTGGCAGGCCTGAGACATGTTTAAAGGGCTTCTTATGTGGGTGGCACAATCAGTGCTGCAGGCCCACCAGTAGCATTTGATTTATAGGCCCTGGGTGTGAGAAGTTGGCCTGGTATATGCTGTCCACTAATTATAGTGGGCACCTTGCACCAGTCCAAACAACCCCCTTATTGGAGATAGGTTAAAGACAACCTTTATTGAAAGCTATCCTAGTGGTAGCTATGGAGAGCAGCCTTAAGGCTAAGTCTTGAAGGAATGTAAAGCAGCTTGTTTTACCAGTCTATAATCTCTTGAGTGACCAAATGAAAGAGTACCACACCAGGTATATATTCAAAATATATGTATTTAGTCTTAAACACACCCCTCTAGTCTCTTTATGAGGCTAGAGTTTGAAGTACATAAGTTACAAGTCAGTTATCAACAGTAATAGCACAAATACACGTTTGAGCCCTAGGGGCGTACCAAACCATATACCAATAAAGTGGTATAAGAACCACGACTGAGCTAGACACAAGGCCTAGAGCCTGTAGAAGTGCTTGGCCCTCAAGGAACCACCCAAGGTAGTGACACAGGGGACCCACGGGGGACGCGTGCAGTGTGAGAACACAGCCGCGAACCGCCGTTGACTTCTATGGGGAATGTCGCGGTTGGAGTTTTAGAGAAAAAGGACACTTAGAGGAGGACTTGGAGCAAACCCCTTTAGAACTAGGTCGTTCTAGAGTCTATACCCACGGGAGCACCGGAGTACTCAAGTTACCTCACCCAGGGAAGCCGGGTGCATAGGTGTCTTTCGGGGTCGGGTTCCGTTGTCGTTTTCAATGGCGATCTGCTGCAAAGTGCTGCTGGCGACCAAGTCGAAAGTGTTCGGGCGGATCCAAAGGTGGATCGAAGATCTGAAGAACCTGAAAGCAGAGGGGACAGAGTCTGGGTCACTAGCCAGTGACCAGGAAGGCGATGAGCAGATGCCCACAGATGTCGGGTGCTTCACGTAGGTTGACGGTCGTCTTGACTCTTCAGCCACGAGGTCCAGGAGGCGTCGACGACGACCAGGAGCTGGATTCGAGCTGTCCCACGACGTCTGTCGATTGCAGGGGTGTCGGCGACCAGATTGGACCCAACAAGCCTTGGCAACGGCAAGTCTCGTGGAAATAGAAAAAGGACGGTGGTACAGACCAGCAAGGTCTGAGGGACTCACCCAGCGAGGGTAAGTCAGGGCACGTATGGAGCAACCAGGGAAGGCCAATCAGAAGAAGAGTTGCCTTCGGGAGGGCCCACTAGCCAACGGACTAGCGACCGCGAAGGAGCCTCGAGTGGACGCACTTGGAGCTGGCTCACAGGACACTCGTGGAGTGGAAGCCAGTGATGTTCGGTGCAGTCGATGCTGGAGGCGGGGTCTACTCGGAGCCCAAAGCACAACTTCGTGGGAGCCCAGGAAGAGGATGCACTTGCAAAAGTTCTCTGTGTCCAGGGGTCACGGTTCCACGTTACCCACGACAGCTACGGGCCTCAGCTTTGCTGGGGACTCAGGGCAGCCTCGGGGAAGTCTGGAAATCCACCTCTGGTGATGCAAAGACTTCGGCATCCGGCGGGAGCTTCGGCGATGCAGACCGGACAATTGCTTCTTAGGTGCCTGCCAAGCAGGCGAGTCACTCCTTGACCCCAATGGAGATTCTTCAGTCCTCTAATCTTCAGGTAGAGCGTCGAAGGTCCAGGATTCAGTGTCAGAGTTTCGTCCAGGGTAATCTAAAGTCCTAAGGACTGGGGTCCCATACTTATACTAAGTTAGGGGGTTGGATATACTCTGGGGACCCACCTATGGGAGGGTCAGGGAAGAGGGGTGGTTACACCCATTCCCTTTGTCCAGTTCTCACGCCAGAGCAGGGGCAGGTAGCCCCTGCAACCGGTTTGAACTGGCATATGCACAGGGACACCAAGTATGCCCCCAGTGCAGGACTTCTGAGCACCAGAGAGTGCTCCCGCCCAGCCCCAATACACATTATCCTGTCTGGGGAGGTGGTTACACCTCCCTGCGACAGGAAACCTATTGTCCAGGCCTCCCCTGCCGGAGTTTGTCAGCAGCAGGAGGCCAGACCCGTGTCTGTGGCAGCGGCATCCATTTTGTGATGCCAGGGCTCTGGAAAGAAGTTACCGGGTAGCCCGGTGTGTACATGTCTCTCCCTCTAGAAGGGTGGAATGCTACCCCCGCCGCCAGGACTGGCCAAAGTTAGCATTGTACCGCGAGGATATAATGCGCTTAAGAGTATATGGTCAGGCTGTACCACAAACAGCATCAGAGGAGGGACTCTGAACGCTGTAGAGGGGCTCTGCTCATGCAGGGGCACCCTCTCACATAAGAACCAAGCACTCTGCCTTCAGGATTGGTAAGGCCTGCCATAGGAGTGACTTATAGGTTTATATGTGTGCAATGGTAGTGATATAGGTAGCCTATACCACTGTAAGGGGTGCATGCACCACCTTACCCAGGCTGCAGTAGCAGTCCTGTGGTGCCATTTTGGATGGCCTTCCAGGGGTGGCACAATACATGCTGCAGCCCCTGGTAGGCCTCTGAGGTACCTATGCCCTGGGTACATAGTATACCATATACTAGGGACTTATAAGGGCACTCCAGATTCCAATCAGAGATGTGCCTAGGGCACATAGAAACCATTTTAGAGAGGAAGCAGCTAGGCTGGGGTTCTGATTAGCAGGGCCCCAGCCAGACTAAAGTCGAAAAACAGTGAAGCATCAGCAAAAAGTGGGGGTACCCATGTGAAGCAGATCCTACTCTCCTACACAGGGCACATGCAGTGCACTGTACTAGGGCCTTACAGGTGAATCAAATATGTAAATCAGGGATAAACCAATAGTTATCACATTTTAGATACAGAGTACATTCACTTTACCACTGATCGGCAGTGAAAAAGTGCACAGAGTTCTACAACCAGCAAAAAGAAGTTCAGAACAACAGTCAAAAAGGAGAGGTCAGAAGGCAAAAAGTTAAGAGAAGCCACACCAAAGATGCCAGGTCTAACAACCACCAGTGATTTCTCTTTAAAACAGCACTTGCCAAACCATCAGATTCAACTGCCCAAGAATTGTTTTTAAGAAGCCATGAGCGGTTACTTCAGTATACCCATAACGGAGACAACAGTGTGCTGTTTTTCTGGACAATTTATGAAGTTCCAATTTTCATTATTATTTTGTGACTTGGGTCTACACAGCCAAAATACCCAACGTTTTCCATAAGGCAGGGTCAATATTTACAGGATAGCTGTTTAGTTTAGAATCGGAGGTCCGGCCATTATTCAGAAGCTCTCTGTACTGCCACTTGCCATGATTTTCAACATTATTTTGCAATAAGCCTCATATGCAAGCTTTCTTCATGGATGGTATCACTTTTTTGGTTGCTGGTGAAGTTCACATTGTGCTCTCTTATTAGCCAAGGGGGAAAGCATACATCCTTATTAGAAGTCCTTAACTTGCTTTTTACGATCCTGCATAGAGTGCAGGTTTAATTACTAAAGCAATATGGTCTGATTTTTGCAAGTGTTATTCTGTGAAAGCTACCGCTCATATGCTAAACTTAACATCCAAATGATAGATTCCATTATACAGGAGATAAGATTACAATATTCTATTATCACCTCATCCAGGTTTATAGCCAGTAGCTTGACCTTGCCTCAATGGATCAAAGTGCCAAAGCACAAGTTACTAACTTGTGTAACGATATATCTGTAAGAGACAGTAGTTAGTGACAGATTCCTTACCTTAGAATATCCCCAGGCGTCAGGCTGGATCCGGAAAGTTTTTGCGTAGCAGTACCCTTGCGCGTCGGTAGGCGGCGCCGTGCGGCTCCGCGTCCGTCGTCGGCGTCGTGATCGCCGGGATGACGTCGCGGGCAGTACTTAGACGCCGCCCCTGCGCGCTGACGTCAGTTCTGTACACGACTTTCCGCGCCAGGAACGCAGAGCCATGCAAGAAGCTGACATAGGTGTCTGAAAAAGACTAGGGCCCTGAAAGGGATGTCCTTAACCCTAGAAATCAGTTCGCAGAACGGGGAGGATGGGTGGGGCGGTAAGGAATCTGTCACTAACTACTGTCTCTTACAGATATATCGTTACACAAGTTAGTAACTTGTGCATCTGAAAGAGACACGTTAGTGACAGATTCCTTACCTTAGAATAGATACCCCAGCAATACCAACCCCGGTGGTGGGTCTGCGAACAAAGATCAGACAAGGAAGTCCTGGAGGACAGAACGGCCAAAGAAGCCGTCCCTCCGGACCTGACTGTCCAGGCAGTAATGCTTTGTAAACGTGTGCAGCGAGGCCCACGTAGCTGCCTGACAAATAACCGGCAGCGGAACACCGCGGCCCAAAGCCGTGGTAGCAGCCGTTGCCCTGGTGGAATGGGCCCGCAGCCCAACAGGAGGCTCCTTCTTAGCCAAAGAATAGCAGGTCTTGATGCACAAGGTAACCCAGCGGGAGATGGTCCTCTTGTGCACCGCCCGACCTTTTTTGGCGCCCACGTAGCCAACAAAGAGCTGGTCATCCACCCGGAAGTGTTTTGTGCGGTCAATATAGAAGGAGAGCGCACGTTTTGGGTCCAGACGGTGGAGCCTCTCTTCCTCTCTGGAAGGAGGCAGAAAGAAGGTGGGCAAAGTGATGGTCTGCCCAATATGGAAAGCAGTAACCACCTTTGGCAAGAAGGACGGGCGCGTCCGAAGAACAACCTTGTCCGGATGAACAGACAGAAAGGGAGGTTTGCAAGATAGAGCCTGGAGCTCACTCACCCGCCGAGCGGAGGTGATGGCCACCAGAAAGGCAGTCTTCAGAGTCAGAAGACGAAGAGGACAGTTATGTAGAGGCTCAAAGGGAGCGCACATTAAAAGGTAAGAACCAAGTTCAAGTCCCACTGAGGCATCACAAACGGAACAGGAGGGAAGAGGTGAGTAATGCCTTTTAAGAACCTGTTAACAACAGGGGACTTGAAAAGGGAGGGCTGATCAGGAAGCCTGAGGAAGGCCGAGATAGCACAAAGATAACCCTTGATGGTACCCAGGGCAGAACCCTGTTGGGCCAGAGAAAGAAGGAACAGAAGGACCTCAGAAAGAGGGGCAGAGAGGGGATTCACAGCCTTTGCTGTGCACCATGCCACAAATTTGTTCCACCTGCAGGCGTATACCACCTTAGTGGAGGGACGCCTGGCTGCCAGAATCACATCACAAACTTCGGGAGGCAAGTCGAAAGGAATCAACTGCCGCTGCTCAATCTCCACGCAAGCAGGTGTAGACTGGACAGGTTCGGGTGGAGGACCGTCCCCTGCTGCTGCGACAGAAGATCCTCCCCGAAGAGGCAGACGGATCGGGGGATCTACGCTCATATTGAGTAGCTCGGGATACCAAACTCTTCGAGCCCAGTCCGGAGCCACAAGAATGACTTGGGCCCGGTCGTGCCGAATCTTCTTCAACACTCTGGGTAGAAGTGGTATAGGCGGAAAGGCGTACAACAGACCGCAACTCCACTCGTGACGAAAAGCGTCTCCGAGCGAGTGCCGCCTTGGAAATTCCAACGCGCAGAACTGATGACATTGCGCGTTCTCTTCGGTGGCGAATAGATCTAACCAAGGCTCTCCCCATTGTAGAAAGAGTCCTTGCGCCACTTCCGAGTGAAGACGCCATTCGTGATCCATCATGCACCTGCGGCTGAGTTCGTCCGCCCTGGCGTTCAGGGAACCTGCCAGGTGTTGAACCATCAGGAACATGCCCTGATGTTCCAGCCATGTCCAGAGGCGCAGAGCCTCCTGACAAAGGGTCCAAGACCCCACCCCGCCCTGTTTGTTGCAGTACCACATGGCGGTGGTGTTGTCTGTGAACACCTGCACTACCTTCCCTTTGACAGAGGGAAGGAATGCCTTGAGTGCAAGTCGGATCGCCCGGAGCTCCAGAAGGTTGATATGGAGCCGGGACTCCGCCGGAGACCAGAGGCCTCTGATCTCCGCCTCTCCCATGTGCCCGCCCCATCCCAGAAGGGACGCGTCCGTCACAACTGTGTGCTCTGGCTGGGGAAGGGAGAGGGATCTGCCCATGACCCATTGCCGGTTCGAGAGCCACCACTGCAACTGTCTTGCAGTCCCCTCCGAGATCTGGACGTGATCGGACAGGTTGCCCTGGTGCTGCGCCCACTGGAACTTCAGGTCCCACTGCAGAGCCCGCATATGCCATCTGGCATGATTGACCAGCAGGATGCAGGAGGCCATGAGGCCCAGCAGCCTCAGGGTCATCCGTACCAAAACCCAGGATAAAGGCTGAAAGATCGGAATCATAGCCTGAATATCCCGGACTCGCCGTTCGGGAGGATAGGCCCGAAACTGCGTCGTGTCCAGAACCGCTCCAATGAAAAGGAGCTGTGGAGAAGGAATCAGATGCGACTTTGGCACATTGATGGAGAACCCCAGCGAGTGCAGGAGTTCGGCCGTAGTCTGGAGGTGGGAGACGACTGCCTGGGACGAGCCCGCCTTCAGCAGCCAGTCGTCGAGGTAGGGGAAGACTGAAACCCCTGCCCGGCGCAGATGAGCTGCGACCACCGCCATCACTTTCGTGAACACCCGAGGGGCACTGGTAAGGCCAAAGGGGAGCACGGTGAACTGAAAATGCTCGGGGCCTACCGTGAACCGAAGGTAACGCCGGTGGGCCGGCAGGACGGGGATGTGGAAATATGCGTCCTGCAAGTCCAACGCTACCAACCAGTCTCCAGGGTCGAGGGCAGTCAAGACCTGAGCTAGGGTGAGCATCTTGAACTTCTCCTTCCGGAGGAAGCGATTGACGTTCCGGAGGTCCAAGATAGGACGCATGTCCTCCTTGTCCTTTTGGGCACCAGAAAGTAGTGGGAGTAGCAACCACGCCCTACTTCTGGGGTCGGAACACGCTCGATGGCCCTCTTGGTCAAGAGGGCCGTGACTTCCTTCTGTAGAAGCACCAAGTGATCCCCTGACATGCGGTGGAATTGAGGTGGCATGGCTGGGGGTGGTCTCGAAGGGGAGGGAGTAGCCCCTTCGGACAATGTCCAAGGCCCACCTGTCCGAGGTGATGGTACGCCAGTGGGGAAGGTGATGGCGGACCCTGCCCCCAACTGGCGTGCTGTGCACCTGAAAGGAGGGACTAGGAGGGCTTGGAGGCCGCGGACGGGTTGGAGGTGGTGGCCTGACCCGCACGCTGGTTGCCCGATCCGCCACGGCGGAATCCACGTCCTCGGCCACGCGAAGACGCCTGCTGCGCGGGCCGGTGGCTGGGCTGCTGACGTGAAGGGCGCCCCTACCGTGGCCACGATAGGGGCGAAAAGCAGAAGTCAGCGGAGGGCGTGTAGCAGAAAGGCCCAGGGACTTGGCAGTAGCCCGCGAGTCCTTAAAACGCTCCAACGCATGGTCTGCTTTGGACCCAAAAAGACCGACTCCATCAAAGGGCATGTCCATGAGAGTATTCTGGACATCCCCTGAAAACCAGTGGTTCTCAGCCAGGCGTGGCGTCTGAGCGCCACCGTCGTTGCAATAGACCTGCCCAGCGAGTCGGCGGTGTCAAGGCCACAACGTATTGTGTATTTAGCCGCATCCCTTCCTTCTGCAATGGCGCGGGAAAGCAGTGTCTGGACCTCCTCAGGACACTGGGGCAAAACATCCGCCACCGAATCCCACAGGGAGTGGGTATATCGGCCCAAAAGACAAGCGGTGTTAACGGACCGCAAGCCAGCACTGGAGGAAGAAAAACCCTTCTTCCCAAACTGATCCAGGCGTTTGGATTCCCTATCCGGAGGAGCGGTAGGGAAGGCGGTTTGGGAAGCGGAGGCTTGGACAACCAAGCTCTCAGGAGTGGGGTGGACAGAGAGAAACAGGGGGTCGCCCGGAGCTGGGCGATGGCGTCGTGACACGTTCCGATCCACAGGAGCCCCCGTGTTGGGCTTGGACCAGGCGCCCAAAAGAACGTCAGTGAGGGCGTAGTTAAACGGCAGCACAGTCTCCGCAGAGGAGGCTGCCGGCTGAAGCACCTCTGTCAAGATGTTAGGCTTGACCGTCAAAGTAGGGAGTTGGAGACGTAAGGCCCCAGCTGCCCTACGCAACACCGTACCAAAATTGGCTCCCTCCTCCGTAGCCACGGGAGGAGACAGCATGCCAGTGTCAGGGGAAGTATCCAGACCACTGGCCTCCCTAGACTCTCTGTTCAGTCCTCATCGAACTGACACCGTCGTGTCAGAGGGTCATCAGACCCTCCCAGTCCACCTGGTCCTCCTCTGGTTCAAAATAAGGAGGAGGAGGGACAGTTGGGATCCAAGGTCCCATCGGCGCCGGAACCGGCGTCGAGCGACGCCGGTCCGGATCCATGTCTGGAGCCGGAAGGAACTGGGGGACGACGACGCCCGGAGCGGCGTCGAGAACGGCACCGGAGACATCGGCGCCGGCGGAGGTGTCGTTAGGTCGACCGGCGTCGATGGGGGTTGTGGAGCCGGGATCGAGGCCGGGGCCGAAGCCGGAGCCGGGATCGAGGCTGGAGGCACGGGCGACGCCGGGGCCGGAGCCGTCGGAGCAACCCCATCAGGGCCCGCGGGGCCCGAAGGCGCACCGGAGGGGCCTGGAGGCCCGAAGAGGCGGGCCATGGCCGACAGGAATTCCTGCACTTTGGCCGGATCCGCCCCCGAACCCGGGAAGGGCGGGTATGGCGGGGGCGACTCCACAGGCATGTCCGGGGCCGCGGGGGCGGGGACGGTGCCGGGAGGGGCCTCAGCCGAGCCGCGAGACCGGCGAGGCGAAGTCCTAGAGCGATGATGCTTTTGGACTTCTTGTGTTTCGACTTACCGAACGAAGAAGACTTCGACGCCGACGACCGGTGTGGACTCCGCGATCGACCCCTGGACCTCTCACGCGACCGGGGCTTCCGCGGAGCCGAATGCCGGGCCTCGAGGAGCTTTCGAGACCGCTCTCGCAAAGCTTTCGGGTTGAGGGCCTGGCAGTCGGTACAAGACTCCGTGTCGTGGCCTCGGCCGAGGCAGAAGAGACACTCCCAATGCGGGTCGGTGACGGACATCATCCGCGCACAGGCGCCGCAACGTTTGAAACCGGGCATCCCTACGACACCTTGATAGATGAAAAAACAGTGAAAAATTCACCAAAAAGTATGGTCAAAAAATGACCAGGGCACTGCTCTTCCCGGATCTGCGCTTGCTGGCGCGGAAAAGAAGAACTGACGTCAGCGCGCAGGGGCGGCGTCTAAGTACTGCCCGCGACGTCATCCCGGCGATCACGACGCCGACGACGGACGCGGAGCCGCACGACGCCGCCTACCGACGCGCAAGGGTACTGCTACGCAAAAACTTTCCGGATCCAGCCTGACGCCTGGGGATATTCTAAGGTAAGGAATCTGTCACTAACGTGTCTCTTTCAGATGCCTATTTTCATACCAGTGTCACAGAGATAGACTAACCACCATTATAGACTGTAGCAAGAGACAAAAAAAACTTGCTGACATCTACAGTTTGGAGATGGCAATCACTGTCTGCACAATTATTTATTACAAATGATCTTATTGTTATGTTATGTTACAAAGTTTTTATATAGCGCACATACACCAAACGGTTTCTTGGCGCTGGTAGGGCAGACAGGTGCTAGCAGGAAGCAGGAGTTTAAATGTCATATGATTGGATGAATAAGTGAGTTTTAAGCAGTTTCCTAAACTGTGTATACGACGTAGTCTGCCTTAGCTCCACCGGGAGGGAATTCCAAAATTGAGGAGCCAAAACTGCGAATCTGGAGCCTCCATGCTTTTTGCGTTTGAAGGAGGGAGTGGCTAATAGATTTAGATGGGACGATCGCAAGACCCTAGAGGGGGTGTATCTTTGAATTAGGGAGGAGATGAAAACTGGGCTATTGCCGTGAAGGGCTTTGAAGATCGTGCAGCCCAACTTGAAGGCGCACCTCTTGGCCACCGGAAGCCAGTGTAACTTCTTCAAAATAGGAGTCACATGCTGCCGCTTTGGTTGATGGAAAATAAGTCTGGCAGCTTGATTTTGAACCAGCTGAAGGCGTCTCAGTTGATAGGCGGGGATGCCAAAATATAATGAATTGGCGTAGTCTAGTCGGGAAGTAACCAATGCTAGGATAACCATGGTTAAAGCTTCCTGGACAGAAATCTACTGATCTTCCTTATTCTCCGCAGTTGAAAAAAACTTGCGGAGACCACAGCGCCAATTTGGGCATTCATAGACAGATCATTAGAGATCACAATGCCTAAGCTTTTAGCTGAGCTTACCGGCATCGGAGGGCTACCCAAAGAGGGGGGCCAGTAGTTGGAGTGCCAAGGGTTGGAAGAACCACCAGTGAGAATCAGCTCAGTTTTGTCTGGCATCTTATTGTCCTCAAGTTTTCACCCTCAACAAAAGGATAATCCAGGCATGAAAAAACTTTGAGGGTGGATAAGTTATTGTGCCCACGATTGTCACCCAAGTTGCAACCATTTAGATTCCTGAGGTTGACACTTGTAAAAAATCTGTTACAATAATCTACCAGAAGACTCCAAGCATTTTTGCCAAAGACACATTCTAAGAGCAATTTATCCATAATACTCAACGTCAAATTAGATTAGTTTATGCTAGCAGGATGCAGGCCCTCCTTAGTTTCATGCATTTGAGATGGCCTTGCTTTGTTGTCGAATTACGTTAAATTCCTCAGCTCCATCCCTGAAATGTCAGTCCTGTTGTCCCATCAAAACCTAAATTGCTGTTGTGCCATTCATTATGGGGCTCCAAGATAGGAGGTTGGTCTGATCATACCTGCTGGGACATGGACAGCCAAATGAAACCATATATCGCACCAGCTTCATTAGTTTACCCAGTGGCGAATCTGGTGGGGTGGGGGGCGGCACTTCACCCTTTTAATTCACCCTTTCACTTTACTAGCACCCGCTCCGCCCCCCTGGCTAACTGTGGTCGGGGCTGTAGCTGGTAGGACCATAACTAAGTAAACATGGTGGTGGGCGATATTCACCTCAATTAACAAGGTTCTTCTAGGATATGGGCTGTTTTTTTAATCTCCCCTAGCATTTTCAAACTGCTGGGGGTAGCTGGCTGCGTGTACCGTGTTAAGCTGGTTTACAAAACTGGAAAGCTAATTATTTCTGCCAGAACAGAAGAGTAAGGTGCAACACTGTTTGCCTACCAGACTTATTGCAAGCATTGCTTCCACAAGTCTTTGTGTGTTGGATGTGACTTTGAAAACGAAGGCACATTCTATAGATCCCCAGTCCTTTTATCATAGAAGGGGCTTCTTTAAGGTTTAAAAGTCATGTTGAATATTATCCATAAAGAGGGTCTCCTTGCTTGTGTCCTCTTAGCTTTTAATTTCCTATAGTTCTGTCCAGAGCCTGACCGAATATGCAAATGATTGTAAAGTCTGTGACCACAGCTAATGTGGGTGAGGGACAGAAGCATGGAGCACAGCTACATAGTAGAACTCACTAACAGTATGAGATAAGAGAAGTATAGGTTCCCTGCATTTTGATGCCCAATACTACACAATAAGTAGCACCTGAATGTATTTTGGCCCCCATTCACATTTAATCTAAGTCTTCCAATAGCGGGTGCAATCACTCAGTCTTAAGCCTCGACAGAGGACATCACGGGCAAAAGGAACGGTAAATTTGGTTGCACCTTTTACACATTATCAGTAGTTTTTTGTACTGAGCAAAACGACCAATGGAGGTCAAATACCACTAAGGAGTTTTCTGTGATGGAAGCTCCGGTTATGACCCACCCATGCCATGTTAACCGTTAGACCTAGCATTTTAGCGGGTTAATCCTCAGACTTTTTGCCCTCCTGTTTTTGACCCATTTTTCGTTGACTTTAGGGCTCTGGGCACTTTACCACTGCGAATCAGTGCTGCAGTGCATATGCTCTCTGTGTAAATTGCGATTCTGATTGGTTATCCATGATTGGCATATTTGATTTACTGGTAAGTCCCTAGTAAAGTGCACTGTGTGTGCCCAGGGCCTGTAAATCAAATGCTACTAGCGGGCTTGCAGCACCGGTTGGACCACCCACCTGAGTAGCCCTGTAAATGTGTCTCAGACCTGCCACTGCAGTGTTTGCACCCACTTGCCAGGCCCTAAACTTCCCTTTTCTTACATGTAAGGCACCCCTAGGAGGCCCAAGATACCCCCATGGGCAGGGTCTAGTGTATGTGAAAGGTAGGATATGTACTGGTGTGTATTACATGTCCTGATAGTGAAATACTGTTTATTTAGTTTTTCCCTGTTGAAAGGCTGACTGTCCCATAGGCTATCATAGGAGATACACTGTAACATTTTACATGTGTAACTTTAAATTGGGAACAGCTACAGATTTGGAGTTTAGGCTCTCTGAACTCAGAATTTAATAACACATTTTAAATAAGGGTGTTTTTAAACTGTGTGTTTGAAAATGCCACTTTTAGAAAGTGGGCATTTTCTTGTTTAACCATCCTGTGTGCCTCTGCATGTTTGTGTATTCACTGTCTGGTTTTGGAATGACAGGAGCTGGGGATGTGCATTCACTCTAGACAGTCACAAGGGGGTTGAGGTGTGCCCTGACTTTACTGGGTGACTCATAGCCAGGCTGAATAGACCTTTCTGCATTTAATGTGGTGGAGTCGTTTTTGCAGGCACCTGAACAGGCTGGGTCTGCTCTGCACAATGCTGTCTCCACCTCCTGTAGTGAAGCTGGACCAGGGAGGACAGAACTGGTTTTTACTGAGCTCAGAGACTCTTGCAACAAAGACTACAAAGAGAAAATGAGGTATAAATATTATACCTAAAACCCCAGAAATGTAGATCACTTCTGGAATCAAGAGAAACCTTCGCCAATGAGAAGAAATGAAGAGATGTAAGGAGGAGTACTGGCCCTTTGCTGTGTGTTGCTTTGTTGGGTTGGCCTGCAGTTGCAGCTTATGACAAGGAGAGGACAAAGACTAGAACTTTGCTATGAACCTGCTTGTGAAGAATCTCCAAGGGCTTGTGTGTGCATGCCTCCTGTTCTGAAGTCTGTGTGTCCCTGAGACTTCACCACCAGCTTCCTTGAACTCCACTGCTGGACATTCTGACCTGCCAGGAGGCAACTGTTCCAGTTCTGGGCCTCTGGCGGTTGTTCCTGTTGCTAGGAGCTGAAAAAGCTTCAAGAAAAAAGAACAAAAAAAAACAACGAATCGCCCTTCTAGCGCCTGTTTTTCCGACGCAGCAACGCTGAGCGGGAGAAATGTCCACGCTCCGCCGCCGTGCGGCCAAAGAATCGATGCAGCACCTGTCAGCGGCTGAAAAATCAGCTGCACTCAGAGTCCAGTGCACTGACCTCTGAAGTCTGCGATCACCGCAACAACTCCGACGCAGGCCCTGCTGTGCGGCTGAAAGAATCAACGCATCGTAGGACCGCGGCTGAAGAAATCGACGCAGCGTCTGTTTGCCGCCGCAGCCTTGACCTCCAGCGCGTCCCAGATTTCTACGCATTGCACCTGTGCAGCAAGTTTCTTGACGCCTCACCCACAGAACAGAACCATCTTGGGATCATTGCATCACTTCCCCCTACACTCCCGATTCGACGCATCATTACTCCTGCATGCAGCAGAGCTGTTGCATCGTCTCCCCAAAGTCAGGGGAACTGATACATCGCTGCGTTTTTCGACGCTTCCCTTCTCTGCAGCCGTTTGGCCTTGTGAATTTTGAGGCATTTGAGGTACTTTGTGTAAAAGGTCATGCTTCCATAGTTTTCTATGGACAGAACTGCTTGAAACCTTTTAAAAGTCATATTTTGAATTGTGCATGTTGGATTTGTGTCCTTTTGGTCTAGTTTGGTTTAGATAAAGATACTTTATTTTTCTAACCTGGTGTGGTGTCCATTTGTAGTGTTTTCACTGTGTTACTGTGTGTCTGGGTGCAAATACTTTACACATTGCCTTTGGGATAAGCCTGTCTGCTCGTGCAAAGCTACCAAGGGTTATCTAAAGTGTGTAACTTCCTTATCATGACTAGAAGCAAGGGTCCCTACTTGGACAAGGCGCATAGCTCGGCCAACTTGAGACCCCCATTTCTAACAGTAAACCACAGAGTATGCCCTTTTGACCATCATAAGGTCAATGGCCCCCTAGACTCCCTTGATCTACTTCCACTCCTATTTTGAGAGCATGACTCATATGAATTCAGCTTAATCTTCACTGCACATTGCTCTGTAGTGGCTAGCAAGTTTGCAGCTGAACAATGAGGTGGGTCTCTGTCCACAGCAAGAGATGCTATATTGTTGTCATCAAACCTCACTGGGAGTGGGATGAATCTTTGCTTTCTGAAAACTCAGGTATCAACATTGGTGTGGCAAAGATTACTGTGCCAATAGATGCATCTATCAATGTCCTCCAATTCAATGCTGTACCCAACAGTCCTGTTCTTAATTTTATATTGTGATGGTCTGAAAATCATGTCTACAGGAGTCATATCCCTTCATAAAGAAGGAAAATAACCATATCAAGAACATCTTCAGCAACGATTAACAGCCCCAGAACGAATACTTCTAGCGGTTTTGCTGTACCTGGGCTGCCTACAGTGCATACACTAACTTAAAAAATCCACAAGATCGTATGTGAGCTGCAGACAGTACAACTCAGAAACATAAAGAAGCACTCACTGCTCTGTGCTGCCTATTCTGTGCCCGCAAATAGCACAATTTTATATAAAAACAGGTGCATGGACCCATTCTGGGACCGAATAACGAATTAGAACATGTTCATGATACAGCCACATGATCACCAAATTCAATTTTCATTCCTACTGACTCAATATGAAAATGAAGCTTGGAATGTATGGTGCCAAAACTATCACTCATGCCCTGCAGGATTACAGTCCTTACACTGCTTTCAAATAAACATTGTCCCACATGCTTGGTATAATTAATGCTTAGTGGTCCTTGTGCTGACTTCAAATAAACACAAAAACCCACAGGCATGGTCCACCAATGCAAACTAAACTTTATTCATGATGTGAGCTGCACTGGCAAACAACTGAAGTCATCTTGCAAGTCAAAGTTTCACCACTGCAATTGCTTTATAGGTCAAGCCTAGGCAGCGTATGCGCTGCTCTGCGAGACATGCTGTATCTGGAATATTGGCTTCAAGGACCTCCCATCTTTTTTATTAGCTCCTCTAAGGGTCCTTCGTAAATTCTGGCTTTTGATTGTTAAAATGGCTTACTAGTCCCTCCTTTTGCACTTTTGTAACCTCCCATATGGACTACCCCAGTTACTTGTGCTCTTACTCTTCATACTTTCGTAGCACTCTTTTTTTGTTGGTCTGCCTCTGCTCTTGTAGTGAGAAGTGTTCATGTTTACTTCATGCACAGGCTTGTTTTAAATTAGGACGAGCACTTCCCATCAGTGGTCGTGTTTTGTTTCAATTCTCAACGTGGCGCACGCTTCACTATCGCTGCAATTTATCTGGTTTTAGTACACATTTTGTTCATCTCATCAGTGGTCGTGTTTTGCAGCGGTCACGTTTTGTTTTCATCCTCAACGTGGCGCCCGCTTCATGATCGCCTCTCTTTATCTGGTTTTAGTACACATTTTTTTCATCTCAAACATATTTATGGTGTACTTTGCTAGTACTAGAAATACTTTGTTTTGCAAGCAAGTAGGTGGCAGTATGTACAACGCTATCCCCAATCCCCATGTACATGTATTTTATTCATGTAACCAATTAATTTACTTTCTTCCTTTGTAGGTTTTATGCCTTTTGGCTTTTAAATTTCAGAGTTACGTTTCTAAAATATTGCTTGTATTTACTTTTTGGTATGCTTCACGATCGGCGCGCTTTATCTGGTTTTACTACACATTTTATTCATCTCAAACATATTTTAGGGGGACTTTGCTATTACTAGAAATACTTTGTTTTGAAAGCCATTAGATGGCAGTATGTACACTTTCCTCAATACCCCTGTATATGTATTTTACTCATGTAACAAATTTATTTAGTTTCTTCCTTTGCGGGTTTTATGCCTTTTTGCTTTTAAATTTCAGAGTTACGTTTAAAAAAAAAAAAATGTTTGTATTTACTTTTCTATTATAGTCGCAACTCATGTGAGCAATTTCTTTGTGCCTCTTTCAAAGCTTTCTCTTCCGGATATTCCGATCAGAGCGTGGCCATTAGCAGTTCCGATGTGACATCACATTCTGAGGTATGCGAGTCAAATGCTGAGTCAGCTTCCGGTCAGTACGTGTCTAATTGCTTCATACCAATTAAGCGGTTTCAGATGAAGGGCAACGTAGTATCGGCGGTCTGAACAGGTTTGCACATGACATGGATTATTTAACAGGAGCTAATGCTGTGCACCCAAAAAGAAAAATGATCAAGAAATACAAAAAATTTACATATTATGTCATAGAATGCTGTTCTTTTGGTAAAAAGAAAAAAAAAGTATCCACCGGAATGATAACCATACAGTACGTACATGAGGAGCGCTACAAATACGTTTAATTTAAACTTTACAAAAGACAAGGTTCGTACGGTGCGTTAAATAGTCTTGAGGCCATTTCTCCTTATATAAATTCTCTTTTTAGGTACCCTACAATCTATTTAACCCTCCCCCCACCCTGCCAGACTACTTGCCGCTAATTTACTGTTGTTCATGGTAGAAAAAAACTTGCAACAGAAGGCTCTAAAGGGCAAATGTGTTCTTTTTCAATGCCTTTAGACTATCTTTGCCAAGGAAACCAAAGGCCATGCGCTCACATCTGTTTTGAAAGTCAATACCTACGACTAGCTGTAAAGATCTGTATCGCTGCGCACACTAGCAAATGAGTGTTTTGTTGCTGTGTAAACATGGCATGAATTGCCCTGAATCACCGGCTCTAAAACTTAACATAGAGACTGGAACCCAGTTAGCAACCTCCCAAATTATTTGATGTACATATCAAGCTACATTTGCTGTAACTTTTGTGTCTCTGGCGCTTAAGCAAAAATAAACTATCTTGAACTAAATAGCAACCCGTCCCCTAGTATAGGCACAAAACATTGGCATTTAGTGTTTGTAAACTTGCTCTCTCTGTTCACTTTACGCGGCGTTACTTTATGAAAGGGAATTTAAATGAGAGAAGCCGTGTTGGAAGGTTGCCTTTGTCACGTTTTATGACAACAAACTATTACTTATGTTTCTGAGGACATAAACTTACAATGTGCATCATAACGATATTGCGTCTTTCTTTTCAGAAAACATTCTGGCCCTTCTGCTTTTCTGCAACTTTTATGTTACCCACCCGCTCGCACACTACGTCTTACAACCACAAAACGTTAGGGCCTGCTTTGCCGTGCTGCAATTGTGTAACAAGAAGGCTTCATGGCACTTGGCTTGTATATCTGTGCCTTTCCATGCTACTTACATGGATGTGACCCCCATTGACACCACTCATTATCCATATTCCATGTCTCGTTGTGTTTGCCAGCGTCCATCACGGTGTAGGTGTTATCTAAATCAATATATTTTTAGCTTAAACTAAAGTTTCAGTGGCAGTGCAAGTTAGAAGTTGCCCATTTGAGGCCTTAAACAAAAGACACATTAAAAAAAAAAGCTACTGATTTCTGGAAAATATGCTGCATTTCTAAACACTTATAAGGTCCAAAAGGAGAGACCTGTTGGCTATGCCAATGCTTAAGTATATGGTCACCAAAGACCTCATAGCTATCAGTATTCATATTAATTATTCAGCAGACTTCTCCCCTATGACCACGTAGATCAGCAACAGGCCTAGAATAAATACATAAAACAAAATGTTTACGTCTAGTCGATCATTGGGGCAAAGAATACAATAGTGTGACACAAGCTTGGAATAATAGAGCACAGACTACCCACAATACATATCCCATGTCCTAAGTAGAAAAGTTTCATTCAGTCAATCTTTGTCATTTGCCTGAAGAACAGTGCAGTAGGATGGTATGCAAAATGCTAACCATTAACCTGTTAAGGGCTGAAATCAGATTTTAATGAGGAGAATACATATCCCCATCCATGCACATCCTGGATATGGGGTGGGACTGGAGTGCTCGAAAGAAGAGCAAGAGTCCTGGGAAATGAGACAGATAGGGAGGTGAGGCAAATAATGAAAAGTTACTTCTAAAGCAAATTCAAGGGTAAGGTACAGAGAGGGCAATTGGGCGCAGGAAGGGCAATAGGAATGAACGAGGTAAGGAAGGGAAAAAAAGCCAAATTACTTTTAAGCAGTGGAGAAACTCCATTCCCATGATTTTATACAGATCATAACGTTTTAAACACTGATTCACAAAGCGCATTCGTCCATAAACAAAAACCAGGTGAGAAGAACCAAAATAAACTTGGAAACAAATTTGTAGCATAAAAGGGTGAAGCCATCTTGCCCAGGTTCATATTCTGTTATAGAATCCAGGCCGCCATGATAAACTACTCTTTTGCTAGTTATGGGATTCTGTTCAACTCTATCCTTGAAGGTATGCTAAAGTCACTAACATATGGTCAGTGCAAGTTTAATTTCAATGGCGGTGGTGTCCGGCCAAAAGAAGACACCGTGGAGGTGAACACGGACTTCTCCACTCCAAAGGATCAGCAGCAAAGATCATCCAGAGAGCCTTTTCTCAACCTTCAGCACTGCCGGCGGTGCTTGCTGAGTGACGCACTCACTGTTCAGGACCACAACAACTCTCTGCCAGCCCTTACCCAAGTCATCCTCCACCCTGCCAGACAATTAAATCCTCCATTAATGGGGTTAGGAACTTCAGCTTAGCCTCATGAAAGTACTGTGGGACGAGATGGTGGTCGTCAGGCAACATCATACACCCGAAGTGCCAGCTTTCCTCCACCAAAAAACAATCATTCCCACATCCGGCACTTGGAGGTCGGTACTGAATACAGTAGCCTACATTGTACAATAACCTGAATTAGTAGCTGGGATGGAACATTTGAAGTAAGGTGAGGATGATCCCTAGAGAAGCCAATGCCCTTGTGCAGGATTGACCATCCGCCTGTAAACTTGGTCATTAACCCTTACAACCCCTCTACATGACATTATATTTACCTTTTGCTTGGAACCCTTGAAACAAAAAATTGGTGATCCTCCTTAAAATGCATAAAGGCACAATTCCATATCTTAATTTCGCCTTACATCCATTACTGCATAACAGTACTATAGCTTACATATATATGGCACTCACCTGTACTGCTCGTCATCGAGTAACGGCTTTTGGGCATTCAAGTATCTTTTAATAGAATCTTCCAGTTTTGGAATAGGTAACCTGAAAAAGAAAGGAATAATCAGATTACTATTATTTTCCACAATCAATGCAAACCAACATGCTTCCTTCCTCTCATTTAAATTGATTGCTGAGGCAGGCATGCCTTCGTGGTAATCCGAGGAATTCCTGATAGGTGTGTGCCCCAGAAAGGCTGGGACATGCGTGGAGTAGTCAGTAATAATCAGGACAGAGCAGCATCCTCGCAGGACTACCCCTTATAGTGCTGGCAAGTGATGCACAGAACTGGGAACAGGAAGTCCAGCACGCTCTCTTGCTATCCTCATATGTAGGACGCCTTTGTAGGTGTTACATACCCTGTCAAACCTAATGCTTTATTTACACACCAAGTAGATATGGGCCTATTGTAAAGAGGTACTGTCAGGGGTTATTAATATACATTGGTATAAAGGATAACTTCGATATTTTGTTTTACTTAATTGCTGAACTTTTTTTTTGCAGTTCAATTTTGCTTTCAACCTCAATATTAAAGAATGCTATCGTAGCACGTCACAAACATAATTGCATACAAGCATTCTATTAATAGGTGCTACACTTCCTTCCTCTTCTCAATGCTACTGTCCTTTCACCCCAGAAAGGGTGAAACACTAAGTCATCAACACAGGACAGAAATCTGTCCTTTCTTGGCAACAGTTTAAATATTAGGCCTATTCAAACAGTCCCCCCAACTCGGTACAAAGAAGAATAAACACATTGCTTCGCTGTCTTCAATAGATGGGACGTCTTGGGCACTTCTCCTGCCAAGCATAGGTCAAATGCTGCGATGTACAACATCATGGGATGAGTACAGTACAGTACAACATTTGTGTGATGCTGCAATTTACAATGTTCATGAGTCTTTACTGCTAATAGAGCTGTGTGGGTTCTGTCAACACTGACTAACTCCTGAAAGAGCTATCGGATGTACTAATCAAAGAAAGTCTACCACTGACTACATCAATAATCAAACACCCTGTTCTCGAATGAGGAGTCACATTCTGCAATAGTCCTTAACATGGCGAGAGCAGATCTCAGCGGCCTGTGTGAATCAAGGGCACTTATACAATCCTGGTGACAACTATCTTCATGGTCATTGGAAACACAGGAAGCTGGTAGTACTGCAATCTTGTGGAACTGCCAAGCACCTCCCCTTTGGGCTTTGACTTTCAGCAGTTAGCAAAGTAATCCAGTAAAGCCTTACTCCTGGATGGTGGTGTGGAGCACAACGCAGTACGTCTGGTAGCATATGTATCATCAGTTCATAAATATAATGCCCAATCAGTTACTCTCTGTAGAAGGATATGTGTAGGAGGCTGGCTTAGAGCATGGTGCACACTTATTTAAGTGAAGCACCTTGCACTGATCCAGACAACCCTTATGGTGATTTTAGTGGTCTTAGACAACCATAGAAAGCTCTCTAAGTGGTAGCTGTGGAGAGCATCCTTCAGGCTGATCTTAAAGGAGTGTTAAGCAGCTTGTTTTTACCAGATCTAATCATGTAGTGTAGGTTAAATGAAAAAGAACCACACAGTGTATATATAAAAATAGTTCTACTTATTACACAACACTCACTAACACATTGGTATATCTACTACCCGGAGATATAAACACAAATACACAATAATACATCAAATCTAACAGGTAAGTAAGCACAATACACAGTGGTCTCCAGGTGGAGACCAAACCATATATTAAGAAAGTGGAATGCGAACTGCTACCGAAATCAGGACTTGGACCAGGAGACTCAGAGGAGCTGGAGACCCAAGGAACCGCCCAAGGTAGGTACCCAGGAACCCCACAGAGGCTGTGGGAAGAGTGGAAACACAGCCGCCTGTCCAATAGAAGTCAACGGGGAAGTCACGGTTGCAGTTTGGAAGAAGGTCCCTTCCCAGTGAACTCTGAAGAAACCCCGTGGAAGACAGAAGGTTGGAGAGTCATCCCACCCGTGGATACCCCAGGAACCTGGATACCTACACCAGGGGAGCCGGATGCATAGGTGCGAAGTGACGTCGGAAACCGCTGTAGACCCCAATGGAGGACGTCAGGAAAGATACCGCTGGAGAAGACTGTGCCAGAGTCCAGTGGAATCCAATGGTGGATTCTTGAAAAGGAGAATTTGTAAGCAGAGGGGAAAGTGTCTATGCCACTCAGAGGTGACCAGGAGGCACGGAAGAGCAGTGCCCGCTGGTTCAAGTGAGTTGACAGTGACCTTTTCACTGCAGCTGTGAGAACCAGGCGACACCGAGGAAGACCAGAAGCCGTGCAGGAGCTGCCCCACATCGGTGTCCACAAGCAATCAGGGGAGCCCACTGAAGCAGGAGAAGACCCTCAAGAGGACCCACAGGCCGTAGGCACAGGAGTCGCAAGAGGACCTCGAGCAGCTCACCAAGAAGGAAGATCCACGGTGCAGAGAATGCAGTGAAGATGCTGTACTTGGCAGGAAGAGATGCTGGAGACTGGAGCTTCTTGTAGCCCGAAGATCTCTTGAGAGCAGAGCCAACAAGCCTTGGTAACAGCAAGTCGACGTGGTGCACAGGGGTTTGGTCCCAGCAGCTCCGAAGAGGGATACTGGCCTCAAAATTGCAGAGAGGACAGGTCAGGCCTCGACGGAGTGGCAGAACCACCACCTGTGTTGCTGAGCCTTCTGAAGTCCGTGGGACGTCAGGAGCAGCAGACCGGTCAGCTTCGTTGCGGTGCATGCAGATGCAGGGGAGTGACTCCTTCACTCCAAGGGAGATTACTTTGGGTGTTCTGAGGGCATCAAGGTCTGGTGAAGCACAGACACAGACGACGAAGAAGATGTGCAAAACAGCGAGACCAGGAGCAGCAGGAGCCTTACTTGATGCAGTCTCGGTTCCAGGCGAAGTCCAGCGAAGTCCAAGTGTCCAGACAGTCTAAGAGTGACGTGGTTTCAGGCTTGAGTCTTGTCCCATGATGAATCTGAGGACCCACCCATATGTAAGCCCTTAAATATCCTAAGAAAGGGGTTAGGACAACTCAGGGGTCATCCCAGAAGAGGGGCTGGACAGATGGGAGGATACTCCCATGTCCTTTGTCCAGTTTCGCGCCAGAGTGGGAGCTAAGGGATCCCTGAACTGGTTCAAACTGGGAGTATGCAAGGAGGGCACCAGATGTGCACTTCAAAGCAGTCTGGTGGCGCTGGCCAGCGCCCCCACCGCAGCCTAATACACTAAATCCTGACTAGGAGGTGGTCATACCAACCTGCAACAGGAAACCTATTATTCTACCTTCCCCTGCTTGCTCGAGCTTGGCTCAGCAGCAGGAGGGCAGAATCGTGTCTGTGGTCGGCAGCAGCACAAGCTTGTGGTCAGACCCTGAAAGGCTGTAACCGGGAGTACAGGGGGGTACCCTAAGCGAGCCCCACAGTACACTGGATCATACTTCCAACACTGGAATTGGTGTTGGGGTATGATTTCAACATGATACCAAACTTGACTGGGTTCGGTGCAGCCACTGTATAGTTAGACATCTCATAATGACTGATGTCCACTATATGTATTAAAATGGCTGACCGCACTTACAAAGCCTGGAGGGAGAATCGACTCCGGGGTTTGTAGGGGTGTCCTGCTCATGCAGGGACACACGCACACTTATAACCAAGCACCCTGCCTTCAGGACTGAAAGGCCTGCCAGAGGGATGACTATAGGTTTTAAGGGTAGTGACCTCAGATATAAGGAAACTTATACCTGTTGTGAGAGGTGCTAACACCAACTCACACAGGCTGCAACTGCAGGCCTGTAGTCACAGTTTGAGTGGTCTTTCATGGGTGGCACAATATATGCTGCAGCTCATGGGAGACCCCTGGTGTACCTATGCCCTGGGTACCTTAGTACCATATACTAGCGACTTACAAGGGTATACCAGTAGCCGATTGTGGAGGTACAACAGTACTTACCATAGTAAAATTTAGGGAGAAAGCACAATGATTGGGGTCCTGATTAGCAGAATCCCAGTCAGAGTAGTCAAAAACACACTGACACCAGGTAAAGATTGGGGTTAACCATGCTAGAAGGATCCTACCTTCCTACAATGTGATTTATTAATATTAAAGTACTCTGCTTTAAATAGATTTTATGGGATTAATATATCTTATCTGAAAATGTATCTTAAATGCCCCGTAACCAGGCTGTGTTTTAGGCTTACCTGCATTGAACAAGTGGAACAACAATTGGGGTAATCCCCAATTTATAGCCAAGTATTGCTTTTTTGTAAGCATCCCTGGTGGCTCAATTTGCTACCCTTTTCAGGTTCTCAAATTGCTATCTTGAATAGCTTCATGGAAGCCACGAACAGGATAAGAGCAGTTTGTCACATTCACACAGTTTTCACAAAAACTGGGTGTGCAGGTGAGGTGAAAGCTGTTAGACATGGTCTTCACAGAAATAGGAAATCTACTGTTTTAATTAACAGGAATAATGTTGTAATATGTGACATTCTGTCACTTGTCTGACTGGTGCCCGTATCATTGTGTAATTTTACTGTCTTGCCCTGCCACCCAGGGTGACGCCATCACTTGCTCAATACATTCAAGTCTCTCTGCACTACCTACCGCCATGACTGGCTTGATAAAGCTAAGACCACATACAGTTCAAAGAGGATTTCAGCTATCTCAGAGACAACATCCCTGCTGGGAGAAGAACGAGCGCGAGTACTGTCAACTCCCAGAAACCTATTTTGGGGCGACATGTTGCCTACAAGCACGCTTAGAGGGTATGGCCTTTATATCTGCTGTGAACTTCTGGTCTGGCAGAAGCCCATCCTGAACTGACCGCTGACAACACTTCTGTGTCAAGCACAAAAGGACACCTGTCTGTGCTTCAGTGAACATTGTCAGAGCTCGGGGTTTTATACTCATCAGTTCCCGGAGTGATTGTGTGTCTCCATATGCGATTGCTGTATTTCTTATCTATAAGTTCTTTGTGGTAACCTGGCACCAGTATCATGTCTCTTCTTTCTAGTGGAACGAATAATAGTATTACACTGTTAGCAGTCTCGACCCCTTGACTCTAGTGGCTTGCCCAGCCCCGTTCAGCTTGCTGTGGAAGGTGTAGTCCGAGTTAGGCTCCAAGAAGATATAGAGAGAAATTTAAAGAATCAGCTGATGTCTGATTGAGTTGTGACAAAAGGGAAGAGGCAGCGTGGGTACTTGGTTTTGTCTGCTGGGAGTGACTGTACGGTAAAATAGGTGGAGAGTTCAGTAACAGTAGGTGTCGGTGCAGCACATGGACTCACATGAGCTTCAGTTATGGAAATAGTAGCAATAAAATCAGGGCGCAATACACAGGCTCACACGATCATTCTTTGAAGATGAAGCGCAAGTCAATGCAAAAGTGCAGCCATGCAGGGTGTAGCACACATGCTCACATGGACATTGCACACAGAAGAAGCAGTGGCAAATACAGGGTGGAGGCTTGCAGGAGATCAGACAATCGTGAGTCACAGGAGTTCTCACACAGAGGCACAAAATGTGAAGCATGACAGCTTTGGGGGCCACTCAAAAGAAAGAAAGCAGAATGGGATAGGCACCAAGAGTCTTAATGTTGACCTCAGTCATTGGCTGATCTGAACAGGTCCTCAACACGCAGGTTAGTCAAACTTGTGGGTCCCTCAGCTACATTAGTTTCTTCCTCAGTCTGCGGGGGGGTGCAGAGTCAAGAGACAGTCCTGATCCTGCCTCTGGTCTTCACCTTCTTCTGCAGTGGTATACAAAGCTCCTTGCCGTTAAAGGGGAACACCTGGTGAGCTGCAAGGGCCAGCTCATAACCATTCGTGCGGACAGTAGCTAGTCCAGCTGACCAGTCATATGTGCAGTTAGTCCTAACATTTTTTTGCTGGGGGAAGAGAACCAATGAACCTATGCATAGACTTTCTTTTAAGTATGCCACAGCTCCATGGCAACAATGTTTCAGGTGAAACAGTCACTCTGACATTATGTTCTACAATCAGAGTGTTCTTCTCCGGCAACATTAGGACAGGATGCGGGGGTTAATTGCGTAGCCCCACTTCACCGTAAAATGGGTGAGGTCTTTGCCTTGCTTTATGGCTATTTTTTTGTATGGGTGTCTGTAGTAATGTAATGGGTTTAGGACTTGGCCCATGAGGGGCATCTCGGCCAAACCATGACAAAAAAATAAAAGGGCTAGAGAGGCAAAGGATGGATGATATGATCAACCAGTGGGTTGAGGAGTGCATCATGTGCAGGGAAAGTGAAAATTACTTAAAACAGGTGTACAAGCTGTGTCAGGGCATATCATTGATCCAGGATAGCCTTGGAGTACAGTTTACATACACTTTATTGGTCCTATACAGGGTGTATGTGGAGATATTAAAAATGTGTTGTCATAGTAGATGTCCATTCCAGATGCCTCATTGTCAGATTTATGAAGGAGGTGACAACTAGATGCACCATTGAGTTATTGGATAAGGTGTTTTTGAGGAGGGTTTTCCACAATTGTGTATCACAGACAATGGGTCGAAATGAAGTCATACTTGGAGAATAGTGGCATAAAACATCACTGCACAGCACTTTACAAGCCCCAAGCAAACGGTATGGTGGAGAGGGCCAATCGCTTGGTCAAAGGAGCAATCCTCATGGCGATTCAGGCAGGCAAGGATGTGGAAAATACAGTCAATAGCATGGTGTGTGCTCATCGCATGACGGAAAATAGTGCGACTAAGGTTTCTTCATTTGAGAGTGTAAGGGGAAGGAAACCTAACACCAAATTGACTCCAGCGTGGTTGTGGAAGTGTGAGAATCAAGTGAAGGGGAGTGTTGTGAAGAGTGAGGTGTGTGACATTATTCAAGTAGGTGACTGGGTTAAGGTGAAGCATGGTGGTAGAGCGTATGGGGGTTTGTCAAAGTTTTGGGGCCCCTTCAAGGTGAAAGAGGCGCACAAAAAGTACAATGTTCTTAGCAATGGCAACACATGGAATCAACGCAAAGCGGCATTGTATCAAAAAGGGGGTGATGTGAAGGACAAAGGAGGGTACAATGATGAAAATGTAAATGGCTTTATGTTGATGATTGACAATAAGTTGACTGGTAGCTTGAATGTGTGTTTGGGGAGAGGTGTTAACAGGGCAATGGAAGACATGAGTATTGAGGAAATGGGCAGGAGTGTTCTCCAAGAGGAGAGGGGAGCAGCAGGTTTTCAAAGATCTTAGCGTTGAGTAATTATGTACAGGGGCCTTGATGGAATGTATTCTATCTTATATTATTATGTTCTTACTTTTTACATTGTTCATCTATTGTATTTTTTGATGTACTCTATTTATGTTTATTGCCTTTTAGTTGTTTTTATATAGTTTTCCTTTGTTTGATTTTGTTTATGTAATAAGGGAAGGGATGTGTTGTAATGTAATGGGTTGGTGGTTGAAATGTGGAACTTTGTTTATGTTCCATTGTTGCTTGGAAAGCGAGGGTTCCACTTGAGGCAGTTACTCCGTGGCTGCCTTGGGAGAATCACATTGCTTTCAGGCTGTGGCAAATAGATCTGTGTTTAGTTTTATTCTGTGTCTTCCTCACAACAGTGCTCCTCTGGCTAGGCCACAGCCTGACCTATTGGAGCTAGCTTAGTCCATGACTAGTTAGCAACACAAGGCCTTTCTATCTACTTCCTCCAAAATAATGATTCAAGCCAGACAATTGTAACTGGCTTCAGAAAGAATTTAGAGGTGAGTGTGAACTAAAAAGCAGCACATGGGGGGTATGTAGGGAAGAGAGACAGTAGCTCTGATAAATACAATGGAGTTTACCCTGCAGCCTTAGTACCTTATATACATCAATGGAGGACCCCAAAATGGCTACCCCCAACTAACATGTAAGCAAGCACTATCATGCACACTCTGCATACAATCAGGAGCCATGATTTGGGCCTAACCATGACTTACTATATAAACGTTTACCAGGAAGAGCAGTAAGCACCCTTCCCACTATGGTTCAGGAAAAAACAACTGAAGCCCACTGTTATAATCAACTGCCACCAACCATTATTAATGTCCTTGACCTGATCGGGGGGGGGGGTAAAGTATCAAAATGAGGACCACTTGTTGATGAGCAATATGCCAAAATCATGTACAGTACTTACCAGAAGACTTGTAGCAGGGGTCTCCTGCCCTAGAACAAATACCAGGCCTGCTCAACCATAAAATGAGGAATAGGTTGTTGAATGGACACAGCAACTTTCAATCCTACAGCCTGCATTTTGAATGCATTAACTGGTAGTTTTAACTCAATGTTTACAAGCTTACCAAATTTCTCTTGGAAAGGCATAATGTAGGCACCCACTTATGTTCAAGCTGGAAACCCACAATCTACGAAGATGTCCACTGCAGGGATTTTTTCATCATCATGTATTTTTTTTTAAAAACATCCAGGTTTGATACCTGTTTTTGAAAAAAACATTTTAAAGCCAATTAAGATGAAAGGGCTAATTCAACAAATGTTTCATGGCCTGTGGGCCAGGGGCTTTCTGAAGGATGAAAGAGTTAAATGTCTTTGCATAACTGTGCACACATACATGCAAAAAGTGTGCTCAAGGTGCAAAACCTGTGATCAATACTGCAAGAGTACTGCTATTGGTGCAAATTCAAAATATTTCCTTAGAAAAATTCAGAGTTACCAGCCAATAATCCAGCCCTCGCCAATTTAACAGGCATGGAATAATTGAAAGGATTGCTCACATACTGCGGGTCAATTGGAGTTCTATAGTCTAGTCCACCACTTCAGACTAGCTACACAGTACACTACACTTTCTTTACATGTCACAATGACATTCAGACATTGGATGATATAAAAAAATGTTTAAAAAAAAAAAAAAAAAAGGGAGGAGTATTCCAGCAAATCTCCGCCACCATTTCCCTCTCCAATGTACTTCTGGGCAAATTACCTAATCTCCATGTGCCTCAAAAAAACATAAATAAATATAAATATGAATGTGACCTTGTGTTTTGGATCAAAAACTTTAAACAAACTGATGTAACTCGTAATTGCCGTACCTTCTGTAACAATGTGTAACTTGTAACTGATGTAACCATACCAGCCTGACTCCCTAAAATGGCCCCCCTATAGTATGCCCTTGTCCAAAGCACTCCTACTCCCCTTGTTGGGGATGGATCCAGCATTTTTGCCCTGGAGTCTCAGAGACCCTTCTGAGAGAGTCCACAGTGACAAGGGTGTCTCACATAGTGGAGGGCTGGGATTGATCCCCTTACCTCTGGGAACCGTCTCCTACCCTGCCGAAAGTTGGACACTGTGTTCACGCTGGGTTTTTCTACCCCCCTCCCCCTCCTCTTCCCTCCCTCATTCTTCTAAGTGTGCCCGTGACCTAAGCACTCCTCTCCCCTTGTTGGGGAGGGATCCAGCATCTATGCCCTGGAGTCTCAGCGTACCCGCTGAGAGAGTCCACCGCGACATGGGAATCACACTAAATGGAAGACTGGGAATGTTCCCTTTACCGCAGGGAACCGTCTCCCACCCAGCCGGACATCAGACACAGTTACTTCCTCCTTGCCTCGCTGTGTCTCCTACCCCCACCCCCACCTCTTCCCTCCTTCATTCTTTGCTTGCCTCCCCTATTCCTTTCCTCTCTCCCTTGAATCGCTCTCCCCCTGCCTGCTTTGTTTATCCTTGTGCCTTTTCTCTGCTTAATCTCCCTCCCCGTCGCCCTTTTACATTACCCCCTCACCCTTCTACACGCCATGAACCAACGGATGCAACTTGTAATTGATGTACCTTCTGTAACGATGTGTAACTTGTAACCTATGTAACTCTCCTCATGTAAAGCGCTCTGATACCTCCGGGTCTAGCCAGCGCTATATAAAACTCAAGTAAATAAAAATAAAAAATCTGTTGGACTACCCAGTGCAGCAACCAGCGATGCATAAAAGGGACCTGGAGAACTGTTCAAAGCTGCCAGCCTACTGAAAACCGTAACCTGCACATCTTTCCCTCACCTCTTCCTCCATAACAATGCGGAGCACTGCGTCCCATAACACAATAACCGGACCTTGGTGGTCATCATGCACGATATGGAAACACTTTCCACGTAAGATCAAAAAAACAAAGAAAACACCTTTCCAACCACACACCCTACAAGGCGTAGCTTGTCCAAGTACGCAAACGCTTCAGTGCCTTAGATACGGGTAGTAAGCGCTACAATACAGTAGATAAAATATACATAAACCTAGTATGTATGAAGCGTTTGAACGCATGCTCGGTGGCACTGCGGCATAACCAAAACTTTCAGCAAAAGGAACAGGAGATAGTTGTAATTAAATAGGGGATACCTGGTACTGGAGCCCTTTCCCTGTTATTCTAGCCAATTGCTCTGGGAACTGGTAAGACAACGGTTCCACAATACCAACAACTGTCCAATCGTGTCTGATCTTTACACTTTAGAAAACTTGGAGAATAACAACTGCATGCTTGTCAGGATTATGTGCGGATGGAGAAGCAGTGCATTTGAAGGATGTGATCAGCAAGGACTTGGGTGAGGTGGCGGGGTGGATATTTTAGAGAACAGCAGACCTTGGATCCCTCTTCCACCTAGCAAAAAGGGTAAAATTGTCCTGGGTCACTAAAATACTGAACTGGAGACTTATATAGTACCCATTGATATGTACACGACATAATCTTTACCCGTGGACCAGGCCCGGTTCTAGCAGGGGGGCCAGGTGGGCCAGGCCCACCCAAACATGCCCTTTGGCCCACCCAATCACAGCAGAAGAGGCCACGGAGAAGGCACCTGTTAAGTGCTTCATCAATCTCAACGTCAGAACGTCAACATTTTGTTTTCACTGTCTTTAAAATTGAAATTGGGTTTTGGGGTTAGAGGTGGGCGAGCAAACAAATTAACAAGGAGAGCTGAGCTCAGGCTCTGGCTTGGCTCTTAAAGCCCACGCACAATCCGAGCCCTGAAAATGTTTGCTATATAAAACATACAACATGCATCACGTAAAATATGATACAGTCTCATCAAAATTTTAAAAAGTGTATTTCTTTAACACAAGGAGGCTTTGACATAAATATGTCACAATATAGCGCTGCACTAAGAAGCACTTGTTAAAAGTGATAGTTTTTAAACATGAGCTTAGAGTCAGTCATTCGTGCCCGGTCCTCACACTGCTGACAGTGCTATTAGTGAACCAACAGGCAAGACAGTTGTCACGTGGACCTTGTATGTGGCCCAGATTATTATAGAGCAACATTAGTAGATTAAATAAAACACAATCGGTTTTGTATAGTTGGTTTTCTGATTCAAGTATTTGAATATGCTTTTATGCGCAAATATGAAGAAAATAGAGTTTAGGTGAAATAAAATATTTGCCCAAGCTCACACACTTTAAGTGGAGATGCTGCAATTTATCCAGTTTTTATGTTTTCACTTTTTACAAATCAGCTGCTATATGGCTATTTGTCTCTCCTTCTTATGCTAATGCTTTGTTTTTGCCTCCCAGGTTTTCTGCGATTTTTATATAGTGTGAACTCTACCTGGAGATATTAAAGTGCTTCACACCAACACCAGTTACATTATACAAGGTCACATTAATTTCTTTTAGGCACTTGAGATTTGTCCAGAATCACAGGATGTTGAGCCAACGCCATGACTCAAACCTAGCTTGTTCAGTTCCAAAGTTGGAAGCTCTCGCTGTAACGCCACATCCTGGGTAGATTGAGGGTGGCAGAACGTACATAATAGTTTGGCTCATTATGGGCTCGAATTTCCAACAGGACCTCAAGCTGAGCCAGGCTTCAGGCTCGAGCCCCGATGAAGCTTTCAGTGCCGGTCTTCCTAGTGCGAAATGTCAAGGCTCAGGTGTGGTAACAGGTACCTGCTTAACCTTAAACTGCTATTACAATCTGCTTGGAAGCCTGGTGCTGGTGCTGAAGCCTAGCCTGCTGGAAATGATAAGAGTTGAGCTGTTGAGCATAGGCATCAGCTGCTACTCTAAAATAACTTTCTAGATGCTCTGTATGCCTGTTTGGAAGAAGATATGATGTAAATCTTGGGATTACAGAATTGACAAAAATTGGACCCACATTGGCCCACCCAAATAAACCCTTGGCCCATCCGGATCAAAATTCCTGGAACCGGGCCTGCCGTGGACTGAGACTTGTACAACAAGTTATACTGGTTTGCACTAGCTCTTTCCCATTTTCACCTTTCACCTACATGTCTCTGCACTGCCCTCTACATGAAGTTGATCTGCGCGAAGCGAACATGCAAAACAGATTAATATAAGATTCGTGGCGTCACTTTATTAAGTAAAAATTGATATGATTAACGAGTTACTAAAGCACAGTGAACTGCTCAGGAGCGGCATGTTAATAAATAAAAGCACTACTTCAATCGCATTTTCCTATTTTTAGGAAGACACCCCAGCTGAATGTTCTTACCTTGGCAGGCTGTTCTGGTAGTGCATAGTAGGTACAATACTTCTACACAGGTATTCCGGGTCTGCCCGGCTGCTGTACCACTTAAGCTGGCACAGAGCAGGGGCAGCAGGTGCCACAGGCAGAAGCAGCGATGCACTTCTGTGCAACTGGGATGCAATCAATACCTTAGCCATAACTGCGGAAAAGAGTTACACCCAAAACACTAGAGATGCACACGCACAGACCCTTGTATAGTCCAATAGGTGAGAGGTTTCAGCTCTTCAACACTTTGACCCTTCTTCCTCCTTTCAACACTCAGCTACTACGGAAATGGAGAAAGGACCAACTCTCGTTAGGAGGAAACACAGAAATAAAAAGCCAAAGGTACCCCTGGGGTGCGATAAGATACACTTTTCTAGCAATTGATCCGTGCTGCCTGGTATGACCCTCTCGTTATGAATATCTCTCTCTCTCTCTCTCTCTCTCTCTCTCTCTTTCACACGCTCGCTCCGCTTTAAACAGAAAAGAAGGACAACTATCGTCAAGGACGACGTCTAGCTTGCTCCATTGCTTTCGCTAATCTAACGGCCATCTTTAACTGCTCATGTTCATCTCGGGGACAAGTAAATGAGGGTTTCAAAACCCACCAACATAGAGTTGGTGGGTTTTGAAACCCTCATAGTAGCAGAGCATCATCTCCAACAACATTATTTCTTATTACTAAAACGATGTAATATTAATATTATTATTTTAATTAATTAATTTTTTGTAAAAAAAAAAAGGCAGTAAATATATTTTAAAACTCTTCCAAATTATTTACTTTTCTTTATAATAAACTCGTTGTATAATTATTATTATTAATAATAATAATAATAATAAATCTTTTTATTGTCAATTAATAAAAATCACTACAATGAAAGAATATATATACAATACATTGGATTGGTTAAGAGAATAGATTTATAAATACATAATGGAGCAATTCTGTTTCCATCAGTCATCAAGTGCAGGACAATATATTGCCAGTATTATTGTGATTTGGGGATACCGTAACATACCAACTCATTGATGTCACAACAGTCCATCACTAAAATGGCATTTCATTCTATAATTTATATTTCATATAATATTTCTTTTTTTATTAAAACAACGCTTCTTTTGTGCTAATAAAAATGTTCCATAAAACTATCTTTACTACATTACTTTATAGTTTTCTACATTTAAAGTGCCATCGTGCATTTCATTCAGAAAGTGCTGTTTTTACTTGAATCATCTTTCTATATTGTATAAGATTAAAAGGAATTAAAATTATTTATCATAAGTCAAGATACACCAAATAGATCAAATAATTAATAGTGCAAGTTATTACAGGTTATTACAATGTAATAAAACCATATGAAGTTTTCCATTCCTGCGCCAAAATAATATCTTCAACTTCAATATTTAAGGAATTAGGATTAATAGTCTAGCCATGCTCAGTTAGATATAAAATAGCAGTAAAAACAGATTACTGGTCATTACAGGCTGCCCTTTGTATCTAGGGGGGACTCATGGTTTATCTTTTTTTCTGCTATAAGGATGAACTTTACAAACTGAGTTGTTAAACGGGCTGATTTCCCTGAAAGGCAAGTTATAATTGCTTGGCAACATGTTCTCACTCCGTTTTCATTGAGGATAGATTTTAACAGTGCTTTCCTCTCCTGCTGCAAGCGACGAAAAATGCCTACAATATGCAATAATGATTCATTATAAAAGCCACATAGTCTACAACTATTTGTTGACCAATTTTGTACCCATATTGGGGTTCCATCCTTTGTAGGATATCAACCGAATCGTAGCAAAATAAGTTTATCCCTTAAAAACGGTTTTAAATAGGAGATAAGATAAGGCTGTGGCTCTAGTTTATTAAATGAGTTAATGACCGACCAGGCATGCCTTTTTTTTTTCAAACTCCTCCTTATCCAATATGGTCGATAAGAAGTTTGCTGATTGAGTTAATATCTGTCTAAACACCGCATTATGTCTGACCATATGTTCAAAGGGCTGGGACTTAAAAGTATTTAGGCTCTCCGTTAGATAGGATCTCCAGCCACTTACAAACTCTTGCTTCATTACTTCCTACCAGCAATGGTTTGCGAGCGTGCCAGGATCAGACAGAAAAAGCGAATGTAGGCGTTTTAATATGCAGATTGTTTCACTAAAGATTGCCTTTTGAAGCCAAATTCCAATCGGACATTAGCCTGTCCGACATTTCTTGGTGCCCTAAAAGTTGATCTAAAAACGTTTATTTGTAGATTGTCAAGGATTTTGGAGTCTTTACCTCAAAAAATTACTGATCCGTAGGCCAGAGAGGGAATCAGCTTTGACTTCATTACCTTAAGTAAATGACCATGGTTCGGACATAACAACGTATCTCGCAGCCTTCTAAAAGCAAAAGACAGTGCAGTAGCTTTAGCCTTTATATTAATAATTTGCTGTTTAAAAGACATTCTGTCATCAAACGAGATACCTAGATACTTATAAAGTTTTACTGTTTCAATCTTTAACCCATTGATATTCCATATTCTCATATCTGATTTGGTCGAACCTATCGTCATGATTTTAGTTTTTTTGGTATTCATTTGTAAACCATTGGCTAGAGTATAATTATTAAATGATTCTATCAATCTTTGTGACCTATAGCAGTATGGCTTACGAATATAGTATCATCTGCATACTGTAAATAGTTTATATTTTGTCCTGAAAAATTTGGAGAATGAGCATTAACCTTTTTAAAAGAAGATGGTAGATCGGCCATAAAAAGGTTAAAAAGAGATGGGGCCAAGACACAACCTTGTTTAAGACCACCATGGGTTTCCAGGCGGCGAGTAGTACATCTGCCATCCCCCACTTTGACCTGGACCCACGTATTAAAATATAACAACAAAATCATGTCTAACAATTGTTTAGGGATTCCCCATGCAACTAGCTTTGCCTAAAGTAGGTTACGGGGAACAGAGTCAAAAGCTGCCTTAAGGTCTATGAAACAGATGTATAACTTTTGCCTTTTATGCTTTGCTCTGTCCGCCAGCAAGGTCAGAGACATCAAGTTCGATATCGTTGACTGGCCCCTACGAAAACCAGTTTGGAATATTGGTATGATTTCTTCTTTTGTGGCCCCTTCTTCCAAGTCTTTAAGCAAACATGTAGCAAAGATTTTCGCCCCGATATCTGTTAGGGCAATTATTCGATAGCTAACCGGATTATCTGGTGGGCCGCTTTTATAAATTGGCTGAATTATACTTCCTTGCCTTGATTGCGGAACCATTTTAGATTTTACAACACATTTGAATTGTGAGGTTAAAATTTTTGACCAGAGATCTATTTTTGCTTTAAAAACAGCGTTTGGGATCCCATTGGGGCAAGGCGTCCCATTTGATCTAATCCCACTTATGGCCATTTTGACTGATTCTTCTTGTAGTGTCTCGGTTACTAAAGGTCTGACTTCGTTATAATGATAATTTTCCTTCATCTCACTACTTGTGTTAGTTGGCAGTCTTAGCACATACTGTTCGATGTTAGTGTCTAAGACAGTAACTGAAGGGGCCCCATATAGATTTTTGATGAAGGATGCCCAGCATGATTCTGAGATGTTGGCGCTGTTAGCTCTTCTACTGCCATATTCAAGATTATTAATTAATCCTCAAAATGCTTTCAAATTGTTCGTTTTACTAGCAAAGAGCAATTTTGTCCATATTTCTTCATGGTATGTTCTTTTTGCCTTCCATATATCATTTTTGTATATTCTTCTCAAGTGTTTTAGTGAGCACAATTTTGAGGATTTAAAAGCACTGTTTGGTTGTTTAAAAATGTCCTGTAATGCTTTATTTGCTGGATTTATCCGCGGCGTTCGGCATGGTGGACCACTTAATTCTGGTTCAGAGACTCCAGGACATCGGCATCGGGGGGATGGTACTTGCCTGGGTGATGTCATTTCTCAAAAATCGCACACAGAAGGTCGCCCTGCAACCCCATCAGTCGGAACCCAAACATTTATGGTGTGGAATACCTCAGAGGTCGGCGCTGAGCCCGCTTCTTTTTAATATATATCTGGCCCCGCTGTTCTCACTTATAGCCATTGGGGCGTGAAGGCGATATCATACGCCGACGATACCCAGTTGGTGTTTTCCTTTAAAGAGCAGTCGGAGGACTCCTTCAAGAGTTTTAAGGGCTGTTTGAAAGACATTGCCCTATGGATGAACAACAATAAACTCAAACTCAATGCTGAGAAAATGGAAGTGCTGTTCTTCGGCAAGGACTTGCCGCCAGCAGCGGATTTGTGGTGGGCGGCGGAAATGGGGTCACCTCCTGTCCCAGCAGCCACAGCAAAAAATCTGGGAGTGAAGTGGGAGGCAGATCTTTCTTTCTCAGCCCAAATTCGGCAGGTGACAGCCTCCTGTTTCAGCGAATTGAGAAATCTGCGGAAATGTTTACATCTGCTGCCGGAGGATTGCCGCAGAGTCATAGTCCATGCCACTGTGACATCTAGGCTGGACTATGCTAACGGCCTCTATTTGGGCCTGCCAGTGTACCTAGTTAGAAGACTGCAGATGGTACAGAATGCGGCTGCGAGATTAATCAGACGTGTACCATTTCGTCATCATATCTCTCCGCATATCAAAGAGCTCCACTGGCTGCCGGTGGCAAGAAGAATCGAGTTTAAGTCTCTGACCCTGGCATTCCGGACAATTCATGGTAAATGTCCTAGTTACCTGAAACGACGGTTATGTCGCTATAAGCAAAATCGTTCATTGAGGTCCAATTCTCAAAATCTGCTCCGTACTCCACGATTTTTGAAAGCTCGGCTATGCGGCAGATCTTTCACGGTAGGGGCTACCAAACTATGGAACTCTTTGCCAAACAATATTCGCCATATTGATTCAGAGCCACTATTTAGGAAAGCTGTGAAAACTTGGCTCTTTAGCTTAGGTTAGTGTTCTTAGGGTTTGCTTTTCTGGTCACCTCGGCGTGCCGCCTACTGCTAGTGCGCCGGGACACCTCTCTTTGAGGTAGCTGTTCGCGCTTTATAAATATATAAATGTCGGTATTTATTAAGTGCTTTTTTTGTTGGTATAACCTATGTGAATTCCACCCTGTTCTTACTGGCCTTGTAGGGTATCCCCTAGTTGTAGTTTTTGGTCCGGAAGTGATCAATCAAAGAAGCACAGAGTCGGGCTACATTTCAACCATTGATTTCCCATTTCTGCTCTCAGTAAGTGCTAATTCTATTGCGCGTTCTATGTATGACAGTATCTCCGTTTGTTTTGTTGGATGCCACACTAGCCTTTTCAGATTGTATGCAGTTGGTCCAGATACAAGGAACGTTGACTTTGGCAGATGATCAACTGTTAACATCAATGTCAATGTTTGTGGGTTATGGTCACTTTCCACTCTAGGGATCACTTGGTACTCCAAGAGGCAAGATACAAGATCCTTTGAAATAAAAGTATAATCGATAATAGAATGTTACCGTGAATTTTTGAATGTTGGGGCGCTCTCAGTATTATTTTGAGTGACTTCCTGTAGCAGCATAAGATCATATTTATTTAGCTGGGAGCAACACATTAGTAATAAAGCTCTACTTGGTTTATCGGCACGATTTTTAGAGAGCAAATGCATGTTGAAGTCTCCTGACCCGAGTAAAAGCAGGGTATTGGTAATTCAGAAATTTAGCTATTTCCCAAAGCACTGTGAATTGAGATATCTTGTCTGATCTTTTTGAACTTAAATATACATTTAAGAATATTATCAGTTTCTTAAAATCTATTTTAATACATAATAGCCAAATTAGTTGGAAATCGATTTCATAGTGCTTGATATCCAGATCCAACGACACATAAGTGGATAACCCCTCTTTTGCTCGACCAAAGGCAGATGAACGGGATGCATAAATGGCATACTCCTGATAACCAATTATGGGTTCTTTGCACATTTTCCAAGTTTCCTGGAACATTAGAACTTTGAAGCTCTGTATAAAAATTACTGTATCTTGATCTTCTAGCAATCTTATCAGGCCATGAACATTCCATGAACAAATATTAATGGAATTTTTGGTATTGATCGAGCTGCTCAACCTTCAGTCATTCCCTTCAGCTTTCTCTTTAGTAAGCATTTTCGGAAGCCAGGCCCAATCATCACTAAAAACTGGATTTTTCTTAATTCTTCACACATTCATGAGCCAGAGTTACAACTTGTAATTTTAATGCCGGTAGGCAGAACAGGGTTTAATAATGGGCCATTTGCTCTTTTCAAAACATTAGTGCACCCTCCACGTATTCCACTTGTCATGGGGTTTGGCTGAACAGATCTCTTTAACACAGGCTTTGGAATTAATAGTGTGGATATTGGTTATCATTACATATCTTGAGTTCAATACCCCATTTCACAAATTGAGGTCCATTTTCTAGGATTTTGTTAATTATCTCTTCACTATGCCAAGTAGTACAAGACACTTCTTGAGGGGGGTTCCTTAGATCTTGTTTAAATTGGACTGAGTCTAAGTCATCCGATGTTGGATCGCTAAGCTCTGGAATTGAGTTTAGCAGCTTAAGAATATTACTACGATTTAAAATATTGTGTGGGCCCCTTGAGACGTACCGTGGAATAAATATTATTTTGACAGAGGAAACAGAACTGTTATCTCCGTTTGTTATTGCGTTTTTTACGTGATCATGATTCGAAAGTAACGAAGATGAACCTTGTATCTTCTGGCCTCCTGAGAAATCATCTACTCTAACAATGTCACTTAGAACACAGTTTTTTTCCAGGTTATCTTTTTTTATTTGAACAGATCGTGAGGTTAATGGAGGCATTATATTTGTTGATTTATTTTCCGATAAAAATAAGATGTTATGTCGCTTTCCCCTCTCTTTATCTTGCACTGTTGTCTGTAGATCTCTGCTTCCTAATAGAGGCCATTGTCCAGGGTCTCGTATGGACGCGGAGCAATTTAATGCCTCAATGGAATGAGTTATTATTGGCTTATTAACAGCAAGCTGGAGCAAGCGCGCAGCGGGCGCGCCGTTGGCGCGCCAAAGGCGCGCATAAGGCAAACCCGTCTGCGCCCGTCCGCGCCCAGCCGGGACCAGGGGCCAAGACCCCTGGTCGCCGCTTCATGTATTCGTCTAAGGAGCTCAAGTCCCTAAATCAAGGTATGTGGCCTTTGCATAACAAAGTGATAGCCATGCTTAGGCAGGAAGGGCTTCTGATGACACCTGCAAGCACGAGGAGGCTAAGCCACTCCTTACCCCCCCCCCCGAGGCTGTCTTGGCCCTCTAGCCCTTGTGGACTTAGCTTCGCCACTCTTAACACCCGTTCACTGCAGAAACACTGCCTTGAGGTCTTTTCGCTCCTCCAAGAGGATAACCTGGACATTCTGGGTGTCACTGAAACTTGGTTGGAAGAGTCCTCTACCCCGGACCTGGTTGCTACGCTCCCACCGAACTATGCGGCTCTCTATCATAATAGACCCGGCAGTTCTAGAGGAGGAGGCGTTGCAATGCTCTATAATGGTCTATTAAAGACAGAAACTCTCTGTTCTGAAAGCTTGGAGGGTGCGGATGTACTGGGGGTCAAGTTTTGTTCCCCCTTGGACTGCCTAGTAATTCTATTAGTGTATCGCCCACCACGTACGCCGCCCAGGTTCATGGAACTCTTTCTGGAATTAGTCCACGATCTTCGCTCACGCTACCTAAGGTTGGTGGTGATGGGGGATTTTAACTTTCACTGGGAGCAAACTCCCAAAGATAGCCAGGCAAAACAGCTAGATGAGGCATTGACCTCCTTAGAACTCTGCCAACTTGTGGATGGGCCCACGCATGAGAAGGGCCACACATTGGATCTGGTCTGGTCGTCTCACCCGCTGACCTGCCCTATAGCTACCACTCCCTGCTCTTGGTCAGACCATTATCTAATCCATGGCCGAATCACTTGCATCAACCTAAAAGTAAATCCTCTTCCAGAGTGGAAAATACTGCGAAGTTGGAACAGGATCAGATTAGATGATCTGGTAACCACCCTACGATCTTCTGCTCCATCAATGACTTTACAAGGGGATCTCGATGGCACCAGTTCCTCTCTATCGACAAGGCTTAGGAATGCCATTGATGTGGTAGCCCCAGCACGTAGAGTAAGAACTAGGGACAAAGGGGCACCCTGGTTTAATGATGGCCTCAGGAATTTGAAACAAATCCTTCGCCAATGTGAGAGAGCCTGGCGAAAAGCGTATGAACCCGGCGCCCGGACAGAATATGTATCAATGTTGGCCTCCTATAAGAAGGCTATTCTGTCAAGGAAAGCAGAATACTTCGAAGCTAGGATTGCTGTAGCAACTAATCCTCAGAAGGAGACTTTCCGGATCTTGAATGAGTTAAGAAAGTATAAGGGACAGATGCCTTCTTTCTGTCAGGATGACTGTAATAAATTCCAGTCCTTTTTTACTAAAAAAATAGAGGACCTCCTGATGGAAATTCATCGCACCCCGACCTTTCCCTGCTTTACAGGATTCACCTGCCCATCTCCCTCATTTTCGGACCCTCTAATCTCTCTGCCATTACTCACGAATGATTCACTGTCACTCTTAATGGGCCGGGTGAAATCAGGCTCACCGGCAGACCCTTGCCCGCCAAAGATCTTTAAGATGGCCCTCCCCGGAATCGACAGCGAGGTGCTCTCGCTGCTCAACCGGTCCCTGGAAGCAGGGCTTGTCCCTGCTAGCTTTAAGGAGGCCCGGGTTATCCCGCTCCTAAAAAAACCTGGGGCAGACATCAAGAATCTAAAAAATTTCAGGCCAATCTCGCAGCTACCTTTCCTTGCTAAAGTACTAGAACAGCATGTACTTCATTCCTTCTCATGCCATCTTGAAAACAATCACCTCCTTGAATTTAACCAGGCAGGGTTTAGGGCTCACCACAGCACGGAACTGGTTATGCTATCCGTGCTGGATGAACTAAGACTAAGGGCCGATAAGAAAAAGCCTTGTGCTCTGGTTTTACTGGACCTGTCCGCGGCATTTGATACGGTCAATCATGATCAATTACTGTCGCGGATCTCGGATCTGGGAATCCAGGGCACGGCCCTGGCCTGGCTTTCATCCTTTCTTAAGGATCGTTCACAGAGAGTTCAGCTAGCTGATCTGGTGTCCGACCTTGGCACACTTTCATGTGGGGTACCTCAGGGCTCGGCACTGTCACCCCTCCTTTTCAATGCCTATCTTCAGCCCTTGATATCAGCACTAAACATGATGGAGTGCAGGATCTTTAACTATGCCGACGATACCCAAATCATTATCCAGATTGATAGCTCGCCGACGGCCCATCTAAGGATGCAAAATATCTTAAAATTCACCGTTAACTGGATGACGGCCAACTCCCTTAAAATTAATCCAGACAAGACTGAGGTACTGGCCGTCACCACAGCATCCAATCCATGGAATGATCTTTTTTGGCCACAAGAACTTGGCCCTTTTCCGGAACCGGCCGGTGCCGTGAAAAGTTTGGGCATCAAAATTGATGCCAAGCTCTCCATGTTACAACAGGTGTCGGCAGTAGTGGGAACCTGTGTTGGCCTGCTAAGGCAGTTGCGGAAACTAGCCCCACTTCTCACCTTTGCTACACTTAGACGGGCAGTCTCTGCAATGATACTGTCGCGCCTGGATTATGGTAACTCTCTGTATATTGGTCTGCCGCAACAACTGTTGGCCAGACTTCAGGTTGTTATGAACGACGCGGCTAGATTAATTTTCAGAAAGCCGAGACGAGTTCATGCCACTTCTCTACTACATGAGCTACATTGGCTCCCGGTAAGGCAGAGAATAAAGTTCAAAGGTCTCTGCATTGCCCATAAAACCATGTATGGCCAAGCCCCAAGCTATATTAAAGACCGCCTAGCTAACTATGTCCCGAGTAGGGTGCTTCAGTCAGCTGAGGCCTGCCTGCTGGTTTTCCCCCGCTTTAACTTGTCTTCTGTTGGAGGAAGAGCCTTCTCAGCATCAATACCTCGGCTGTGGAACAGTCTCCCGGTAAATTTACGCAAGGAACTGTACCTACTCCCCTTTAGAAAGAAGCTGAAGACAGTACTTTTCCTAGAAACCTGGGGCACCATTTAACATCTGCCACTCCCCCACTAACTAGGATGTGTGTCCCTCTGGTAGCGCTTAGAGACCTGTTGGTGATAACGCGCTCGATAAATGTAAATTACAATTACAATTACAATCTTCAGAAGAACGTAACACGTCTGGTCTACTTGAACTTGCAATTCAGCCCATTTTTCACTTCACACTGGTGTATTTCTGAAGATTTGAAAATTGGATAGTTTTCTTTTGGTTTATGGAGTGAACTTATATTTGTTGGTTTAGATAATTTCTTTGTTTTGTTGTGCGCTTTTCTTAGTCTTTTTCTTGCTCTTTTAGTTAGCTCTTTTTGTATTGGTTTGGATGATAAGGCTGTATTAATAGTAATATGGGTATCTTCGTCAGCTTGTGCTGATGACTCTATGGGTTCATTATATTCAATGAGATCAGTAGGTTCTTGTAGACCACTTAATATACTTCGTTCCCCTACTAAATTATTTTCCCTGCTTTGATCTTCCTTTCTTGATCGTATTATGCTCAGTCGCTGGTCTTGGGACTTGTGGGAACCTTTTTTATTGTTCTTTATCTTATTTCCAATCCCATTCTTATCCAATATTTTCGTAGTTTGACTAGATGTTGGCACTGTCGGTGCTTTGATGGCATGGCACCCGCAGTGACCAATGACATGCTCTGCTATTCCTATTCACTCCTTTGTGTTCTGTACCGACATTGTCTTAACTTCTGTTACCAAAGAACTGACTATACTTGGTAACTCTGAGATTTTATCTAACATATGGGCACAAGTGCAAGTGATCAATTGATTATCTCTATCAGTCTGAGCCCTTACTACTAAATGTGTTAAATTAAGTAGTTTAGAGTCGATCCCGGCAACTTTGAGGGCTAGTGTGTTTAGTAAATCAACTTGGATATTCAATTTAGCTGAATGATAGTTAAGAGCATTAGTTATAGTATCCATAGTATTGAGCAGGCTACCCCAAACTCCTGTTTGGGGCTCTGTTGGATCCTCTATTACCCGTGTCCCAACAAGAAATTTTCATCATATTTAGCTAGTAATGACAGGTCGGCTGAATTAAGAGGATTGTTCACAGAGTCAGCTTGTTCAGCCTTTCTTTGTCCATTTGTAGTGGGTGCACTCTCAATATCGATTATCTCCGGGATCAAAGTCGGTTTAAGGTCATAAATAATAATCTCTGTTTCTGATATTGGGCTGAATGGATCTATTTCAGTTTTGATCTTAAGATCTTTGGGGCTTGAAAAAGCTTCCTCTATCAAATTTTGGCATCCCTCAGCTTTTTTAAAGTTCAACAGGGCAAATTTGGGTGGTCGTATAAGAGATGACAAAAACACTTAAATTTGGATCAATGCTGGATGATAAATTAATCACCGTATTGCTCTTATTTGGGCTGCAGTCCTGCTCCATTCTGTAAATTGTATCTACATTGTAGTCTGTTGCTGACTTTTTTGTCAGCCCAATTGATGCATTGGGGTAATTTTTGTTCCATTCACATGCCCACTAGAAGCACTTCTTGGCCAAATCACTTCTATTGGAGTGCTGGGGGCATGTACCTGCACTTTTACCGCCAGTGGGCAAAGGCCCATCTCCACAATAGAGGTTGCATGGTGGGCTTTGGGTAACTTGCAGGGACTCTTACCAGTGAATATAGGCTTGATTCCCGCTTCTTCTTTCTCTGGGAAAATTGCATCATTCATTTTTGTTATGTTCGTATTTATATAACTTAAATCTTGCGTTGTTTTAACTTAATCCTTTATTATTTGCACTCCAGAATCTGTAGTGCTTTCCCTGGTACCTTTCCTGGTATTTTCAAAAGTTTTGAAATATCCTGCGATGTTTGGCTGACAAGCCGCATTGTGAATATTTGGGAATTGTCCCACCGAGACATTTGCAGAGGAGATCGGAGATGGTATTATTGTATTAACTATTTCTCCTGCTGGGCTGCTTGGTCCACTGACTGGTATTCCTGCTCCATTTTTCCCCAATCGCTTCTTCCGTTGCTTTATTTGTAATTGATGCATTGTCCCACGCAGGCGGCCTGACCTCATAACTGTATTTTTAGTATGTTCACAGTGTTTGTCACGATTCTGGCCTGCTGGGCCACTGAACCCCTGGTCCGCTAGGCCACTGAATCTAACTTATCACTTGTCACTGATTACCTGAAGCGTTTTGACCCCCCCACAGCACTGCTGAAGTTGCTTGAAAAAATGGTGTTTGGGACCCTCGCCTTGGCCCCCTCAATGCTGTTACAGCTGAAAAGGGGGAACAAGGGATTGCGAGCGGATCTGGTCAGGCTAGGGGTTGGTAGATCTCACTGAGAGCGTAAATGATACCTCTTACTTGTGGGCCATTCTCCTCTCCTCCTCACCTCCGCCTCACCTTCGATGCGTCATTTTCAGACCGCCTTCTGGCCGCTTTATCTGACCTCGGTCTGGCCCGCAATTACTCCCTCCCGGGGGCACTCTGCGTGCAGGTTACTACCTTCAGAACGCCAAACGGAGGTCAGGCTCCTCACCACACTGCCTACCCACGGCTGCTATTGATAACCCCTAAGCCGCAAGCCACACCCAGTCTCCGCCACACCGGGCCGCCTCCGCGGATGGGGGACTGGGCCGACCAGTTGAAGTTGATTAGTTGCCTAATTGATTGAATGGCAACAGCAACAGCCTGGCCCTCGGCTTCGGTCACTACCTTACTGGGGCCCCGAGATGCCGGAAGGTTGGCTGAAAGGTTGGTAAAAGGTTGGTGAAAGTTGGATGTTGATGGTTTGTTGGTGGTTTGGTACTTGGTGGTTGGGGGTTTCTCTGCTCCTCCTCCTGCCCTAAAGGGCTGTGGGTCTGCTGCTGATGCTGTTGACCTGTCCACTTAGGTGAGTGGGGGTCCTCCAGGCGGCAGCAGACCGCACCTGAACCTAGTCGGGCCGCCTCCGCTGCTCGCCTGTAGCCCCCGCTCCGTGACTGCCAACTACGGACAGCTGCACTCTCCATGAACAGCCGTATTTGCCGTAATTGCAGCAGATGTTGGGGCCGATAGCAGTAGCGGGTGTCGGGTAGCGGGTGGCAGCCGTGCACAGGAACCCCAGAGGCCCAGCAAAGTCTTACGGGGCCGGGGACCAGAGAAGTGGGAAGTAGAGCAGATCACCAGCTCACTACCTCGACCGCTCCTTCGTCCTCACTCTGCATCTACGTCCTCACGTTGCACTCCTCTGCTCGCTCCTCTGCTCTCCCACTCCCTTTCTGAGACTTGCATATAACCGGGAGGCAGAAGCGCCAGCTGAGCGGTTGACGGCTCTGACTCCTCGCAAATATTTATTCATTTGCTAGTGGTTTAAAATATGCGCACAGTTGCATTTAATTTCTCTTTCGCATGCAACTTTTTACACAGGTATATTGTGGCAGCAATTTTGCAAGTCACAGTGGCTTGATAGTCGTGTGGAAGTACCCTGCCCTGCTATATATGAGTAGGAGCCTTGTGAATGAAAGCCAACCTGTGCTCTCTGCCAGTAGACGTGCGTTTTGTTTTTTGCAAACAGGTCGTTAAAGAAACTGATAAGAAAAAAGTTTGTAAAGTTGGTAAAATATTGTTTTTGGTAGGACAAAGCACCCAGTGTCTAGTTTCCTAGTTCTATGCGAAAGTAGGTGTATTAGGCCCAGTTGTTTTATTTGCATGCAAGGATTTCTAGTTCTGTTTAGCAAATTAAAAAAAAGCAGGACTACAACTCCCAGAATGCAAACAAAATGTATGGACTGTATGAGCTACATTGAACTGGGAAAATGGACTCTGGAGAGCCTGAAAGTCTCAAAATATAATACTGGTAAGATAGCTCAGGTAATTAATGCAGACTCCTCCTACATGGCAACATTTTTGAAGAGGAAAGTGGGAGATTTACAAAAAAGAATCGGGAGACTGTATTTCTCCCATCGACTTCTGTTGAGGTCAAAATCGGGCCTACTGTCATGTATGGGACTTGCAACTGTGCTGCTGCTGGATCGGATATAAGAAATGCAAATATACATTTTTTCCCTTGCAAGGAGCACAGATAAATCCAGTGGCGTAGCTAGATCTTTTGACGCCAGTGATGGTCGGGCATTTGCGGCCTGCGACAGGCGCAGGTGAGAGCAGGGGAGAAGGGTGGGTTGGCAACGATGCCTGCGTTTTCCGCACGCGACGGCTGTAGCTGGGGGGTGGTGTGGTGTCTGCCACCCCCAAAACTCGTGCTGCCGGGGCGGACCGCTCTCCCCCATCCCTTGCTACGCTGCTGGATAAATCCTATGGAAGGCAGAGAGAGTGTGACAAAGGAGCAGGTGAGTCACACAAGACACGTCCCTGTAGCCAGAAGCCTGCAGAGGAATCAGGTTTTTGGATGTAGGAATCAGGAGGCAGGAGAAAAGCCTTGAAATCGGTAGTCTCCCACCTGAATCAGGAGGGTTGGCATGTATGCAGACCTGTAGTCACAGTGAGTGTCAGACCATACATCCCAATAGACCCAATTCAGGCGGGAGACTCCCAATTTGCAAAGCAAAAATTGCTTTATTGCGGCTGTCTCCAGCCTGAAATTGTCTCTGCTTCAATAGAAGTCAATGGGGGAAATACGTTCTCCCGATTATTTGTGTTAAATCTCTCACTTTCTGCTTCTAAAATGTTGGCATGTATGTGTCAGACAGCATAGGTGCCAAGTTTCTCAGGTTCGTGCGTGATGCGATTCTACAGTCCAGGTTCTTTCTTTGAATCCTGGGACTTGTAGTCATTTTTAGGTCGAGCGTAAGCGGACAACCTCTTGTATACTTTAGTATACATCTCTGTGGACCTAAAGCCATCCCCCTGCTTCTCATGTGTTTGTTTCAATGTTCTTTAAAAAAAATACTTGCTTGCTAGTGGCCAGTCCTGCCTCTTTGTCCCTCCTTTTTCCTTGCAGGAGCAGGGACTAATTACAATATCATTACGCTTTGTTCTGTTTATCTGATTGTGGGGGGACTATTTTTTTTCACCTCGTGTTACACTATGGGTGCTCAGGCCCATAGGTAGCTGTTTACATTTTATTGCAACATTCATCCCTCCCAGTTCCTTGCATGTGGAGACATTCTTTTGTATTCTTCACAAAGGCAGCATCCAGGCTGGCTTGGAATGCGAGCAATTAATTATTATGGCTTTAAGTCTTCCCCCTTTAATGTCCTCCTTGCATGGCCATAGCTGGAAAAGACCAACTGCTCTGCTCCGATCGGAGCTGCTGGACGGGGATGCTCTGCTGCTTGGTGACTGCAGGTACGATGTTTGTAGCAGCATGATCCTGACCCATTAGCCTGCAATTAAAAACACCAAAAATGCAACTCACAGTTTATTTAGACAAATATTTCCTGTGAAAAACGAGAAACAGGTACAAAAACACTTCCACGGCAGCTCTGGGCCCCACAAGGCTTTAACTGGCATTGCCTGTTTAACGGGTCCCTTGAAACAGCCCTGGCTCTTTTCGTCTTGTCCTTCCTGTCTTCCCTTCCCGCACTGATACCAGCTCCGAAGCCAGCAGCAGCCAGCCATGCCTTCAAGCTACTGCAGCTCTAATTCATGTAAAACATTAAATCACTACTTAAAAACAGTACATTGTTTTAGTTCCATTAAATTCAACGCTTCAAATAATACTTTAATATGCATGCTGCTGGTGTTCTTTCCTCCCCTCCAGGACCGGTGCATTAGCACCACCTGGTACTGTGCTTGACTGCCGGCTGAGGGGTTCAAAGTCTCCCCTTGTCGGTTTAGGACTAAGGCCAAAATGTTTCCTTCTCCTGGACGAATGTCCCCTATAAATGTGCATTTTAATGTACTACATTAAATAAATGCAGCACAAGAACGCAAGAGCGGCACAGGGCAGTGCGACTGGTGCCACCTCACTGGGTACTGACTTCAAGGGGGCCGTGTTTGCAAGTTGATTTTGCTTTTAAAAGCACTCACTGCCATGCTCCCTCCCTCCAGCAAATTCCAGACAACAATGAAAATGTCAATATAACTCCGGTGATTAATGTTCTTGCTGAAGAGATCGGAGTTTTGTCTAGTGGAAGTTTCGACTCATCGTAACATAGCACAGAGGGTTAATATGCATGCTGCAAAGAACGTGTCCAAGCCACATCACAAAGTACATATGATGTAATAGGTCGGAGGGTTACTGCTTGTGTGAGAGAGATCCTTTTGTTACTTGCAGTTTATAGGTTAAAATCCTATTATAGAACAGTGAGCTATTAACTTTCATGGTGGAACTTCATGCACACTGCAAAGCATAGATTAGAGCATATATTAATGTTGCAAAAAAGGGTTCACCTGGGTAGAAATCGTTTTTTTTAATTTAAGAGAACCGCCAACTATGGTGCTCCGTTTTCAATTTTGAATTTGTGCTTTTCCAGCCCAAGCACTCTTTAACAATGCTGCTTACCAATATGCATGCCTTGTGACTCCTACACCCTGTAGTCCTCTGTCTTATGTAACATTTCCTATACACTGATTTACACTCGTTTGGTTGATTGTCGATGTATGTGTGTGTGTGATGCAGAGTGCTCTGACACCCTACACTGGTATGAGTGGCACTATACAACTAATTAAATGCATCTGAAAGTTAGTGGTTATGGAGCCTTAAGGGGCATTGTTAAAAGGTGGTGGTGAGGGAATCCGTGACGGAGGTGGTCACACCTCCACCATTGATAGGGGGGTGCCAATAAACATTGTCGCACCAGGCGCCACCAGCGCTAAAGCCGGCCCTGCAAGAAGGTCTTTTGAATTCTTATACACATTTATTCATCGTGCGTCATTTCTGGGTGCTCCTGTGCTTCTCTATCATCGCTCATCGTGTGGACCAGCTGGGTGTTGAAGGTTTCATCTTTTTATTGTTTATTGGTGCTGTCTGCTCCTGAAAGAGAAGATGTGTGGTAGAGTGGCGAGATTGAAGATACTATTTTTTTTCCTTTTACCTTGTCAGACTTAATTCAAATACCTAGCACACTTGTTTTTAGTGTAAGCATTTGTTTAAAACCCTTCTCTACAAAATGTCTTATTTTCATTTGCTGCTGATACTCACTGTGCCTCCCGTTGGCAATCTTTGACTTAAACGTTTTGATTATTGATTTTTCCCCCACACATAAATACATGGCACCATTTTCCAGCACTACTAATTCCTCTTCCCCCTTTTTCCTCATAACTCCCCTCCCCTTCTGTTACCTAGTCAAATGTCCCTCTCCTTTCTAGCTCGTAACTGAATAGCATGTGACTTTTGGCCAGAGCTGTGAACTTGAGAACTGGGGAACCAAGTTTATTCTGGCGTGGGCTCAACATCCTGTGATTCTGGACAAATATCTTCCCTGTGCTTAAAAACATGAATGTGAATTTATGTAATGGTGCTAATGTAAAGTGTCAATCAATCAATCAATCAATCAGGGGTTTGTTAAAGCGCGACTACTCACCCGTAAGGGTCTCGAGGCGCTAGGGGTGGGGGGTGGGGGTGCAGGTTCTATCCATCAAGGAGGGGGTCTGTCGAAGAGCCAGGTTTTGAGGTTTCTTGCGAAGATGGGGAGCGATGTTGTCTGTCTGAGGTGGAGCGGAAGGGCGTTCCATGCTTTGGCCGCGAGGAAGGAGAAGGAGCGGCCTCCCGATCTGGTCTTTCTGGTGCGGGGGACCACGGCGTAGGAGAGCTGGGCTGATCGTAGGGTCCTTTGGGGTGCGTGGAATTTGAGTCGGCTGTTCAGGTATGCTGGTCCGGTGCCGTGGAGGGCCTTGTGAGGGTGGGTGAGCATCTTGAAGGTGATTCTCGCCTCGACAGGGAGCCAGTGGAGTGTGCGCAGGTGCTGGGAGATGTGGCAGTGTTTTGGCAGGTTGAGGACCAGTCTTGCGGCGGCGTTCTGGATGTTCTGTAGCTTGCGGGTGAGGTTTTTGTTTATTCCGGCGTAGAGTGCGTTGCCATAGTCGAGTCTGCTGGTGACCAGGGCGTGAGTGACGGTCTTTCGGTGTTCGAGGGGGATCCATTTGAAGGTCTTACGAAGGAGGCGGAGGGTGTGGAAGCAGGAAGACGAGACAGAGTTGATCTGGCGGTCCATTTTGAGCTCAGAGTCCAGGATGATTCCCAGGTTGCGTGCGTGGTCCGTGGGGGTTGGCGGGTTTCAAGGGCGGGGGGCCACCAGGTGTCGCTCCAGGCATCGGGGTTTGGGCCCATGATGAGTACTTCTGTTTTGTTGGTGTTTAGTTGTAGGCAGCTGTTTTTCATCCATTTGGCGACGGCTTCCATGCCTTCTCGAAAGTTGCGTCTGGCGGTGTATAGCTATACATAACTGGAAAAATAAATTAATAAACTACCCTGCAGTGCTTAATTTGTAAAAAAGTGCCAGGGCTCTCGTCAGGAGGCCACTGCAGCTTGCCCCACACATTGCCCCTGCCATGCTGCCAATGACAGAAACAACACAACTACGAACCATCACACTCCTACAAGTGTGACGTTTTGGACTATTTCATGCCCCAAAGCTATAAGAATGGCTTGGGCAGCAGAAAATAGTCATTTTTAATTCTAAATTGAATTAATAATTGACTGTTGTTGTGGTCATCTCTAAATTACCAAGACAGCGCCACCTTGTGGCAGACTGCACAAGCGCCGGTGTTGACAATTAAGTGCCGGTGCCGAGCACCGGAAACCACCGGCTCAAATTAAGCACTGCTACCCTCCTTTCTTCAGCTAAAACCTTCCAGGCTCCATCTTTCCTAGGCTAAGTTTTCTTTTTTCTACGATTTCCTTCTCCTTTCTGTACTCCTTTAATGTACTGCGTAAGTATTGAACTCCATATAATACACTTCCCTTTGTACCCCCACCACTGTGTTTCGGACCTGTAGTTTTGTTTTAAGGTTGATAAATATGGGATAAAAATTCCAGCATGCAAATGTCAATTTTAGGACCAGTAAACGTGAACTTTACACTGGCTCAAAAAAGACTCTGGTGCACTTTGTTTAACGCTTACACAAAGCATCCATATTCTGCTCTGCCCTAATTTCAGTAGCCTGTCCTAAACTGGTCTTTGCAGGACTGTTCTACAATCAAAGCAAGTATCCTGATGAGGCCCTGGGGGTGGGCAGCAGTTCAGCTGAAGAAAAATATATCGTGTCATCCCTTTCCTGGGTGTGGCTTTGTTATTGCACCGGTGTCACTTTACAGACCCAGCTTCTTGCACCAGGACTCTCTTCTCTATAGCAGTTCTGCACTTCTTCCCTGCAGCGCCACCCATCATCCACATCCATTCGAGACACATGCGCACGGTCTCCCACCTTCACTCACAGGGGAAGTGCCTCATAGGGTGGTACTAATGCCAGTGCTTATGCCCGTCATTACACAAAGGAGTAACGGCGCATCAGATGTGGGTGCTGCATCTGCCTGGGGAACACTTACCATCTAGCCATGCAATGCTGAAACACATTAACATTCACAAAGCTAATAGATCTCACATTGCCGAGATCTATTGGCTTTGCCAATGCCTGGAGGGAGCTCAGCAGGTACTGACCATCCGCTATGGTTTGTGGGATTCCCATTGCAAATTGCGTTTAGAAGCAGAGATGTGCAGAGCCCTAGGACCATTAGCAACCAAAGCAGCACCCCATATTGTTCAAGCCCCCGTACAATTCATTGACACAAACGTCACTGGGGGTTAACCCTGCATGTTTTCATTTTGATATTCGGACAAGTCTTTCCATATTATTATTAGGTTTTGTAATTTTTTGCGCAATGGAAGGCCGCCTTCCTTTGTAATTATTGTTGGAAAGTGGGTTATTGGTAGGGGCAAATGTAGGTCTGCCACTGGCAATAAGGCCACTAACACATGATAGGACTCAGCATAGGTCTTAGAAAATTATTCCTATGCTCAACCCTTGGTAACGTGGCTGCGAGCAGACAGGCTTAACTTCAAAGACAGGTATGTAAAGCATTTAAAAACACCAATTCAGTAAATAATTAAGACACAACACAAAATAAAAATCCAACACCAATTTATAACAATAGGAAATATTTTTATCTTTAAAATGACACCAAAACGACAAAAATCCAATGTAGGGAACCGGAGATATGATTTTTCAAAGATTTAATAAAATATAGCACTTAGAAGTTTATAGCACCATATTGGGATACCTACTCGCGATAGACCGGGGCAAAGTCAAAGTTTCAGGCCGACCGCGATGGATCCCTAGGCGGCTACAGCTTGCGGCAGGTCCCGGTCGCAGTTTCTACCTTCACACTTAGAAACTTTTCTGGAGCTTTTTCTCGCGAGGCCCCTCGAAGCTCCCAGCCAGTCCGGATCCGGTGAGGGTTCGCCGGCTTGACTTGTGACGAGGTCCCGGTAAACTTCCCTGGATCGGACTTAGAAAATTTCTCAAGATCGCTTCAGCGGGGTAATCCAGAAATCCAGGCCGACACGCGATGGAAGACAGGCGGCTTGGCTCTCGCGGTTGCTCCCGGTCGACTTTTCTACGAGCGGACTTAGAAGCTTTTCTGGAGCTTTTTCTCGCGGGGTCTCTCGATGCTCCTCATGTAGCCGGATTCGGTGAGGGTTCGCCGACTTCAGATTTTCTCTAGTCCCGGTAAATCTCTGGAAGTCGATGCGATGGAGCTTTTAGCGGGACGAACCTGGTGGGCTTGGCAGGCTCGCGGTTGAAGGCAGGCGGCTTGGCTGACCAGGTTGAGTCGGTCCCTCTATGGAGCTTTTTTTCAAAGTTCCTCCAAAGTTCTCCAAACTTCTTGAACTTCTTCCTGAAGTTCCTCAAAGGGTCCCAAAGTGTCTCAAACTCACTCCAAGGGTCTGGAAGCTCCAAGATGGTCCTTGAAAGTTGAGGACTTCAGTTCCTACAATCCACTGGGACGTCACCCTTACAAATCCACTGGTAGTTCCCCAAGGTGCAGATTTAGTTGGTGATATTCCAGTTGAGCTCTTTTAACCTGTAGCTTTCAGGGAGTCCACTCTTTAGTTCTTTTCCAGCAAGGTAATCCACAGGGCTGCAGTTTCAGATGGTGCAGTTTTCAGAGGTCAGGCCTTAGAAATCTTTGCACAGCAAAATCTTCTCAGCAGGGCACTTCTTGCTTCAGTAAGTTTCAAGCAGCAGATCTGGAGGGCTCTGCCCCTCTCAGATACTTATTCAAAATTCTCTGGGTCAAGCAGCAGGTCATTCTTGACCAATGAGAGCAGGGTAACTCCTCAAGGTGATGACCACTTCCTGTAGAGTGTGGCATCATTTTGTCCCAGAGTGCATCAAATCTTCCAAATCCATAATGGCTGAATTTCCAGCAGAGAGGCAAGAGCTGGCTAAACACACCCCATGGGATGGCTTATCTCCCTGGACTCTCCCCCTACCATCTGCACATACCTTCCTTAAGCCCAGCCCTGACTCTGGGTCAAGAGTGTCAGAGTGAAACTGAAACCCAGGCCTCCCCTCTGCCTTTGAAGTACATGGTTTACGACTCCACCCCCTGGCCTGGCATTCCTATAGACCAGCACACTGCCCTCCCAGGACAGTTGGTAACCCCAGGGGATCTTTATCACCTCTTCAAAGCAGCCTGGCTAATCCACTTAACTCTGACCAATCAGGGCAGACCACTGGAAGGCTGAATTTGGACTTACAAACAAGAAAGTCTTATAACTTCTTGTTTGTACGCTTTAGGAGAAATTCAACAATATAATATTGTTGGATTTAGCATTACCATTCTGAGAAGTCTTTGAATGGTAGCTCTATCTCCTTTCTATCAGGAGTTATTATTTAATAACTCCCTGCCATGTTAGCCTATGTAACTGGGGATTTGCAATGGGAAAAATGACTTGGGCCAGTTTTCTAGCACCAGGGCTTATAAAAACATATTTTATAAGTATTTCCCTAGTTTCTACAGGACCCCCAACCCATGTGCAACTAGGGGAGACTTTAGGGGTTCTGAATCTGTAAAAATATTGCAGATCCTCACTTCACTGTGCTCCTAGCCTCAAAGTCGAATTTGGGCAGCACTTTAACACAATGTGGGGAGTGAAATGTGAAATTTCACTTTACCCAGGCATATAAAAACTCATTTTATAAGGGTGTACCTTATAGATAACTGACCCCCCACCCCTGGGATACCTAGGGAGACCCTGGGGTCCCTAATATGCCAAAACATTGTAGGCTTTCCATTTTTAAGTGCCCCAAACCCCAAAGTCGAATTTGGGCACATTTTGCTTTTAAAAGCATTCCTGGCACCCAGGGCTGCTTTTAAACTGACCCCAGGCTTCAGCATTGCACCCATGCAAGTGCAGAAAAGCTGCTGGCCTCTAAACTGCCATCCCCCAGGATACTGGGGACTTCTAGGTAGTTTCAATCCCCTGCCCTATTATATACTAGGGGCTTATGGGGTAGGTCATGCCAATTACAGGGGTACCCCACCATACCATAGTATACCCTAGTGTATGTTGGGTGTCTTAACTGTATTCTAATGTGTTCCTTTCAGCTTGGCACTGGCCCTGGGCCTAGTTAGACAGAGCCCAGGGTCAGTCAGAGTCAGTTACCACCAGTTCCAGTCAGCAAAAAGTTGGGGGGTGCCCAGGGCACAGGATGACTTTACAACATAGCCCCCTCCCCAAACGAAAGGTGAGGGGTTACTAACCTACACCCTGGTAGTCCTCCTCAGCTAAGTGGAAAAACCTGGAAAGTCCATCTGCATTTGCTTGGGCAACCCCAGATCTGTGTTCCACTGTAAAGTCCATTCCCTGTAGGGAAATGGACCACCTTAACAGCTTGGGATTCTCCCCTCTCATCTGCATGAGCCATCTGAGAGGCCTGTGGTCAGTTTGAACACGAAAGTGAGTCCCAAACAAATATGGTCTCAACTTTTTCAGGGACCACACCACAGCAAAAGCCTCTCTCTCAATGGCACTCCACCTCTGCTCTCTGGGAAGAAGCATCCTGCTAATAAAGGCAACTGGCTGATCAAGGCCCCCTTCATTTAGCTGTGACAACACTGCCCCAATCCCTTGCTCTGAAGCATCTGTCTGAACTACAAATTCTTTTGTGTAGTCAGGGGCCAGTAACAGTGGTGCTGAACACATAGCAGCTTTCAGAGTGTCAAAAGCCTTCTGACACTCTGGGGTCCAAATCACCTTCTTGGGCCTCTTTTTAGAAGTCAGTTCTGTTAGGGGCCCCACAATGGTCCCATAATTTTGAACAAACCTTCTATAGTACCCTGTCAGTCCAAGGAATGCCCTGACCTGAGTCTGGGTAACAGGTGCTGTCCAATCCAAAATAGTTTGGATTTTAGCTTGGAGAGGCTGTACATGGCCCCCACCTACCAGGTGGCCCAGGTACACCACAGAACTCTGCCCTATTTGGCACTTGCTTGCCTTAATAGTCAGGCCTGCCTGCTGCATGGCCTGAAGCACTTCCCTTAGGTGGCTTAAGTGATCCCCCCAGGTAGAACTGTATACAGCTATATCATCCAGGTAAGCTGCACTGAACTGTTCCAACCCAGACAAGACCCTGTTCACCAACCTTTGGAAGGTGGCAGGTGCATTCTTTAAGCCAAAGGGCATTACCTTGAACTGATAATGTCCCTCTGGTGTGGAGAATGCTGACCTCTCATTTGCTCCATCAGTGAGGGCAATCTGCCAGTACCCTGAAGTCAAAGCAAAAGTACTCAGGTACTTAGCAGCCCCTAACCTGTCAATGAGCTCATCAGCTCTAGGTATAGGGTGAGCGTCAGTCTTTGTGACTGCATTCAATCCTCTGTAGTCCACACAGAACCTTAACTCCTTGGGTCCCCCCTGAGGATTAGGTTTGGGTACCAGCACCACTGGACTGGCCCATGGACTCTCAGACGGTTCAATTACCCCCAATTCCAGCATCTTAGCAACCTCAGCTTTAATGCTGGCTCTGACATGGTCAGACAACTTGTACAGTTTATTTTTGACAGGTAGGCTGTCACCAGTGTCAATGTGGTGCACACACCACTCAGTGATGCCTGGGGTCAAAGAGAACAGGCCAGCAAACTGCTCCAGCACTTGCTTACAGTCTCTGTGCTGCTGGTCTGTCAACTTGGGAGAGAGTATCACCCCTCCACTGACCCATCTTGCACATTAGTGGAGAGGAGGTCGGGCACAGGCTCAGTTTCCTCCTCCACACCCTCATCAGTGACCAGTAACATGGTCATGTCTGCCCTGTCATGGTGGGGTTTCAATCTATTCACATGCAGGACCCTATGAGGGTTCCTGGGGGTGCCAAGGTCAACCAAATAGGTAACCTCACCCTTCCTTTCTAAGATTGGATAGGGCCCGCTCCACTTGTCATGGAGGGCCCTGGGAGCCACAGGCTCCAACACCCCCACCAATTGTCCTGGAGTATACTCAGGCATAGTAGACTTTTGATCATACCAGTGCTTCATGAGCTCCTGGCTGGCCTCCAGTTTCCTGTTTGCCTTGTACATGTACTCTGCCATTCTAGATCTCAGGCCTAGCACATAATCAAGCACATTGTCCTTAGCTTCTTTAAGAGGCTTCTCTATAGACTCTCTCAGCAGGCTCAATGGCCCCCTCACTGGGTGTCCAAACACCAACTCAAAGGGACTGAAACCAACCCCTTTCTGAGGCACCTCCCTGTAGGCAAACAGTAAGCATGGGAGGAGAACATCCCATCTCCTCCTGAGTTTCTCTGACAACCCATTTATCATGCCCTTCAGGGTTTTGTTGAATCTCTTAACAAGACCATTTGCTTGTGGGTGATAGGGGGTGGTGAACTTGTAGTTGACACCACACTCATCCCACATAGCAGTCAGATAGCTGGACAGGAAGTTCGTGCCCCTATCTGACACCACCTCTTTTGGAAAACCCACTCTGGTGAACACACCAAGTAGTGCTCTAGCCACTGCAGGAGCATAAGAGGTATGGCTTCAGGGTATCTAGTGGCATGGTCAACTACCACTAAGATATACCTATTCCCTGATGCAGTAGGTGGGTCCAGGGGACCAACAATGTCCATCCCCACCTTTTCAAAAGGAACCCCAACCACTGGCAGTGGTATTAGGGGAGCCTTTGTCTTGCCCCCTGCCTTGCCACTGGCCTGACAGGTGACACAGGAGCTGCAAAACTCCTTTACCTTTTCAGACATATGGGGCCAGTAGAAATGGTTCACCAACCGGTTCCATGTCTTTGTCTGTCCCAAATGTCCTGCCAAGGGGATATCATGACCCAAAGTCAGGATGAATTCTCTGTACCTCTGGGGCACCACCAACCTCCTGGTGGCCCCCTCCTTGAGGTTTCTGGCCTCAGTATAAAGCAGTCCATCTTCCCAGTAGAGTCTGTGAAACCCACTGTCATCCCCTTCCTCTTGCTTAGAAGCAATCCGCCTCAAGCTCTCAAGGGTGGGACAGTCACGCTGTCCCTGACTGAACTCCTCTCTGGAGGGTCCACCTGCTCCTGTCAGTTCTGCCAAATCTGACAGCTCTGGCAGGGATGGAGTCCCTCCCTCAGAAGCCAGATCCTCCCCATCAGGGTTAGATTCTTCCTGCACCTCTGGAGTTCCCTGGGCTGGCTCACCAGGCCCAGTGCCCTTGTCCTTGGATGCTTGGCCCTTTGTTCCAGGGTCCAAGTGTCCAGCCCCTCCCTTCTGGCTAGTCTGTGACCTAGTCACAGCACATACCCACTCAGGGAGCTCCAATATTTTCATATGGAGTCCTCTCTCCACCTCTGACCACACAGAGGCTTCAAGATCATTGCCCAGTAAACACTGGACTGGGAGCACCTTTGACACAGCTACCTTCATAGGGCCTGTCACACCTCCCCATTCCAAATCCACCACAGCCATAGGATGGAGTTTGGTGGTGCTGTCTGCATAAGTCACCTGGTGAAACTCACCAGGTAACAAACTCTCTGGGGGCACCAGCTCATCTAGGACCATAGTTACACTAGCCCCAGTGTCTCTGATAGCCTCAACCTCAGTCCCATTCACTTTAGGCCTCTGCCTGTACTTATCCATGTTTGGAGGTAAGGCAGTAAGGGTTGCAATATTCACCCCACCCAGGGACACTAAGGTTGCTTGCCCCACCTGATTACCCCTCTCTGGGACAGCACTCTCCATCCCTACACTTACACTGGCAATCCCTGTGGATGGCCCCTTAGGGGGGAGCTTCTTGGCGCAGACAGCATCTCCCTGTTTGTGCCCTGGCTGTTGACAGTCATAGCACTTACCCACCTTGGAGGGATCAAAGAACCTACCAGGCTTTCCCTGAAACCCCTTCCCTTTGAATTTGGGTTGGCTCGGGGCCCCCCCCTCCTTGTGCAGGTTTTTGTGGGTCTTTGGAGGACTCCTTAGGTTTTTGACCTTCATTTCCCTGGGCTTTCCCTTGGGAAGGGACCTGTCCTCCTTTCTTCTGGTCACCCCCTGGTGCTGAATGGAAACCCGGGTTCTCACCCACTCATCAGCTGACTCCCCCAACTCTCTGGGGTCTGTCAGCTTAGAGTCCACTAGATACTGGCGTAACTTCTCTTCTACACAATGAGTCAAAATGTGTTCTTTCAAAAACAAATTATACAATCCCTCATATGTGTCAACTTTGTTACCAACAATCCAGCCTTCCAGTGCCTTCACTGAAACGTCCACAAAGTCTACCCAAGACTTTGAACTCAATTTCTGGGTGCCTCTAAACTTCACCCTGTACTGTTCTGGAGTCAGACCAAATCTCTTGACTAAGCATGCCTTCATCTGCTGGTATGATTCTGCATCCTCTCCCTTCAGGGTCAGGAGCCTATCCCTCCCAGCTACTGGAATCAACTCCCACAGGAGTGCACCCCAATACCTAGAGTGGACCCTACTCATTTTAAGGGCCCTCTCAAAAGCTGCTAGCCACCTGTCAATGTCATCCCCCTCTGTGTACTTGGGCACTATGCCCTTGGGAAGTTTAGGTTCAAATCTGCCACCCCTGGACATCTCAGCATCTTCTTCACTTTCGCTGCCACCATTCCTCTTCTCCTCCTCCCTCTCCCATCTTCTCTTAGCCAATTCGAATTTCTCCTTCTCCAAGGCAATCAACTCTAATTGAGCCTGAAGCTGTCTCTCTGCAAGGGACAGTAGTGGTTCCTGAGTAAGGGACCCTACCCCACTCCCACCACCACCTTGATTCACTTGGCTAACACTAGTTAAAATGGAAGAGGCATCATCCTCAACCTCCTCTGGGAGGAGGTTGGGGGGGACACCCTCTATCCCCCCTTGTCTCTCCTCAGCTGCCCTAGCATAGACTTTTAGGGACTCAAGCAACCCTACCTTCCTAAGCTTCTTGCTAGTAGGCAGCCCCCTAAGCCTACACTGTTCCCTAAGATCAGCCATCTTAAACTGGGACAGTTTAGCCAGGTCTAGCTCCATGGTTCCCTAGTTTTGGGTCACAAAAAACTAGGCACAACAGACTTAGAACAATTTGGAAAAATCAAACAATGGATTAAAAACAGTTTAGTCCAAATTCCAAAAATCAAACTCAAAAGTTTTGTTCTAAGGCAATTTAGAGGATTTTTATAATCTTAAATCATTCATTCACTGAAAGGTGTACTTTTTAAACACAAGTCCACATCCACACCTGTTGGGATCTGGAGCTCGTGTGTGAGCTTGTGCTATGGGGATTCCATTCTGGAATGGGATGTTCCTCGGACGGCAGTTGCTGCCCGGGAGTCGCCTTGGAAGGACACAATAAATGAAGCACTTACTTGGGGTCTTGTGTACTTCATTTCATTGGCGACGAGTTGAGAGTTGTCCTGTCCTCGGCCTCCCGTGAACCTGCTGACTGGTATCCCGTGAACCGGCTGACTGGTATCCGTCCTACGTGGCTCCTCCTTCCCTGCTGTGGTGCTGCCCACGCTGACTGTTCCTCGTTGTTTGCTTCCCGTCGCTGGAGTTCCTGAGAGGTTAATCCTCCATTTCAGGTACTTTTGTCGTTGTTTGGCAGTGGGAGCGCGAAATCGTGGTGAGCTCCTCGTGCCTCCCCTGTACGTCGGGATGTACTGCGCATGACGCGCATCATCGTAGAATTTTGCCTGACTTGCCTGGCTCCGCTCCACGCTGCGTGATCCCTCCGTGTGCGGCCATTTTAGGCACTTCTCATCACGGCGTTGCCTGGCAACGGAGATATTCAACGTGGAGTTTTTCGTCGTGCCTTTGCTGATAGGCACAGCTGTAAATTCATACTTCCTCGAAGCAGGAAGCACCGTTGCACTCACCTAGTGCCTTCGCTGATAGGCACAGCTCTATTCACATTCTCTACCTGCCACTTTGTGAAGATTGCCTGTTGGTCTTCGCTGATGGGCACAGCTGGTGTAATGTTCTTCAGTTGTCACCCTAATTTTTTGTCGTGCCTTCGCTGATAGGCACAGCCCCTACAATATCTGAAAAGCCACATTTTGCGAGATTGTATTGATCTACTTACTATCTACATGGCCATACATTCCTAGTATTCAGGGATTGTAGTGTTGACGTTGGGCAGCAACTCACCCACGCCAAGTCATGGATCATATTACCGCACCTCCACCCTTTTTGCAAACTGCGGGTTCACCTCCTCTTCAGTGGGAACAGTGGAATGATACTTTTGACGCATATTTGGAGGCGATTGATGCTGAAACCTTCACTTCAAAAAAAAAGAAAGCGTTATTAATTTACAATTTAGGCACTGAGGGTAGGAGCATTTTGAAAACACTACCCTTAGAAATGGTAAGCACTTGTGTAAGTGGTGGTGATGATGGTGACTCCTTCATTGTTGACGATTATGCCTCCATTGTAAAAACTTTGAGCAAAAGATTTAGTCCCATAAGAAATGTTGTCCTTGAGCGCCACAAATTTCTACAACGCGCTCAAATTCCTGGTGAGTCCATCGACGATTTTGTCGCTGCTCTTAGAAGGTTAGCGGTTACTTGCAACTACAGGGAGTTTAGGGATGAAATCATTCGCGATCAATTAATTGAAAGGACGTCTAACAAGAAAATCCAAGAAAAGTTATTATCTTCAGATGATCCTGATTTAGAGACTGCACTCACGTTGGCCAAGAGTATCGAACATTCTCAATTCTGTGTAAAAGAAATGAGTTGTACAGCCTCATCTAGCGAAGTCAAATTGTTAAATGCCAAACCTATCGCTAAATCGTTGAAGGGGTCCAACACCAGTGTTGTGCGCCCGGCTACACATTTCCCCAAATCCAGAAGTGAACAAAGTGAAGTCATGTGTTTCCGTTGTGGGAGCAAATCCCACTTAGGAAATGCCAAGTTTTGTTTTGCTTTAAACCAAACGTGTTATAATTGTGGAAAAAGGGTCATTACTCTCGTATGTGTAAGGCTGTCACGGCTAAGAAAAATCCCTCACATGTAGTGAAAGCCATTGCAGAAGACCCGTTGGATTCCGATGATGAGCATTATGAATTGTTAATGTTGTCTCCCTCATTGCCACATACTGAAGGTGTTGTAGAACTATCTTCCTTGGGTGGGTCTCTGAAGAGGAAATCTCCTTCATGCAAAATCGGGGTAAATGGAGTTAGTCTTACTTTTCTTGCTGATTCTGGCTCTCCTTTTACCCTCATCAACATGAAGGATTTTAGTAAACTTGAGGGTCTTCAATTGCAACAGTCCAACATCAAGATCTTTGCGTATGGGGGTAAAAGAGTGGATGTGTTGGGAAAATTTGTAGGAAGTCTAGCTTTCGGTACTGATCTGACAAGGGGAACCGTGTTTGTAGTTGAAGAGGGGGCAAACCTGTTAGGGTGGGATGAGCAGGGGGCCCTTAACATTATACTGGACCCAAATCATCCCGATATGGTGGTGTCCCGTAACGCACTAATTCACTTTTACGATGCACCTTCTCCTGTTTCCTCCTGTGTCCCCACTGTTGCCCAAATAGCTAACGACAAGTGGATGCACATCTATCCTGATGTGTTCAAGAGCGAGCTTGGCAAACTTAAGGGTTTTCAACATCGCATCATACTCAAGGATGGCGCTAAAGCTGTTGCTCATAAGGTACGCAAGGTGCCCTTGAGTCTGCGGTGTGAACTTAAGCTTGAGTTGGAACGTCTCTGTGCTGCGGGGGTTATTGAACCTATTGAAGGTTCCGAATGGTTGGCTCCCATTGTATTAGCACGCAAATCCGACAAATCTCTGAGAATGTGTGTGGATTTGAGAGACCTCAACGCCAACATCTGGGTTGATCGTCAACCTCTTCCCAACATCCATGAAATGCTGGCTACGTTGGGCGGTGCCAAATTCTTTACCTCCCTTGACATTTCCTCAGCCTACCACCAGATTGAGTTGTGCAGGGAATCCCGTCATCTCACATCTTTCGTCACACCTGAAGGGGCTTATCGTTACATACGCATGCCTTTCGGTCTTGCCTCCGCTTCAGCTGTGTTCCAAAGATTGATGAACAACTTGTTTGAGGGCATTGCTGGTGTTGTGTTTTTTCAAGATGACATTCTGATATATGGGAAGACTGAGGCGGAACACGATGAGAGGGTTAAGCGTGTTCTAAGCATAGTCAGATCAAGTGGTTTAACTCTAAGGGTTGACAAGTGCAAATTTCTTCAAGAGGGTGTTGATTACCTTGGTCATCACATTTCACACAAGGGGGTTGAACCTAAGTTGAAGATCATTGAAGCCATTCAGGGTGCACCTACGCCTGCGAACAAAGACCAGCTTCGTTCTTATTTGGGGTTGGTGGAGTATTATTCCAAATTTGTCAGCAACTTTTCCAGCAAAACTGCTTCCATGCGTAATTTGTTAAAAAAGAATGTTAAATATGTGTGGGATGACGACTGTAATAACAACTTTCAGTCAATCAAACAAGAGATTGTACATGCTGGTCCGATCAAACTCTTTGACATCAATGATCGTTGCATCATTTCTACCGATGCAAGCAATGTTGGGCTAGGATCAGTTCTCATGCAAAAAAGGGGTGATGGTCGGGAAGAGACAATAGCTTTTGCTTCAAGAACATTAAGGGGTGCCGAAAGCACCTACTCGACCATCGAAAAAGAAGCTTTGGCCATGTGGTGGGGAGTCCAACACTTTAAATTTTTTTGTGGGGTAACGAATTTACTTTGAGAACGGATCATAAGCCCTTAGTTGATCTTTTTACCACTAAAGGTGGTGGCAGAGCAACGCCACGCATCTCCAAATGGCAATACAGATTAAGTGAGTTTTGCTATCGTCTCGAGTATGTGGCTGGAGCTAAGAATTATGTTGCTGATTGCTTGTCCAGATTACCACTTTCTTGTGATGAGGATGTGTTGGAGCATGACGATTTGGAAATAGTTTGTGCAGTCTGTTCCTTGGAGAACACTATTGGTGGTGCCCTTTCTGAACGAGAGTGGTTGGATGGTACTTCCGAGGATGCTGTGGTCTCTAGGGTCATCGACCTTTTAGCCGGATTATGGCCTAATGCGAAAGATTGCCCCTCTGAGCTGGTTCCGTATAGGAGAATTAGTGAAGAGTTGTCTGTAGTTGATAGAGTATTGAGGAGAGGTGGTTTGCTAGTGGTTCCCTTGCCCATGCGCAAAAGAATTTTGGATTTAGCTCATGAAGGTCATCCGGGAATTCGGGCTATGAAACGTAGGGTCAGACAGGATTTTTGGTGGCCCGCGTTAGATAAGGATGTTGAACATTATGTTCGCGACTGTTGTGTGTGTGTCACCAGTGACAAATCTCAAGTGACTCATCCTTCCCCTGTTGAACCGGTGGTGGTTAAAAACGCCCCATGGTCCAAATTAGCCTTTGATATTGCTGGTCCTTTCGGGCTCGTTGGAAGTTCTCCCAAATATGCATTGGTCCTTATTGACTACATGTCGAAATGGCCTGAAGTCCGATTTGTAGACAATGTCAATTCTATGTCCATCATCAATTTTTTTCATGATGTTTTTCTCAGGGAAGGTGTTCCTGAGGAATTGGTGTCAGATAATGGAACCCAGTTAGTCTCCAGTGAAATGCAGGCCTTTTTCAAAGACATTGGTGTAAAGCATATTTGCACGTCCCTATATCACCCCCGCAGCAACGGCTTAGTCGAGCGCTTCAACCGTGTCGTCAAAGAACACTTGCAGCTGGCCTTGGTCAATAGTTTGCATTGGCGGCGTGCTGTCAGTGACATGCTATGGGCTGTGAGGACCACCCCGCACATTAGCACTGGGATAGCTCCCTTTACCTTACTAAGGGGGAGAGTAGCGGGCTCTAAACTGAACAAAGAGTGGATGTCCAGGAGAGTGGTGGACATGGGGAAGTTGGCTGAGGTGGTTGATATCAGGGCTGCCACTCAAGCAAAGTATGATACTAGGCCTGGGAGTCGTAGTACCTTGTTTGTGAAGGTGGGTGATTGGGTAAGAATCAAGAGACCTGGTTTTATTCGCAAGGGCGAGTCTCGTTTTTTTGCTCCCAAGAGAGTGTCTGCGGTAAAAGATCATGTTGTGGTGTTGGAGAATGGGAAGGTTTGGAACAAAAGGGTTGTTTCCGTGGTACCCGAGTCTATGCTGGGTTATGTCAATAAGAAATTGGGTGTTCACTCTTCCTCTGTGGTAGTACCCACTGAGATTCATGGAAGGGAACGAGTTCTTTCTAGTCATGTTCCCGCAAGATGTGCATCCACAAGATTGAAATCCGTTCCTTCCAAATTTCAAGATTATATGATGTTGTAATCCCTTACCTTGTAAAAATTTCTGCCTTACATGGTTGTAGTATTATTGTGTAGTATTATTGTAGTAGAAGTTAGGTCTCTTGCTTTGCTATGTTTTTCTCCATTTTTTTTTCTTTATTTGCTCATCTCTTTGAATTTATTGTGTTTATTGTTTATTATTGTGAAGGAAGGGGGGTGTGTTGGGATCTGGAGCTCGTGTGTGAGCTCGTGCTATGGGGATTCCATTCTGGAATGGGATGTTCCTCGGACGGCAGTTGCTGCCCGGGAGTTGCCTTGGAAGGACACAATAAATGAAGCACTTACTTGGGGTCTTGTGTACTTAATTTCAACACCGCTGCCACCCAATGTTGGAAAGTGGGTTATTGGTAGGGGCAAATGTAGGTCTGCCACTGGCAATAAGGCTACTAACACATGATAGGACTCAGCATAGGTTTTAGAAAATTATTCCTATGCTCAACCCTTGGTAACGTGGCTGCGAGCAGACAGGCTTAACTTCAAAGACAGGTATGTAAAGCATTTAAAAACACCAATTCAGTAAATAATTAAGACACAACACATAATAAAAATCCAACACCAATTTATAAAAATAGGAAATATTTTTATCTTTAAAATGACACCAAAACGACAAAAATCCAATGTAGGGAACCGGAGATATGATTTTTCAAAGATTTAATAAAATATAGCACTTAGAAGTTTATAGCACCATATTGGGATACCTGCTCGCGATAGACCGGGGCAAAGTCAAAGTTTCAGGCCGACCGCGATGGATCCCTAGGCGGCTACAGCTTGCGGCAGGTCCTGGTCGCAGTTTCTACCTTCACACTTAGAAACTTTTCTGGAGCTTTTTCTCGCGAGGCCCCTCGAAGCTCCCAGCCAGTCCGGATCCGGTGAGGGTTCGCCGGCTTGACTTGTGACGAGGTCCCGGTAAACTTCCCTGGAGCGGACTTAGAACATTTCTCAAGATCTCTTCAGCGGGGCAATCCAGAAATCCAGGCCGACACGCGATGGAAGACAGGCGGCTTGGCTCTCGCGGTTGCTCCCGGTTGACTTTTCTACGAGCGGACTTAGAAGCTTTTCTGGAGCTTTTTCTCGCGGGGTCTCTCGATGCTCCTCATGTAGCCAGATCCGGTGAGGGTTCGCCGGCTTCAGATTTTCTCTAGTCCCGGTCAATCTCTGGAAGTCGATGCGATGGAGCTTTTAGCGGGACGAACCTGGTGGGCTTGGCCGGCTCGCGGTTGAAGGCAGGTGGCTTGGCTGACCAGGTTGAGTCGGTCCCTTTATGGAGCTTTTTTTCAAAGTTCCTCCAAAGTTCTCCAAACTTCTTGAACTTCTTCCTGAAGTTCCTCAAAGGGTCCCAAAGTGTCTCAAACTCACTCCAAGGGTCTGGAAGCTCCAAGATGGTCCTTGAAAGTTGAGGACTTCAGTTCCCACAATCCACTGGGACGTCTCCCTTACAAATCCACTGGTAGTTCCCCAAGGTGCAGATTTAGTTGGTGATGTTCCAGTTGAGCTCTTTTAACCTGTAGCTTTCAGGGAGTCCACTCTTTAGTTCTTTTCCAGCAAGGTAATCCACAGGGCTGCAGTTTCAGATGGTGCAGTTTTCAGAGGTCAGGCCTTAGAAATCTTTGCACAGCAAAATCTTCTCAGCAGGGCACTTCTTGCTTCAGTAAGTTTCAAGCAGCAGATCTGGAGGGCTCTGCCCCTCTCAGATACTTATTCAAAATTCTCTGGGTCAAGCAGCAGGTCATTCTTGACCAATGAGAGCAGGGTAACTCCTCAAGGTGATGACCACTTCCTGTAGAGTGTGGCATCATTTTGTCCCAGAGTGCATCAAATCTTCCAAATCCATAAATGCTGAATTTCCAGTAGAGAGGCAAGAGCTGGCTAAACACACCCCCTGGGATGGCTTATCTCCCTGGACTCTCCCCCTACCATCTGCACATACCTTCCTTAAGCCTAGCCCTGACTCTGGGTCAAGAGTGTCAGAGTGAAACTGAAACCCAGGCCTCCCCTCTGCCTTTGAAGTACATGGTTTACGACTCCACCCCCTGGCCTGGCATTCCTATAGACCAGCACACTGCCCTCCCAGGACAGTTGGTAACCCCAGGGGATCTTTATCACCTCTTCAAAGCAGCCTGGCTAATCCACTTAACTCTGACCAATCAGGGCAGGCCACTGGAAGGCTGAATTTGGACTTACAAACAAGAAAGTCTTATAACTTCTTGTATGAACACTTTAGGAGAAATTCAACAATATAATATTGTTGGATTTAGCATTACCATTCTGAGAAGTCTTTGAATGGTAGCTCTATCTCCTTTCTATCAGGAGTTATTATTTAATAACTTCCTGCCATGTTAGCCTATGTAACTGGGGATTTGCAATGGGAAAAATGACTTGGGCCAGTTTTCTAGCAACAGAGCTTATAAAAACATATTTTATAAGTATTTCCCTAGTTTCTACAGGACCCCCAACCCCTGTGCAACTAGGGGAGACTTTAGGGGTTCTGAATCTGTAAAAATATTGCAGATCCTCACTTCACTGTGCTCCTAGCCTCAAAGTCGAATTTGGGCAGCACTTTAACACAATGTGGGGAGTGAAATGTGAAATTTCACTTTACCCAGGCATATAAAAACTCATTTTATAAGGGTGTACCTTATAGATAACTGACCCCCCAACCCTGGGATACCTAGGGGAGACCCTGGTGGTCCCTAATATGCCAAAACATTGTAGGCTTTCCATTTTTAAGTGCCCCAACCCCCAAAGTCGAATTTGGGCACAATTTGCTTTTTAAAAGCAGTCCTGGCACCCAGGGCTGCTTTTAAACTGACCCCAGGCTTCAGCATTGCACCCATGCAAGTGCAGAAAAGCTGCTGGCCTCTAAACTGCCATGCCCCAGGATACTGGGGATTTCTAGGTAGTTTCAATCCCCTGCCCTATTATATACTAGGGGCTTATGGGGTAGGTCATGCCAATTACAGGGGTACCCCACCATACCATAGTATACCCTAGTGTATGTTGGGTGTCTTAACTGTATTCTAATGTGTTCCTTTCAGCTTGGCACTGGCCCTGGGCCTAGTTAGACAGAGCCCAGGGTCAGTCAGAGTCAGTTACCACCAGTTCCAGTCAGCAAAAAGTTGGGGGTGCCCAGGGCACAGGATGACTTTACAACATAGCCCCCCCAAACGAAAGGTGAGGGGTTACTAACCTACACCCTGGTAATCCTCCTCAGCTAAGTGGAAAAACCTGGAAAGTCCATCTGCATTTGCATGGGCAACCCCAGGTCTGTGTTCCACTGTAAAGTCCATTCCCTGTAGGGAAATGGACCACCTTAACAGCTTGGGATTCTCCCCTCTCATCTGCATGAGCCATCTGAGAGGCCTGTGGTCAGTTTGAACACGAAAGTGAGTCCCAAACAAATATGGTCTCAACTTTTTCAGGGACCACACCACAGCAAAAGCCTCTCTCTCAATGGCACTCCACCTCTGCTCTCTGGGAAGAAGCATCCTGCTAATAAAGGCAACTGGCTGATCAAGGCCCCCTTCATTTAGCTGTGACAACACTGCCCCAATCCCTTGCTCTGAAGCATCTGTCTGAACTAGAAATTCTTTTGTGTAGTCAGGGGCCAGTAACAGTGGTGCTGAACACATAGCAGCTTTCAGAGTGTCAAAAGCCTTCTGACACTCTGGGGTCCAAATCACCTTCTTGGGCCTCTTTTTAGAAGTCAGTTCTGTTAGGGGCCCCACAATGGTCCCATAATTTTGAACAAACATTCTATAGTACCCTGTCAGTCCAAGGAATGCCCTGACCTGAGTCTGGGTAACAGGTGCTGTCCAATCCAAAATAGTTTGGATTTTAGCTTGGAGAGGCTGTACATGGCCCCCACCTACCAGGTGGCCCAGGTACACCACAGAACTCTGCCCTATTTGGCACTTGCTTGCCTTAATAGTCAGGCCTGCCTGCTGCATGGCCTGAAGCACTTCCCTTAGGTGGCTTAAGTGATCCCCCCAGGTAGAACTGTATACAGCTATATCATCCAGGTAAGCTGCACTGAACTGTTCCAACCCAGACAAGACCCAGTTTACCAACCTTTGGAAGGTGGCAGGTGCATTCTTTAAGCCAAAGGGCATTACCTTGAACTGATAATGTCCCTCTGGTGTGGAGAATGCTGACCTCTCCTTTGCTCCATCAGTGAGGGCAATCTGCCAGTACCCTGAAGTCAAATCAAAAGTACTCAGGTACTTAGCAGCCCCTAACCTGTCAATGAGCTCATCAGCTCTAGGTATAGGGTGAGCGTCAGTCTTTGTGACTGCATTCAATCCTCTGTAGTCCACACAGAACCTTAACTCCTTGGGTCCCCCCTGAGGATTAGGTTTGGGTACCAGCACCACTGGACTGGCCCATGGACTCTCAGACGGTTCAATTGCCCCCAATTCCAGCATCTTAGCAACCTCAGCTTTAATGCTGGCTCTGACATGGTCAGACAACCTGTACAGTTTATTTTTGACAGGTAGGCTGTCACCAGTGTCAATGTGGTGCACACACCACTCAGTGATGCCTGGGGTCAAAGAGAACAGGCCAGCAAACTGCTCCAGCACTTGCTTACAGTCTCTGTGCTGCTGGTCTGTCAACTTGGGAGAGAGTATCACCCCCTCCACTGACCCATCTTGCACATTAGTGGAGAGGAGGTCGGGCACTGGCTCAGTTTCCTCCTCCACACCCTCATCAGTGACCAGTAACATGGTCATGTCTGCCCTGTCTTGGTGGGGTTTCAATCTATTCACATGCAGGACTCTATGAGGGTTCCTGGGGGTGCCAAGGTCAACCAAATAGGTAACCTCACCCTTCCTTTCTAAGATTGGATAGTGCCCGCTCCACTTGTCATGGAGGGCCCTGGGAGCCACAGGCTCCAACACCCACACCAATTGTCCTGGAGTATACTCAGGCATAGTAGACTTTTGATCATACCAGTGCTTCATGAGCTCCTGCTGGCCTCCAGTTTCCTGTTTGCCTTGTACATGTACTCTGCCATTCTAGATCTCAGGCCTAGCACATAATCAAGCACATTGTCCTTAGCTTCTTTAAGAGGCTTCTCTAAAGACTCTCTTAGCAGGCTCAATGGCCCCCTCACTGGGTGTCCAAACACCAACTCAAAGGGACTGAAACCAACCCCTTTCTGTGGCACCTCCCTGTAGGCAAACAGTAAGCATGGGAGGAGAACATCCCATCTCCTCCTGAGTTTCTCTGACAACCCATTTATCATGCCCTTCAGGGTTTTGTTGAATCTCTCAACAAGACCATTTGCTTGTGGGTGATAGGGGTGGTGAACTTGTAGTTGACACCACACTCATCCCACATAGCAGTCAGATAGCTGGACAGGAAGTTCGTGCCCCTATCTGACACCACCTCTTTGGAAAACCCACTCTGGTGAACACACCAAGTAGTGCTCTAGCCACTGCAGGAGCATAAGAGGTATGGCTTCAGGGTATCTAGTGGCATGGTCAACTACCACTAAGATATACCTATTCCCTGATGCAGTAGGTGGGTCCAGGGGACCAACAATGTCCATCCCCACCTTTTCAAAAGGAACCCCAACCACTGGCAGTGGTATTAGGGGAGCCTTTGTCTTGCCCCCTGCCTTGCCACTGGCCTGACAGGTGACACAGGAGCTGCAAAACTCCTTTACCTTTTCAGACATATGGGGCCAGTAGAAATGGTTCACCAACCGGTTCCGGGTTTTTGTCTGTCCCAAATGTCCTGCCAAGGGGATATCATGACCCAAAGTCAGGATGAACTCTCTGTACCTCTGGGGCACCACCAACCTCCTGGTGGCCCCCTCCTTGAGGTTTCTGGCCTCAGTATAAAGCAGTCCATCTTCCCAGTAGAGTCTGTGAAACCCACTGTCATCCCCTTCCTCTTGCTTAGAAGCAATCCGCCTCAAGCTCTCAAGGGTGGGACAGTCACGCTGTCCCTGACTGAACTCCTCTCTGGAGGGTCCACCTGCTCCTGTCAGTTCTGCCAAATCTGACAGCTCTGGCAGGGATGGAGTCCCTCTCTCAGAAGCCAGATCCTCCCCATCAGGGTTAGATTCTTCCTGCACCTCTGGAGTTCCCTGGGCTGGCTCACCAGACCCAGTGCCCTTGTCCTTGGATGCTTGGCCCTTTGTTCCAGGGTCCAAGTGTCCAGCCCCTCCCTTCTGGCTAGTCTGTGATCTAGTCACAGCACATACCCACTCAGGGAGCTCCAATATTTTCATATGGAGTCCTCTCTCCACCTCTGACCACACAGAGGCTTCAAGATCATTGCCCAGTAAACACTGGACTGGGAGCACCTTTGACACAGCTACCTTCATAGGGCCTGTCACACCTCCCCATTCCAAATCCACCACAGCCATAGGATGGAGTTTGGTGGTGCTGTCTGCATAAGTCACCTGGTGAAACTCACCAGGTAACAAACTCTCTGGGGGCACCAGCTCATCTAGGACCATAGTTACACTAGCCCCAGTGTCTCTGATAGCCTCAACCTCAGTCCCATTCACTTTAGGCCTCTGCCTGTACTTATCCATGTTTGGAGGTAAGGGAGTAAGGGTTGCAATATTCACCCCACCCAGGGGCACTAAGGTTGCTTGCCCCACCTGATTACCCCTCTCTGGGACAGCACTCTCCATCCCTACACTTACACTGGCAATCCCTGTGGATGGCCCCTTAGGGGGGAGCTTCTTGGCGCAGACAGCATCTCCCTGTTTGTGCCCTGGCTGTTGACAGTCATAGCACTTACCCACCTTGGAGGGATCAAAGAACCTACCAGGCTTTCCCTGAAACTCCTTCCCTTTGAATTTGGGTTGGCTCGGGGCCCCCCCTCCTTGTGCAGCTTTTTGTGGGTCTTTGGAGGACTCCTTAGGTTTTTGACCTTCATTTCCCTGGGCTTTCCCTTGGGAAGGGACCTGTCCTCCTTTCTTCTGGTCACCCCCCTGGTGCTGAATGGAAATCCGGGTTCTCACCCACTCATCAGCTGACTCCCCCAACTCTCTGGGGTCTGTCAGCTTAGAGTCCACTAGATACTGGCGTAACTTCTCTTCTACACAATGAGTCAAAATGTGTTGTTTCAAAAACAAATTATACAATCCCTCATATGTGTCAACTTTGTTACCAACAATCCAGCCTTCCAGTGCCTTCACTGAAACGTCCACAAAGTCTACCCAAGACTTTGAACTCAATTTTTGGGTGCCTCTAAACTTCACCCTGTACTGTTCTGGAGTCAGACCAAATCTCTTGACTAAGCATGCCTTCATCTGCTGGTATGATTCTGCATCCTCTCCCTTCAGGGTCAGGAGCCTATCCCTCCCAGCTACTGGAATCAACTCCCACAGGTGTGCACCCCAATACCTAGAGGGGACCCTACTCATTTTAAGGGCCCTCTCAAAAGCTGCTAGCCACCTGTCAATGTCATCCCCCTCTGTGTACTTGGGCACTATGCCCTTGGGAAGTTTAGGTTCAAATCTGCCACCCCTGGACATCTCAGCATCTTCTTCACTTTCGCTGCCACCATTCCTCTTCTCCTCCTCCCTCTCCCATCTTCTCTTAGCCAATTCAAATTTCTCCTTCTCCAAGGCAATCAACTCTAATTGAGCCTGAAGCTGTCTCTCTGCAAGGGACAGTAGTGGTTCCTGAGTAAGGGACCCTACCCCACTCCCACCCCCACCTTGATTCACTTGGCTAACACTAGTTAAAATGGAAGAGGCATCATCCTCAACCTCCTCTGGGAGGAGGTTGGGGGGGACACCCTCTATCCCTCCTTGTCTCTCCTCAGCTGCCCTAGCATAGACTTTTAGGGACTCAAGCAACCCTACCTTCCTAAGCTTCTTGCTAGTAGGCAGCCCCCTAAGCCTACACTGTTCCCTAAGATCAGCCATCTTAAACTGGGACAGTTTAGCCAGGTCCAGCTCCATGGTTCCCTAGTTTTGGGTCACAAAAAACTAGGCACAACAGACTTAGGACAATTTGGAAAAATCAAACAATGGATTAAAAACAGTTTAGTCCAAATTCCAAAAATCAAACTCAAAAGTTTTGTTCTAAGGCAATTTAGAGGATTTTTATAATCTTAAATCATTCATTCACTGAAAGGTGTACTTTTTAAACACAAGTCCACATCCACACCGCTGCCACCCAATGTTGGAAAGTGGGTTATTGGTAGGGGCAAATGTAGGTCTGCCACTGGCAATAAGGCTACTAACACATGATAGGACTCAGCATAGGTCTTAGAAAATTATTCCTATGCTCAACCCTTGGTAACGTGGCTGCGAGCAGACAGGCTTAACTTCAAAGACAGGTATGTAAAGCATTTAAAAACACCAATTCAGTAAATAATTAAGACACAACACATAATAAAAATCCAACACCAATTTATAAAAATAGGAAATAGTTTTATCTTTAAAATGACACCAAAATGACAAAAATCCAATGTAGGGAACCGGAGATATGATTTTTCAAAGATTTAATAAAATGTAGCACTTAGAAGTTTATAGCACCATATTGGGATACCTGCTCGCGATAGACCGGGGCAAAGTCAAAGTTTCAGGCCGACCGCGATGGATCCCTAGGCGGCTACAGCTTGCGGCAGGTCCTGGTCGCAGTTTCTACCTTCACACTTAGAAACTTTTCTGGAGCTTTTTCTCGCGAGGCCCCTCGAAGCTCCCAGCCAGTTCGGATCCGGTGAGGGTTCGCCGGCTTGACTTGTGACGAGGTCCCGGTAAACTTCCCTGGAGCGGACTTAGAAAATTTCTCAAGATCTCTTCAGCGGGGCAATCCCGAAATCCAGGCCGACACGCGATGGAAGACAGGCGGCTTGGCTCTCGCGGTTGCTCCCGGTCGACTTTTCTACGAGCGGACTTAGAAGCTTTTCTGGAGCTTTTTCTCGCGGGGTCACTCGATGCTCCTCATGTAGCCAGATCCGGTGAGGGTTCGCCGGCTTCAGATTTTCTCTAGTCCCGGTCAATCTCTGGAAGTCGATGCGATGGAGCTTTTAGCGGGACGAACCTGGTGGGCTTGGCCGGCTCGCGGTTGAAGGCAGGCGGCTTGGCTGACCAGGTTGAGTCGGTCCCTTTATGGAGCTTTTTTTCAAAGTTCCTCCAAAGTTCTCCAAACTTCTTGAACTTCTTCCTGAAGTTCCTCAAAGGGTCCCAAAGTGTCTCAAACTCACTCCAAAGGTCTGGAAGCTCCAAGATGATCCTTGAAAGTTTAGGACTTCAGTTCCCACAATCCACTGGGACGTCTCCCTTACAAATCCACTGGTAGTTCCCCAAGGTGCAGATTTAGTTGGTGATGTTCCAGTTGAGCTCTTTTAACCTGTAGCTTTCAGGGAGTCCACTCTTTAGTTCTTTTCCAGCAAGGTAATCCACAGGGCTGCAGTTTCAGATGGTGCAGTTTTCAGAGGTCAGGCCTTAGAAATCTTTGCACAGCAAAATCTTCTCAGCAGGGCACTTCTTGCTTCAGTAAGTTTCAAGCAGCAGATCTGGAGGGCTCTGCCCCTCTCAGATACTTATTCAAAATTCTCTGGGTCAAGCAGCAGGTCATTCTTGATCAATGAGAGCAGGGTAACTCCTCAAGGTGATGACCACTTCCTGTAGAGTGTGGCATCATTTTGTCCCAGAGTGCATCAAATCTTCCAAATCCATAATGGCTGAATTTCCAGCAGAGAGGCAAGAGCTGGCTAAACACACCCCCTGGGATGGCTTATCTCCCTGGACTCGCCCCCTACCATCTGCACATACCTTCCTTATGCCTAGCCCTGACTCTGGGTCAAGAGTGTCAGAGTGAAACTGAAACCCAGGCCTCCCCTCTGCCTTTGAAGTACATGGTTTACGACTCCACCCCCTGGCCTGGCATTCCTATAGACCAGCACACTGCCCTCCCAGGACAGTTGGTAACCCCAGGGGATCTTTATCACCTCTTTAAAGCAGCCTGGCTAATCCACTTAACTCTGACCAATCAGGGCAGACCACTGGAAGGCTGAATTTGGACTTACAAACAAGAAAGTCTTATAACTTCTTGTATGAACACTTTAGGAGAAATTCAACAATATAATATTGTTGGATTTAGCATTACCATTCTGAGAAGTCTTTGAATGGTAGCCCTATCTCCTTTCTATCAGGAGTTATTATTTAATAACTTCCTGCCATGTTAGCCTATGTAACTGGGGATTTGCAATGGGAAAAATGACTTGGGCCAGTTTTCTAGCACCAGGGCTTATAAAAACATATTTTATAAGTATTTCCCTAGTTTCTACAGGACCCCCAACCCCTGTGCAACTAGGGGAGGCTTTAGGGGTTCTGAATCTGTAAAAATATTGCAGATCCTCACTTCACTGTGCTCCTAGCCTCAAAGTCGAATTTGGGCAGCACTTTAACACAATGTGGGGAGTGAAATGTGAAATTTCACTTTACCCAGGCATATAAAAACTCATTTTATAAGGGTGTACCTTATAGATAACTGACCCCCCACCCCTGGGATACCTAGGGGAGACCCTGGTGGTCCCTAATATGCCAAAACATTGTAGGCTTTTCATTTTTAAGTGCCCCAAACCCCAAAGTCGAATTTGGGCACAATTTGCTTTTTAAAAGCAGTCCTGGCACCCAGGGCTGCTTTTAAACTGACCCCAGGCTTCAGCATTGCACCCATGCAAGTGCAGAAAAGCTGCTGGCCTCTAAACCGCCATGCCCCAGGATACTGGGGACTTCTAGGTAGTTTCAATCCCCTGCCCTATTATATACTAAGGGCTTATGGGGTGGGTCATGCCAATTACAGGGGTACCCACCATACCATAGTATACCCTAGTGTATGTTGGGTGTCTTAACTGTATTCTAATGTGTTGCTTTCAGCTTGGCACTGGCCCTGGGCCTAGTTATACAGAGCCCAGGGTCAGTCAGAGTCAGTTACCACCAGTTCCAGTCATCAAAAAGTTGGGGGGTGCCCAGGGCACAGGATGACTTTACAACATAGCCCCCCCCCCCAAACAAAAGGTGAGGGGTTACTAACCTACACCCTGGTAGTCCTCCTCAGCTAAGTGGAAAAACCTGGAAAGTCCATCTGCATTTGCATGGGCAACCCCAGGTCTGTGTTCCACTGTAAAGTCCATTCCCTGTAGGGAAATGGACCACCTTAACAGCTTGGGATTCTCCCCTCTCATCTGCATGAGCCATCTGAGAGGCCTGTGGTCAGTTTGAACACGAAAGTGAGACCCAAACATATATGGTCTCAACTTTTTCAGGGACCACACCACAGCAAAAGCCTCTCTCTCAATGGCACTCCACCTCTGCTCTCTGGGAAGAAGCCTCCTGCTAATAAAGGCAACTGGCTGATCAAGGCCCCCTTCATTTAGCTGTGACAACACTGCCCCAATCCCTTGCTCTGAAGCATCTGTCTGAACTACAAATTCTTTTGTGTAGTCAGGGGCCAGTAACAGTGGTGCTGAACACATAGCAGCTTTCAGAGTGTCAAAAGCCTTCTGACACTCTGAGGTCCAAATCACCTTCTTGGGCCTCTTTTTAGAAGTCAGTTCTGTTAGGGGCCCCACAATGGTCCCATAATTTTGAACAAACATTCTATAGTACCCTGTCAGTCCAAGGAATGCCCTGACCTGAGTCTGGGTAACAGGTGCTGTCCAATCCAAAATAGTTTGGTTTTTAGCTTGGAGAGGCTGTACATGGCCCCCACCTACCAGGTGGCCCAGGTACACCACAGAACTCTGCCCTATTTGGCACTTGCTTGCCTTAATAGTCAGGCCTGCCTGCTGCATGGCCTGAAGCACTTCCCTTAGGTGGCTTAAGTGATCCCCCCAGGTAGAACTGTATACAGCTATATCATCCAGGTAAGCTGCACTGAACTGTTCCAACCCAGACAAGACCCTGTTCACCAACCTTTGGAAGGTGGCAGGTGCATTCTTTAAGCCAAAGGGCATTACCTTGAACTGATAATGTCCCTCTGGTGTGGAGAATGCTGACCTCCCCTTTGCTCCATCAGTGAGGGCAATCTGCCAGTACCCTGAAGTCAAATCAAAGGTACTAAGGTACTTAGCAGCCCCTAACCTGTCAATGAGCTCATCAGCTCTAGGTATAGGGTGAGCGTCAGTCTTTGTGACTGCATTCAATCCTCTGTAGTCCACACAGAACCGTAACTCCTTGGGTCCCCCCTGAGGATTAGGTTTAGGTACCAGCACCACTGGACTGGCCCATGGACTCTCAGACGGTTCAATTACCCCCAATTCCAGCATCTTAGCAACCTCAGCTTTAATGCTGGCTCTGACATGGTCAGACAACCTGTACAGTTTATTTTTGACAGGTAGGCTGTCACCAGTGTCAATGTGGTGCACACACCACTCAGTGATTCCTGGGGTCAAAGAGAACAGGCCAGCAAACTGCTCCAACACTTGCTTACAGTCTCTGTGCTGCTGGTCTGTCAACTTGGGAGAGAGTATCACCCCCTCCACTGACCCATCTTGCACATTAGTGGAGAGGAGGTCGGGCACAGTCTCAGTTTCCTCCTCCACACCCTCATCAGTGACCAGTAACATGGTCATGTCTGCCCTGTCATAGTGGGGTTTCAATCTATTCACATGCAGGACCCTATGAGGGTTCCTGGGGGTGCCAAGGTCAACCAAATAGGTAACCTCACCCTTCCTTTCTAAGATTGGATAGGGCCCGCTCCACTTGTCATGGAGGGCCCTGGGAGCCACAGGCTCCAACACCCACACCAATTGTCCTGGAGTATACTCAGGCATAGTAGCCTTTTGATCATACTAGTGCTTCATGAGCTCCTGGCTGGCCTCCAGTTTCCTGTTTGCCTTGTACATGTACTCTGCCATTCTAGATCTCAGGCCTAGCACATAATCAAGTACATTGTCCTTAGCTTCTTTAAGAGGCTTCTCTAAAGACTCTCTTAGCAGGCTCAATGGCCCCCTCACAGGGTGTCCAAACACCAACTCAAAGGGACTGAAACCAACCCCTTTCTGTGGCACCTCCCTGTAGGCAAACAGTAAGCATGGGAGGAGAACATCCCATCTCCTCCTGAGTTTCTCTGACAACCCATTTATCATGCCCTTCAGGGTTTTGTTGAATCTCTCAACAAGACCATTTGCTTGTGGGTGATAGGGGGTGGTGAACTTGTAGTTGACACCACACTCATCGCACATAGCAGTCAGATAGCTGGACAGGAAGTTCGTGCCCCTATCTGACACCACCTCTTTGGAAAACCCACTCTGGTGAACACACCAAGTAGTGCTCTAGCCACTGCAGGAGCATCAATGGTTCTAAGAGGTATGGCTTCAGGGTATCTAGTGGCATGGTCAACTACCACTAAGATATACCTATTCCCTGATGCAGTAGGTGGGTCCAGGGGACCAACAATGTCCATCCCCACCTTTTCAAAAGGAACCCCAACCACTGGCAGTGGTATTAGGGGAGCCTTTGTCTTGCCCCCTGCCTTGCCACTGGCCTGACAGGTGACACAGGAGCTGCAAATCTCCTTTACCTTTTCAGACATATGGGGCCAGTAGAAATGGTTCACCAACCGGTTCCATGTCTTTGTCTGTCCCAAATGTCCTGCCAAGGGGATATCATGACCCAAAGTCAGGATGAGCTCTCTGTACCTCTGGGGCACCAGCAACCTCCTGGTGGCCCCCTCCTTGAGGTTTCTGGCCTCAGTATAAAGCAGTCCATCTTCCCAGTAGAGTCTGTGAAACCCACTGTCATCCCCTTCCTCTTGCTTAGAAGCAATCCGCCTCAAGCTCTCAAGGGTGGGACAGTCACGCTGTCCCTGACTGAACTCCTCTCTGGAGGGTCCACCTGCTCCTGTCAGTTCTGCCAAATCTGACAGCTCTGGCAGGGATGGAGTCCCTCCCTCAGAAGCCAGATCCTCCCCATCAGGGTTAGATTCTTCCTGCACCTCTGGAGTTCCCTGGGCTGGCTCACCAGGCCCAGTGCCCTTGTCCTTGGATGCTTGGCCCTTTGTTCCAGGGTCCAAGTGTTCAGCCCCTCCCTTCTGGCTAGTCTGTGACCTAGTCACAGCACATACCCACTCAGGGAGCTCCAATATTTTCATATGGAGTCCTCTCTCCACCTCTGACCACACAGAGGCTTCAAGATCATTGCCCAGTAAACACTGGACTGGGAGCACCTTTGACACAGCTACCTTCATAGGGCCTGTCACACCTCCCCATTCCAAATCCACCACAGCCATAGGATGGAGTTTGGTGGTGCTGTCTGCATAAGTCACCTGGTGAAACTCACCAGGTAACAAACTCTCTGGGGGCACCAGCTCATCTAGGACCATAGTTACACTAGCCCCAGTGTCTCTGATAGCCTCAACCTCAGTCCCATTCACTTTAGGCCTCTGCCTGTACTTATCCATGTTTGGAGGTAAGGCAGTAAGGGTTGCAATATTCACCCCACCCAGGGACACTAAGGTTGCTTGCCCCACCTGATTACCCCTCTCTGGGACAGCACTCTCCACCCCTACACTTACACTGGCAATCCCTGTGGATCGCCCCTTAGGGGGGAGCTTCTTGGCACAGACAGCATCTCCCTGTTTGTGCCCTGGCTGTTGACAGTCATAGCACTTACCCACCTTGGAGGGATCAAAGAACCTACCAGGCTTTCCCTGAAACCCCTTCCCTTTGAATTTGGGTTGGCTCGGGGCACCCCCTCTTGTGCAGGTTTTTGTGGGTCTCTGGAGGACTCCTTAGGTTTTTGACCTTCATTTCCCTGGGCTTTCCCTTGGGAAGGGACCTGTCCTCCTTTCTTCTGGTCACCCCCCTGGTGCTGAATGGAAACCCGGGTTCTCACCCACTCATCAGCTGACTCCCCCAACTCTCTGGGGTCTGTCAGCTTAGAGTCCACTAGATACTGGCGTAACTTCTCTTCTACACAATGAGTCAAAATGTGTTCTTTCAAAAACAAATTATACAATCCCTCATATGTGTCAACTTTGTTACCAACAATCCAGCCTTCCAGTGCCTTCACTGAAACGTCCACAAAGTCTACCCAAGACTTTGAACTCAATTTCTGGGTGCCTCTAAACTTCACCCTGTACTGTTCTGGAGTCAGACCAAATCTCTTGACTAAGCATGCCTTCATCTGCTGGTATGATTCTGCATCCTCTCCCTTCAGGGTCAGGAGCCTATTCCTCCCAGCTACTGGAATCAACTCCCACAGGAGTTCACCCCAATACCTAGAGTGGACCCTACTCATTTTATGGGCCCTCTCAAAAGCTGCTAGCCACCTGTCAATGTCATCCCCCTCTGTGTACTTGGGCACTATGCCCTGGGAAGTTTAGGTTCAAATCTGCCACCCCTGGACATCTCAGCATCTTCTTCACTTTCGCTGCCACCATTCCTCTTCTCCTCTTCCCTCTCCCATCTTGTCTTAGCCAATTCGAATTTCTCCTTCTCCAAGGCAATCAACTCTAATTGAGCCTGAAGCTGTCTCTCTGCAAGGGACAGTAGTGGTTCCTGAGTAAGGGACCCTACCCCACTCCCACCCCCACCTTGATTCACTTGGCTAACACTAGTTAAAATGGAAGAGGCATCATCCTCAACCTCCTCTGGGAGGAGGTTGGGGGGGGGACCCTCTATCCCCCCTTGTCTCTCCTCAGCTGCCCTAGCATAGACTTTTAGGGACTCAAGCAACCCTACCTTCCTAAGCTTCTTGCTAGTAGGCAGCCCCCTAAGCCTACACTGTTCCCTAAGATCAGCCATCTTAAACTGGGACAGTTTAGCCAGGTCCAGCTCCATGGTTCCCTAGTTTTGGGTCACAAAAAACTAGGCACAACAGACTTAGAACAATTTGGAAAAATCAAACAATGGATTAAAAACAGTTTAGTCCAAATTCCAAAAATCAAACTCAAAGGTTTTGTTCTAAGGCAATTTAGAGGATTTTTATATTCTTAAATCATTCACTGAAAGGTGTACTTTTTAAGCACAAGTCCACATCCACACCGTTGCCACCAAATGTTGGAAAGTGGGTTATTGGTAGGGGCAAATGTAGGTCTGCCACTGGCAATAAGGCTACTAACACATGATAGGACTCAGCATAGGTCTTAGAAAATTATTCCTATGCTCAACCCTTGGTAACGTGGCTGCGAGCAGACAGGCTTAACTTCAAAGACAGGTATGTAAAGCATTTAAAAACACCAATTCAGTAAATAATTAAGACACAACACATAATAAAAATCCAACACCAATTTATAAAAATAGGAAATATTTCTATCTTTAAAATGACACCAAAACGACAAAAATCCAATGTAGGGAACCGGAGATATGGTTTTTCAAAGATTTAATAAAATATAGCACTTAGAAGTTTATAGCACCATATTGGGATACCTGCTCGCGATAGACCGGGGCAAAGTCAAAGTTTCAGGCCGACCGCGATGGATCCCTAGGCGGCTACAGCTTGCGGCAGGTCCCGGTCGCAGTTTCTACCTTCACACTTAGAAACTTTTCTGGAGCTTTTTCTCGCGAGGCCCCTCGAAGCTCCCAGCCAGTCCGGATCCGGTGAGGGTTCGCCGGCTTGACTTGTGACGAGGTCCCGGTAAACTTCCCTGGAGCGGACTTAGAAAATGTCTCAAGATCGCTTCAGCGGGGCAATCCAGAAATCCAGGCCGACACGCGATGGAAGACAGGCGCCTTGGCTCTCGCGGTTGCTCCCGGTCGACTTTTCTACGAGCGGACTTAGAAGCTTTTCTGGAGCTTTTTCTCGCGGGGTCTCTCGATGCGCCTCATGTAGCCGGATCCGGTGAGGGTTCGCCGGCTTCAGATTTTCTCTAGTCCCGGTCAATCTCTGGAAGTCGATGCGATGGAGCTTTTAGCAGGACGAACCTGGTGGGCTTGGCCGGCTCGCAGTTGAAGGCAGGCGGCTTGGCTGACCAGGTTGAGTCGGTCCCTTTATAGAGCTTTTTTTCAAAGTTCCTCCAAAGTTCTCCAAACTTCTTGAACTTCTTCCTGAAGTTCCTCAAAGGGTCCCAAAGTGTCTCAAACTCACTCCAAGGGTCTGGAAGCTCCAAGATGGTCCTTGAAAGTTGAGGACTTCAGTTCCCACAATCCACTGGGACGTCTCCCTTACAAATCCACTGGTAGTTCCCCAAGGTGCAGATTTAGTTGGTGATGTTCCAGTTGAGCTCTTTTAACCTGTAGCTTTCAGGAGTCCACTCTTTAGTTCTTTTCCAGCAAGGTAATCCACAGGGCTGCAGTTTCAGATGGTGCAGTTTTCAGAGGTCAGGCCTTAGAAATCTTTGCACAGCAAAATCTTCTCAGCAGGGCACTTCTTGCTTCAGTAAGTTTCAAGCAGCAGATCTGGAGGGCTCTGCCCCTCTCAGATACTTATTCAAAATTCTCTGGGTCAAGCAGCAGGTCATTCTTGACCAATGAGAGCAGGGTAACTCCTCAAGGTGATGGCCACTTCCTGTAGAGTGTGGCATCATTTTGTCCCAGAGTGCATCAAATCTTCCAAATCCATAATGGCTGAATTTCCAGCAGAGAGGCAAGAGCTGGCTAAACACACCCCCTGGGATGGCTTATCTCCCTGGACTCTCCCCCTACCATCTGCACATACCTTCCTTAAGCCTAGCCCTGACTCTGGGTCAAGAGTGTCAGAGTGAAACTGAAACCCAGGCCTCCCCTCTGCCTTTGAAGTACATGGTTTACGACTCCACCCCCTGGCCTGGCATTCCTATAGACCAGCACACTGCCCTCCCAGGACAGTTGGTAACCCCAGGGGATCTTTATCACCTCTTCAAAGCAGCCTGGCTAATCCACTTAACTCTGACCAATCAGGGCAGACCACTGGAAGGCTGAATTTGGACTTACAAACAAGAAAGTCTTATAACTTCTTGTATGTACACTTTAGGAGAAATTCAACAATATAATATTGTTGGATTTAGCATTACCATTCTGAGAAGTCTTTGAATGGTAGCTCTATCTCCTTTCTATCAGGAGTTATTATTTAATAACTTCCTGCCATGTTAGCCTATGTAACTGGGGATTTGCAATGGGAAAAATGACGTGGGCCAGTTTTCTAGCACCAGGGCTTATAAAAACATATTTTATAAGTATTTCCCTAGTTTCTACAGGACCCCCAACCCCTGTGCAACTAGGGGAGACTTTAGGGGTTCTGAATCTGTAAAAATATTGCAGATCCTCACTTCACTGTGCTCCTAGCCTCAAAGACGAATTTGGGCAGCACTTTAACACAATGTGGGGAGTGAAATGTGAAATTTCACTTTACCCAGGCATATAAAAACTCATTTTATAAGGGTGTACCTTATAGATAACTGACCCCCCACCCCTGGGATACCTAGGGGAGACCCTGGGGGTCCCTAATATGCCAAAACATTGTAGGCTTTCCATTTGTAAGTGCCCCAAATCCCAAAGTCGAATTTGAGCACAATTTGCTTTTTAAAAGCAGGCCTGGCACCCAGGGCTGCTTTTAAACTGACCCCAGGCTTCAGCATTGCACCCATGCAAGTGCAGAAAAGCTGCTGGCCTCTAAACTGCCATGCCCCAGGATACTGGGGACTTCTAGGTAGTTTCAATCCCCTGCCCTATTATATACTAGGGGCTTATGGGGTGGGTCATGCCTATTACAGGGGTATCCCACCATACCATAGTATACCCTAGTGTATGTTGGGTGTCTTAACTGTATTCTAATGTGTTCCTTTCAGCTTGGCACTGGCCCTGGGCCTAGTTAGACAGAGCCCAGGGTCAGTCAGAGTCAGTTACCACCAGTTCCAGTCAGCAAAAAGTTGGGGGGTGCCCAGGGCACAGGATGACTTTACAACATAGCCCCCCCCCCAAACGAAAGGTGAGGGGTTACTAACCTACACCCTGGTAGTCCTCCTCAGCTAAGTGGAAAAACCTGGAAAGTGCATCTGCATTTGCATGGGCAACCCCAGGTCTGTGTTCCACTGTAAAGTCCATTCCCTGTAGGGAAATGGACCACCTTAACAGCTTGGGATTCTCCCCTCTCATCTGCATGAGCCATCTGAGAGGCCTGTGGTCAGTTTGAACACGAAAGTGAGTCCCAAACAAATATGGTCTCAACTTTTTCAGGGACCACGCCACAGCAAAGCCTCTCTCTCAATGGCACTCCACCTCTGCTCTCTGGGAAGAAGCCTCCTGCTAATAAAGGCAACTGGCTGATCAAGGCCCCCTTCATTTAGCTGTGACAACACTGCCCCAATCCCTTGCTCTGAAGCATCTGTCTGAACTACAAATTCTTTTGTGTAGTCAGGGGCCAGCAACAGTGGTGCTGAACACATAGCAGCTTTCAGAGTGTCAAAAGCCTTCTGACACTCTGGGGTCCAAATCACCTTCTTGGGCCTCTTTTTAGAAGTCAGTTCTGTTAGGGGCCCCACAATGGTCCCATAATTTTGAACAAACCTTCTATAGTACCCTGTCAGTCCAAGGAATGCCCTGACCTGAGTCTGGGTAACAGGTGCTGTCCAATCCAAAATAGTTTGGATTTTAGCTTGGAGAGGCTGTACATGGCCCCCACCTACCAGGTGGCCCAGGTACACCACAGAACTCTGCCCTATTTGGCACTTGCTTGCCTTAATAGTCAGGCCTGCCTGCTGCATGGCCTGAAGCACTTCCCTTCGGTGGCTTAAGTGATCCCCCCAGGTAGAACTGTATACAGCTATATCATCCAGGTAAGCTGCACTGAACTGTTCCAACCCAGACAAGACCCTGTTCACCAACCTTTGGAAGGTGGCAGGTGCATTCTTTAAGCCAAAGGGCATTACCTTGAACTGATAATGTCCCTCTGGTGTGGAGAATGCTGACCTCTCCTTTGCTCCATCAGTGAGGGCAATCTGCCAGTACCCTGAAGTCAAATCAAAAGTACTCAGGTACTTAGCAGCCCCTAACCTGTCAATGAGCTCATCAGCTCTAGGTATAGGGTGAGCGTCAGTCTTTGTGACTGCATTCAATCCTCTGTAGTCCACACAGAACCTTAACTCCTTGGGTCCCCCTGAGGATTAGGTTTGGGTACCAGCACCACTGGACTGGCCCATGGACTCTCAGACGGTTCAATTACCCCCAATTCCAGCATCTTAGCAACCTCAGCTTTAATGCTGGCTCTGACATGGTCAGACAACCTGTACAGTTTATTTTTGACAGGTAGGCTGTCACCAGTGTCAATGTGGTGCACACACCACTCAGTGATGCCTGGGGTCAAAGAGAACAGGCCAGCAAACTGCTCCAGCACTTGCTTACAGTCTCTGTGCTGCTGGTCTGTCAACTTGGGAGAGAGTATCACCCCCTCCACTGACCCATCTTGCACATTAGTGGAGAGGAGGTCGATCACAGGCTCAGTTTCCTCCTCCACACCCTCATCAGTGACCAGTAACATGGTCATGTCTGCCCTGTCATGGTGGGGTTTCAATCTATTCACATGCAGGACCCTATGAGGGTTCCTGGGGGTGCCAGGGTCAACCAAATAGGTAACCTCACCCTTCCTTTCTAAGATTGGATAGGGCCCGCTCCACTTGTCATGGAGGGCCCTGGGAGCCACAGGCTCCAACACCCACACCAATTGTCCTGGAGTATACTCAGGCATAGTAGACTTTTGATCATACCAGTGCTTCATGAGCTCCTGGCTGGCCTCCAGTTTCCTGTTTGCCTTGTACATGTACTCTGCCATTCTAGATCTCAGGCCTAGCACATAATCAAGCACATTGTCCTTAGCTTCTTTAAGAGGCTTCTCTAAAGACTCTCTTAGCAGGCTCAATGGCCCCCTCACTGGGTGTCCAAACACCAACTCAAAGGGACTGAAACCAACCCCTTTCTGTGGCACCTCCCTGTAGGCAAACAGTAAGCATGGGAGGAGAACATCCCATCTCCTCCTGAGTTTCTCTGACAACCCATTTATCATGCCCTTCAGGGTTTTGTTGAATCTCTCAACAAGACCATTTGCTTGTGGGTAATAGGGGGTGGTGAACTTGTAGTTGACACCACACTCATCCCACATAGCAGTCAGATAGCTGGACAGGAAGTTCGTGCCCCTATCTGACACCACCTCTTTTGGAAAACCCACTCTGGTGAACACACCAAGTAGTGCTCTAGCCACTGCAGGAGCATAAGAGGTATGGCTTCAGGGTATCTAGTGGCATGGTCAACTACCACTAAGATATACCTATTCCCTGATGCAGTAGGTGGGTCCAGGGGACCAACAATGTCCATCCCCACCTTTTCAAAAGGAACCCCAACCACTGGCAGTGGTATTAGGGGAGCCTTTGTCTTTCCCCCTGCCTTGCCACTGGCCTGACAGGTGACACAGGAGCTGCAAAACTCCTTTACCTTTTCAGACATATGGGGCCAGTAGAAATGGTTCACCAACCGGTTCCATGTCTTTGTCTGTCCCAAATGTCCTGCCAAGAGGATATCATGACCCAAAGTCAGGATGAACTCTCTGTACCTCTGGGGCACCACCAACCTCCTGGTGGCCCCCTCCTTGAGGTTTCTGGCCTCAGTATAAAGCAGTCCATCTTCCCAGTAGAGTCTGTGAAACCCACTGTCATCCCCTTCCTCTTGCTTAGAAGCAATCCGCCTCAAGCTCTCAAGGGTGGGACAGTCACGCTGTCCCTGACTGAACTCCTCTCTGGAGGGTCCACCTGCTCCTGTCAGTTCTGCCAAATCTGACAGATCTGGCAGGGATGGAGTCCCTCCCTCAGAAGCCAGATCCTCCCCATCAGGGTTAGATTCTTCCTGCACATCTGGAGTTCCCTGGGCTGGCTCACCAGACCCAGTGCCCTTGTCCTTGGATGCTTGGCCCTTTGTTCCAGGGTCCAAGTGTCCAGCCCCTCCCTTCTGGCTAGTCTGTGATCTAGTCACAGCACATACCCACTCAGGGAGCTCCAATATTTTCATATGGAGTCCTCTCTCCACCTCTGACCACACAGAGGCTTCAAGATCATTGCCCAGTAAACACTGGACTGGGAGCACCTTTGACACAGCTACCTTCATAGGGCCTGTCACACCTCCCCATTCCAAATCCACCACAGCCATAGGATGGAGTTTGGTGGTGCTGTCTGCATAAGTCACCTGGTGAAACTCACCAGGTAACAAACTCTCTGGGGGCACCAGCTCATCTAGGACCATAGTTACACTAGCCCCAGTGTCTCTGATAGCCTCAACCTCAGTCCCATTCACTTTAGGCCTCTGCCTGTACTTATCCATGTTTGGAGGTAAGGCAGTAAGGGTTGCAATATTCACCCCACCCAGGGACACTAAGGTTGCTTGCCCCACCTGATTACCCCTCTCTGGGACAGCACTCTCCACCCCTACACTTACACTGGCAATCCCTATGGATGGCCCCTTAGGGGGAGCTTCTTGGCGCAGACAGCATCTCCCTGTTTGTGCCCTGGCTGTTGACAGTCATAGCACTTACCCACCTTGGAGGGATCAAAGAACCTACCAGGCTTTCCCTGAAACCCCTTCCCTTTGAATTTGGGTTGGCTCGGGGCCCCCCTCCTTGTGCAGGTTTTTGTGGGTCTTTGGAGGACTCCTTAGGTTTTTGACCTTCATTTCCCTGGGCTTTCCCTTGGGAAGGGACCTGTCCTCCTTTCTTCTGGTCACCCCCCTGGTGCTGAATGGAAACCCGGGTTCTCACCCACTCATCAGCTGACTCCCCCAACTCTCTGGGGTCTGTCAGCTTAGAGTCCACTAGATACTGGCGTAACTTCTCTTCTACACAATGAGTCAAAATGTGTTCTTTCAAAAACAAATTATACAATCCCTCATATGTGTCAACTTTGTTACCAACAATCCAGCCTTCCAGTGACTTCACTGAAACGTCCACAAAGTCTACCCAAGACTTTGAACTCAATTTCTGGGTGCCTCTAAACTTCACCCTGTACTGTTCTGGAGTCAGACCAAATCTCTTGACTAAGCATGCCTTCATCTGCTGGTATGATTCTGCATCCTCTCCCTTCAGGGTCAGGAGCCTATCCCTCCCAGCTACTGGAATCAACTCCCACAGGAGTGCACCCCAATACCTAGAGTGGACCCTACTCATTTTATGGGCCCTCTCAAAAGCTGCTAGCCACCTGTCAATGTCATCCCCCTCTGTGTACTTGGGCACTATGCCCTGGGAAGTTTAGGTTCAAATCTGCCACCCCTGGACATCTCAGCATCTTCTTCACTTTCGCTGCCACCATTCCTCTTCTCCTCCTCCCTCTCCCATCTTGTCTTAGCCAATTCGAATTTCTCCTTCTCCAAGGCAATCAACTCTAATTGAGCCTGAAGCTGTCTTCATGGGGCAAATGTAGGTCTGCCACTGGCAATAAGGCTACTAACACATGATAGGACTCAGCATAGGTCTTAGAAAATTATTCCTATGCTCAACCCTTGGTAACGTGGCTGCGAGCAGACAGGCTTAACTTCAAAGACAGGTATGTAAAGCATTTAAAAACACCAATTCAGTAAATAATTAAGACACAACACATAATAAAAATCCAACACCAATTTATAAAAATAGGAAATATTTTTATCTTTAAAATGACACCAAAACGACAAAAATCCAATGTAGGGAACCGGAGATATGATTTTTCAAAGATTTAATAAAATATAGCACTTAGAAGTTTATAGCACCATATTGGGATACCTGCTCGCGATAGACCGGGGCAAAGTCAAAGTTTCAGGCCGACCGCGATGGATCCCTAGGCGGCTACAGCTTGCGGCAGGTCCCGGTCGCAGTTTCTACCTTCACACTTAGAAACTTTTCTGGAGCTTTTTCTCGCGAGGCCCCTCGAAGCTCCCAGCCAGTCCGGATCCGGTGAGGGTTCGCCGGCTTGACTTGTGACGAGGTCCCGGTAAACTTCCCTGGAGCGGACTTAGAAAATTTCTCAAGATCGCTTCAGCGGGGCAATCCAGAAATCCAGGCCGACACGCGATGGAAGACAGGCGGCTTGGCTCTCGCGGTTGCTCCCGGTCGACTTTTCTACGAGCGGACTTATAAGCTTTTCTGGAGCTTTTTCTCGCGGGGTCTCTCGATGCTCCTCATGTAGCCGGATCCGGTGAGGGTTCGCCGGCTTCAGATTTTCTCTAGTCCCGGTCAATCTCTGGAAGTCGATGCGATGGAGCTTTTAGCGGGACGAACCTGGTGGGCTTGGCCGGCTCGCAGTTGAAGGCAGGCGGCTTGGCTGACCAGGTTGCGTCGGTCCCTTTATAGAGCTTTTTTTCAAAGTTCCTCCAAAGTTCTCCAAACTTCTTGAACTTCTTCCTGAAGTTCCTCAAAGGGTCCCAAAGTGTCTCAAACTCACTCCAAGGGTCTGGAAGCTCCAAGATGGTCCTTGAAAGTTGAGGACTTCAGTTCCCACAATCCACTGGGACGTCTCCCTTACAAATCCACTGGTAGTTCCCCAAGGTGCAGATTTAGTTGGTGATGTTCCAGTTGAGCTCTTTTAACCTGTAGCTTTCAGGGAGTCCACTCTTTAGTTCTTTTCCAGCAAGGTAATCCACAGGGCTGCAGTTTCAGATGGTGCAGTTTTCAGAGGTCAGGCCTTAGAAATCTTTGCACAGCAAAATCTTCTCAGCAGGGCACTTCTTGCTTCAGTAAGTTTCAAGCAGCAGATCTGGAGGGCTCTGCCCCTCTCAGATACTTATTCAAAATTCTCTGGGTCAAGCAGCAGGTCATTCTTGACCAATGAGAGCAGGGTAACTCCTCAAGGTGATGACCACTTCCTGTAGAGTGTGGCATCATTTTGTCCCAGAGTGCATCAAATCTTCCAAATCCATAATGGCTGAATTTCCAGCAGAGAGGCAAGAGCTGGCTAAACACACCCCCTGGGATGGCTTATCTCCCTGGACTCTCCCCCTACCATCTGCACATACCTGCCTTAAGCCTAGCCCTGACTCTGGGTCAAGAGTGTCAGAGTGAAACTGAAACCCAGGCCTCCCCTCTGCCTTTGAAGTACATGGTTTACGACTCCACCCCCTGGCCTGGCATTCCTATAGACCAGCACACTGCCCTCCCAGGACAGTTGGTAACCCCAGGGGATCTTTATCACCTCTTCAAAGCAGTCTGGCTAATCCACTTAACTCTGACCAATCAGGGCAGACCACTGGAAGGCTGAATTTGGACTTACAAACAAGAAAGTCTTATAACTTCTTGTATGTACACTTTAGGAGAAATTCAACAATATAATATTGTTGGATTTAGCATTACCATTCTGAGAAGTCTTTGAATGGTAGCTCTATCTCCTTTCTATCAGGAGTTATTATTTAATAACTTCCTGCCATGTTAGCCTATGTAACTGGGGATTTGCAATGGGAAAAATGACTTGGGCCAGTTTTCTAGCACCAGGGCTTATAAAAACATATTTTATAAGTATTTCCCTAGTTTCTACAGGACCCCCAACCCCTGTGCAACTAGGGGAGACTTTAGGGGTTATGAATCTGTAAAAATATTGCAGATCCTCACTTCACTGTGCTCCTAGCCTCAAAGACGAATTTGGGCAGCACTTTAACACAATGTGGGGAGTGAAATGTGAAATTTCACTTTACCCAGGCATATAAAAACTCATTTTATAAGGGTGTACCTTATAGATAACTGACCCCCCACCCCTGGCATACCTAGGGGAGACCCTGGGGGTCCCTAATATGCCAAAACATTGTAGGCTTTCCATTTTTAAGTGCCCCAAATCCCAAAGTCGAATTTGAGCACAATTTGCTTTTTAAAAGCAGTCCTGGCACCCAGGGCTGCTTTTAAACTGACCCCAGGCTTCAGCATTGCACCCATGCAAGTGCAGAAAAGCTGCTGGCCTCTAAACTGCCATGCCCCAGGATACTGGGGACTTCTAGGTAGTTTCAATCCCCTGCCCTATTATATACTAGGGGCTTATGGGGTAGGTCATGCCAATTACAGGGGTACCCCACCATACCATAGTATACCCTAGTGTATGTTGGGTGTCTTAACTGTATTCTAATGTGTTCCTTTCAGCGTGGCACTGGCCCTGGGCCTAGTTAGACAGAGCCCAGGGTCAGTCAGAGTCAGTTACCACCAGTTCCAGTCAGCAAAAAGTTGGGGGGTGCCCAGGGCACAGGATGACTTTACAACATAGCCCCCCCCCCCAAACGAAAGGTGAGGGGTTACTAACCTACACCCTGGTAGTCCTCCTCAGCTAAGTGGAAAAACCTGGAAAGTCCATCTGCATTTGCATGGGCAACCCCAGGTCTGTGTTCCACTGTAAAGTCCATTCCCTGTAGGGAAATGGACCACCTTAACAGCTTGGGATTCTCCCCTCTCATCTGCATGAGCCAACTGAGAGGCCTGTGGTCAGTTTGAACACGAAAGTGAGTCCCAAACAAATATGGTCTCAACTTTTTCAGGGACCACGCCACAGCAAAAGCCTCTCTCTCAATGGCACTCCACCTCTGCTCTCTGGGAAGAAGCCTCCTGCTAATAAAGGCAACTGGCTGATCAAGGCCCCCTTCATTTAGCTGTGACAACACTGCCCCAATACCTTGCTCTGAAGCATCTGTCTGAACTACAAATTCTTTTGTGTAGTCAGGGGCCAGCAACAGTGGTGCTGAACACATAGCAGCTTTCAGAGTGTCAAAAGCCTTCTGACACTCTGGGGTCCAAATCACCTTCTTGGGCCTCTTTTTAGAAGTCAGTTCTGTTAGGGGCCCCACAATGGTCCCATAATTTTGAACAAACCTTCTATAGTACCATGTCAGTCCAAGGAATGCCCTGACCTGAGTCTGGGTAACAGGTGCTGTCCAATCCAAAATAGTTTGGATTTTAGCTTGGAGAGGCTGTACATGGCCCCCACCTACCAGGTGGCCCAGGTACACCACAGAACTCTGCCCTATTTGGCACTTGCTTGCCTTAATAGTCAGGCCTGCCTGCTGCATGGCCTGAAGCACTTCCCTTAGGTGGCTTAAGTGATCCCCCCAGGTAGAACTGTATACAGCTATATCATCCAGGTAAGCTGCACTGAACTGTTCCAACCCAGACAAGACCCTGTTCACCAACCTTTGGAAGGTGGCAGGTGCATTCTTTAAGCCAAAGGGCATTACCTTGAACTGATAATGTCCCTCTGGTGTGGAGAATGCTGACCTCTCCTTTGCTCCATCAGTGAGGGCAATCTGCCAGTACCCTGAAGTCAAATCAAAAGTACTCAGGTACTTAGCAGCCCCTAACCTGTCAATGAGCTCATCAGCTCTAGGTATAGGGTGAGCGTCAGTCTTTGTGACTGCATTCAATCCTCTGTAGTCCACACAGAACCTTAACTCCTTGGGTCCCCCTGAGGATTAGGTTTGGGTACCAGCACCACTGGACTGGCCCATGGACTCTCAGACGGTTCAATTACCCCCAATTCCAGCATCTTAGCAACCTCAGCTTTAATGCTGGCTCTGACATGGTCAGACAACCTGTACAGTTTATTTTTGACAGGTAGGCTGTCACCAGTGTCAATGTGGTGCACACACCACTCAGTGATGCCTGGGGTCAAAGAGAACAGGCCAGCAAACTGCTCCAGCACTTGCTTACAGTCTCTGTGCTGCTGGTCTGTCAACTTGGGAGAGAGTATCACCCCCTCCACTGACCCATCTTGCACATTAGTGGAGAGGAGGTCGATCACAGGCTCAGTTTCCTCCTCCACACCCTCATCAGTGACCAGTAACATGGTCATGTCTGCCCTGTCATGGTGGGGTATCAATCTATTCACATGCAGGACCCTATGAGGGTTCCTGGGGGTGCCAGGGTCAACCAAATAGGTAACCTCACCCTTCCTTTCTAAGATTGGATAGGGCCCGCTCCACTTGTCATGGAGGGCCCTGGGAGCCACAGGCTCCAACACCCACACCAATTGTCCTGGAGTATACTCAGGCATAGTAGACTTTTGATCATACCAGTGCTTCATGAGCTCCTGGCTGGCCTCCAGTTTCCTGTTTGCCTTGTACATGTACTCTGCCATTCTAGATCTCAGGCCTAGCACATAATCAAGCACATTGTCCTTAGCTTCTTTAAGAGGCTTCTCTAAAGACTCTCTTAGCAGGCTCAATGGCCCCCTCACTGGGTGTCCAAACACCAACTCAAAGGGCCTGAAACCAACCCCTTTCTGTGGCACCTCCCTGTAGGCAAACAGTAAGCATGGGAGGAGAACATCCCATCTCCTCCTGAGTTTCTCTGACAACCCATTTATCATGCCCTTCAGGGTTTTGTTGAATCTCTCAACAAGACCATTTGCTTGTGGGTGATAGGGGGTGGTGAACTTGTAGTTGACACCACACTCATCCCACATAGCAGTCAGATAGCTGGACAGGAAGTTCGTGCCCCTATCTGACACCACCTCTTTTGGAAAACCCACTCTGGTGAACACACCAAGTAGTGCTCTAGCCACTGCAGGAGCATAAGAGGTATGGCTTCAGGGTATCTAGTGGCATGGTCAACAACCACTAAGATATACCTATTCCCTGATGCAGTAGGTGGGTCCAGGGGACCAACAATGTCCATCCCCACCTTTTCAAAAGGAACCCCAACCACTGGCAGTGGTATTAGGGGAGCCTTTGTCTTGCCCCCTGCCTTGCCACTGGCCTGACAGGTGACACAGGAGCTGCAAAACTCCTTTACCTTTTCAGACATATGGGGCCAGTAGAAATGGTTCACCAACCGGTTCCATGTCTTTGTCTGTCCCAAATGTCCTGCCAAGGGGATATCATGACCCAAAGTCAGGATGAACTCTCTGTACCTCTGGGGCACCACCAACCTCCTGGTGGCCCCCTCCTTGAGGTTTCTGGCCTCAGTATAAAGCAGTCCATCTTCCCAGTAGAGTCTGTGAAACCCACTGTCATCCCCTTCCTCTTGCTTAGAAGCAATCCGCCTCAAGCTCTCAAGGGTGGGACAGTCACGCTGTCCCTGACTGAACTCCTCTCTGGAGGGACCACCTGCTCCTGTCAGTTCTGCCAAATCTGACAGATCTGGCAGGGATGGAGTCCCTCCCTCAGAAGCCAGATCCTCCCCATCAGGGTTAGATTCTTCCTGCACCTCTGGAGTTCCCTGGGCTGGCTCACCAGACCCAGTGCCCTTGTCCTTGGATGCTTGGCCCTTTGTTCCAGGGTCCAAGTGTCCAGCCCCTCCCTTCTGGCTAGTCTGTGATCTAGTCACAGCACATACCCACTCAGGGAGCTCCAATATTTTCATATGGAGTCCTCTCTCCACCTCTGACCACACAGAGGCTTCAAGATCATTGCCCAGTAAACACTGGACTGGGAGCACCTTTGACACAGCTACCTTCATAGGGCCTGTCAAACCTCCCCATTCCAAATCCACCACAGCCATAGGATGGAGTTTGGTGGTGCTGTCTGCATAAGTCACCTGGTGAAACTCACCAGGTAACAAACTCTCTGGGGGCACCAGCTCATCTAGGACCATAGTTACACTAGCCCCAGTGTCTCTGATAGCCTCAACCTCAGTCCCATTCACTTTAGGCCTCTGCCTGTACTTATCCATGTTTGGAGGTAAGGCAGTAAGGGTTGCAATATTCACCCCACCCAGGGACACTAAGGTTGCTTGCCCCACCTGATTACCCCTCTCTGGGACAGCACTCTCCACCCCTACACTTACACTGGCAATCCCTATGGATGGCCCCTTAGGGGGAGCTTCTTGGCGCAGACAGCATCTCCCTGTTTGTGCCCTGGCTGTTGACAGTCATAGCACTTACCCACCTTGGAGGGATCAAAGAACCTACCAGGCTTTCCCTGAAACCCCTTCCCTTTGAATTTGGGTTGGCTCGGGGCCCCCCTCCTTGTGCAGGTTTTTGTGGGTCTTTGGAGGACTCCTTAGGTTTTTGACCTTCATTTCCCTGGGCTTTCCCTTGGGAAGGGACCTGTCCTCCTTTCTTCTGGTCACCCCCCTGTTGCTGAATGGAAGCCCGGGTTCTCACCCACTCATCAGCTGACTCCCCCAACTCTCTGGGGTCTGTCAGCTTAGAGTCCACTAGATACTGGCGTAACTTCTCTTCTACACAATGAGTCAAAATGTGTTCTTTCAAAAACAAATTATACAATCCCTCATATGTGTCAACTTTGTTACCAACAATCCAGCCTTCCAGTGCCTTCACTGAAACGTCCACAAAGTCTACCCAAGACTTTGAACTCAATTTCTGGGTGCCTCTAAACTTCACCCTGTACTGTTCTGGAGTCAGACCAAATCTCTTGACTAAGCATGCCTTCATCTGCTGGTATGATTCTGCATCCTCTCCCTTCAGGGTCAGGAGCCTATCCCTCCCAGCTACTGGAATCAACTCCCACAGGAGTGCATCCCAATACCTAGAGTGGACCCTACTCTTTTTAAGGGCCCTCTCAAAAGCTGCTATCCACCTGTCAATGTCATCCCCCTCTGTGTACTTGGGCACTATGCCCTTGGGAAGTTTAGGTTCAAATCTGCCACCCCTGGACATCTCAGCATCTTCTTCACTTTTGCTGCCACCATTCCTCTTCTCCTCCTCCCTCTCCCATCTTCTCTTAGCCAATTCGAATTTCTCCTTCTCCAAGGCAATCAACTCTAATTGAGCCTGAAGCTGTCTCTCTGCAAGGGACAGTAGTGGTTCCTGAGTAAGGGACCCTACCCCACTCCCACCCCCACCTTGATTCACTTGGCTAACACTAGTTAAAATGGAAGAGGCATCATCCTCAACCTCCTCTGGGAGGAGGTTGGGGGACACCCTCTATCCCCCCTTGTCTCTCCTCAGCTGCCCTAGCATAGACTTTTAGGGACTCAAGCAACCCTACCTTCCTAAGCTTCTTGCTAGTAGGCAGCCCCCTAAGCCTACACTGTTCCGTAAGATCAGCCATCTTAAACTGGGACAGTTTAGCCAGGTCCAGCTCCATGGTTCCCTAGTTTTGGGTCACAAAAAACTAGGCACAACAGACTTAGAACAATTTGGAAAAATCAAACAATGGATTAAAAACAGTTTAGTCCAAATTCCAAAAATCAACTCAAAAGTTTTGTTCTAAGGCAATTTAGAGGATTTTTATAATCTTAAATCATTCATTCACTGAAAGGTGTACTTTTTAAACACAAGTCCACATCCACACCGCTGCCACCCAATGTTGGAAAGTGGGTTATTGGTAGGGGCAAATGTAGGTCTGCAACTGGCAATAAGGCTACTAACACATGATAGGACTCAGCATAGGTCTTAGAAAATTATTCCTATGCTCAACCCTTGGTAATGTGGCTGCGAGCAGACAGGCTTAACTTCAAAGACAGGTATGTAAAGCATTTAAAAACACCAATTCAGTAAATAATTAAGACACAACACATAATAAAAATCCAACACAAATTTATAAAAATAGGAAATATTTTTATCTTTAAAATGACACCAAAACGACAAAAATCCAATGTAGGGAACCGGAGATATGATTTTTCAAAGATTTAATAAAATATAGCACTTAGAAGTTTATAGCACCATATTGGGATACCTGCTCGCGATAGACCGGGGCAAAGTCAAAGTTTCAGGCCGACCGCGATGGATCCCTAGGCGGCTACAGCTTGCGGCAGGTCCCGGTCGCAGTTTCTACCTTCACACTTAGAAACTTTTCTGGAGCTTTTTCTCGCGAGGCCCCTCGAAGCTCCCAGCCAGTCCGGATCCGGTGAGGGTTCGCCGGCTTGACTTGTGACGAGGTCCCGGTAAACTTCCCTGGAGCGGACTTAGAAAATTTCTCAAGATCGCTTCAGCGGGGCAATCCAGAAATCCAGGCCGACACGCGATGGAAGACAGGCGGCTTGGCTCTCGCGGTTGCTCCCGGTCGACTTTTCTACGAGCGGACTTAGAAGCTTTTCTGGAGCTTTTTCTCGCGGGGTCTCTCGATGCTCCTCATGTAGCCAGATCCGGTGAGGGTTCGCCGGCTTCAGATTTTCTCTAGTCCCGGTCAATCTCTGGAAGTCGATGCGATGGAGCTTTTAGCGGGACGAACCTGGTGGGCTTGGCCGGCTCGCGGTTGAAGGCAGGCGGCTTGGCTGACCAGGTTGAGTCGGTCCCTTTATGGAGCTTTTTTCAAAGTTCCTCCAAAGTTCTCCAAACTTCTTGAACTTCTTCCTGAAGTTCCTCAAAGGGTCCCAAAGTGTCTCAAACTCACTCCAAGGGTCTGGAAGCTCCAAGATGGTCCTTGAAAGTTGAGGACTTCAGTTCCCACAATCCACTGGGACGTCTCCCTTACAAATCCACTGGTAGTTCCCCAAGGTGCAGATTTAGTTGGTGATGTTCCAGTTGAGCTCTTTTAACCTGTAGCTTTCAGGAGTCCACTCTTTAGTTCTTTTCCAGCAAGGTAATCCACAGGGCTGCAGTTTCAGATGGTGCAGTTTTCAGAGGTCAGGCCTTAGAAATCTTTGCACAGCAAAATCTTCTCAGCAGGGCAAGTTTCAAGCAGCAGATCTGGAGGGCTCTGCCCCTCTCAGATACTTATTCAAAATTCTCTGGGTCAAGCAGCAGGTCATTCTTGACCAATGAGAGCAGGGTAACTCCTCAAGGTGATGACCACTTCCTGTAGAGTGTGGCATCATTTTGTCCCAGAGTGCATCAAATCTTCCAAATCCATAATGGCTGAATTTCCAGCAGAGAGGCAAGAGCTGGCTAAACACACCCCCTGGGATGGCTTATCTCCCTGGACTCTCCCCCTACCATCTGCACATACCTTCCTTAAGCCTAGCCCTGACTCTGGGTCAAGAGTGTCAGAGTGAAACTGAAAACCAGGCCTCCCCTCTGCCTTTGAAGTACATGGTTTACGACTCCACCCCCTGGCCTGGCATTCCTATAGACCAGCACACTGCCCTCCCAGGACAGTTGGTAACCCCAGGGGATCTTTATCACCTCTTCAAAGCAGCCTGGCTAATCCACTTAACTCTGACCAATCAGGGCAGACCACTGGAAGGCTGAATTTGGACTTACAAACAAGAAAGTCTTATAACTTCTTGTATGTACACTTTAGGAGAAATTCAACAATATAATATTGTTGGATTTAGCATTACCATTCTGAGAAGTCTTTGAATGGTAGCTCTATCTCCTTTCTATCAGGAGTTATTATTTAATAACTTCCTGCCATGTTAGCCTATGTAACTGGGGATTTGCAATGGGAAAAATGACTTGGGCCAGTTTTCTAGCACCAGGGCTTATAAAAACATATTTTATAAGTATTTCCCTAGTTTCTACAGGACCCCCAACCCCTGTGCAACTAGGGGAGACTTTAGGGGTTCTGAATCTGTAAATATATTGCAGATCCTCACTTCACTGTGCTCCTAGCCTCAAAGTCGAATGTGGGCAGCACTTTAACACAATGTGGGGAGTGAAATGTGAAATTTCACTTTACCCAGGCATATAAAAACTCATTTTATAAGGGTGTACCTTATAGATAACTGACCCCCCACCCCTGGGATACCTAGGGGAGACCCTGGGGGTCCCTAATATGCCAAAACATTGTAGGCTTTCCATTTTTAAGTGCCCCAAACCCCAAAGTCGAATTTGGGCACAATTTGCTTTTTAAAAGCAGTCCTGGCACCCAGGGCTGCTTTTAAACTGACCCCAGGCTTCAGCATTGCACCCATGCAAGTGCAGAAAAGCTGCTGGCCTCTAAACTGCCATGCCCCAGGATACTGGGGACTTCTAGGTAGTTTCAATCCCCTGCCCTATTATATACTAGGGGCTTATGGGGTAGGTCATGCCAATTACAGGGGTACCCCACCATACCAGAGTGTACCCTAGTGTATGTTGGGTGTCTTAACTGTATTCTAATGTGTTCCTTTCAGCTTGGCACTGGCCCTGGGCCTAGTTAGACAGAGCCCAGGGTCAGTCAGAGTCAGTTAGCACCAGTTCCAGTCAGCAAAAAGTTGGGGGTGCCCAGGGCACAGGATGACTTTACAACATAGCCCCCCCAAACGAAAGGTGAAGGGTTACTAACCTACACCCTGGTAGTCCTCCTCAGCTAAGTGGAAAAACCTGGAAAGTCCATCTGCATTTGCATGGGCAACCCCAGATCTGTGTTCCACTGTAAAGTCCATTCCCTGTAGGGAAATGGACCACCTTAACAGCTTGGGATTCTCCCCTCTCATCTGCATGAGCCACCTGAGAGGCCTGTGGTCAGTTTGAACACGAAAGTGAGTCCCAAACAAATATGGTCTCAACTTTTTCAGGGACCACACCACAGCAAAAGCCTCTCACTCAATGGCACTCCACCTCTGCTCTCTGGGAAGAAGCCTCCTGCTAATAAAGGCAACTGGCTGATCAACGCCCCCTTCATTTAGCTGTGACAACACTACCCCAATCCCTTGCTCTGAAGCATCTGTCTGAACTACAAATTCTTTTGTGTAGTCAGGGGCCAGTAACAGTGGTGCTGAACACATAGCAGCTTTCAGAGTGTCAAAAGCCTTCTGACACTCTGAGGTCCAAATCACCTTCTTGGGCCTCTTTTTAGAAGTCAGTTCTGTTAGGGGCCCCACAATGGTCCCATAATTTTGAACAAACCTTCTATAGTACCCTGTCAGTCCAAGGAATGCCCTGACCTGAGTCTGGGTAACAGGTGCTGTCCAATCCAAAATAGTTTGGATTTTAGCTTGGAGAGGCTGTACATGGCCCCCACCTACCAGGTGGCCCAGGTACACCACAGAACTCTGCCCTATTTGGCACTTGCTTGCCTTAATAGTCAGGCCTGCCTGCTGCATGGCCTGAAGCACTTCCCTTAGGTGGCTTAAGTGATCCCCCCAGGTAGAACTGTATACAGCTATATCATCCAGGTAAGCTGCACTGAACTGTTCCAACCCAGGCAAGACCCTGTTCACCAACCTTTGGAAGGTGGCAGGTGCATTCTTTAAGCCAAAAGGCATTACCTTGAACTGATAATGTCCCTCTGGTGTGGAGAATGCTGACCTCTCCTTTGCTCCATCATTGAGGGCAATCTGCCAGTACCCTGAAGTCAAATCAAAAGTACTCAGGTACTTAGCAGCCCCTAACCTGTCAATGAGCTCATCAGCTCTAGGTATAGGGTGAGCGTCAGTCTTTGTGACTGCATTCAATCCTCTGTAGTCCACACAGAACCTTAACTCCTTGGGTCCCCCCTTAGGATTAGGTTTGGGTACCAGCACCACTGGACTGGCCCATGGACTCTCAGACGGTTCAATTACCCCCAATTCCAGCATCTTAGCAACCTCAGCTTTAATGCTGGCTCTGACATGGTCAGACAACCTGTACAGTTTATTTTTGACAGGTAGGCTGTCACCAGTGTCAATGTGGTGCACACACCACTCAGTGATGCCTGGGGTCAAAGAGAACAGGCCAGCAAACTGCTCCAGCACTTGCTTACAGTCTCTGTGCTGCTGGTCTGTCAACTTGGGAGAGAGTATCACCCCTCCACTGACCCATCTTGCACATTAGTGGAGAGGAGGTCGGGCACAGGCTCAGTTTCCTCCTCCACACCCTCATCAGTGACCAGTAACATGGTCATGTCTGCCCTGTCATGGTGTGGTTTCAATCTATTCACATGCAGGACCCTATGAGGGTTCCTAGGGGTGCCAAGGTCAACCAAATAGGTAACCTCACCCTTCCTTTCTAAGATTGGATAGGGCCCGCTCCACTTGTCATGGAGGGCCCTGGGAGCCACAGGCTCCAACACCCACACCAATTGTCCTGGAGTATACTCAGGCATAGTAGCCTTTTGATCATACCAGTGCTTCATGAGCTCCTGGCTGGCCTCCAGTTTCCTGTTTGCCTTGTACATGTACTCTGCCATTCTAGATCTCAGGCCTAGCACATAATCAAGCACATTATCCTTAGCTTCTTTAAGAGGCTTCTCTAAAGACTCTCTTAGCAGGCTCAATGGCCCCCTCACAGGATGTCCAAACACCAACTCAAAGGGACTGAAACCAACCCCTTTCTGTGGCACCTCCCTGTAGGCAAACAGTAAGCATGGGAGGAGAACATCCCATCTCCTCCTGAGTTTCTCTGACAACCCATTTATCATCCCCTTCAGGGTTTTGTTGAATCTCTCAACAAGACCATTTGCTTGTGGGTGATAGGGGGTGGTGAACTTGTAGTTGACACCACACTCATCCCACATAGCAGTCACATAGCTGGACAGGAAGTTTGTGCCCCTATCTGACACCACCTCTTTTGGAAAACCCACTCTGGTGAACACACCAAGTAGTGCTCTAGCCACTGCAGGAGCATCAATGGTTCTAAGAGGTATGGCTTCAGGGTATCTAGTGGCATGGTCAACTACCACTAAGATATACCTATTCCCTGTTGCAGTAGGTGGGTCCAGGGGACCAACAATGTCCATCCCCACCTTTTCAAAAGGAACCCCAACCACTGGCAGTGGTATTAGGGGAGCCTTTGTCTTGCCCCCTGCCTTGCCACTGGCCTGACAGCTGACACAGGAGCTGCAAAACTCCTTTACCTTTTCAGACATATGGGGCCAGTAGAAATGGTTCACCAACCGGTTCCATGTCTTTGTCTGTCCCAAATGTCCTGCCAAGGGGATCTCATCACCCAAAGTCAGGATGAACTCTCTGTACCTCTGGGGCACCACCAACCTCCTGGTGGCCCCCTCCTTGAGGTTTCTGGCCTCAGTATAAAGCAGTCCATCTTCCCAGTAGAGTCTGTGAAACCCACTGTCATCCCCTTCCTCTTGCTTAGAAGCAATCCGCCTCAAGCTCTCACGGGTGGGACAGTCACGCTGTCCCTGACTGAACTCCTCTCTGGAGGGTCCACCTGCTCCTGTCAGTTCTGCCAAATCTGACAGATCTGGCAGGGATGGAGTCCCTCCCTCAGAAGCCAGATCCTCCCATCAGGGTTAGATTCTTCCTGCACCTCTGGAGTTCCCTGGGCTGGCTCACCAGGCCCAGTGCCCTTGTCCTTGGATGCTTGGCCCTTTGTTCCAGGGTCCAAGTGTCCAGCCCCTCCCTTCTGGCTAGTCTGTGATCTAGTCACAGCACATACCCACTCAGGGAGCTCCAATAGAGTCCTCTCTCCACCTCTGACCACACAGAGGCTTCAAGATCATTGCCCAGTAAACACTGGACTGGGAGCACCTTTGACACAGCTACCTTCATAGGGCCTGTCACACCTCCCCATTCCAAATCCACCACAGCCATAGGATGGAGTTTGGTGGTGCTGTCTGCATAAGTCACCTGGTGAAACTCACCAGGTAACAAACTCTCTGGGGGCACCAGCTCATCTAGGACCATAGTTACACTAGCCCCAGTGTCTCTGATAGCCTCAACCTCAGTCCCATTCACTTTAGGCCTCTGCCTGTACTTATCCATGTTTGGAGGTAAGGCAGTAAGGGTTGCAATATTCACCCCACCCAGGGACACTAAGGTTGCTTGCCCCACCTGATTACCCCTCTCTGGGACAGCACTCTCCACCCCTACACTTACACTGGCAATCCCTGTGGATGGCCCCTTAGGGGGGAGCTTCTTGGCGCAGACAGCATCTCCCTGTTTGTGCCCTGGCTGTTGACAGTCATAGCACTTACCCACCTTGGAAGGATCAAAGAACCTACCAGGCTTTCCCTGAAACCCCTTCCCTTTGAATTTGGGTTGGCTCGGGACCCCCTCCTTGTGCAGGTTTTTGTGGGTCTTTGGAGGACTCCTTAGGTTTTTGACCTTCATTTCCCTGGGCTTTCCCTTGGGAAGGGACCTGTCCTCCTTTCTTCTGGTCACCCCCCTGTTGCTGAATGGAAACCCGGGTTCTCACCCACTCATCAGCTGACTCCCCCAACTCTCTGGGGTCTGTCAGCTTAGAGTCCACTAGATACTGGCGTAACTTCTCTTCTACACAATGAGTCAAAATGTGTTCTTTCAAAAACAAATTATACAATCCCTCATATGTGTCAACTTTGTTACCAACAATCCAGCCTTCCAGTGCCTTCACTGAAACGTCCACAAAGTCTACCCAAGACTTTGAACTCAATTTCTGGGTGCCTCTAAACTTCACCCTGTACTGTTCTGGAGTCAGACCAAATCTCTTGACTAAGCATGCCTTCATCTGCTGGTATGATTCTGCATCCTCTCCCTTCAGGGTCAGGAGCCTATCCCTCCCAGCTACTGGAATCAACTCAAACAGGAGTGCACCCCAATACCTAGAGTGGACCCTACTCATTTTAAGGGCCCTCTCAAAAGCTGCTAGCCACCTGTCAATGTCATCCCCCTCTGTGTACTTGGGCACTATGCCCTTGGGAAGTTTAGGTTCAAATCTGCCACCCCTGGACATCTCAGCATCTTCTTCACTTTCGCTGCCACCATTCCTCTTCTCCTCCTCCCTCTCCCATCTTCTCTTAGCCAATTCGAATTTCTCCTTCTCCAAGGCAATCAACTCTAATTGAGCCTGAAGCTGTCTCTCTGCAAGGGACAGTAGTGGTTCCTGAGTAAGGGACCCTACCCCACTCCCACCCCCACCTTGATTCACTTGGCTAACACTAGTTAAAATGGAAGAGGCATCATCCTCAACCTCCTCTGGGAGGAGGTTGGGGGACACCCTCTATCCCCCCTTCTCTCTCCTCAGCTGCCCTAGCATAGACTTTTAGGGACTCAAGCAACCCTACCTTCCTAAGCTTCTTGCTAGTAGGCAGCCCCTAAGCCTACACTGTTCCCTAAGATCAGCCATCTTAAACTGGGACAGTTTAGCCAGGTCCAGCTCCATGGTTCCCTAGTTTTGGGTCACAAAAAACTAGGCACAACAGACTTAGAACAATTTGGAAAAATCAAACAATGGATTAAAAACAGTTTAGTCCAAATTCCAAAAATCAACTCAAAAGTTTTGTTCTAAGGCAATTTAGAGGATTTTTATAATCTTAAATCATTCATTCACTGAAAGGTGTACTTTTTAAACACAAGTCCACGTCCACACCGCTGCCACCCAATGTTGGAAAGTGGGTTATTGGTAGGGGCAAATGTAGGTCTGCAACTGGCAATAAGGCTACTAACACATGATAGGACTCAGCATAGGTCTTAGAAAATTATTCCTATGCTCAACCCTTGGTAATGTGGCTGCGAGCAGACAGGCTTAACTTCAAAGACAGGTATGTAAAGCATTTAAAAACACCAATTCAGTAAATAATTAAAACACAACACATAATAAAAATCCAACACCAATTTATAAAAATAGAAAATATTTTTATCTTTAAAATGACACCAAAACGACAAAAATCCAATGTAGGGAACCGGAGATATGATTTTTCAAAGATTTAATAAAATATAGCACTTAGAAGTTTATAGCACCATATTGGGATACCTGCTCGCGATAGACCGGGGCAAAGTCAAAGTTTCAGGCCGACCGCGATGGATCCCTAGGCGGCTACAGCTTGCGGCAGGTCCCGGTCGCAGTTTCTACCTTCACACTTAGAAACTTTTCTGGAGCTTTTTCTCGCGAGGCCCCTCGAAGCTCCCAGCCAGTCCGGATCCGGTGAGGGTTCGCCGGCTTGACTTGTGACGAGGTCCCGGTAAACTTCCCTGGAGCGGACTTAGAAAATTTCTCAAGATCGCTTCAGCGGGGCAATCCAGAAATCCAGGCCGACACGCGATGGAAGACAGGCGGCTTGGCTCTCGCGGTTGCTCTCGGTAGACTTTTCTACGAGCGGACTTAGAAGCTTTTCTGGAGCTTTTTCTCGCGGGGTCTCTCGATGCTCCTCATGTAGCCAGATCCGGTGAGGGTTCGCCGGCTTCAGATTTTCTCTAGTCCCGGTCAATCTCTGGAAGTCGATGCGATGGAGCTTTTAGCGGGACGAACCTGGTGGGCTTGGCCGGCTCGCGGTTGAAGGCAGGCGGCTTGGCTGACCAGGTTGAGTCGGTCCCTTTATGGAGCTTTTTTCAAAGTTCCTCCAAAGTTCTCCAAACTTCTTGAACTTCTTCCTGAAGTTCCTCAAAGGGTCCCAAAGTGTCTCAAACTCACTCCAAGGGTCTGGAAGCTCCAAGATGGTCCTTGAAAGTTGAGGACTTCAGTTCCCACAATCCACTGGGACGTCTCCCTTACAAATCCACTGGTAGTTCCCCAAGGTGCAGATTTAGTTGGTGATGTTCCAGTTGAGCTCTTTTAACCTGTAGCTTTCAGGGAGTCCACTCTTTAGTTCTTTTCCAGCAAGGTAATCCACAGGGCTGCAGTTTCAGATGGTGCAGTTTTCAGAGGTCAGGCCTTAGAAATCTTTGCACAGCAAAATCTTCTCAGCAGGGCACTTCTTGCTTCAGTAAGTTTCAAGCAGCAGATCTGGAGGGCTCTGCCCTCTCAGATACTTATTCAAAATTCTCTGGGTCAAGCAGCAGGTCATTCTTGACCAATGAGAGCAGGGTAACTCCTCAAGGTGATGACCACTTCCTGTAGAGTGTGGCATCATTTTGTCCCAGAGTGCATCAAATCTTCCAAATCCATAATGGCTGAATTTCCAGCAGAGAGGCAAGAGCTGGCTAAACACACCCCCTGGGATGGCTTATCTCCCTGGACTCTCCCCCTACCATCTGCACATACCTTCCTTAAGCCTAGCCCTGACTCTGGGTCAAGAGTGTCAGAGTGAAACTGAAACCCAGGCCTCCCCTCTGCCTTTGAAGTACATGGTTTACGACTCCACCCCCTGGCCTGGCATTCCTATAGAGCAGCACACTGCCCTCCCAGGACAGTTGGTAACCCCAGGGGATCTTTAGCACCTCTTCAAAGCAGCCTGGCTAATCCACTTAACTCTGACCAATCAGGGCAGACCAGTGGAAGGCTGAATTTGGACTTACAAACAAGAAAGTCTTATAACTTCTTGTATGTACACTTTAGGAGAAATTCAACAATATAATATTGTTGGATTTAGCATTACCATTCTGAGAAGTCTTTGAATGGTAGCTCTATCTCCTTTCTATCAGGAGTTATTATTTAATAACTTCCTGCCATGTTAGCCTATGTAACTGGGGATTTGCAATGGGAAAAATGACTTGGGCTAGTTTTCTAGCACCAGGGCTTATAAAAACATATTTTATAAGTATTTCCCTAGTTGATGGGGCGTGGCTTGGCGCTCGGCAAGATGGCCGCACAGTAGTGCTGCTCTGCTGGCCGCCGAAATAATCCTACAGCTATCCTGCTCCTGACAGGCCATCCACCGTTGCTTTCAGGCTGAGAGGGCCTGTGGTGATCGGGAGAGTACAGCGGAGTCGAGTCCTGACGCCGTAGTTAATTCCTGGAGCTGAGGGGAGACGACTGCGCACTGGGCTGCGGCCATGATGGCGGCTGCGGCGCTGTGATCGGTCGGCCTGCTGGGAGTGCCCGCCGTGGATCGGAGCGCTGGTGCTGCAGACTGCGACCCCTCTGGGACCCGCGAGCGAGTTCGAGACTACTGGCGTGAGTGCTGATCGCATCGCGGGAAGCTGCCTGCCGGACGTGGGGTGAGCGCGACATCGGACTAAAAGGTAGGCTGCGAGGCGGCTGCGGCGGCCGGCCTGCGGTGCTGCGCGGCTGCCCGCGCCTGCCTGAAGTCTCCTGGTGTGGTGGAGGGGAAGCGATCCGAAGGCCTGCCGTGTTCGTGGGAGCGGGGTGAGAGGGCCCCTGGTGCTGGCCGTCTGACCGAGGCCCTGCGGAGACTGCGGATTACCTGAGCAGCGCAGACTGCGTTGCTGGTCGGCTTGCCTGTTCTCCCCTGGCCTGGGGGGCGCACGCCTGGGAGCTTCGTTGTGGCCCTTCAGCCCGACTTCCAAATAGGGATCCCAGAGGAAAGACGCGGACAAGGGGAGAGTGCCGCGCGCGAGCGGAATTGGACTGCTGGGTGGCATTGGTGGACTGCGACATTGTGCTGTGTGGAGCCACGGTGCGAGGGTGGCCGTGGAGCACTGGCTGGATTGGGCGCAGTATCGTCCCTGACTGCCTCCTTGCCCCGAGACCGTGGTGCGAGCGACGCGGAGGGCCCTGGTGATCTAGACGCCCGGCTGACTGCCCGGCGGGCTGGACCGCCATTACTACATTCGCGGCCTATCGGTCGGCCTCCCAGCACGTGCTGAGACTGCTTTCGTCTGCGTGGTGCTCCCCCCCGCTGCTGGGCATCATGGGCAAGCCAGACAAGAACCAGCCTCGCCTAACCTTCGAGCTCAGGAGGGGCGGAAAGTCCTCACAAACTGCGGCGTCGGACTCAGAGCTGGAGGCGCCTACCCCACCCACCTCGGCACTGGAAAAGTCACTGGCGGCAATACAGGCTAGTCTACAGGGTATTGACGGAAAGATCGAGGCACTTAATGGCCGAATGGACAACTTCTCAGCAAAGCTCGATAAGCACGTGGCGAGGATCGGCGAGGCTGAGCAGCGTATTTCAGACACCGAGGATGGCCTTCAACAAGTTGCCGCCAAAACAGCTGACCACACGAAGATTCTGGCCATCATCCAGGCAAAGAACGAGGACATGGAGGCGCGCTCTAGGCGCAATAACGTGCGCATTTTAGGTTTGCCGGAATCAACAAATGTTGGGCGCTTGGAGGATTATGTGGAGACTTTACTGCGGGAGATCTGCGGAGCTGACAATCTCTCCCCATGTTTGCGGTGGAGCGGGCGCACAGGGCCTTGTCGGCGCGCCCTCCGCCCGGGGCTCCTCCCAGGCCGATCATCACGCGGTTGCTCAATTTCAGAGATAGAGACACTGTGCTGCGCATAACTCGCCAAAAAGGGACAACTAATCATCAGGGCAATGCCTTATCATTTTACCCGGACTTCACGGCCACAGTGCAGGCTGCGCGAAAAGAGTTCCAGGGGGTTAAAAAATTGCTCATCAAAGCGCAAGTTCAATACGCCATGCTCTACCCTGCGCGACTCCGCATAGGAACTGATGACAACGCCAAGATCTTCTTGAACCCGAAACAGGCTATGGAACACGCAAAAACATTGTGTCGGCGATGAAGCGCCTCAGCCCCTACGTCGGACATTGATGACTGAATAGTCTGGGCGGCTAACAACGAATTGTCAACATGACAAGTTAGTGCACCCTCCGTCGCTGTATCCTGCTGGATTGTAGTAAGGAACTGCATGTAGATTCAAGTTGCCCGCACAGGCATTAGCGGGATTCTGTTATCGTGGGTTGTGGGTGATGGGGAGCGGCCATCCAGGACTAATGACTAGTGTAAGTCTCTGATTACTTGGCTTTCAAACAGACGGGGGGGCGAAGCACTACTAGGGGATGCTGGGCGGGCTGGGATCTCCACCGCTGTTCAGCCGAATATGGGTTGCTGGGGCGCAGCGCCCCGGACTTTCCGTACACAGGTGCTCTCCATTGGATGTAATATGCTGGATGCGGTGGGATGGCTTGCGGGAGGGAGTTTATTAAAATCTTATGGCGGCCCCCTCCCGACCTCACCAGGGAGTGGATCATGCCACTACGTCCCCCAATGGGTATACCCCAACTGATCTATACTGTTATTGGGGATTTGTTGGGATTGTTCATACTGTTGGGACTTGTCTTTGGCAAATTGGGGTTGCTGAAGTGGGCGGGGGGTGGGAAAGGGTTTTGTATGTTGCAAGATGTAGGTACAATGTGCGATATATCAATGGCAAGTGTGACCTGTGACAATGAATATGCGAATATCATGCTGTCCAACGGGTGGGGTGTGTTTACTGTGAGGGATCTGGACAATGGGTGAAATTTATAAATGTATGACCTGGAATGTTCGCGGGTTGAACACCCCAAAGAAAGTTCGCCAAGTGCTGGCATACCTAGATAGACACATGGTGCAGGTCGCCCTCTTGCAGGAGTCCCATCTGAGTGGACAAACGGAGGACAGGGTGGCGCAGAGATGGGCGTCGTTCCGCCTGGCCTCGTCATACTCCACTTACTCGAGGGGGGTACTCATTCTACTTAAGAGGGGAGTCTCATTCACACCCATACGCACAGGTAAGGACACGGAGGGGCGCTGGGCCATGGTACAGGGCAAGCTGGGACAGTCATTGATAACGATAATAAACATGTATGGTCCCGTGGTGGATGACCCGACGCCATTCCTTCAAATGTTTCAAAATCTACGAAACTAGCCTGAGGCCGCAGTCATATGGGGAGGTGACCTTAATACCCACCTTAATCCACAGGTTGATAAATCCAATCCCGCTGGGGCGCGCACTGTAAGGGTGGCTAAGTGTGTCAGGGACGCCATGGAGGAAATGGGCCTGCTAGATGTATGGCGGCTGAGAAATGCAGAAGTTTTAGAGGGTACTCATATCACCCCGGCCTTCAATAGCTGGTCACGGCTGGACTACTGGCTGTTGAATGGGGAGGCAAATGGATGGGTCACGCAGGTTGCCATTCTCCCACGCCCTTTGTCTGACCATAACCCGGTCTCACTCACTATTTGTATCCCTTCAGCCTCTCGTCGCCCGTTCACCTGGCGGTTCCGAGCTGAGGCACTACTGGATCCCCTATATAATGAAGCAGTGAGAACAGCTATCGTACAATATTTTGACCTTAACGAGGGATCAGTGGACAGTCAGGCCATTTTGTGGGAGGCATTTAAGGTGACGATCCGTGGAGTGTGTATTGGCACCACAGCTGGTATACTTAAAGATATTCGGGGTCAATTGTCCAAAACAGAGCGGGCCTGGAGGGACCTAGAGAAACAGTACTTGCACACACCATCCTTGGGCACGCTAGCACGAATAAATGAACTGGTGGCTGAATATAATACTCTAGCGGACACTGAGGCTCGGTACATAGCAAGGCGTCACATGGCCAGGGCTTATGGTGAGGGGGGGCGGCCGGGCAGGAATCTGGCCGCTAAACTGCGGTTTAGAACAGACCATCACATGGTTGATCAAATAATTGATCATAGCGGGTCGGCGCACTACACCCCGCATGCTATTGTGGATCAGTTTCATCAGTTCTACACCACTATGTACACCACGAGGGGCGGGATGGGTGATGATGCACTAGATGACTACCTAGCTGACACGGCCTGTGCGTGGTTATCGGATGCCCACAGGCAATATCTGAGCCAGCCCATTGAAGACACTGATGTCAGGGAGGCCATTCTCTCTCTTCCCAATGGTAAGGCTCCGGGGCCGGACGGTCTGCCGGCCGAGTTTTACAAAGCCTACGTAGATCTCATGGTGCCCCGACTTTTGGCGATGTACGCGGAGGCCCACGAGTCCGGGTTTCTTCCACCTTCCCTTCGCCAAGCATTAATAATCACCCTTCTCAAGAAAGACAAATCGCCCACGTGCTGCGAGTCATATCGTCCGTTGTCACTGATCAACGTTGATGCAAAAATACTAGCGAAGATACTGGCCATTAAAATTCAACCCTTGATGCCTTTGCTTGTTCTCCCTGACCAGTCCGGATTCATTCCAGAGAGGTCCACTTCTCACAATCTTCGCACCATTTTCGCTATGTTTCACGTTCTCAGCCCAGAATTATCCGCTGCGGCGGTCATGTTGGACGCGGCCAAAGCGTTTGACTCTGTGGAGTGGAACTACATGATGCGCATACTACTCAGGATGGGATTTCCTCCCATCTTGACTAGATGGATACAGGTGTTATACACTGATGCCTCTGCGAGGGTGCGGGTGGGTGGGCTGACCTCAGAACCCTTCAGCATAGAGCGTGGAACTCGGCAGGGTTATCCCCTCTCCCCCCTGCTGTTTGCCCTGGTTCTGGAACCGCTCGCTTGCAAAATCCGCCAATGTCACAGGGCGGCTGCTCTCAATTTTAATCACCGACCGGTCGGGATCTCCATGTACGCGGACGACATGGTCCTCTTTGTCCGGGATCCCCAGCTTAATTTGTCTCCACTCATCCGAGAATATATACGATTTGGCCTTTTTTCCGGGCTCCAGATCAACTGGGAGAAATCAGTAATTATTCCCTTAACGTTGAGCGCGCTGCCCCCGCAGATAGAATACCCATTGATATGGTCTGCTGACCCAGTTAAATACCTCGGGGTGTGGGTACATCGAGATCCGGACATTGTGATAAAAGAGAATTATGGCCCAGCATATCGAACCCTGGTGCAGCAGGTGGACAGCTGGTCCCGGCTCCCGCTGTCCCTTGCAGACCGCATCGCAGTGGTTAAAATGACAATACTGCCGCGATTTCTCTACCTGTTTTGCAACATTCCGATCAAACTTACTAAACAGTTTTTTAAAACAGTGCAAACACAGCTATTGAGGCTCGTATGGGGGGGTAAACAGCCAAGGATCAGCTGGCGTACTCTAGCGCTCACATATGCCAAAGGTGGATTTGCGGCTCCAGATTTTTATGTCTATTATCTCTGTGCACAGGCCCAGTACGCTTTTTATTGGTCTAGGAAACACGAATATATCCCACACGTTGCGGTGGAGGAGGGTGACGCCTATCCCGTGCCACTGGAGGGGGTCCTCACGCATACCCGTAGAAAGACGCCCAGGGCTGAGATTAATACAATTGATACGACGATCGCGGCCTGGCAAGCGATTGGCAAGCGGGCGCACAAGCTTCCTGTCTACGCTCCTGCTCTGCCACTTGCGGGCCACGCGGCACTGTCTGTGACTCAGGAACGGGAGCCAGTGAGGGCATTTAGAGCAGCTGGATTCACACATTTGAGCGACTTCTACCCCGGGGGCAGATTCATGGACAATGAGGATATGGCATACATACAAAACCCCACTCCGCTCTTTCAATACTCATGTTATCGCTTGCGGCGAGCACTCAGGGATCACTACCCCGACTTCCCGGCCGAGCCGGCCATCCTGCATTCACTCCAGCTACTGTTAATAGCCCCTACTAAGAAGAAATTGATCACCAAGTTATACAGGGCAGTGCAGGATGAGGCAGTGCGAGAGCAGGACTCTAGCCTGGCGAGGTGGAATAAGATAGTGGACCCCCCAATCACGGAGCGGGAGTGGGAACAAATTTGCATACTGACTGGCCGCCTCACATCGAATGGCAATCTGAGGATTATTCATTTTAAATTCATACACCAGCTGTACCATACCCCTGTTAAACTTTATAAAATGGGCCTCAGAGATTCTGACTTGTAAGCGCTGCGGTCACACTGGAGCAGATTTCATGCACCTTGCATGGCAGTGTGCCTCGGTGCTTAAATATTGGGAGGCTGTAGTTACACGCATACATGCTATGACGGGACGGGTAGTACAATGCATCCCTCTGGTATGCCTCCTCGGATACACTCCCCACCTGAAGTCGTACACGGGCAGGTTTGTGAGGGTGGCTCTCCTCTTGGCAAAAAGGCGGGTTATGTTTACTTGGGAGAGCAAATTTGCTCCCAAAATAGATGACTGGATTAAAGATTTAGTATACTGCCGTGAGCAGCTGGACCTCTATGCGGAGGAACTGCCGGTCACATCCAGGCCCTCCGATATATGGACCCCGTTGCGAGAGTATTTATTGTTACAGTCCCATAGGGACGCTGAATGAATCTGCGGTTCACCTACACTGTTGGGATACTTTGCCAACTGACATGATTATATTACTCTACGAAGGCGGGATAGTTATACCGCACTTGCTGTAACACACGATTACTGAAATGTACCTACTAATGCTTTCTTTTTCTTTTTGTTAATTATTTAACGGTTTTGTTAATATAAAGATGTGCTAAATATGTACACTGTATGATGCTGGAACTTTCAATAAAAAGAATTAAAAAAAAAAAAAGTATTTCCCTAGTTTCTACTGGACCCCCAACCCCTGTGCAACTAGGGGAGACTTTAGGGGTTCTGAATCTGTAAAAATATTGCAGATCCTCACTTCACTGTGCTCCTAGCCTCAAAGTCGAATTTGGGCAGCACTTTAACACAATGTGGGGAGTGAAATGTGGAATTTCACTTTACCCAGGCATATAAAAACTCATTTTATAAGGGTGTACCTTATAGATAACTGAACCCCCACCCTGGGATACCTAGGGAGACCCTGGGGTCCCTAATATGCCAAAATATTGTAGGCTTTCCATTTCTAAGTGCCCCAAACCCCAAAGTCGAATTTGGGCACAATTTGCTTTTTAAAAGCAGTCCTGGCACCCAGGGCTGCTTTTAAACTGACCCCAGGCTTCAGCATTGCACCCATGCAAGTGCAGAAAAGCTGCTGGCCTCTAAACTGCCATGCCCCAGGATACTGGGGACTTCTAGGTAGTTTCAATCCCCTGCCCTATTATATACTAGGGGCTTATGGGGTAGGTCATGCCAATTACAGGGGTATCCCACCATACCATAGTATACCCTAGTGTATGTTGGGTGTCTTAACTGTATTATAATGTGTTCCTTTCAGCTTGGCACTGGCCCTGGGCCTAGTTAGACAGAGCCCAGGGTCAGTCAGAGTCAGTTACCACCAGTTCCAGTCAGCAAAACGTTGGGGGGTGCCCAGGGCACAGGATGACTTTACAACATAGCCCCCCCAAACGAAAGGTGAGGGGTTACTAACCTACACCCTGGTAGTCCTCCTCAGCTAAGTGGAAAAACCTGGAAAGTCCATCTGCATTTGCATGGGCAACCCCAGGTCTGTGTTCCACTGTAAAGTCCATTCCCTGTAGGGAAATGGACCACCTTAACAGCTTGGGATTCTCCCTCTCATCTGCATGAGCCATCTGAGAGGCCTGTGGTCAGTTTGAACACGAAAGTGAGTCCCAAACAAATATGGTCTCAACTTTTTCAGGGACCACACCACAGCAAAAGCCTCTCTCTCAATGGCACTCCACCTCTGCTCTCTGGGAAGAAGCCTCCTGCTAATAAAGGCAACTGGCTGATCAAGGCCCCCTTCATTTAGCTGTGACAACACTGCCCCAATCCCTTGCTCTGAAGCATCTGTCTGAACTACAAATTCTTTTGTGTAGTCAGGGGCCAGTAACAGTGGTGCTGAACACATAGCAGCTTTCAGAGTGTCAAAAGCCTTCTGACACTCTGGGGTCCAAATCACCTTCTTGGGCCTCTTTTTAGAAGTCAGTTCTGTTAGGGGCCCCACAATGGTCCCATAATTTTGAACAAACCTTCTACAGTACCCTGTCAGTCCAAGGAATGCCCTGACCTGAGTCTGGGTAACAGGTGCTGTCCAATCCAAAATAGTTTGGATTTTAGCTTGGAGAGGCTGTACATGGCCCCCACCTACCAGGTGGCCCAGGTACACCACAGAACTCTGCCCTATTTGGCACTTGCTTGCCTTAATAGTCAGGCCTGCCTGCTGCATGGCCTCAAGCACTTCCCTTAGGTGGCTTAAGTGATCCCCCCAGGTAGAACTGTATACAGCTATATCATCCAGGTAAGCTGCACTGAACTGTTCCAACCCAGACAAGACCCTGTTCACCAACCTTTGGAAGGTGGCAGGTGCATTCTTTAATCCAAAGGGCATTACCTTGAACTGATAATGTCCCTCTGGTGTGGAGAATGCTGACCTCTCCTTTGCTCCATCAGTGAGGGCAATCTGCCAGTACCCTGAAGTCAAATCAAAAGTACTCAGGTACTTAGCAGCCCCTAACCTGTCAATGAGCTCATCAGCTCTAGGTATAGGGTGAGCGTCAGTCTTTGTGACTGCATTCAATCCTCTGTAGTCCACACAGAACCTTAACTCCTTGGGTCCCCCTGAGGATTAGGTTTGGGTACCAGCACCACTGGACTGGCCCATGGACTCTCAGACGGTTCAATTACCCCCAATTCCAGCATCTTAGCAACCTCAGCTTTAATGCTGGCTCTGACATGGTCAGACAACCTGTACAGTTTATTTTTGACAGGTAGGCTGTCACCAGTGTCAATGTGGTGCACACACCACTCAGTGATGCCTGGGGTCAAAGAGAACAGGCCAGCAAACTGCTCCAGCACTTGCTTACAGTCTCTGTGCTGCTGGTCTGTCAACTTGGGAGAGAGTATCACCCCCTCCACTGACCCATCTTGCACATTAGTGGAGAGGAGGTCGGGCACAGGCTCAGTTTCCTCCTCCACACCCTCATCAGTGACCAGTAACATGGTCATGTCTGCCCTGTCATGGTGGGGTTTCAATCTATTCACATGCAGGACCCTATGAGGGTTCCTGGGGGTGCCAAGGTCAACCAAATAGGTAACCTCACCCTTCCTTTCTAAGATTGGATAGGGCCCGCTCCACTTGTCATGGAGGGCCCTGGGAGCCACAGGCTCCAACACCCACACCAATTATCCTGGAGTATACTCAGGCATAGTAGCCTTTTGATCATACCAGTGCTGCATGAGCTCCTGGCTGGCCTCCAGTTTCCTGTTTGCCTTGTACATGTACTCTGCCATTCTAGATCTCAGGCCTAGCACATAATCAAGCACATTGTCCTTAGCTTCTTTAAGAGGCTTCTCTAAAGACTCTCTTAGCAGGCTCAATGGCCCCCTCACAGGGTGTCCAAACACCAACTCAAAGGGACTGAAACCAACCCCTTTCTGTGGCACCTCCCTGTAGGCAAACAGTAAGCATGGGAGGAGAACATCCCATCTCCTCCTGAGTTTCTCTGACAACCCATTTATCATGCCCTTCAGGGTTTTGTTGAATCTCTCAACAAGACCATTTGCTTGTGGGTGATAGGGGGTGGTGAACTTGTAGTTGACACCACACTCATCCCACATAGCAGTCAGATAGCTGGACAGGAAGTTCGTGCCCCTATCTGACACCACCTCTTTTGGAAAACCCACTCTGGTGAACACACCAAGTAGTGCTCTAGCCACTGCAGGAGCATCAATGGTTCTAAGAGGTATGGCTTCAGGGTATCTAGTGGCATGGTCAACTACCACTAAGATATACCTATTCCCTGATGCAGTAGGTATGTCCAGGGGACCAACAATGTCCATCCCCACCTTTTCAAAAGGAACCCCAACCACTGGCAGTGGTATTAGGGAGCCTTTGTCTTGCCCCCTGCCTTGCCACTGGCCTGACAGGTGACACAGGAGCTGCAAAACTCCTTTACCTTTTCAGACATATGGGGCCAGTAGAAATGGTTCACCAACCGGTTCCATGTCTTTGTCTGTCCCAAATGTCCTGCCAAGGGGATATCATGACCCAAAGTCAGGATGAACTCTCTGTACCTCTGGGGCACCACCAACCTCCTGGTGGCCCCCTCCTTGAGGTTTCTGGCCTCAGTATAAAGCAGTCCATCTTCCCAGTAGAGTCTGTGAAACCCACTGTCATCCCCTTCCTCTTGCTTAGAAGCAATCCGCCTCAAGCTCTCAAGGGTGGGACAGTCACGCTGTCCCTGACTGAACTCCTCTCTGGAGGGTCCACCTGCTCCTGTCAGTTCTGCCAAATCTGACAGCTCTGGCAGGGATGGAGTCCCTCCCTCAGAAGCCAGATCCTCCCCATCAGGGTTAGATTCTTCCTGCACCTCTGGAGTTCCCTGGGCTGGCTCACCAGGCCCAGTGCCCCTGTCCTTGGATGCTTGGCCCTTTGTTCCAGGGTCCAAGTGTCCAGCCCCTCCCTTCTGGCTGGTCTGTGACCTAGTCACAGCACATACCCACTCAGGGAGCTCCAATATTTTCATATGGAGTCCTCTCTCCACCTCTGACCACACAGAGGCTTCAAGATCATTGCCCAGTAAACACTGGACTGGGAGCACCTTTGACACAGCTACCTTCATAGGGCCTGTCACACCTCCCCATTCCAAATCCACCACAGCCATAGGATGGAGTTTGGTGGTGCTGTCTGCATAAGTCACCTGGTGAAACTCACCAGGTAACAAACTCTCTGGGGGCACCAGCTCATCTAGGACCATAGTTACACTAGCCCCAGTGTCTCTGATAGCCTCAACCTCAGTCCCATTCACTTTAGGCCTCTGCCTGTACTTATCCATGTTTGGAGGTAAGGCAGTAAGGGTTGCAATATTCACCCCACCCAGGGATACTAAGGTTGCTTGCCCCACCTGATTACCCCTCTCTGGGACAGCACTCTCCACCCCTACACTTACACTGGCAATCCCTGTGGATGGCCCCTTAGGGGGGAGCTTCTTGGCGCAGACAGCATCTCCCTGTTTGTGCCCAGGCTGTTGACAGTCATACCACTTACCCACCTTGGAGGGATCAAAGAACCTACCAGGCTTTCCCTGAAACCCCTTCCCTTTGAATTTTGTTGGCTCGGGGCCCCCCCTCCTTGTGCAGGTTTTTGTGTGTCTTTGGAGGACTAATTAGGTTTTTGACCTTCATTTCCCTGGGCTTTCCCTTGGGAAGGGACCTGTCCTCCTTTCTTCTGGTCACCCCCTGGTGCTGAATGGAAACCCGGGTTCTCACCCACTCATCAGCTGACTCCCCCAACTCTCTGGGGTCTGTCAGCTTAGAGTCCACTAGATACTGGCGTAACTTCTCTTCTACACAATGAGTCAAAATGTGTTCTTTCAAAAACAAATTATACAATCCCTCATATGTGTCAACTTTGTTACCAACAATCCAGCCTTCCAGTGCCTTCACTGAAACGTCCACAAAGTCTACCCAAGACTTTGAACTCAATTTCTGGGTGCCTCTAAACTTCACCCTGTACTGTTCTGGAGTCAGACCAAATCTCTTGACTAAGCATGCCTTCATCTGCTGGTATGATTCTGCATCCTCTCCCTTCAGGGTCAGGAGCCTATCCCTCCCAGCTACTGGAATCAACTCCCACAGGAGTGCACCCCAATACCTAGAGTGGACCCTACTCATTTTAAGGGCCCTCTCAAAAGCTGCTAGCCACCTGTCAATGTCATCCCCTCTGTGTACTTGGGCACTATGCCCTTGGGAAGTTTAGGTTCAAATCTGCCACCCCTGGACATCTCAGCATCTTCTTCACTTTCGCTGCCACCATTCCTCTTCTCCTCCTCCCTCTCCCATCTTCTCTTAGCCAATTCGAATTTCTCCTTCTCCAAGGCAATCAACTCTAATTGAGCCTGAAGCTGTCTCTCTGCAAGGGACAGTAGTGGTTCCTGAGTAAGGGACCCTACCCCACTCCCACCCCCACCTTGATTCACTTGGCTAACACTAGTTAAAATGGAAGAGGCATCATCCTCAACCTCCTCTGGGAGGAGGTTGGGGGGACACCCTCTATCCCCCTTGTCTCTCCTCAGCTGCCCTAGCATAGACTTTTAGGGACTCAAGCAACCCTACCTTCCTAAGCTTCTTGCTAGTAGGCAGCCCCCTAAGCCTACACTGTTCCCTAAGATCAGCCATCTTAAACTGGGACAGTTTAGCCAGGTCCAGCTCCATGGTTCCCTAGTTTTGGGTCACAAAAAACTAGGCACAACAGACTTAGAACAATTTGGAAAAATCAAACAATGGATTAAAAACAGTTTAGTCCAAATTCCAAAAATCAAACTCAAAAGTTTTGTTCTAAGGCAATTTAGAGGATTTTTATAATCTTAAATCATTCACTGAAAGGTGTACTTTTTAAACACAAGTCCACATCCACACCGCTGCCACCAAATGTTGGAAAGTGGGTTATTGGTAGGGGCAAATGTAGGTCTGCCGCTGGCAATAAGGCTACTAACACATGATAGGACTCAGCATAGGTCTTAGAAAATTATTCCTATGCTCAACCCTTGGTAATGTGGCTGCGAGCAGACAGGCTTAACTTCAAAGACAGGTATGTAAAGCATTTAAAAACACCAATTCAGTAAATAATTAAGACACAACACATAATAAAAATCCAACACCAATTTATAAAAATAGGAAATATTTTTATCTTTAAAATGACACCAAAACGACAAAAATCCAATGTAGGGAACCGGAGATATGAATTTTCAAAGATTTAATAAAATATAGCACTTAGAAGTTTATAGCACCATATTGGGATACCTGCTCGCGATAGACCGGGGCAAAGTCAAAGTTTCAGGCCGACCGCGATGGATCCCTAGGCGGCTACAGCTTGCGGCAGGTCCCGGTCGCAGTTTCTACCTTCACACTTAGAAACTTTTCTGGAGCTTTTTCTCGCGAGGCCCCTCGAAGCTCCCAGCCAGTCCGGATCCGGTGAGGGTTCGCCGGCTTGACTTGTGACGAGGTCCCGGTAAACTTCCCTGGAGCGGACTTAGAAAATTTCTCAAGATCGCTTCAGCGGGGCAATCCAGAAATCCAGGCCGACACGCGATGGAGGACAGGCGGCTTGGCTCTCGCGGTTGCTCCCGGTCGACTTTTCTACGAGCGGACTTAGAAGCTTTTCTGGAGCTTTTTCTCGCGGGGTCCTCGATGCTCCTCATGTAGCCAGATCCGGTGAGGGTTCGCCGGCTTCAGATTTTCTCTAGTCCCGGTCAATCTCTGGAAGTCGATGCGATTGAGCTTTTAGCGGGACGAACCTGGTGGGCTTGGCCGGCTCGCGGTTGAAGGCAGGCGGCTTGGCTGACCAGGTTGAGTCGGTCCCTCTATGGAGCTTTTTTCAAAGTTCCTCCAAAGTTCTCCAAACTTCTTGAACTTCTTCCTGAAGTTCCTCAAAGGGTCCCAAAGTGTCTCAAACTCACTCCAAGGGTCTGGAAGCTCCAAGATGGTCCTTGAAAGTTGAGGACTTCAGTTCCCACAATCCACTGGGACGTCACCCTTACAAATCCACTGGTAGTTCCCCAAGGTGCAGATTTAGTTGGTGATGTTCCAGTTGAGCTCTTTTAACCTGTAGCTTTCAGGAGTCCACTCTTTAGTTCTTTTCCAGCAAGGTAATCCACAGGGCTGCAGTTTCAGATGGTGCAGTTTTCAGAGGTCAGGCCTTAGAAATCTTTGCACAGCAAAATCTTCTCAGCAGGGCACTTCTTGCTTCAGTAAGTTTCAAGCAGCAGATCTGGAGGGCTCTGCCCCTCTCAGATACTTATTCAAAATTCTCTGGGTCAAGCAGCAGGTCATTCTTGACCAATGAGAGCAGGGTAACTCCTCAAGGTGATGACCACTTCCTGTAGAGTGTGGCATCATTTTGTCCCAGAGTGCATCAAATCTTCCAAATCCATAATGGCTGAATTTCCAGCAGAGAGGCAAGAGCTGGCTAAACACACCCCTGGGATGGCTTATCTCCCTGGACTCTCCCCTACCATCTGCACATACCTTCCTTAAGCCTAGCCCTGACTCTGGGTCAAGAGTGTCAGAGTGAAACTGAAAACCAGGCCTCCCTCTGCCTTTGAAGTACATGGTTTACGACTCCACCCCTGGCCTGGCATTCCTATAGACCAGCACACTGCCCTCCCAGGACAGTTGGTAACCCCAGGGGATCTTTATCACCTCTTCAAAGCAGCCTGGCTAATCCACTTAACTCTGACCAATCAGGGCAGACCACTGGAAGGCTGAATTTGGACTTACAAACAAGAAAGTCTTATAACTTCTTGTATGTACACTTTAGGAGAAATTCAACAATATAATATTGTTGGATTTAGCATTACCATTCTGAGAAGTCTTTGAATGGTAGCTCTATCTCCTTTCTATCAGGAGTTATTATTTAATAACTTCCTGCCATGTTAGCCTATGTAACTGGGGATTTGCAATGGGAAAAATGACTTGGGCCAGTTTTCTAGCACCAGGGCTTATAAAAACATATTTTATAAGTATTTCCCTAGTTTCTACAGGACCCCCAACCCCTGTGCAACTAGTGGAGACTTTAGGGGTTCTGAATCTGTAAACATATGGCAGATCCTCACTTCACTGTGCTCCTAGCCTCAAAGTCGAATTTGGGCAGCACTTTAACACAATGTGGGAGTGAAATGTGAAATTTCACTTTACCCAGGCATATAAAAACTCATTTTATAAGGGTGTACCTTATAGATAACTGACCCCCCACCCCTGGGATACCTAGGGGAGACCCTGGGGGTCCCTAATATGCCAAAACATTGTAGGCTTTCCATTTTTAAGTGCCCCAAACCCCAAAGTCGAATTTGGGCACAATTTGCTTTTTAAAAGCAGTCCTGGCACCCAGGGCTGCTTTTAAACTGACCCCAGGCTTCAGCATTGCACCCATGCAAGTGCAGAAAAGCTGCTGGCCTCTAAACTGCCATCCCCCAGGATACTGGGGACTTCTAGGTAGTTTCAATCCCCTGCCCTATTATATACTAGGGGCTTATGGGGTAGGTCATGCCAATTACAGGGGTACCCCACCATACCATAGTATACCCTAGTGTATGTTGGGTGTCTTAACTGTATTATAATGTGTTCCTTTCAGCTTGGCACTGGCCCTGGGCCTAGTTAGACAGAGCCCAGGGTCAGTCAGAGTCAGTTACCACCAGTTCCAGTCAGCAAAAGTTGGGGGTGCCCAGGGCACAGGATGACTTTACAACATAGCCCCCCAAACGAAAGGTGAGGGGTTACTAACCTACACCCTGGTAGTCCTCCTCAGCTAAGTGGAAAACCTGGAAAGTCCATCTGCATTTGCATGGGCAACCCCAGGTCTGTGTTCCACTGTAAAGTCCATTCCCTGTAGGGAAATGGACCACCTTAACAGCTTGGGATTCTCCCCTCTCATCTGCATGAGCCATCTGAGAGGCCTGTGGTCAGTTTGAACACGAAAGTGAGTCCCAAACAAATATGGTCTCAACTTTTTCAGGGACCACACCACATCAAAAGCCTCTCTCTCAATGGCACTCCACCTCTGCTCTCTGGGAAGAAGCCTCCTGCTAATAAAGGCAACTGGCTGATCAAGGCCCCCTTCATTTAGCTGTGACAACACTGCCCCAATCCCTTGCTCTGAAGCATCTGTCTGAACTACAAATTCTTTTGTGTAGTCAGGGGCCAGTAACAGTGGTGCTGAACACATATCAGCTTTCAGAGTGTCAAAAGCCTTCTGACACTCTGATGTCCAAATCACCTTCTTGGGCCTCTTTTTAGAAGTCAGTTCTGTTAGGGGCCCCACAATGGTCCCATAATTTTGAACAAACCTTCTATAGTACCCTGTCAGTCCAAGCAATGCCCTGACCTGAGTCTGGGTAACAGGTGCTGTCCAATCCAAAATAGTTTGGATTTTAGCTTGGAGAGGCTGTACATGGCCCCCACCTACCAGGTGGCCCAGGTGTACCACAGAACTCTGCCCTATTTGGCACTTGCTTGCCTTAATAGTCAGGCCTGCCTGCTGCATGGCCTGAAGCACTTCCCTTAGGTGACTTAAGTGATCCCCCCAGGTAGAACTGTATACAGCTATATCATCCAGGTAAGCTGCACTGAACTGTTCCAACCCAGACAAGACCCTGTTCACCAACCTTTGGAAGGTGGCAGGTGCATTCTTTAAGCCAAATGGCATTACCTTGAACTGATAATGTCCCTCTGGTGTGGAGAATGCTGACCTCTCCTTTGCTCCATCAGTGAGGGCAATCTGCCAGTACCCTGAAGTCAAATCAAAAGTACTCAGGTACTTAGCAGCCCCTAACCTGTCAATGAGCTCATCAGCTCTAGGTATAGGGTGAGCGTCAGTCTTTGTGACTGCATTCAATCCTCTGTAGTCCACACAGAACCTTAACTCCTTGGGTCCCCCTGAGGATTAGGTTTGGGTACCAGCACCACTGGACTGGCCCATGGACTCTCAGACGGTTCAATTACCCCCAATTCCAGCATCTTAGCAACCTCAGCTTTAATGCTGGCTCTGACATGGTCAGACAACCTGTACAGTTTATTTTTGACAGGTAGGCTGTCACCAGTGTCAATGTGGTGCACACACCACTCAGTGATGCCTGGGGTCAAAGAGAACAGGCCAGCAAACTGCTCCAGCACTTGCTTACAGTCTCTGTGCTGCTGGTCTGTCAACTTGGGAGAGAGTATCACCCCTCCACTGACCCATCTTGCACATTAGTGGAGAGGAGGTCGGGCACAGGCTCAGTTTCCTCCTCCACACCCTCATCAGTGACCAGTAACATGGTCATGTCTGCCCTGTCATGGTGGGGTTTCAATCTATTCACATGCAGGACCCTATGAGGGTTCCTGGGGGTGCCAAGGTCAACCAAATAGGTAACCTCACCCTTCCTTTCTAAGATTGGATAGGGCCCGCTCCACTTGTCATGGAGGGCCCTGGGAGCTACAGGCTCCAACACCCACACCAATTGTCCTGGATAATACTCAGGCATAGTAGCCTTTTGATCATACCAGTGCTTCATGAGCTCCTGGCTGGCCTCCAGTTTCCTGTTTGCCTTGTACATGTACTCTGCCATTCTAGATCTCAGGCCTAGCACATAATCAAGCACATTGTCCTTAGCTTCTTTAAGAGGCTTCTCTAAAGACTCTCTTAGCAGGCTCAATGGCCCCCTCACAGGGTGTCCAAACACCAACTCAAAGGGACTGAAACCAACCCCTTTCTGTGGCTCCTCCCTGTAGGCAAACAGTAAGCATGGGAGGAGAACATCCCATCTCCTCCTGAGTTTCTCTGACAACCCATTTATCATGCCCTTCAGGGTTTTGTTGAATCTCTCAACAAGACCATTTGCTTGTGGGTGATAGGGGGTGGTGAACTTGTAGTTGACACCACACTCATCCCACATAGCAGTCAGATAGCTGGACAGGAAGTTCGTGCCCCTATCTGACACCGCCTCTTTTGGAAAACCCACTCTGGTGAACACACCAAGTAGTGCTCTAGCCACTGCAGGAGCATCAATGGTTCTAAGAGGTATAGCTTCAGGGTATCTAGTGGCATGGTCAACTACCACTAAGATATACCTATTCCCTGATGCAGTAGGTGTGTCCAGGGGACCAACAATGTCCATCCCCACCTTTTCAAAAGGAACCCCAACCACTGGCAGTGGTATTAGGGGAGCCTTTGTCTTGCCCCCTGCCTTGCCACTGGCCTGACAGGTGACACAGGAGCTGCAAAACTCCTTTACCTTTTCAGACATATGGGGCCAGTAGAAATGGTTCACCAACCGGTTCCATGTCTTTGTCTGTCCCAAATGTCCTGCCAAGGGGATATCATGACCCAAAGTCAGGATGAACTCTCTGTACCTCTGGGGCACCACCAACCTCCTGGTGGCCCCCTCCTTGAGGTTTCAGGCCTCAGTATAAAGCAGTCCATCTTCCCAGTAGAGTCTGTGAAACCCACTGTCATCCCCTTCCTCTTGCTTAGAAGCAATCCGCCTCAAGCTCTCAAGGGTGGGACAGTCACGCTGTCCCTGACTGAACTCTTCTCTGGAGGGTCCACCTGCTCCTGTCAGTTCTGCCAAATCTGACATCTCTGGCAGGGATGGAGTCCCTCCCTCAGAAGCCAGATCCTCCCCATCAGGGTTAGATTCTTCCTGCACCTCTGGAGTTCCCTGGGCTGGCTCACCAGGCCCAGTGCCCCTGTCCTTGGATGCTTGGCCCTTTGTTCCAGGGTTCAAGTGTCCAGCCCCTCCCTTCTGGCTGGTCTGTGACCTAGTCACAGCACATACCCACTCAGGGAGCTCCAATATTTTCATATGGAGTCCTCTCTCCACCTCTGACCACACAGAGGCTTCAAGATCATTGCCCAGTAAACACTGGACTGGGAGCACCTTTGACACAGCTACCTTCATAGGGCCTGTCACACCTCCCCATTCCAAATCCACCACAGCCATAGGATGGAGTTTGGTGGTGCTGTCTGCATAAGTCACCTGGTGAAACTCACCAGGTAACTAACTCTCTGGGGGCACCAGCTCATCTAGGACCATAGTTACACTAGCCCCAGTGTCTCTGATAGCCTCAACCTCAGTCCCATTCACTTTAGGCCTCTGCCTGTACTTATCCATGTTTGGAGGTAAGGCAGTAAGGGTTGCAATATTCACCCGACCCAGGGACACTAAGGTTGCTTGCCCCACCTGATTACCCCTCTCTGGGACAGCACTCTCCACCCCTACACTTACACTGGCAATCCCTGTGGATGGCCCCTTAGGGGGGAGCTTCTTGGCGCAGACAGCATCTCCCTGTTTGTGCCCAGGCTGTTGACAGTCATACCACTTACCCACCTTGGAGGGATCAAAGAACCTACCAGGCTTTCCCTGAAACCCCTTCCCTTTGAATTTTGTTGGCTCGGGGCCCCCCCTCCTTTTTAAAAAAAAAAATGTTATTCAATTTTTTACAGCATTTACTCCTTCATAACTAAGGCTGTACACAAGAGCCAAAAAAAAAAAAAAAAAGACAATTAATAAATTGTTTAGCCGATTACATGATTATTACTGCAGAATCATTATCATGTCTTAAAAGAAAAGAAAATAGACAAATCAGGATAATCCTTTTGGCATGAAAAGGAAACATGTGATCGGGCATACAGCTTGAAAAAAAAAAGGCAGTTTAGCATTCACCTTATAAAAAAATGGGATATCTATGGTGCTACAATCAAAAATTGACTAAACAAATCATAGGGAATTAAATCCCCAAAACCCCCCTAACTCCATCTAAGTCCAACAATTTAACCCACCTCATATTTCAATCACACTGCCCAATCTGAAATAGGCGCCCAGATTTTAGCACCCTTTATTCTTTTCCTTCTACCTTTAGTTTTATAGATAGAAGATTCAAAATTATACATAGTAAGCAATCTCGTACGAAAATTAATAAAGGTAGGTGGATCAGGGCTAATCCATTCATTGGTAATACAGGCCCTTACTACTGCCATAATAATAAATAAAAGTGTATTTATATCTTCTGATCTTGTGCTGGCATCAATATCCGAACTTACACCAAAAATAGTCAATCCCGCACTAATTTGAATAGAGAGCCCAAATATTATATACAAAAATTTCTCTATGTTTTGAAAAATTCCCCAATTTTGGACAAAAAAACATATGGCTTGAGTCAGCCGAAACCTGTCCACATCGATTACACTTAGTTCCAGCAATTGCACCCCAACGAGCCAACTTGCTAGGTGTATAATAAAGATCATATAGAGCCATGTAATGTTGGCTACGTAGTCTTCCTGTCATTAAGACTTGATTTGCCAGTTCGATAGACTTTAATATATTTATATCATCTAAACCTAATATATTTTGCCATTTTATTTTACGTGCATCTAAATCATCCGGGAGTGTTTCCAGAAGTAGCTGATAAAACTGACCAATTGGTGTTTTTTTCTTCATTTTTCGATTAGGGGATGGGCCCGAATTGATACATCGAACCTGAACCCCGACTAGTCAAAAACTGCGTATCTGAAGATACTTAAAAATCCTGCTTCCCTACACCATACACCACCTGTAAATCAGAGAAAGTTAAAAGTTGATCTTGATTAAACAGATCACCTAAATTATGTATGCCCTTTGGCCCCATCTAATTGTTACCAAATCTTGAAAAATTGAAGGTAATAACCCAGGAGCCAGCAACGGGGTATAGGCATTAAGATTCGAAATTTGAAGACTCCGTTTAATTTGTTTCCAGCCTTTATATGCTGCCTTAAGTATCTTAAATTTAGTTTTTTAAAGTAGCTAGGTTCGATAACTTTTGCAAAAACCATTCATTTCCTCGCCCAAACCAAACTCATAAATAGAAGGCCTCTGAAACAAAGGGATCTCAGCTTTAGCCCCAATCACCAATGGTCTTATATATTGCAACATTGCAGCCCAATAGTACATAATAATATGGGGGATGCCCCACCCACCATCTTGCCTTGGTAAGATCATTTTCCTATAAGCCCTTCGCTGTTTCCGATATCCCCATAAAAACCGAGAACAGATTCTTTCTATTTTAACAAAGAGTGATGCCGAAAACTCCAATGGAATAGTTCTAAACATATATAAAAATTTTGGAAGTATCAGCATCTTCAACACACTATTCCGGCCATGTAATGATAAATGGAGATGATCTAGCCTTTCTAAGGTTGCGTTCACTTTTTCAATTATTGGGAAAATATTAAGTTCAGGGATCTTGTCTACCGCTGATGTGATTTTAATTCTGAGATATGTTGCTTCCGTAGACAATAGGTATATTTATCGGGTTTTTTTGCCAGAGTAGACTACCTGAGTTTTCTGTTCATTCAATTTATACCCTGAAAAAGCCCCAAACTGCTGTGCCAAAGATTTAATTGCGGGTAAGGCAGTTACAATGGGCCTGATTCACAGAACTAACTTACGTCAAAAACGTAAAGTTAGTACCTTTGGTATTCACAGAATACACTTACTCATTTTGGTATTCACAGAATACACTTACTCATTTTGGTATTCACAGAATATACTACTCATACTAACTTTATGTTCGCACTCGGGCCGGAGATTCCGGCCCGGAGGTGGAGATTCCGGCCGCTTGTGGAGATTCCGGCCCGGAGGTGGAGATTCCGGCCCGGAGGTGGAGATTCCGGCCGTTTGTGGAGATTCTGCCGGAGATTCCAGCCGCTTAGGAGATTCCGGCCATTTGGAGATTCCGGCCGGTTGTAGAGATTCCGGCCGGTGGCGGAATCTCCACAAACGGCCGGAATCTCCACAAACGGCCGGAATCTCCACCTCCGGGCCGGAATCTCCACAAACGGCCGGAATCTCCGGCCCGAATGCGGACATAAAGTTAGTATGAGTAAGTGTATTCTGTGAATACCAAAATGAGTAAGTGTATTCTGTGAATACCAAATGAGTAAGTGTATTCTGTGAATACTAAAAGGTACTAACTTTACGTTTTGACGTAGTTAGTTCTGTGAATCGGGCCCTCTGTCCCTAGAGACTATGACAATATCATCTGCATAAGCAAGTGCCCTATATTCAATATTCTGAATCCTGACTGGGATAATATCTGCATGTTGGTTGATTGTGTTCAGAAATAAATCAATAAATAAGGCGAATAACAAAGGGGAACACGGACAACCTTGCCGTGTACCCCGACTAATAGTGATCGCAGCGGATTCTTGCCCAGAAACCGGATTACAGCAGTCGGGCATATATACAGAGTCTTAATTGCCTGAATAAACTGTGGGCCGAACCCTTTCATATACATAATCTCCCACATATACTGCCAGGAGACCCTGTCGAACGCCTTTCGGCGTCCAGCAGGATCACCTCGAGTCCGGACTCCAGTTGCCTGCGCCCAGTCCAAGAGTGCGATGACACGTCTTACGTGATCCGCCGTATCCCTACCGGGTATAAACCCGTGCTGAAACTGGGAAACCAGAGGGGTAATGACAGTTCCCAACCGCTGTGCCATAATTTTAGATTTTTTTTACTGTCAGCATTAATCAGTGATATTGGTCTATACGAAGAAGGGCATAATTTGGGTTTTCCCTTTTTAAGGAATACAATAATAATAGTTTTTCGCCACGACTCAGGTGCTATACCCTGTTGAGCCGCATGAAATAATGTCAGGAGCTCTTTCTTTAACACTGTGCGAAACGTTGTATAAAATTCTAAAGGAATACCCGCCCATACCTACGGCTTTTCCAACTGCTAATGACAGTACAGCCCCTTCCACTTCCTCCCAGGTAATATCATCCACCAACCCTTCATTCTGATCTGCTGTGACTTTGTTAATTACCATACCTGAGTTAAACGCCATCATTTTTTCCACTGGATCCCCCAGACATTCCTCTGTGTATAAATTCCCATAATACTTGCAGAAAACCGCCAAGATTCCTTCTGGGGACCTTTGTATCTGGCTAAGATGGTCCTGTATCTGTAAGATCTTATTATGCACACTCCTCTGCTGTAATCTTTTCGCTAAAATCCGCCCCTGAACTTTCCCCTGCTTCATAAATTTGGTCCCTAAAAATTGCCAGTTTATTCGCAACCTTCACCGCGAAATGCTGATGTATTTGCATTTTTAGGATTGCAATGGCAGATGATAGTTTTTCTAGATTACCCTGCTGAGAAATTTCCCTCATTAGTTCTAATTCCAAAAGCCTTAATTGATGCATCTGGACTTTTATTTCCGCCTGGGTTTTACGTTGTTTATTTAAAGAGTAACTAAGGGTTTCTCCCCGAACCCCGCCTTGAATGTATCCCAAACAACAGAATCTGAAGCAGTTCCCCGATTAAATTTAAAGAATTCACTAATCCACCCTTCCATATGTATACGGTAATCTGGATCTAATAAAAGTTTTCGTTCAAAGGTCCATGCTTTTACAGGGACCCGGGAGCTAAAGTCAATTTCTAATAATATCGGGTTATGATCTGATATTACTCTTGGTAGAATCTCCATCTTAGAGCCCCTTACTTTTTCCGCAGATACAAAAAAATAATCGAGGCGTACATGTTTTCTATGGGGCGCCGAATAAAAAGTTTCTCCAGGATCTGACTGTCTAAGTGAATGCCACACATCCACCAAACCAAATTCCTTAACTAACCCTCTAATAGCCTTGAAAACTTTAATTTTTTACCCATATAAGGCTTATTGCTATTGAGATCATAGCTGCCCTCTAGATGAATATTCAGGTCTCCACAGATAATAAAAGGGGCGGGCCAATCGGCTAATTCAATACTAAGATAATGAAGAACCGCCGGATCATCTACATTTGATCCATATAAGGAGCATATCGTCACTTGTGAGCCATTAATGGTTATCCCTGCAATAACCCACCTACCCAAAGCATCTTCCTTTAGCCGATTACAAACACCCAATCCTCTCTTCATCAATATCGCCACCCCCTCGTGTTGGAGCTCTGTTTAGTGCACCCCAATACATCCAAACCCAAGTCTTTCAGCCAATCCCGATTGTTCCAAGCTATATGAGTTTCTTGAACACATATCAGATCCAAACGCATTGCCTGTAACATCTGAGCCATCACCCCCTTTTTTCTTATCATTTAGGCCACAAATGTTCCATGAACAAATAACCAATCTATTAATCATTGTTATCCTCTGAATCATAAAACAGATTTACAGGTAAAAGATCATACATTCTCATAGAAACCAATATGTGGTAAGCTCCATTTGCCCTTGACACAAACCACCAATTTCAGCAGCAAAGCGTAATATTTCTCAAATATATCTGCAATAGATTTAGCACCATCTTTATCATGTACAGCCAAAAATAAAAAAAACGCTATCCTCACCCAGTCCCCCAACCTTCCCACCCTCCCCCATGCCCCTGCCCCCTTCCCCTTTGCCCACCCCCCACCCCTCCCCACTTGAGGCTTAAGGACAAAATGTCCTCTGTGATGGTTAGTGGATTGAACAGCACCACTCCTCCTCACCCCCATTTACAGCTCAAAAAAACATATTAAAAGATATTTAAATCACCCCACTAAGTCAAGAACTCCATATTCAACCATTCAACATCAGATTGTAGTCAGAAATTCCCTTGCCAAAATTTCTGAAACAAAGAAGTGAGCCTTCTCCTTATGAATTATCTTTAGCTTAGCAGGGTTAAGAAGGAAGACCTGTACCCCTTTCACCTGAAATAATGGGAACAATTGGCGTAATTGCCACCGTAATTTGACCGTGGCCTGACAGAAATCAGGACGAACAAAAATTCAAAACCATTACCACCTCTCTTCCTGTCGGGCCGTGCCAGATCATATAGTGCTTCCCTCAATAAAAATTATTGAGACAGATCAATATTGCCCTAGGTTTTTCATTAGCACCCCCTACTTTGCTACGTTGATTGAAAGGGAACCTGTGTGCCCTCTGTAATTCTAATTCCCAATTCCATTGACTAAGCTCTGGAAAGGCTTTGGTAAACAAATCAATAACAAACTTCCTAGCATCTTTACCCTCTTGACCCTCTGGTATACCCAAAATACGTGAGTTATTTCTTCTGGAACGATTTTCCAAATCCGTAAGCTTCATATCAACATCGTCTCGTAAAGATTGTAAAGATGCCACTGTAGTCTTTTGTTGCACTAAGTCATCTTCCATCGCTGAAATCCTTTCCTCAGCTTCTCCGATTCACGTGGATATCTCCGTGCAGGTCTTGGCAACTCGACGCACTGTATTCTGTAGTTTGCGCACCGCCCCTTGAGTCCGTAATCCTTCCACCTTTGTCTCTTCCCGATGGGCCATGATTATATGATATATTGTATCGAGTGTAATTTCTTCCCCACCAACTGCTTCATTGTTAAGATTTCCAACCTTTTTAGAGACATCCCCTGATTTTCCCAAGCTGAGGAGAGAATGAATAGTCCCAAACCAGTGATCCCCCTATATCTGTTTGCCCACTGGCGACTGGACCAACTGTATCTCTCACTTTCCGTGCTGTCCCTAAACTCATAGATGTCTCCGAATCAGTCTTCCCATCATCCTCCACATCACCCTGTAGGTGTTTGCTGGTGTCACTCTTATCGTCAGCCCAATCCACCCCCTCATTCTCCGAGGAATTCGAGGGGTCTGACAAAGAATAAAATTTACCTCCTGAGTCCCCAGAATCAAGTTCTCTATAAGTTACTTTAGCAACAAAGGGAGTAGCCTTATAATCCGAATTATTGTCAGTCCCGACCCCCAAATGATTTGACTCCACTGGTTCCCCTGATTCGATATCCAAAGCATCCCTCTCTTGATTCAAACTTTCCACCAGCAAAGGGGATTGTAACATTTGAGGCGAGATTCCATTTTACCCCCAACGCCTGTGCATTTTTTTTAGCGGGACCCCCAACCTGCTGTACTTCCACCTGCTGTGCTTCAGCCTGAGAGAGAAGTGATACACTGTTTTTGGCCGATACTGCTTCTATTCCCTCCGTCTTTTTATTCACATCAGCGTCACCCTGAGCAGCCTTTCCTCTATCCACAATTCCATCTGACACAAACGGCTGTAATATTTCAAGAGGATCCATTGAAACATTGTTGCTAGAATAGTTGCTAGCAGAGTTATCTACCAGTCCGCCGGGATGTAATTTCCCTTCGACCTCATGTGAAGCCTTACCTCTACTATTTTGATTTTTGAACATGCCAGGTATACTCCGCTGAATTCCGACCGCTTCAGTATTCCTCCGAGTTCTTCCGGGGGGAGATCCCTTTCCTTCCTGCTGCAAACCGGAGCCGACGCTCCCCACGCCGTGATTTCCTTTTCTCCCATACTGCTGGACGGGGAAGCCGGACTGGCTGTTACCGCTTAATGACCCGGCCGTTGCAACAACCCCCGGGTCTTTGCACCTCTTCCAATTGTTTTCGCGGCATTACAGAACTACTCCGGAGCCTCGCAACCACCGAAGACCGCTCACACCAGAATCGCCACCAAGGTAAGACCCGCTGGGCTCGAAGCACTCCACTACAGCTGGTAGATACAATGCTGGATGCGAAGTTTAATATCGGGCTCATTAAACTTATTTCCGCATAACGCCACAACATCTCGTAATTACCGCACGGCTTACCCCCGGCATGTTACGATATACAATACCGTGGGGGTGAAACCCGGAGGAGCGCTCTACAAGCCACTCAATCGGCTGCCGCTGCAGCCGCTATCTTGCCTCCCGGGGCCCCCCCTCCTTGTGCAGGTTTTTGTGTGTCTTTGGAGGACTAATTAGGTTTTTTGACCTTCATTTCCCTGGGCTTTCCCTTGGGAAGGGACCTGTCCTCCTTTCTTCTGGTCACCCCCTGGTGCTGAATGGAAAACCGGGTTATCACCCACTCATCAGCTGACTCCCCCAACTCTCTGGGGTCTGTCAGCTTAGAGTCCACTAGATACTGGCGTAACTTCTCTTCTACACAATGAGTCAAAATGTGTTCTTTCAAAAACAAATTATACAATCCCTCATATGTGTCAACTTTGTTACCAACAATCCAGCCTTCCAGTGCCTTCACTGAAACGTCCACAAAGTCTACCCAAGACTTTGAACTCAATGTCTGGGTGCCTCTAAACTTCACCCTGTACTGTTCTGGAGTCAGACCAAATCTCTTGACTAAGCATGCCTTCATCTGCTGGTATGATTCTGCATCCTCTCCCTTCAGGGTCAGGAGCCTATCCCTCCCAGCTACTGGAATCAACTCCCACAGGAGTGCACTCCAATACCTAGAGTGGACCCTACTCATTTTAAGGGCCCTCTCAAAAGCTGCTAGCCACCTGTCAATGTCATCCCCTCTGTGTACTTGGGCACTATGCCCTTGGGAAGTTTAGGTTCAAATCTGCCACCCCTGGACATCTCAGCATCTTCTTCACTTTCGCTGCCACCATTCCTCTTCTCCTCCTCCCTCTCCCATCTTCTCTTAGCCAATTCGAATTTCTCCTTCTCCAAGGCAATCAACTCTAATTGAGCCTGAAGCTGTCTCTCTGCAAGGGACAGTGGTGGTTCCTGAGTAAGGGACCCTACCCCACTCCCACCCCCACCTTGATTCACTTGGCTAACACTAGTTAAAATGGAAGAGGCATCATCCTCAACCTCCTCTGGGAGGAGGTTGGGGGACACCCTCTATCCCCCCTTGTCTCTCCTCAGCTGCTCTAGCATAGACTTTTAGGGACTCAAGCAACCCTACCTTCCTAAGCTTCTTGCTAGTAGGCAGCCCCTAAGCCTCACACTGTTCCCTAAGATCAGCCATCTTAAACTGGGACAGTTTAGCCAGGTCCAGCTCCATGGTTCCCTAGTTTTGGGTCACAAAAACTAGGCACAACAGACTTAGAACAATTTGGAAAAATCAGACAATGGATTAAAAACAGTTTAGTCCAAATTCCAAAATCAAACTCAAAAGTTTTGTTCTAAGGCAATTTAGAGGATTTTTATAATCTTAAATCATTCACTGAAAGGTGTACTTTTAAACACAAGTCCACATCCACACCGCTGCCACCAAATGTTGGAAAGTGGGTTATTGGTAGGGGCAAATGTAGGTCTGCCACTGGCAATAAGGCTACTAACACATGATAGGACTCCAGCATAGGTCTTAGAAAATTATTCCTATGCTCAACCCTTGGTAACGTGGCTGCGAGCAGACAGGCTTAACTTCAAAGACAGGTATGTAAAGCATTTAAAAACACCAATTCAGTAAATAATTAAGACACAACACATAATAAAATCCAACACCAATTTATAAAAATAGGAAATATTTTTATCTTTAAAATGACACCAAAACGACAAAAATCCAATGTAGGGAACTGGAGATATGATTTTTCAAAAATTTAATAAAATATAGCACTTAGAAGTTTATAGCACCATATTGGGATACCTGCTCGCGATAGACCGGGGCAAAGTCAAAGTTTCAGGCCGACCGCGATGGATCCCTAGGCGGCTACAGCTTGCGGCAGGTCCCGGTCGCAGTTTCTACCTTCACACTTAGAAACTTTTCTGGAGCTTTTTCTCGCGAGGCCCCTCGAAGCTCCCAGCCAGTCCGGGATCCGGTGAGGGTTCGCCGGCTTGACTTGTGACGAGGTCCCGGTAAACTTCCCTGGAGCGGACTTAGAAAATTTCTCAAGATCGCTTCAGCGGGGCAATCCAGAAATCCAGGCCGACACGCGATGGAGGACAGGCGGCTTGGCTCTCGCGGTTGCTCCCGGTCGACTTTTCTACGAGCGGACTTAGAAGCTTTTCTGGAGCTTTTTCTCGCGGGGCTCTCGATGCTCCTCATGTAGCCAGATCCGGTGAGGGTTCGCCGGCTTCAGATTTTCTCTAGTCCCGGTCAATCTCTGGAAGTCGATGCGATGGAGCTTTTAGCGGGACGAACCTGGTGGGCTTTGGCCGGCTCGCGGTTGAAGGCAGGCGGCTTGGCTGACCAGGTTGAGTCGGTCCCTCTATGGAGCTTTTTTCAAAGTTCCTCCAAAGTTCTCCAAACTTCTTGAACTTCTTCCTGAAGTTCCTCAAAGGGTCCCAAAGTGTCTCAAACTCACTCCAAGGGTCTGGAAGCTCCAAGATGGTCCTTGAAAGTTGAGGACTTCAGTTCCACAATCCACTGGGACGTCACCCTTAGAAATCCAGTGGTAGTTCCCCAAGGTGCAGATTTAGTTGGTGATGTTCCAGTTGAGCTCTTTTAACCTGTAGCTTTCAGGGAGTCCACTCTTTAGTTCTTTTCCAGCAAGGTAATCCACAGGGCTGCAGTTTCAGATGGTGCAGTTTTCAGAGGTCAGGCTCTTAGAAATCTTTGCACAGCAAAATCTTCTCAGCAGGGCACTTCTTGCTTCAGTAAGTTTCAAGCAGCAGATCTGGAGGGCTCTGCCCCTCTCAGATACTTATTCAAAATTCTCTGGGTCAAGCAGCAGGTCATTCTTGACCAATGAGAGCAGGGTAACTCCTCAAGGTGATGACCACTTCCTGTAGAGTGTGGCATCATTTTGTCCCCAGAGTGCATCAAATCTTCCAAATCCATAATGGCTGAATTTCCAGCAGAGAGGCAAGAGCTGGCTAAACACACCCCCTGGGATGGCTTATCTCCTGGACTCTCCCCCTACCATCTGCACATACCTTCCTTAAGCCTAGCCCTGACTCTGGGTCAAGAGTGTCAGAGTGAAACTGAAAACCAGGCCTCCCCTCTGCCTTTGAAGTACATGGTTTACGACTCCACCCCCTGGCCTGGCATTCCTATAGACCAGCACACTGCCCTCCCAGGACAGTTGGTAACCCCAGGAGATCTTTATCACCTCTTCAAAGCAGCCTGGCTAATCCACTTAACTCTGACCAATCAGGGCAGACCACTGGAAGGCTGAATTTGGACTTACAAACAAGAAAGTCTTATAACTTCTTGTATGTACACTTTAGGAGAAATTCAACAATATAATATTGTTGGATTTAGCATTACCATTCTGAGAAGTCTTTGAATGGTAGCTCTATCTCCCTTTCTATCAGGAGTTATTATTTAATAACTTCCTGCCATGTTAGCCTATGTAACTGGGGATTTGCAATGGGAAAAATGACTTGGGCCAGTTTTCTAGCACCAGGGCTTATAAAAACATATTTTATAAGTATTTCCCTAGTTTCTACAGGACCCCCAACCCCTGTGCAACTAGGGGAGACTTTAGGGTTCTGAATCTGTAAAAATATGGCAGATCCTCACTTCACTGTGCTCCTAGCCTCAAAGTCGAATTTGGGCAGCACTTTAACACAATGTGGGGAGTGAAATGTGAAATTTCACTTTACCCAGGCATATAAAAACTCATTTTATAAGGGTGTACCTTATAGATAACTGATCCCCCACCCTGGGATACCTAGGGGAGACCCTGGGGTCCCTAATATGCCAAAACATTGTAGGCTTTCCATTTTAAGTGCCCCAAACCCCAAAGTCGAATTTGGGCACAACTTGCTTTTTAAAAGCAGTCCTGGCACCCAGGGCTGCTTTTAAACTGACCCCAGGCTTCAGCATTGCACCCATGCAAGTGCAGAAAAGCTGCTGGCCTCTAAACTGCCATGCCCCAGGATACTGGGGACTTCTAGGTAGTTTCAATCCCCTGCCCTATTATATACTAGGGGCTTATGGGATAGGTCATGCCAATTACAGGGGTACCCCACTATACCATAGTGTACCCTAGTGTGTGTTGGGTGTCTTAACTGTATTCTAATGTGTTCCTTTCAGCTCGGCACTGGCCCTGGGCCTAGTTAGACAGAGCCCAAGGTCAGTCAGAGTCAGTTACCACCAGTCATCAAAAAGTTGGGGGGTGCCCAGGGCACAGGATGACTTTACAACAATTATGTTTCATCATTTTGAAACTTAGTAACACAATCCACACAAATAAACTCCACAGCATGCCACATAATTCCAATCAGCATAATTTCATTCAACGCCGCACACTTCCACGCCACACAATTCAACTCTATACATATTCATTCCACATCACATAATTCAACAACAAACCACATATTTCAACTCAACAACCCAATTAAGCAACATACCACATACATCCAATCCACACCACAGAATTCCACATCATGCCACAAAATTCAACAGCACACCACATAAATAAACCCCACAACATACCACTCTGCAACACAAAATGCCATTCCACATAATTACAATCTGACACATAATTCAACTCCACATAAATCCAGTACACTCAGCATCACATAATTACTATCCACATATTTCCACTGCACACCATGCCACATAATTCCACTACACATCACACAATTCCACCACACACAATTCCACAACTAACAATTCCAATTCAACCCACATTATTCCACTCCACTCCACATACATCCATTCCAAACCAAAACACATGGATAAAAGACATTGTCATTTACATCGCCAAAACCTCTAACTCTCACAAATGCGAGACCAATTTGCATTGCAAATGCTTGTTTATAATGAAATAAACAAGACTACAAGTCTCAGAATCCAAAGAAAAACCCTAGACTGGAGCAATACATCATGCATGGACCTGGGAAACTTGCCAGCTATGGCACAGTGACACTCACAATTTGCTTGTAACCTGCAGTGGAGGTGCACACCCTCACACCCCCCAAATGAACATGTTTTATCCGCAATTATAACCAAAGCTTGCCACACCTAATTGCTGATGTGCAGAAGACTGAGAGGGTCGGGAGTCTGCATTAATTTGCTTGGTACTGACTTGCTGAAGATCTGCAGTGAAAAGACCGGTAGGAACAGAACTTGACTGTTTGACAGTGTAAAATTCAGGGTGCATGCTGAGTCAGGTATTCAGTTGTTGTGTATTGGTGCCAGGGGCAAATCTTCAAGGGGGTGCATGGGGATGAACACCCTCGTCCCCTTAAAAAATCTCTCAATCGGGTACCTGCCCATCAGTGACAGTTGGGCGCATTTAGTCACCATCATGTCCCAACTGGGAGGCTTTCTTAGCCTGTGAAGTGCAGGCAGCAGTTCTTTAAGTAGTGGTAGGTAAACACCAGCTTTGAAACTCATCCCTATCAGGTCTTATAGCCTTAACGTCACTGGAAAACACACAGATCGATTTCTAAACAATGATTGTCAAAACCCTTAATGTAATCCATTTCCGCAACACAGTCTCTGTTTACATTTCACTTATTTTTCTTCATCTTGCATTCCCTATAATTATTTGTTTTTCCAGATGTTTTGTTTATTTAGGGGCTGATTTTGAGTTTGACAGAAATGGTCCCGCCGTCGAAAGGGCATCAGATTTCCCGTCCGCCGATTTCGCGGCCCACCTGCCCTATTACGATGCATGCGGGTGCATAGACAAAAGACCACCATGGTCCCGCCGTCGCCACCAGCAAATCTCGACCTAGTCGACGTCGGAATAGGGTAAAGCGGCTGTCAGAGGTAGGACCGCCTGTTTCCCCGCCGGCCCAATCACAATGTGCCTTCTCGTCGACGGGACTGTGGCGGACACACCTGCAACAGCACTCGATTCACATGTAGAAAGTTGGTGGAAGCTACCTTAAAAAAAGGGACACATGCACAAAAGAGGATCGAAAAATGTATGGCAGTGTAAATAGACAAATATGTAACTTGCACACATAAAACACATATGCAACACATCATAAAGAGAAGTGCAATGAAACATGATGTTGACATTGATCTAGACAAGCTGTAACCTTTACCATTTGAAGTACAACCCAAATCAATGTCAGTCCCAAGTTAGAATCCTGCCACATATCCATCCATGCAACATTTCCCCTTTCCTGTGTAACTCCTGCACTGGATCCAGGGGCAATAGATTCAAACCTCTACATGTTGAGCATCAATTAAGGTGAAACAAACACACCTGTAGTCACACAGCCCAAGGAATCATCTCACATCAATTAATTGGTGCAAGTGGTCATTGCAATGATAAATGGATGATTTTGAAATCTAATGACCATCACATAGCATATCAACCTCTGTATGTACGTAACAAAGTACACTGTAAATGTAAATGTTGTACAACCTCCCATAATGTGCAAACAAATATTTTACACAATCTAAGCTCTGCAACATTACTAGGTACCCAACAATAGGCATGAAAATAGTAATGCCAGGACAAATGTGATCAAATATTAACAAAATATTTATTTTCAAACCAAGAGAATCTCTGTCCAGAACTGAAGGCCAAAAGCCAGTCCAGAAATAAACATTTCTGCTACGTACAGTGCTGTGCATCAATCCTCACTCAAAGGGCACTGGTAGGGGAACCTCCTCAGGAAGGGGCATCCATTGGGCAGGGCAGGCACCTCATAGATGTTACTTGGGAGATGGATGTTTGGGTTTGGAAGGGGTGTTCTTCTGTTGGTAAGGGGTGGGTTAGAAAGAGGAAGAGGTGACTTTTTGTTTCATAGGAGGGGTTTGGGAAGAATTGGTTTTTTAGGAGTGGTGGTTTTGGAAGTGGGAGGGGTGGATTGATGCTTGGAAGGGGTGCATGGGAAGTGGAACCAGTGGGTAGCTCTGTAATAGGGGTGGATTTGGATGTGGAAGGGGTGGTCTTTGGTCTGTGAGGGGTAGGACCGTGTTTGGAAGGTTTTTGAGGGGTGGAGGGCAAGGAAAAAGGTAGGACCTTTAGTAGGGAACTTTATAGGCTGTTTGGGAAGGAGTGTGGTTTTTGAGGTAGAGGAAGTGACAGTGTGTAATGTGCCTGTGACTGTTGAGTGTGCAGTTGCTTCTGGGTCTGGTGTATGTTCTACAAGTATGGGTGTGTCTTCTATCTCATGTGTCTGTTGGGTGCGTTATTGTGAGAGTCTCTGTTTCTTGGGTGTGTACTGTGGGATTGTTGTGTCTGTGGAGGGTGTTGCTGTGGATGTGAAGGGGTGTGGATGCTGTGCATGTTGATGTGTTGGAGATTGTGTGGTTGTGTGTGCAGTGTGTATGGATGTGATGGTGGTTGGGGGTGCATGTGGGTGTGGTGGTGTGTGTGCTGGAGTGGGTGAGATGGTGGTGTGTGGTGTGTGCATGATATGAGTGTGTGGTGTCATCTGTGCTGTGTATGGTTGTGATGGGGTGGGGTGTGTGCATGTGGGTGTTGTGCAGTCTGTGCTGTGCGTGTATGTGATGGGGTAGGGTATGTGTAGGAAAGTGCCCCTTTTTGCATGGTTGCCCCCCACTTTTTGCCTAATATTGATGTACTTTGACTGAGTGTGCCCTGGGTTCCTGCCAACCAGGTACCCAGGGCCTATGTTCTTTCCCTAAACTGGACTGATACAAAACCCAATTGGCAACTCTCTGGCCACATATAAGTCTCTTGTAAAAGGTACACTAGGTACCAAGGGCACTGTGACCAGGGTAGGCCTCTAAGGGCTGCAGCACTTATTGAGCCACCCTTAGAGGCCCTGTACCTTTACACACACACACTGCAGTGCAGGCTGCGTGTTTTGCTGCAAAACAAAGTGGAGATTCGACATTGCACACATCGCTGTGTGCCATGCCTACAAGCCACTGCCCTGGCATAGGTAGGCCACCCCTCTAGCTGGGTGCACTATACCAGTGGTGAGGGTATAGGTGCATGAGCTCTGTACCCCTAAAGTGTCTAAGTCAATTCTTAGACATTGTAAGTGCAGCAATGCTATAAAGAGTATATGGTGCTGGGAGTTTGTCATTACAAACTCCACAGCACCATAATGGCTTTACTGAAAACTGGGAAGTTTGGTATCAAACTTCTTAGCACATTAAACCCACACTGATGCCATTGCGGGATTTAATGAAAGATGCACTCAGAGGGCATCTTAGAGATGCCCCCTGAAAAACTACCTAACTCTAGTGTCCTGGCTGAGTGGCTGCTCGCCAGCTGCTACCACCAGACATGTTTCTGGACCCCTGGGTCGAGAGCCTGCCACTCTCGGGGTCCTGAAACAAAGCACATCCTGGGCTGTATTGACTGCTTTTCTTTGAAAATCTTCAAAGTGTGGAGTTGGTTTGAATGAAACCTTGAAAAACTGCAAATGTATAAAAACTGAATTACTTACCGTTTCTCTAGGAGATGTCCCAGTGTGATATCTATTTTGTCATAAAGGGGTACCTCCAAGACCATCAATCAAATCTTTTCAATTGAAGAAACTAAATTATTGTTTCTTCAAGCCTCTGTGATTTAGCAGGTTTTTACTTAATGAATTGTTCAATCGTGTACACGGGACTATATTATGCCACAAATCAACAAAAAGTCTTCTTTCTCTGTTCATTTTGTTTTTTTTGAAAGGACACTGGTAAACATAAAATATCCAGCACAACTAGAAGGTTGAGGCAAAGAAGAACAGCACCTGCCAATATTATTAATATGGGGGCAATATATAATGCCTACAAATGGTGCAAAGAACCATGGAGTACAACCCTGCTCTACTCCAACATTTGGAAAGGCTCCAAGTACATAAAATGATACAAAGTGGTTCAGCACTCGATAAGTAATAATTAAGCTAGGTCACTAAATCAGTAAGCACAGTCTTTATATGCGCATTCACAAATTTCCACTAGAGTGTTTTCTTTTCTTCATTTGTCCTTTATTGAGTAAATCTTCACACAGAAACAAATCAGTCAGGTAAAATCCAGTAGCCGATGCGTTTCGTCCACATGGGACTTCTTCAGGGCTCGACCATGTATGTGGGATTCGCCAAAACCAAATCATCTCTTGGCGCAGTTTATATCCCGGGTTCAGTCATTTTATGTAATGTGTGCATCCAGTAGTTTCGCTTCGTACCAGGGTGTCTGTCAGGGCATCTGCTTCAAAGTGTTGTACACTGGACTATATTACGCCACAAATCAACAAAAAGTCCTCTCTCTCTGTTCATTTAGTTTTTTTGAAAGGACACTTGTAAACATATACAAACATTGTACATGGTTGTTTTTTTTACATTTATTTAACATTCATTGCTTTTTTTGTTTAGTTTTCTTGCCAAATGTACAATTAATCATGTTATGTAATGTTTTTTTATGTCTTGTCCCCTATGAATTTATGTAATGAATTTATGCGCAATATAGTCCAGTGTACACGATTGAACAACTCATTAAGTAAAAACCTACTAAATCACAGAGGCTTGAAGAAACAATATTTCAGTTTCTTCAATAGAAAAGATTTGATTGATGGTCTTGGAGGTACCCCTTTATGACAAAATTTGTCCTGATCCCAGCCTCCATAGTTCTCAACTGGATCACTCTCCTTTATGATACACCCAGTGTGATATATAGGCATATCACAGTGAGTAGAAAAAGTAACTTAAAAAGTAATCTGAAAAGTTATGTGCAAAGTAATCTAAAAAGTAACTGTAAAGTAATTTTTGACTGTTGACTTACCTGTAAACAAACTAATTGCATCCAACCGCATTTCAATTTTATTTCAACTGCAATATACCTGCAAAGTATTATTTCACTTACCTGCACCAGGCCTGGCTTGTTTCTAGAAATAAAATATCTAAATAATATTTTTATACAAACAAATTGGTCTGATTCAGTCTTTGAGTGTGTGACATCATTCCTTGCCTGAGTGTGTACAATAAATGCTTAACACTACCCTCTGATAAATCCTTACTGCTCGCCCATACTACCACAAATAGAGAGTAAGGTATTATCTACTTTTACCTCTGACTACCTTTGGGGTTCTACTGGACTCTGTGCACAATATACCTTACTTTGCTATAGTATATACAGAGCTAGGTTCCTACAGTGTGTGCATGAGTATGTGTTGTCATCTGAGCTATGTTTGGATGAGCAATTGCTATATCTGGTCCAGAGCTTCCATGAAGCCAAGTTTCGGTAAGGAAAATGGCGTCTGGTTGCTCATTAAGCAAAAGGTCCAAAATATCTAGCTTGTGTTTGGCAAGTGAACGACAATTGATATAGAAAAAAGAGAAAGCATTCTTCACTTCCTTATGGTAACTAGCCGAAGGAGTCATCTGGGATTTATCCAAGGCTAGATTATGAGCCTTACTGGGCTTAAATGTGAATCCACAACAAGAGCAAGGTGACGTCATAGATTCGAGATCAAGAGGACTGCAGTCAGGGCGCTTAAAAGTCTTCAGTTGCTTTAACTGAAATGAAGAGTAATTAGAAGTCCCTGGTTTAATAGGTCCAGCTTTCCTGGCCCCTGGTCCCGGCAGGGCTCGGACGGGCGCAGACGGGCTTGCCTTAGGCGCGCCTGAGAGTCAGTTAATACTGCAATGTTGCTCAAATTTGTCCAGAAACAAAAATCAGGTCACCTGAAAATGGGCATTTCACAATGGTGACACTTTTTAGTTAACACCTCCTCATATGTCCACTGTCAAAATAGTCCAATGAAAGCTGTACTGAAGTAGCTTTGCTATGTCTCAATTGTAGCATAGATAACATGCCTGGACACATTCAGGGACAAAGTAGTGGGAGACCATTGAAGGTTTTTGTGTCTCAGTGAATATCTATGAGAAAAATAGGGGTTTGCACCCTCCTGACGATGGCATTTCAAATATCCCGCTTCTGATGGGCGTTGACCTGTATGGATACAAGTCAGACAAGAAAAAGAATGTTACTGTAACTTTTTGTATATCTGTTTTGATTTCACAGTATTTGACTACATCTACCACAAGCATAACTCCTAGGTTATCATACAACATGTGTAGTTTTCACATGCAGAGCACTACAAATACATTCATACACTTTTGTTGTAAGCAGCTGACTATCCTCATCCCTTGTCATGTCCTAAACTCAGGAAGCCAGCCCAGTGACATCATACAGCCCAGGGGCCTCCTACATTTACTGTGATGTGAACTACTATGAAACAGGACAAAACATTGTGACCTACTGAAGGTTCAACAACTTGTGCATTTTTAGCAGACACCTTCACGGCCTGCCATATTGACTTGATACCTTCGGTCCATAGGGGTGGGTACCATAGATTAGACTACATCCTATGACTAAGCGCACTGTGAAAGGGCTGCCGTGTGTGTGAGTGAGAGCTTGCTCTCTGGGGATGTGTGGACATATGTACATATTAATTGGATACCATACTACGGCCGATTGAGTCTGTGTGGTATGTACTAACATCACACAGCACAACTTTTTCCAAATGAGGCACTGTTACAGGGATGACATTAACATACCATTGTATGTCTTTTTGCATTGGGGGAACATGAACGTGCAGAGGAATCTCCTATACAACACCTCATATTAAGTTGCCAAATATCTGCACTGTTAAAGTGTCACATGTGAGATAGAGCTGTACAGTGCAAGCATGACTTATGGAACAGTGAAAAGTGACCTTGTGGCGTAAGGGGCCTATTCTTAGGAAAGCACACACTTGAAAATGTTGGTAAATGGAATGAAGTGCCAGCTCAAGAGATTACCTCCCTCACCATTACAAATGTAGTGCATCAGAAAGCAAGCAGGGGTAGTATTGTGGCACTCACGGCCCGCATGACACGCTGGGTTCACGCGGGGAGGGTGTCGCACGGGGTGGGGGAGGTTTAATTTAAAAAAAAATAAAAAGTTAACTTACTTTCGCCGGCACGGTCCCGCGTTGTCTCTGCTTCTCTGCTCCTCTCCTGAACAGGAAGCAGGAAGCCTCCCTCCCCTCCCCTAAGCCAATCACAACGCTGCAATGGCAGCGTTGTGATTGGTCGGGACGCCGACCAGTCAGGCGTCTGTGGGGAGGCCATTTTCTCCATGTAGGCTGCATGCAGCCTACATGGAGAAAAGGCAGAGTGCACATGACTGGTTTGGTCAGCCCCAGAAGGCTGACCAAACAGTCAGCGCCCTCAGCAGTGGGCAAGCCACTCCTCCCCTGCCCTAGAGCAGAACCTCCAACCAAACCCTTCTGCTTTCTCGCAGTGCGAGAAGCAAAAATATAAAATGGTATTTATCATACCATTTTATGTTTCTGCTTCTCGCACTGCGACAAGGCAGTGGGGCAACGCTCCTCCACCCACATGGAGGAGCCGCCCCTGTATTGTGGGTCACAACTCAATTTGTTTTCATCCAAGGATATACAGTTCAATTGGGATGTAACTAAGTGCATCAGTTGTATTGCCATAGAGACTCAGCCCCAGCCTGGCCCATGGTTCTGCCTGGGCACAGCTCATTGTCAGGCCTTGCTCTCTGCAGGCTAAGCATAATGATGTCACATGAACAGCTCCTTTTCACCAGTTTAAAATAAAAATGTTAAGCTTGTGCCCATCCAATAAGTGACCTCAAGGCTATGTGCCACTCTGAAGGGTTACTGATAGCTCCCAGACAACAGTTTGGAGAGCCCTGATCTGGGGTGAGTGATATATGGGCTATATACATAGTTAACATCATCTTCATTGCCATTGGAGTGAGTACATACACAGCTCATGCTGTAAGGGGTATAGATTTGCATCACATTTATCATTATCGGAGTTTTCTAAATTTCACAGGTACCATGAAATGTATACATGCATAGATGGTTCCTGTTAGACCTAGCATCTTTGGCATGGGTTTCCCCTGTATTTCTGCCCCTGCCTCCGGTATTTTTACTGTGTATTGGACTTCGTTTTTGCTAGTTTAGATGCTTTGGGCACTTTGCCACTGCTGTTCAGTGCCATAGTGCAAGTGCTCCCTCTGTAAATTGTTGTCATGGATCAGTGTTTCCATAATTGGCTTATTTGACTTACTAGTAAGTGCCTAGTGCAGTGCAATGTGTGTGGCCAGGGCCTATAAATCAAATGCTGCTTGTGGGCCTGCAGCACTGATTGTGCCACGCACAAACGCAGCTGTGCAAAAGGTTCTCAGAGCTGCCACTGCAGTGTCTGTGCGTAGTTTGGTTCTGCCATGTCGACTTGGCAAGTACACCCACTTGCCAGGACCTAACCTTCCCTTTTCTGACATGTGAGTCACCCCTAAAGAAGGACCAAGGTACCTCTGTGGGCAGGGTGCAGTGTCTGTGAAAGGTAGGACATGTTCTGATGTGTGTAACATGTCCTGATAGTGAACTACAGGGAATTTTGTTTTTCACTATTGAAAGGCTATCTGTCCAATAGGATAGAATGGGAGTTATAAGATCTTGTAAATATAATTTTCCATTGGGACAAGATCAGAAGATAATGTTTAGTATGCCTGAACTCAGAATATAAGATGCATCTTACAGACAGGATGATTTTTACATTCTGTGTTTGAAAATACCACTTTTAGAAAGTGGGTTATTTCTTGCTTAGCCATCCAGTGTGCTGCTGCTAGGTTTGTGTATTGACTGTCTGGCTTTGGAGTGACAGGGGCTGGGGGGGGAGGGTGAGGTGTCTCCTTCTTTTCCACGGTGAGTCAGGGCTGGGCTGAATAGACCTGGGCTGCATTTAGAGTAGTGGGAGGAGATTTCCTTTACACCTTAATGGGCTTGGTCTGCCTTGGACAATGCTGTCTCCACCTCCTGCCAGGAAGCTGGGCCAAAGAGGACAGAACTGGTTTTTGCTGAGCATAGACACTCTCTGCCACAAGAGGACAAAGGAAGCTTGACTATAAAAAGTGGGGCCCAGACCCCAGACTTTTAGAATACTTTGGGATCAAGAAGGAACCTCTGCCAAGGAGAAGCTGAGAGAAACTGGAGGAGAAGTACTGCCCCTTTGCTGTGTGCTGTCTGGGGTTGGCCTGCAGTGGCTGTTGCTGCCAAGAGGTAGATAAGGACTTTGCTGTGTGCTGTGTCTCCAACTCGAAGAATATCTCCAAGGGCTTGAGGTAGAGCTTGCCTCCTGTTCTGAAGTCTCAGGGACACAAAGACTTCATCCCCTCTGTCGTCCTGCAACTGGAACTGCTGTTTCAGCTGCCACAGAGGGAAATTGCAACACCGCCGCTGCCGATTGATGCCGTAACCTGCACCGAAGCCGGGGGCACCGCTCATGAAGAGCACGACGCACCGCCCCGACTTGCACCCTAGGCCCGATGCCTGCCGCCGCCGCACCGCATCGACTCTGAAGCCAGCACCGAGGCTGCTGCCTGCACCGGAGCAGAGGACACCCCTCCAGACGCTCAAGATGCACCATCCCGACTCGCACCGCAGCCCTGACTTCACCGACGCCGGTGCTTCATTAACGCGGAGCCGCTACTCAATGTGGGTGATTCCTGAATCCATCAACACCACACCATCGTAAGGAACCGACGCCTTGCCGCCACCGTGACATCACCTCCCTGAAAACAGTAAAGAACTGATGCCTCACCTCCCCTGCATCGCAGTAAGGAACCGAGGCCTCGCCGCCCCTGGGGTCATAAGGAACCGACGCATCACCTCCCCTGTAGTCCTAAGGAACTGATGCCTCGCCGCCACCGTGATGTCACGTCCCCGACAACAGTAAAGAGCCGATGCCTCACCTCCCCTGCATCGCAGTAAGGAACCGAGGCCTCGCCACCCCTGGGGTCAAAAGGAACCGACGCATCACCTCCACTGTGGTCGTAAGGAACTGACGCTGTCCAGCGCCAACGAAACATCACCTCCCCGACACCGTGCACCGTCTTTGCTTCCATTGTTTCCAAGGTACTATTCTTTGGGGGTGTCTGTGCGACTCCGGGCCAGATGCCGCGCACCTTGCAGTCGGTGCCGTACTTTGAAACCTTCACCTTTCACAACGTCGTTATAACTCCAGGGGGATTTATTTGTTGCTACAAACTTTCTTTTTGAGAATAACTTCTTTTTGAGGATATTTTGATTATTGTTTTGTGGATTTTTGTCATTCTGGTCTTGTTTGGTTTAGATAAAGATTACTTATTTTTCTAAACTGGTGTGGTGTCCATTTGTAGTGTTTTCACTGTATTACTATATGTGTGCACAAATGCTTTACACACTGCCTCTGAGATAAGCCTGTCTGCTCGTGCCAAGCTACCAAGCGGGTGAGCAGGGGTTATTTTAGCAGTGCATCTCACTTACCCTGACTAGGAAGAAGGGTCCCTACTTGGACAAAGGTGCAAACCATTGCCAACTAGAGACCCCCCATGTCTATCAGTTACATACACCACAAGTAGAATCTAGGGCTTTCAACATATCACACATCCCTATGGTGATGGTAGTTACACAAAGTATAGGGCTCAACAATCCCTAAAATTAGTGTCCTATGTATGGCCCACAATATGTTACAACAATAACCACACTTAACTCTGGAGCTCAGAGGCACATCGTAGCCTGGGTAGATGGAAATGAGGTAGCCAAACAGAGTGATATATGTATGTCAGATAGTTACCTGTTTCTCTGGCGAGCCATTGAGCTGACCATACAGGAAAAGGACCTCATCTGCCAGCAGCTCCAGCTCCTCTGCTGAGAAGGCAGTGGCCCTCTCACCTGTTTGGTCTGACATAATTGCTACCAGAGGTGGCAAACAGCAGCAAAAGTGGAGGAGGTCTTGATTGCAGCAGTGTCAGGAGGCAAGTGAGCTTTTATTCAAACCGTGGCGCAGATGTATGCGACGTAGGTGGTCATCAAGCGAGACAGACACAGCCATTGAGCCTCTACTGCTACAATCACCAACGTTTGCCTATGGCTGCCTCCGTCGTGGAGTCATCTGCCCACTGCGCAGTCGACTTCCGCCGGCGGTGTCTGATTGCGAATGTCCATTCTGCGAGGTCAGGTGGCCGCCATTTTAGCGGTTGAAACTACTGTGTTGGTGACTGTTAATTATGTCACCATCACTGATATATTGACACATACAGTGAGATTCAAATAGCAAAGACGTATCTTTTGTGTAGTGCATTACTCTTGTCAAACGCTATCTTTGTGCGGTGTCGTGTATAGCTCCGTTGATAGTAATGTGTGTAGAAAAATAAATAAAAAATAAAGGTTTAAATACTACATTTGGAATTTACACATTTATTTTACATATACAAGTCAAGGTCACCATTAGGATTAGTGATGGATGAAGGACATAAGGGTCTGTCACTGTGAATAATGTTTATTTGAATCTGATCCATTGATGTACTGTCACATGACCTTTTGCTTAATCTTCACATATGTTACAGTGGACATTGTGACAGATGGTAAAATTTGTTTTCACTGCATACTTAGGTACCCTGGGAGAGGGAGAAGACGACAGCCTTGAAAATAAGACAGCAGGTAAGTTTCTTCTTGTGTATTTATTGCCAACAAGACAGGAGCAACGAACAGCAGGACCGTCCAGCCACAGGACCAACTGTTTCTCTCCTGCACCTCCCATTCTGGAACCCCACGGTGTGGAAGTTCCCTAAGGTCACGAGAGGAACATAGAGAAATGCATGAACATACAACCCAACACATCTTCCCCCTATACAATTGAAAAAAAACATAAAGTGGAAACATAATACATGGGTTCACAATAAGAAAGCAACATGGCAAAGATAAACAAAGTACATAACATATTAATGCATAACGTAGTCATGAAATTTGTTAGGTAATCTTGTTGCCCTGGAGGAAGGGACACGGGTATTGGAATCATGAAACCCCCCACCTTGATTGATGCGAGATGAAAAATGATTGAGGGTCAAATTGTGAGATGACTTGGGAACTGAAATCTTGTTTTTGTTCCACCATCTCCCATCCTCCAACTGTACGGCACTCTTGTTAACTCTCACAACAGACTTGAGATCAGAGAATTTGGATTCACCCTTGGGCAAAATCCGGGGACATTTGACCCTAACTCGATCTCCAACTTTCACTCTCAGTTCTCTGGATCTAGGTTGAATGTATTTGTTCTGGGCTTCTACTCTTTTCCTGCTTACTTCATCCATCTTTGCTACTGGTAATTCAAACACACCCATCCACTTCCTCAATAACTTTGAAGAAGAAAGACGGCCACTCAGCAAAATGAACGGAGAAACCTCAGTATCAGAATTGGGGGTGGTGCGCACCGCTTTTTAGTTCATTCTTGCAATTTAAATTACTGGATAATTGTGTGTTATCCTTGATCACTCTATTGAATCTCTCAACTAGACCATTACTTCTAGGTTGGTAAAGTGAGGTTTTGATGTGTTTAATACCCATGAAGTCTAAAAACTTTTCAAATTGTGAAGAAGTAAATTGACAACCATTGTCTGAAACCACCTCATCGGGCACACCTTCTCTTGCAAACAAAAACTCAAGGAATTCTATCACACAAGCAGTGGTGGGAACTTTTACAAACTTTAACTCTGGCCAGCGACTGTAGTAATCCATCAAAACTATACCATATTCGGGAACACCGTTGTCAGACAACGTCAAAGGACCAATGATATCAATAGCCAGTTTGCACCAAGCCTTTGAAGGAACATCAACAGCCTCAACAGGACTAGGAACTGTGAGCTGAGACTTGTCACTTACGGCACAGTAGAAGCAATCTCTCACAAAATGCTATACTTGCTTGTCAAGGCCAGGCCACCAAAAGTGTTCTCTGATCCTTCTTTTCATGGCACGCATGCCAATGTGGCTTTCGTGAACCAGGGTAAGAACTTTGTCTCTCATACTCATGGGGACTACAAGTAAGGAAAAACGATACAGGAGACCATTGACAACAGAGAGTTCACAAAGACGTGCTTGAATTTATTGATGACATCATCCTGTGAACATTCCCTCGTCCAACCCGAGTGAATGACATCCATAAGCTTCTTAATATCTAAGTCATTATCATACGCATCTCCCCAGTCGCTCTCCAGAATAGCTCCAACTGAATGAGATACGGCGTAACAAAAAATTTCAGATTCAAAATTCTTATCTTCATAATCACCCACATCATTCGTGCAACTGGGCAACCTGGACAAACAATCTGCTAAGATGTTTCTTATTCCAGGAATGTACTCGACATTGAAGTTATGCTCTAAAAGTCTATATTTCCATTTGGCAATCCGAGGAGTTGCTTTGTCTCCCCCCTTAGTGGTAAATAACTGAACCAATGGTTTGTGATCCACTCTTACAGTAAACTTGGAGCCCCATAGATACTGTTTAAAATGGACAATGCCCCACCAGCAGGCCAGCGCCTCACGCTCTATCACAGAGTACGTAGCTTCGGCACCTCTGAGACCTCTGGAAGCAAAAGCTACCACCTCATCCCTGCCATTCCTATGTTGCATGAGTACAGCGCCAAGGCCTTTCTGACTGGCATCAGTAATGATTATAGTGTGTCATTGATGTCAAAAGGCTTAAGAGGAATGGCATGTGCAATTTCTTTTTTGATCAATTGGAATTCTTCAGTACACTCAGTACCCACTTAAAAATGACGCTCTTTTTAAGCAGATTCCTCATGTGAAAGGTTTTGGTAGAACAATTAGGCACAAATCTAGCATAAAACTCAATGAGACCCATGAAGGATCTTAACTGATCTTTGTCAGTAGGTGCACAAAAATCCTCTATTGCCTTAACCAAACTGGCTTTAGGCTCATCACCCTTAGCAGATATTCTGTATCCTAAATAATCCACGGAGGTTACATCAAATTTACATTTTTCAAGGCTCAGGGTGACACCTTTTTCCTGTAAAATAGAAAAAACAGTATGCAATCTTTCATTGTGTTGATCCCGATCAGAACCATACACTAACACATCATCTTGGAATGCCATCACCCCAGGAATGCCTTTAAACATGCTCTCCACAATTCTTTGAAAGACCGCGGAGGCGGAAGCAAGTCCGAAAGGCATGCGTTTATATTGGAACAAACCTTCCGGGGTGATGAACGCAGTATAGTGCCTGGAATCGGGATGAAAATCAATTTGGTGATAAGCGGATGTCATGTCAAGTAAACTAAACCACTTACTGTCCTTCAGAGTAGTTGTCATCTCAGTGATGTTGGGCAATGGGTGTTGATCAACCCAGATGTTGCGATTCAAATCGCGAAGATCAACACACATGCGCAACACCCCATTGGGTTTCCTAGCTAAGACAATGGGAGAAACCCAATCAGATGACTCAATGTGTTCTATGACATAGCTAGAACATAGTTTATCTAATTCTATTTTTAGTGCATCACGTAAAGCTAGGGGAACCCTGCGAACGTTGTGCACTACTGATTTGGCACTATCAAGTAATCTAATTTTTTGTTTAAATCCTTTAAACAGACATAATTTGTCATTGAAATTTTTAGGGTATACAGACTCCCATGTTTCCTCCTTGATGGTTTGTACACAAACCAAATCCTTCTTTAATATAACTTGGTGGGGATCATTGGGGTCCAAAATGATTCCCAGGTTACCTTGGTCTTGCCACCCCAGCAAACAGGTATCATCTTTAGCTACGTACACTACACCTTGAGCACAGTTGCCTTGGAAACATAAATTAGCATGAAATTCGCCTAACACTTCGATGGTTTTACCACCATAACCAACTAGACGAACTAACGAATGTTTTAACACAAACCCTTGAGGTCGAAACAAAACTTCCCATATTTTGTCACTTATAAGTGTAAAAGGGGATCCCGAGTCAGCCAACATCTTAACATCCTTTCCGTTGACAGCCAGGGTACATAATGGTCGCCTTATTTCTTGTGAAATAGCAGAAACAACATCAGTGCACTGAGACTCTGTTATTAAACAAATTTGGTCCTCTTCACTTGAAGACGACTCTCCCGTGAGCTGCTCCACGTTGAGAACTCTCTTGGATGAAGAATCTGGATTAATAGATAGTCTGCCGCTAGACTTACAAACTTTGGCAAAATGTCCTTTTTTAAAACATTTGGTACAGGTTTTGTCTAAAGCAGGACAGAATCTGGCATTCCCAAGGTGAGAAGTGCTGCCGCAACGGTAACATTCCCAGCGTTTATTAGTGGGTCTGGTGCCAGTTCTCATATATCCTCCGGCTCTTTCTTGGCGTGGCTTCTCCTTTGAGGTTTTATATTTGCTTTTGACGGCTAAAACATTTTGTGTTGGAGAACTAGTGCTGGAAATCGACACTTGTTCCAGATAAGAAGTAGTGCTCTCAATCCTTGTGGCTATCTCCAACTCCTTTTCTAGAGTCAACTCAGGTTTGGACAAAAGGGCCTCTTGAACCTTTTTATTATTGGTTTTCTCTATGAGCTGATCCCTAATCATTTCTTTCTCGAATGCTTTATATTCGTATGAAACTGCTAGAATGCGTAAAGCACCTACATAACTAGATGCAGACTCTCCAGGTAGCTGTGCTCTTTTGTAGAATTTGTGCCTTTCTAATGTGACAGTCTTACAAATTTTGAACCTATTGTCAAGAGATTTAATGGCTGTGGCATATTCGTCTTCAACACCGTCACCTTCACCTTCAATGAACAAAACTAACACTTTAGGAATGTGTTTCAGGATACTGCGACCTTCTGAACCTAGGCAATGCCTTAAAATTGTGAACTTCTTTTTGTGCGTAAAAGAGTCACCGTCTAGGGCATCTAAGTATGCCTCGAAGCTTTCTTTCCATTTTTCCCAATCAGATTCAGGTGAAGCAGGATTGGGTGCGAACGCAGGTGGAAGTAATAAGGATTGTTGCATGTTAGAAGGAGATGACTCAAAGAGTGGAAGAAAAAGAAGAAAAAAAAATAGTGTATTCTTTAAATGAAAGTCACACAAGGTGAGTGTATCACCGAAGTAAGGAAATGACACACTGTAGCAAGGTGTGTGTGTCACAGTTGTATTGGCGATCAAAATGATGATATTGATGTAATGATGAAAATGACACACAGTAGCAAATGGTGTGAGTATCACCGTGCAAAATTGGTGCAATTCAAAACACAAAGTGGCTGCTGACGCTGCGTGTGAAACTTTCACACAATGTAAACAAACCGGTAAATTTGTCCAGGCCAGGCAAGGTCAGGCATAAACACAATATGGTGGCCGTTGACAATATGTGCGAAAATGCGCACGAAATAATGATAGAATTAACGCGTGTAAGTACGCGTTGGTTTGAATAGGAATTGCGAAGCTCAAAATGGCTGCTGAGACGTGCCTGACGTGCGTGGTCAACGTGCGTAGGACCAATGGTAGAGGAGGAAGGTCAGGCAAAGTCCAGGCAGCACGTAGCACGCGCCGGGGCCAGTGGTGATAGCGGGACGGGTGTCTCCCACAAACAACAAAGTACCTTTAATGAGGCGAGAAGTCAAACGGGTGCCGGAGGATACTTCCCACAAGTCCACCGCTTTGTTCACCGCTCTGACGACTTTAAACAACTTCGCTGCTCCGGATCATCGGTAGAAGGCAGGCTCGCGTAGGAGAAGATACAGGATCGCACGCGTGGTCATCTTGATGGCATCAGGCAAGTTTCTTCTTATGTATTTATTGCCAACAAGACAGGAGCAACGAACAGCAGGACCGTCCAGCCACAGGACCAACTGTTTCTCTCCCACACCTCCCATTCTGGAACCCCACGGTGTGGAAGTTCCCTAAGGTCACGAGAGGAACATAGAGAAATGCATGAACATACAACCCAACTAGCCTCCAGTTTACTGCTCATTTCCAGGGATATCATCGAAAGGTTTTGGCTGAATAGGCAAACCATACTGGATTTATGTAATCAGTTGGAGCCTGATCTCCTGCCCCACAAAACTAATCCCACATGTATCACACTAATTGTTAAACTTATGGCAGTAATGCATTTTCTAGCAACAGGTTCCTTTCAATACACTGTGGCAATAACTGATGGTATGTCATAACCAAGTTTCAATGGGGTACTACATGAAGTGCTTTTGGCAATGATTAGACATATTGGCAATTGCATCTAGTTCCCCAGAAGTGAGGATTTAGCCAATGTGAAGGGTGACTTCTATGAATTTGCTCGACTACCACATGTGGTTGGAGCCATAGATGGCATTTATATTGCCTTAGTACCACCACACACCAGGAAACAAGTTTACAATAACAGAAAGCACTTCCATTCTATCAATGTGCAAGTTGTCTTCTTACCAGATTTGCATATCTCAAATGTCTATGCCCGGTTCCCTGAATCAGCACATGATTCCTTTGTACTGCGGAACAGCACCATGCCCCAGCTGATGTCACAACTCCTACCGGAGAGGGCCTGACTTGTTGGTAAGTATGATCTGTCCTAACTTCATATGGGTAATGTCAAGTAGTATAATCTAAATGTGTGTAACTTATTGTTGCACCTATGTCTGAATTCCATCTAAGAGACTCCGTCTATCTCAACCGGCTATGGTTGTTGGCAACGCTGAGGAATCCACCAACACCAGTGGAAGTCCACTTCAATGAGGCCCATGGAAGGGCACGGCAGCCAGTGGAGCAGCCTTTTGGGCTCCTACAGACCAGATTTAGATGTCTGGACAAAACTGGGGAACCCTCCTCTACTCACCCGAGAAGGTATGTCAAATCACCATGGTCTGCTGCATGCTTCACAACATCGTCCTGCGATGGAACATCCCTTATATCGCAGAGGATGGAGGCCATGAAGTGCCACAGGGTGATGATCCTGAAATGCCAAATGAAGATGATAGTGGTGAAGAGGAAGGAGCTGACTTGCATCAAGATCTCAACAACTTCTTCTCATGAGTGTAAGTATTTCGTCAAATGTCATAACTTTAACTGTTACAGCATGTCTTGATGTGATGATGAGAGGAGTATATTAAGGGTAAATCTTAGGAAGGGCAAGCTCTTGGGAATCCAGAAAAAGGTGTTTGTTGGACAAGGTTTAGACACAAGGTCATTTTGTTTCTGTTGCATTGTTTTCCTCCGAGGGTTGTCATAGACTGTGTTCTCCAGAAGCAAACTATGTGAATTATCTTATTTGTATGGTTTGATAGCTAATTTATTTGTTTTAGCCTGTTTTAGGTACCTTCACCATGTCATCTTAACTTGGACATTTCAGAGTTGTGACATTTGGGGGTATATGATGCTGTTTGGAAGTACAAAGCGGCAAGACAGCTTGCACAGTGATAAGATGGAAGTTCTGAGGAATCCATTGGACTTGTTCCTTGTCGTGTGTTGGTCCAAATGCAATATGTGTGCCATCATAAGCTCCAACAAGATGGGGTAGTGGAGCCAAACCATGCTAATCTCCCTTCACATTGGCTAAATCCTCATTGTGTGTAAAGTGTATGTAGCTGTTGATGCGTCTCCTCACCAAATACTGGAACAAAGAAATAGAATGAACTTGTGATCACAAAATGTAGTACAGACGTGTTTGTCTATTAGTGTTATTTATGTGGGATTCCTTTTGTGAGCTAGGCGATATGGCTCCAGATGATGACATTGACCAATTTTAATTTGCCTATGCAATAGGAAATTGTCTGATGTATCCCCTCCTTCCATGTCGGTTAGGCCTGGAACTGAAAATGTGATGACTGGCACAGAATATTGGTTTAATGTACTATTTGTTATGTTTCTGACATGGTGCCAGCCTATTGTTGGTACGATGGAATAAAGGTAGTAGCTGAGAACACACTTGTATGTATGTTTTGGTGAGATATGGTTGTGAACCTGAGCAAAACATTGTGTACATGCAAAATATCTATGCTTACGGAAGTTAATATTATTGGCATTGTAAAGCTCAGATGGGAGTACGTGTATACATTGCTAGATTTGAGAAATACTACAGCAGACAAAGAGTTTCAGACTAGTAGATTTGTTTAAGTGAACAAAGAGAAATGAAACATTGGGAAAACCAAACAGGAAAACACAAAAGTGAAGAAGTCAGTCATGGTGAATAAATCCATAGTTGTAGATGCCAAATTGTTTGAAGACCAATGTCCAAAATACTACCGCCACCAGAAAGGTAAATGTGTCCAGAAATAGTCCACAGAGTGAATGTGTTATACACACTGGAGGAAATTAGGTTCAAGGTTTCTTGCTGGTGGTGGTAGAGGTCTTGCCATCTGCACCACCTGGAAATCTACGTGGATGTCCCCGTCTGCCAGTGTGGGCGGGGGGGATCCACAGCTGCAGGGACTGGGTATCTGCAGATGTGTCTTCCTATGACAAGGCTTCCCTTCCTTTGGCTGTAGCAGGTGTTGATGGCCCTGATGTAGCTGAACCACAGAAAGAGGTACAAGGTGCTGGAATAACCCTGGCCAGATAGGTGTGAATGTCACGAAGAACCCCAATTAGGGAGCCCACGTTAGAGTTATGGGCCTCCATCTGATGGTGTATGTCCCTCTGCAACTGCTTCATCTCTTGGATTTCAGTGAATACTTGGCCCATCATGTCTTGGGACTCATGAAAGGCTCCCAAGACTTGGTCGATGGTGGCCTGGGTGTGAGTGGCCCCAGTGGCCTCACTGTGCCGGCCCACAGCATCCCTCCCACGATCCCTAAACCCACGAGCCTGTTCCCTTGGCCCAGGGTGCCCTGTCCCACTGTGCTCTGGCTCTTCTGTAGCTGGGATGGTGATTTTCACATCTGGATCTAGGACTGGGGGGGGGCACACAAATGGTGTTACTGTGCTAGGTAGGACTATGGTTGGCTGAGGTGTTGTAGTTGGGGTGGGAGGTATTATTGTGGGCCCAGTGAGACTCACTGTTGCCGTCTGCCCAGGCTGATCAGATGGACAAGCACTGTCATCCTCATCCAGATCACCAGGAGTGTTGTCATCACTAAAGGCTTGGTCCTGGGGAGAGTGGGTGTTTCTTCTGTGGCTGAGCTCTGGCCACATGCTGTGCCAGATAGATCATACAGATGACGCTGTTTTAATTGCCTGTACTGCTAGAAGTTTGCAGAGGCTTTTAGATCTTTTTTGTTGGTTTTATGGGTAGTCTGGATTTACTCACTAATTTTAAAAAGTCACATGTTATGGTTTTGGGTCCAAAAAGTGGCACCTTCTCTGTCCAAGGTCAGATTTTAATCAAGGTAGAACATTTTACTTATTTAGAAATGTTATTAGGCTCTAAGGCTTTGTTGGCAACCCCATATAAAGAAAAACATTGGAATCCTTAAGAGGGTGTGTGCCGGAGTCAGTGACTTCTCCATGCGCTTGGGTCAAAAGCTCTTGAGAACTATGTTAGAGATCTATAAAGCTAAGTATATTCCTAGTCCCACCTTTGGTAGTGAGATATGGGGCTACATGAATTTTGACTCAATTGGGTGGCAAGGAATACATTTTTCAGGGGTCTCCTGGGGGTTGGGCGATGTACCCCCACTGGGATACTGTAAGAAGACCTAGGGATGAGATATATTGCAGATTACATCAGGCTGCGACTTCTTTTGTTTTAGTGTGCAGTTTGGTTAAAGAAAGAATGAACTCTTAATACATCAGTAATTTATTGTGGCATGCAGTTGGATCCTATGTTCAATATTTCCTGGCTGGTCTAAGTTAATGAGAATCTTAAAACCCATGGGAGACTAGAGCTATTCACAAACCCTAAGTGAATTATTAAACAAATCGTTGCCTTGCTAAGAGAGGCATTTCATCATAGAGTGGCTGTTGAGAGGGAAGCCTTAGCTCTGATTAAGCCATTATTTCGAAGATATGCAATGGTAAAAACAGTTCTCAGGATAGAGCCATACCTTCTCCTTGAAATACCGATTCACCAGTGTCGTTTGTTGGCCTATTTTACGTTGGGCTTGTTTCATCAGTTGATCTGTCCCGAGGGTTTATGGTTTAAGCCTTCTGAACCACCCACATGTATGTGTGATTTGTTTTCTAGATGCAACACTTTGCACATTGTTTTGATATGCCCTTTATATAAATCTCTTCAACATAAATCTTAAAACCTCTTTTTATATCCTTGGACTTTTACCAGGCCAGACCTGTTTTTTTATATCTACAACTTTTAGCTACACATAAAGTTTGTTTTAATGTGTCAAAGTTTCTTATGGGGGTTTATAGTGCTGCACGATAGAGAATCATCTTGGGGATAACTAGCCTTTGATGTCTTTATATTTGTATACTATGTCATTTTATTGAATTTTTTTTATGTATAATCATGTTGGACCTTTTATCACGTCACTTTTATGATTTTATTATAAAATTGAATAAAGAAAATATTGATTTATTGAGTTGAGTACAAACAGGACATTGAGGTTTAGTGAGAGTTTGGAAAGTGTAACTTACCAGACTCCACTCCACCAGGTATTCCTGTCAAGCCTTCAGTGTGGAGGATCTGCAAGACCCTCTCCTCTCAGGGAAACAGATGTATCGGGGCGCTGGGAGGACCACTACCAGTACTCTGGGCCTCCAGGTGTTGCTTGGAGGCCAAGGAATGCACCCTCCCCTCAGGTCATTCCACCTCTTCATAATTTCCTCCTGTGGCAAAGGATCATGGTCTGAAATTGGGTGTGTTTTATAGTGTGCTATGCAGGTGTGTCCACTTAGCCAATGGACATCAGGTGTGTTGTATTTGTATCCATCCAATGGCCACTGTTATGGTGCTTTGCTGATCACGTACTGCGACGGACTCCCTCCGTCTGGGAACCGCCGCAAGAAGACCACCAGTTCAACTGTGATTTCGTAATCTGCTCGAGGGTACCCATGGCCCTGACTGTGATGGAGTACTAATTGCCAGCATTGCAGTCCGCCACATCGCAGACGGGACACACTCCATTGACGCGGTCATCGGCTCAGCCTGCATACATCTAAATAGGGCTGACGATAGAGTGTTTACTCTAAGTAGTACTTGGGACCGTCCCCGCGGCGGAATGGCAGTAAGACTGCCAAAACCCGTAATCAGGCCCTTAGTGAATTTTTATGCCATATATGACACATGTATTGTGCATACTGGGAACCGACTCACCTCAATGTATCTGGGTAAGTTCAGGTTGTGGGTGTGTGTTTATGACGGGTGATAGTTCAGAACTCTGGAGCAGAGAATAGGAGAGAGTCAGTTTCTCACAGTGCTTTTCAATGGGTTGTTAAGGTGTACAGACATCATGCACATCCAATTTTTATCCTCTCTGCAGAGCGCACAGAGCATTGATCCCATACATGCCAAATGTAATTGTGGTAAACTGTGTGAAAAAGGTACACAGCTGTCAAAATATGGCCAGCACCAAAGAAAAAGAAAATGCAGTGCTCACGTGGTGAGTTGTGTGTTTGAGGGGTGGTGAAGTGGAGAAGATGATAGAAAATATATGCAGGAGAGAGTGAAAAAACTGTGCTGAGGACAAAAGATGATGTGTGATAGCATTTTTTCCAGGCTTATATTTTCATGCATAAATAAGTGATGAATAATGATTTTTATGATGGAACCAATACATAAAGGCTGAATTAATAATATTGCATTTGAAACCAGTTTAATGACTTAAAGAAGTGTGGTTAATAATATAATTCAGTTGTGGCACATTTTTATAAAATCACCATGTTAGTTAACATGGCTGCTGTTCTGATGCTGCTCCTTCACTCTTGCTCTTCCCCCTTTCCTCCCAATTAATTCCCCTGTACATCTGCTCTCCCCACAGGATCTGCAGAGCGAAGACAAAATGATTTCATAGAATTATTTTCTAGTGTGCATGTATTGTGAATAAACTTTCAAGTGTTTCTAAATTGTAACATGTCTCAAGGTCCTTCTGCTGTAGTCCAGTTGCTGGGCCTAGTTTATTTGCTTGTGTAAAGACCCACTGTTTAATGTTTGATATTATTTAGGACGTCTCCAGATAGCAATAACGCAACAGATGCTCAAATGTGTTCTTAAAAGAGGGCTAGTGTTATGAACCTAATAGTGATGACATAACCTCTGATTTCTCTAGAACGTGTTACATTGCCATGATGAGACTGTTTTCTCCTAATTTGTTATGCAAGAATTGTGTATAAGAACCTGTTAGAGATATGGGTCTCTGGTTGGCAGTGGTTTACACCCTGTCAAAGTAGGGACCCACAGTCTAGTCAGGGTAAGTGTAGTACACATTAAGTTTACCTGTGATCACCTTCTGGTAGCTTGGCTCAGAGCAGTCAGGCTAAACTAAAGAGGCAATGTGTAAAGTATGTTGTGCACTCACATAGTAGCTCAGTGAAAATACCACAAAAGTACTCCACAGCAGTTTAGAAAAATAGCCAATATATTCATCAGAGTAAAAAAAAACCAAACCAACAAAAATCCAACATGCACATGTCAAAATATGAATTTCTCAAGATTAAATGCAAAATAAAGCTTAGAAACAAAATAGCTCGGGTTTCGACGTGCTTGACGGAGTCGAATCCACAAGCTCAGGCTGACCGTGATGGAGTGCAGGCTGGCTATGGAGTGCACTGACCCGAGTATCGTACCCTGGAGATGTCAAGAATGAAAGATGGTGCGAGGCTCCAGGAAGGTGAGGCATCTCGTAGGCAGGTGCAGTGTCGGTTCCTTACTGCTATGCAGGTCGTTGGCGCATTGGCGCTCAGGGATGATGCATTGCACAACGGAGGTGAGGTGTCACTGAAGCAAGTGAGTCGTCGGTTCCTGGAGGCAGTGCCAAGTCGTTGAGCAGCTGACGCCCGGGGACGTTGCAAGGCGCAGGGAGATGCGTTGGTTCAGATGGCGGTGCGGTGTTGATGAAGTTCTGAGCTGGGAGGCGTCAACTTCGCGGTGTCGATGTCACACCACAGGGCCAAAGGTGATGTGGCGGAGTTGGGCGTCACGGACATCGGTGACGGGGTACTCAGGACTCACATGGTGGCGGTTCTTTGGAGGCGCTGCATCGGAGCTTGCGTTGTAAGTCGTGGTCGTTGCATTGAGCGGGGACCACGGCGTTGGTACAGGCAGCAGCGCGATGCCGAAGAGTGGCGCCGGTCCCGGAGTCACGCTGATTTCTTCTCTTTAGCACAGAAAACTCACTTGCAAAGACCCAGGAATTGGATTTGGCATCACTTGGCAGAGTAGGACTCTCAGCACAGGAGCCCAGGTGCTGCAGGTTTAGTCTTTGATGGCCCTTAGGCTTCTTTTAGGAGGCAAGCTCAACTCAAAGCCTTAGAGAAACTTTTGAAAGCAGGATGCAGAGAGCAAAGTCCAGTCCTCTCACTCCCAGGCAAGAAGCAGCAGACAGCAGGCCACCACAGCAAAGCAAGCAGCAAAGAGGCAGACCCTCCTGGCAGTACAACAGCTCTTCTTCCTGGCAGAATGTCCTCAGTCCGAAAGTGTTCTGAGTATATGGTGTCAGAGGTCAAGTACTTATACCCGTTTTAGACTAGGCAGTAGGGAGATTTTAAAGAGAGGTCTTTGTAGTGCACAAGACCCTGCCTTTCATGGCCCTGGCTGCAGACTCACTACAGGGGGGGGTATGCAGCTCTTTGTGTGGGGACAGCACTTATTTAGGTGCAAGTGTCAACTCCTCCCACCACTTTAGCTCAAAAAGACCCATCAGCATGTTGATGGGCCATGAGGATATGCAGGGCAAACCTAAGCTCCCTTTGTGTGTGACAGTCTAGAGTAAATTCACAAACTCCAGCTGTCACCTTTATGTGTATTCTAGGGACAGGCAGAGGCCCAGAATGGTTAAAGTAAGAAAATGGCAACTTTCTAAAAGTTCAAACCTTTGAGGGATTGGGCCCTTGAAAACAACCACTGTGGGCCTCTGGCAAAATGCAAACAAACTGTCAAGAAGGTGGTTGATTTGATTGAATGCATTTTACTATTGGACAAGATATTCAATAAACTTGACCTGTGTCTTCATTTCACAGTTCATTATTTATGATTATTACTTCCTTATTTAAACATGAAAAGTATAAACACTCTTCTTTTACATAAATCAATTGTGCTACATTAACAAAACCCAAAAATAAAAAACAATGACGTTATATTCAAACACAAAATCGTGACATAAACACATGCAAATCAATGTTATGTCTTAAAAAAAAGCATAGACAAAATTGGTGATGCATTTGCAGACACACAAAAAGAAATACATTATTTTTTAACCAGTCCAAAAATTTCTCTGCCAAAGGGGTTAAATCGTGGCTACTTGAGGGAAGCCGAACCCTTTTGGTACTAACATCTGGGTTCAAGTGTCATCTAATATGGATGGGTTATTGTTCGTACGATTTATTTTCACAATTCATATTGGTGAAAGAATTTGTGAAATCCCAGATGGTTCGCGCCAACGCAGTTCGAACCACAGGTGGCTGGGGCTTCTCTTCAGGGCTGTGCGATGGTAAATGCTTGTGTGTATCTAGAAAAAGTGTAAAAAACACTCTGTTAGCTGTAATCTATTCCCCTTCTCAATAAAGCTGCAAGCGAGCAGCGCTGAGGTGATGGTTATCTTATTTCTTCAAAAAGGAAGGAGGGGGCGAGCTGCTCCCAGTGTTTGTTCTCATGTCAATTCGGAAGGCTTCTAAAATAGTTGCCGTGGGACGTTGCAGAATTAGTTTGAAAACCGTAACCTACTGAGAACGAAACTCGATTAGATATAGAAACTGAATGCATGGCCTGAATAATTCTTCTTGTGGTGTAAACCATGCTCATTTCATTGTATGTTTTAGTAACTTGTGTGGGTACACTCTGGGGCCGATTCCGATCTCGGCCGGTAGGGCTCCGAATCGGATTCGGCTTTACCGGATCCGATTCGGAGCCCTGTTTCCCGACCGAACCGTACGCGGGTCCGGCCGAGCGAGTACGATGCGAAATCGCCGACCGACTCGTCCGGGCGTCCCGACCGCTCCGACCGACTCGCGCTCCCGGCTCGAACCGCTCCGACCGACTCGCTCGGACTCGACTCGCACCGCGCAATGGAGCTGTTTCCCCGGCCGGGTAAGTACGATGCGCGCCGCGGCGAGCAGTCCGACCGAGCCGCGCACTCCGGCTCGTAAGAGCTGTCGGAGCTGTACTTTGGGGGTCCGTGTCGGACCCCTGTACGCGTAGCTGCGCGAGTCGCACACAGGGGGGCCCATGGGTCCCCCTACCTGTGCGTGTACGGCGCGAATCGCTTCGCCGCGCACCCGCTGTAGGGGGCGCCTTGTCCGACTCGCACCCATTGAGTCAATGGGAGCCCGCGTACGCGTTGTACGACCGGCTCCCATTGACTTCAATGGGAGTCCGACCGACTCGAGTCCGATAACATACGGACGCATCGTACTCGTTCGGTCGGACTGCACGGGTCCGATTCGGTCGGAAATCTCTCCGGGTCCGGCTCGGTCGGAGAAATTTCCGGCCCGAATCGGAATCGACCCCTCTGTCTTTCAGTTTGTCTCGTAGGATCCCTGCGTGGAAAAAATAATCCTCTTTCCTGGAGCAGTTCCTTCGGATTCTCAGAAACTGCCCAAAGAGGAGATTACCCCGTAGGTTCCTTGGATGGAAGCTTCTGTAATGCAGGGTATTATTCTTGTCAGTCGGTTTGCGGTTATAGTGTTGTCAGAAGAGTATCCTCGGAATGTGCCACTTCTACATCGAGGAATGTCAAACTGAGTTTGTTCTTTGTCATACAGAATTGAATGTCAGGGTGCCTGGTGTTTAGCCAGTTGGAGAAATCCGTCAGTTGTTCTTCGTTCCCATCCCATAGGCACCAGATGTCATCAATATGTCGAAGCCATTGGACAACATGGCTGGAAAACAGATTGTTGGTATGAATGTATTTCATCTCAAAAAATGCCATAAAGAGTACCACCATTTCCTGTGCAAAGGGACATCCCATAGCAGTCCCTTTGACTTGTAAGAAGAATTCATCTTCAAATTTGAAGTACTTTCCTTTTAACGCAAGGGCATCTAACTTGAGTATGAAATTCGTTGGAACTCTGTGTGGGCGTGGTCTTTTTTCTAGGAAGAATTTGATTGCTTCCAACCCTTCATCTTGGGGAATTTGCGTGTAAAGAGACACAACATCAAATGTCACCATCCACTGGTTGTGTGTGTTGAATTTCTGGCCTTCGACTTTGTTAATAAAATCCATGGTGTCTCTGAGATATGAGGGAAATTCTTGGAGCAATAGTTTGAGGAATATGTCCACGTATTGGGAGATCGGCTCTAAAATGGAGTCACACGCAGAAACAATGGGTCGACCCAGAGGGGTTTTAGCATCTTTGTGTAACTTTGGTAGGGAGTATATCACTGGAATCCTTGGAGTCTTTTTATTTAACTAATCGAATTCTCTAGTGCCCAAGATGTCTTCTTCCAAAGCATTTTGAAGGATTGTTGCCACCTCCTCTTGAATTTGTTTAGTAGGATCTTGCAGGATGACTCGGTACCACTCTAAGGGCCAGATGTAGGTAAATTCAATTTTGCGAGTCCTTAATAGCGATTTTTACCGAATCGCTATTAAGGACTCGCAAAATTAAATGTAGGTAGGAATCGCAAAAATATTTGCGATTCCTTATTATTCCTTAATTGCGAATCGCAAATTGCGCTTCGCAATCAAGGAATCCCATCCCATTCATTTCTATGGGCCAAGAGGCCCATAGGAATGAATAGGATTTGCGCCCGCAATTTGCGAGTCACCAAGAGGCACTCGCAAATTGCGTGCGCAATTTCAAGGGTGCAAGGGTTCCAAACGGACACCCTGTTGCACCCCTGAAATGTGCATGTGTGCACATGTGGCGCACATACATGCCCTAAGGGCATGTATGTGTGCCACATGGCACTTTGAAAAAGCAAAAAGTGCTTTTTGAAATAAAATTGCAAAATACCACCAATTTGAAGTTGGTGGTATTTTTGCGATTCCTTAAGGCAAGATCGCAATTTGCGATGCCTACCAGCATAGCATTTAGGAATCGCAAATTGCGATTCTCTGAATGCTTACGCAAAATAAGGAATCGCAATTTTGCGATTCCTTATTTTGCGAGTAGGTTTAAACTTACCTATATTAGCTCAGCAGCCAAATGAGCGATCGCAAACGCTGAAATTCTGCGAATTTCAGCGTTTGCGCTCGCTATTTGGCTTCCTACATCTGGCCCTTTGTTATTTAGGTGTTTCCTGCACTCCGCCAGATACTTCTCTTTGTCCCACACCACCACAGCACCTCCTTTGTCTGCTTGTTTAATAACTACAGACGTGCCATGTCTAAGTTCTTGTATGGCCACTGATTGCTTCCTAGTTATGTTATTTTTACAGAACTGTTTTTTCTTCTCAAGTTGAAGTGATAAAGTACTGCTTGTTCAAAAATGATCAGTTCTTTAGGAATAGTATGAGGAGGAGGGCAAAATGTAGATTTTTTGCGAAGGCCGGACATTTGTTCTATTTTATTGACCTCTTTGTTTAAAAAGAAGGCTTTTAGTCTGAGCGTCCTGAAGAACTCTAAGGCCTCTATTTTAAGTCTTACAAAGTCCGTTGGTTTCTTGGGTACAAAGGACAGGCCTAATTCAAGAACAGACTCTTGGTCTTGTGTTAAAGCCTTTGGTGATAGGTTAACTATGCTAGAGTTCTTTAGTTCTTTTAAAACTGGCGTCTTGTCCGCATCTCCCATGATTGGTTTTTGAAGCGACTGCCCCTTTCGGGAAGAGAAATCCAAATTGTAGGGATCTGTAATAAGCAAACTGTTAATCAGGTTACAGCAGATGTCCCAGTTAAAATTGGTCAAATGGAGAATAAACACCATTTCATTTTGGTAATTTGAGTCCTTTGAGTAACTTGTTGGGAGTGGACTTGGTTTGCAAAATTTATTATGTGATTTACTGCACACTGGACGTGTTGCGATTGAGAGATCACTGACATAATATCGATGCATACAATATCAAAACACAAAAATATTGGAAATTAATATTGGTAACAAAAATATTTAATTCCTCTACTTAATTAGTAAAACCACAAATGTCGTGACTACAGATGTCGTTGTTAAAAATATTGATTTTTCCCTCTATATAAGAAACAAAATATTGTTACCTTTAAATAAACATATGATATGTCAAACCTATCGAGTCACACAATATCGACTACAATATTAGCGTCAAACTAATTAAAAATTTATAAAAACATACTTTTTACATAAAACAATTACTTCAAATAATCCAAAACATTTCATACACATATTTAAAATAAATAAAACTATATTACATCAACAAAATATTTACCTTTCACCCCCAATAAATTATATAACTAAAATGTTAATAATACAACTCCCAAAACAATTATCATTAATTACAAACATTTAAATGCCACTTAAATATTAATAAACATATATAAAAACATTTACATTAAAAACTATCAGAATATATATCATACATAAAGAATAAAAACTAAATTAGTGGTTACCATGGAAGGACTCAACTGATATAAAAATTCAAACTAAAACTAAACCAACCAATAAAATGAAGCTATAAACAACTTTAACCAATAAAATCAAACAAACAAGTAAATCAACAATACAAAAGGCACACTAATTTAAACAACTAAATACTTCAATATTGACAAACACTGTCGGACGAGGAAACTCTGAAGGTTTCTCTCATCAGACTATTAAAGAAGAATTATATACATCTAAACAACTACCTAACCAAGTAAGTAAAACTTATATTTAAAAAATATATAATAGTTATTAAACTTAAAAATGTAAAATAGCCACTACATATTAAAACAACTCCAGATTCTATCTGTTTACACAGACTTCCTAAAAGATAAAACAACAACGTGAAAAACCATTAAACTGCCAGAAAATAATAACTATCACAAACCAGCAAAAATATATCAGAAAGTAAGTATACATAAACGAATAAAAGACTATAAACTCACCCAATTAGCAAGCAAAAATAACCCTAACTACCTCAAACTCTATAAACTACCAACAAATTAACATTTAAAACGAAACATACATTTTTTATTTAACCAACAGAAAAGAAAGCACCATTAGAACACCCCTAACGGAAAACTTGCAAATCCGTGTGAAACATCTAAATAGAACATACATGCAGTTGTACAAAACAGAAGCAGTTGCATATTTTTACATGTAAATAACAAATGTACAAACTTTAAACTATTATATATTTATACTATTGCACTACTTTCAGATACAATGACAGAAGCTGCAAAATATATCCCTTCAGAGAAAGGATAACAGTTACTAAATCACATGGACTACAACTACAGCCAAGTAAATGCATCATTAGAAAATATAAACTGGAAATGTAATAAATATTATTTTAATGCATGCTACAGGAGTGCAACTACAATAGATGATGTTCTAATTCATGTAAGAGAGCACAACAACCCCCAACTATAACATAAATAGAAGTAAGGGAGATGTTGCAGGATATAAGAGAGTTAAGGACTAGCTCCCAACCAAACTCCAACCAAAATCCTTAAAGATATACTACATAAGAACACATAACAGGCCACCTACAACCTATCCCCACTTTAAAACATGTAATTGAACGAGCTAAAAAAAGCCACTAGCGATATTCCACTTGCCCCTAGAAGATTCCATGATATACACATACCTGAACATTTAACAATTGCACATAATAAGGAATCTTTCCTTTTACATGACAACCTAAAAAATGAGAAACAAATCCTAATATTCTCTTCAACAGATAACAGAGTAAAACTTACCCAATGTCAAACCTGGATAATGAATGGGACCTTCAAAATGTGTCCCAAACCATTCACTCTAATATACACCATACCTGGTGTCTATAAAAACACAAATATCATTTTTATATATGCCCTCCTACCAAATAAACAAAGCAGCACTTACTACGACCTCTTAAACCATACAAAACATAAAACAAATAACTACTACTCCCAAAAAATAATCATAGACTTTGAGCAAGGCGTGATTCAAACCATTCTAAACATTTACCCACACAGCCATACATGGCTGTTACTATTGTTTCAATCAAAGTATCTGGAGACACCTCCAAAAATCTGCACTAAGGGCCTGATTCTGTCAGAGGCTGCAGTCTGTCCCCCGGTCGTAATGCGGTGGTCGGACCGATGGCCTGGATGTCGGTAGGAATGCCACTACCGGCCTATTTTAAAATATAGAGCATACAATAGTATTGAAATATAATTTAAATTTTCTAGTTAATAAATAATGAAACATTTTTTATTTACTTAACTTTATATAAATGTTTATTTTTAACTGAAGTATATATGATTAAAAATGTAAACATATACAGTAAATAAACTTTAGAACCATAAATAAAATTAGAAAAATGTGTCACATGTCTTCATTATACAAATAAAATGTAATTAATAATATTATTGCTTATAAACATACAGCAAACCTTGTTTTTATTATAATTCTAATCACCAATAATACTAATGAAATAATATAAAGGATTTCTACTCCATACAAATAAAAGTAAAATAAAATATTTCAGAATAAAAATCTAAACTTAAAGAACCACATTCCAACATAAATCATTTAAAAAAAATGTTGTTAGACACCAAAAGGGCAGCATTTACTATTCCCACTCCAATCTAACCATATTGGGGTAAGGTGTTGGACACTAAAAGGGTGACATTAACTATTCCTACTCCAATCTAACCATAATGGGGGAAGGTGTTCGACATTAAAGGGGTGACATTTACTTTTACCACTCTAATCGAACCCAATTAAGGACGGTGTTGGACACTAAAACAGTAAAATTACTATTCCTACTCCAATCTAAACCAATTTGGGGAAGGTGTTGGACACTAAAGGGTTGACATACACTATTCACACTCCAATGTAAACAAATTTGGGGAAGGTGTTGGAGACTGAAAGGAGTGACATTTGGTATTCCCACTCTAATAAAAACCTATTTGGGGAAGGCGTTGGATATTAAAGGGTTGACATTTACTATTCCCACTCCAATCTAAACTAATTTAGGGAAGGTGTTGGACGCGAAAGGAGTGACATTTACTATTCCCACTCCAATCTAAACCAATTTGGGGAAGCTGTTGAGCACTGAAAGGATGACATTTACTATTCCCACTTCAATCTAAACCAATTTGGGGAAGCTGTTGAGCACTGAAAGGATGACATTTACTATTCCCGCTCCAATCTAAACCTATTTGGGGAAGGTGTTGGACACTAGAGGGATGACATTTACTATTTCCACTCCATTCTAAACCAATTTCAGGAAGGTGTTGGACACTAAAGGGGTGATATTTACTATTCCCACTCAAATCTAAAAAAGTTTGGGGAAGGTTTTGGGCACTAAAGGGGTGGCATTTACTATTCCCACTCCAATGTAAGGCTATGAAAAGAAGGTGTTGGACGTTAAAGAGGTGAAATTTACAAAATCCACTTCAAAATATAACATTTTACACATGGTAATACAAATTAACCATTTTAAATAAACAATCAATACTCCATACTCACACACATTTTTTTACTATAAAATTAAAGAAAATCTTATCTCAAAACACACTAACCAAAACTACAAACTAAATATTCATATATAAATATTAAAATATTAGAAAATACTATTAATAATTAACATGTTTGTCAAAATCTTTATTGCCATTCATAAAATTTAAACTATATAATGACAAATAAAATCATAATACCCACTTAACAATCATACAAAAATTAAATACCTTTTATAATTAAAAAATACAAATATTTTTAAAATAAAATTGCTATTTTAAAACCAGAAAACGTAAAATATTTCTAGGATTTTATAAAATGTTTACAATGTAAGTGCTTTACATAAAAATATTTCTAAATGTTTATTGTAATCTGGCGGTCGTACCGATGCCCAGGATGTCCAGAGGACTGTCTGTCGGTGGTGGTCTGCCCGCTTTCGTAATGACCCCCAGTCTGAGGAAAGTCTCAAAAGAGCGCATTTCTGCGACTCTGAAAATGATCCCACCAACCACCCAGAGGGAGGTTCGGACATTCCTTGGAATTGTTGACTACTGTAGTCAGTGGATTCCAAACCTTTCCTTGATTGCAAAACCTCTAGTAAAGTTGTCATGCAGTGACATACAAGATCCGGTACCTTTTGAGAAAGACTGTTCTGATGCATTTGAAAAGTTAAGAGAGAGTTTCTGTCATGCACCAGCAGTTGAAATACCTGACAATAATGTAACCTTTTTCCTGTACTGCCATGAAAGGAGCGGATGTGCACTTTCGATTCTCACTCAGAACGATGGTGGGTTGATGAACCAAGTGGCTTACTTGCCTGCTGTATTGGATCCAGTAGCTGTAATTCTTCCTGGTTATTTGAAATCGATTGCAGGTGTTTGCATTGTTATTGAACAAAGTGAAGGAATAGTGATGGGTCATACTTTAGTTGTATATTTCCTGCATTTAGTGGAGATTCTTTTGACCAGAACGAGGACTCAACATATAACTAACAGTAGGCTGACTTCTTATGAGCAGGTAAAACATCTCTATTAAGAGATGCAATTCATTAAATCCAGCAACACTGCTTCGTATTTCAGCCAGGTGTGGTGAAGACAGAGAAAATTATGGGAATGATGATAAACCTGAGCATGACTGTATCGAGGTTACTGAGTTATGTAAAAAGCCAAGGCCAGACATTAAAGAGACACTTTTGGAAATGGCTGATTTAACATTGTTTGTTGAAGGTTTTTAAGAGACCAATATGGAGCACTGGGAGCTGCCTATGCACTATGTCCTGATTCTGGAACTTTGGAAGCATCTTAAGCACAAGTGGCAGAATTGGTTGAATTGACAAGAGCTTGTTGTTTGTCAGAAGATTTTAATATGACAACTTATAAAGGCAGCCAGTATGGGTTTGGAGTTATACAGGACTTTGGTCAAATGTGGTCACAAAGGGGCTTTAACCCGTTCGCTGCTTCTGTCGGCCAACGGCCGTCGCGAGCACTACCTCCGTAGTGCTGCGCACGTCCGTTGGCCGACGCGGCCCCGCCCACTCTTCAAAGCCGCCGCACCGCGGTGGAATTTCGGCCGCGGTAAAGGGGTTAAGACATCTTCTAGAGTGACTATTAAAAATAGTGCCTACATATTGAATTTGTTTAAAGCAATAATGAAGCCAAAGGAAATTGCGGTGGCCAAGTGCATTGCCCATTAGGCTGGAAAGGATTTAGGGCCTGATTACGAGTTTGGGGATTTGAGAGCAGGCCCCAATGTCAGCGCCCCACTCCCACTTCCACACAGCCAAACTCGCCGCTGACCGCCCACCAGATTAGGAGTTATATCCTGGTCTGGCGTGTGGTGCTTTGGCAGTCACCGGTGGTGAGCCTTAGAAAGGCACCCCAATGGGAATGCCAAAGCAAGTTCCTGCATGGCATGCACTGTTAAAGCCATGCTGTGCAGGAACTGGGAGTGCAAACATACAGGGGGGCACTCCATGTGCCCTCATGCATGCATCCCCATGGCCATGAGGCAACAGGGGCCCCGTAGGGCCCCCTTAGTTTCCTCACCGCCACACTTGTCATGGCGGACTCACCGCCATGAAAAGTGTGGAGGTCTGGAAACTCGTTATATGCTTGGCGGTGCCGTAACAGCACTGTCAGCATATTGCACCCTCAAACCGCCACACCACCACCGAGGGATCACAGATCCCCTGCGGTCCAATGGTGGTTCGACCACCAAAGACATAATACCTTGGGTTTGGCTGTCCATCGGACCGCCACACTCATAATCAGGCCCGTAGTCACACTTGGAAATAAATATGCAGACCAAATGTCAAAATACTGTGCATTACAGAATTACACAGTTGCACAAGAAAACAAAAGTTAGTAATCAAGAATAAATACTATTCAAATGCAGACAATGTAAATTGTTTCTTTATGAGTTCAATCAAAACTTATATGAGTAAATTGAAAGCTCTCTAGAAAGAAGACCCATATGATGAGTAAAAGAAATGGGCAAAATTAGGCTACAGAAGAAATTACAAGGTTTTGTTTGTAAATGCCGAAAGTAAAAATAACCTTCCGGACTCAATGTTGTATCCAATGTGCAAATACTTACATAGCAGATGCCATGCAGGAAGACTTAGGGGCCGATTCCGATCTCGGTCGGAGGCGCACCCAATACCATTCGGTCGGGAAAAAAGCCATGCGAAAGCCTGTTTCCCGACCGATCCGTACAGCACACCGAACGAGTAAGTACGATGCGCACAACAGCACAGAATCCGGCCGAGCCGTACTCACCCAAACCAGGTCCTGTTCCCCGACCGAGGCGAATCCGGAAACGCCGAATCGAGTCGCACGGAAGGAAAAATGCAGCTCCGTCCTGCCGAACGAGTACGATGCGCTTTCCGTACGCGCCGAACCCGTCGCTACGCACGGCACGTCAAAGCATCCGGGAGAGGCGCACATAAGCTCCGATTCGCGCCACAACACGATCCACGGCTACGAGACGAACACGCCAGCGACGAGGACGACGCGAAGCGACGAGGACGATGCGAAGCAACGAGAAGGACGAACGACACGAACCAACCATGAATCCCTTCGTCCCGATCATACCAATATTCTACATTTACTACCGGAACAGGCACGGACGCGTACGGCGCAGAAGGTAAGTCAGACACCAACCACAAAACACATACAACACGTACACGACACATCACACACACACAGAGGGATGCAGAATATACTTGCAACAGCAGCACCATAGGGGCGGGATGCCCATCACCAATGCCACATATGCACACAGGGGCCTGAATGCGCACCACCACCCCTACCCAGGGGGCAGGATGCCTACCACTACCCTTAGCCAGGGGGCTGGATGCCTACCACTACTACCACCCTTAGCCAGGGGGCTGGATGCCTACCACTACTACCACCTCAGCCAGGGGGCTGGATGCCTCACCACCACCCTTAGCCAGGGGGCTGGATGCCTACCACTACTACCACCCTCACCCAGGGGGCTGGATGCCTACCACTACTACCACCCTTAGCCAGGGGGATGGATGCCTACCACTACTACCACCCTAAGCCAGGGGGCTGGATGCCTACCACCACCCTTAGCCAGGGGGCTGGATGCCTACCACTACTACCACCCTTAGCCAGGGGGCTGGATGCTCTACCACCACCCTTAGCCAGGGGGCTGGATGCCTACCACTACTACCACCCTGAGCCAGGGGGCTGGATGCCTACCACTACTACCACCCTGAGCCAGGGTGGGCTGGATGCCTACCACTACTACCACCCTTAGCCAGGGGGCTGGATGCCTACCACCACCCTTAGCCAGGGGGCTGGATGCCTACCACTACTACCACCCTTAGCCAGGGGGCTGGATGCCTACCACTACTACCACCCTTAGCCAGGGGGCTGGATGCTCTACCACCACCCTTAGCCAGGGGGCTGGATGCCTACCACTACTACCACCCTGAGCCAGGGGGGCTGGATGCCTACCACTACTACCACCCTGAGCCAGGGTGGGCTGGATGCCTACCACTACTACCACCCTTAGCCAGGGGGCTGGATGCCTACCACTACTACCACCCTCAGCCAGGGGGCTGGATGCCTACCACCACCCTTAGCCAGGGGGCTGGATGCCTACCACTACTACCACCCTTAGCCAGGGGGCTGGATGCCTACCACTACTACCACCCTTAGCCAGGGGGCTGGATGCCTACCACTACTACCACCCTCAGCCAGGGGGCTGGATGCTCTACCACCACCCTTAGCCAGGGGGCTGGATGGCTACCACTACTACCACCCTCACCCAGGGGGCTGGATGCCTACCACTACTACCACCCTTAGCCAGGGGGCTGGATGCCTACCACTACTACCACCCTAAGCCAGGGGGGCTGGATGCCTACCACCACCCTTAACCAGGGGGGCTGGATGCCTACCACTACTACCACCCTTAGCCAGGGGGCTGGATGCCTCACCACCACCCTTAGCCAGGGGGGGCTGGATGCCTACCACTACTACCACCCTGAGCCAGGAGGGGCTGGATGCCTACCCCTACTACCACCCTGAGCCAGGGGGGGCTGGATGCCTACCACTACTACCACCCTTAGCCAGGGGGGGCTGGATGCCTACCACTACTACCACCCTGAGCCAGGAGGGGCTGGATGCCTACCACTACTACCACCCTGAGCCGGGGGGCTGGATGCCTACCACTACTACCACCCTTAGCCAGGGGGCTGGATGCCTACCACTACTACCACCCACACCCAGGGGGCTGGATGCCTACCACTACTACCACCCTCAGCCAGGGGGCTGGATGCCAACCACTACTACCACCCCCACTCATAGGATGGACAATGCATGACACAACCAGCACACCACAACCTAGGGAATGCAAGAAGAAGACATCCCCCAACACCATGACAAGCGTGTGTAGACTGTGTCAAAAGCCTACAACACCGAACATGACTTTGAACATACAATGTGACCCCCTAGCACATGTGCCACACATATATGTGTGTGGCACCCACAATGCAAGCAGGCCATGACCATTGTGGCAATGGGGTCCAAACCCCCATCACCACAGTGACCAAAAGGTAAGTGTGGGGTCCATAGCTGAAGCACATTTTGAACATTGTGGCAATGGGGTCTAAACCCCCATCACCACAGTGAACAAAAGGTAAGTGTGGGGTCCATAGCTGAAGCACATTTTGAACATTGTGGCAATGGGGTCCGAACCCCAATCATCACAGTGACCAAAATGTAAGTGTGGGGTCCATAGCTGAAGCACATCTTGAACATTGTGGCAATGGGGTCTAAACCCCCATCACCACAGTGACCAAAAGGTAAGTGTTGACAAAGAAAGAGGTGCAACTGCCAAACTGCCTGGATGATTCCAGGTCACAGAACAACAAACACATCAGTGGCAAAGTAGTGTATGTGTCCCATTGCAACATAAATTGGGGGAGCCAAATACTGCAGTGCAAATAAGACATACCTTTGGCCATGTGCAGACAAACAACACCCATGGGGGCTGACACCGTCAACAATCATCAATGACACAATGACAGAAGTGACCATCAGAATGCAGACCCACATATTTGCACCAATGGGCACACAAATGCAGATACCCTGTGGAGACTGCAGATGTGAGGTGAACAGATACCATACCATGGCAGCAATGGGACACACAAACCATGATCATTGTGCTGACCGATGACCTAGGAGTCCCAGGGACAGCAGGGGAAACCCACCAAACTACATACAGCCAATGGCACACCCAAGATATGCCAATGCAGTGGTGCAGATGCACAAACACAAACAGGCAGACCCACACTGCACATCATACACAACAGGTGAGGGAGGGGGTGCCAGTGTCCCCAGGCAACCACACAACACATGAGGAGACCTGAATACCAATCATACAGATGTGCATACAGTGCCACACAAAGGTAACTCATGGATCCAAATCCCCTATGTGGGCAAGCAGGCATTGTCAGATGAGAGGGAGCACAAATCACACATGTCACACAGGCACGTAGGGACAGCAACTGACACAGCAAGACACAGACACACCACAGCACCACCCCCAGGGCCCCCACAATGTGGTGACCCTGGGCTGCATTACAATCCCACTGTGATGACAAAGCTAAATGTGGTTCACACTGTGAACCACAGTCATGTGTCCTGAGCAACTAACTACCATCACACCTACACAAGCACAAATCAAACAGCATGGCCAGTAAGCCAAGGCCAACATGGAGGCAGGGGCCTAGCCGGGCAACAACTCTCATCTGCACACACTCAACACCACACCCTCGACCTCCAACAATGTGCAGCAGTGAAGTACACATGCACTGGTGACATTGCACATGCACCCATGACTATTCCAGGGTGGTGGGTGGGAACCAAGGTGCAGAAACACATCACACATGGCCACTCAACAAGACTCCTGAATGTCTGACACACTGCACACTACGCTGTACATGGACATGACGGCAATACCACACCAACCAATGGGATCCCAGCCACAGTCACACACCAATGAAGAAGCCAAGGTCACCCACAAAGAACACACATAGACAACAAACAACATTGCAGCCCGGACCCTGAGGAGTGCCAGCAGTCACACACACAACGTGTCACAATCACTGAAAGATAACACAAACTGGAAATCACATGACAGGGGCAAACAACAAGTGCCAAGGGGAAACCTGACTGTGACCCATCTGCGTATGCACACAAACTCAGCCCTGACAGCAAACACACCTATGGGTGACACCCTGATGACCAGTAATGTGCCATGCACCCACATCAAAGAGAACCCAGGGAGAAGACTTTGGGGGAACATAGCTCAACTCAGCTAGCATCACAAACAGGTACAACACTAGGGATCACAGCATGCACAGCTAAACGGAAGTGAACACACAGACATGCACATACAACACACACCTTGGGCGCAGGCAATGTCACAGGAGTACACACTGCCATGAGGGGACTCCACTCCTGTGTGAGGAAAGCTGTGCCATATGTTGCCTCAGTAGGGCCCCATCATGTCAGCTGAGCACTTGGTCACACAATCAACAATTAGCACCAAATGAGGGCTCCTGTAACATCAGCCTGGTCATGGAAGTGCCAACGGAATCATCAGCACAGATCCAACACACTTGTATAGCAATGTTGCACTGACAACACAGATGAGTCCTTCCCCATTGATGCCCAAACCTGCATGTCCACTGGAGATGGCCACACGGTCAGGGAAGTAGACGAATTGAACAATGGCAGGCACAACAGATGTGCAGGGGTGGAAGCCACAGATGTGAAATAGGCAATCTAAGTAGGAAATCCCATTGCCAAATACTGAACACATGACACCCTCAGATGCTGCTATGGATGACATGGATACACCACAGGATAGGACACATTCCCCTGGACCACATGGGTTCCTGCACAGTAACACTTCATTATCATGAGACCAAATATCACCATCACTGCAGCAAGGGCATGGTTAGCATCATCAACATCATGTACATCAGAAGCAAAAGCACTAGAGAACAGAAAGTTGTTTATTCAGCATATGTGGCATTAAAAGTAGAAGTCCGGTAGAAAATAAACAAAGGCCAATGGCCAGTCCATCAACAAAGTCACAAGTGGGTGACAGTGGCAGATGCCACCCTACACATGCCTGCACAAAACCAGGGACAATCCACTAGGAGGGGCAACCGGGGGTAGGCCAGGCACCGCAGGGACAGGATCAGGGCTCACCAGGAGGAAGCAGGGAAGGGGTGGTGGGTGCTGGAGAGCCACTGACAACTGCAGTGGAGGTGTCTGACATGGTGTGTGCCGGCACAACTGGGGGCATGACTCAGATGTTGTGGGTGCCGGCACGACTGCAGTGGACCCTGCAGATGGAGTGGACAGGTCCGCCACTGCAGTGCCCAAGTCAGACAGGGTGGTAGTGGACTCCACTGCAGTGCCTACCACCAGGGGAGGAGAATGGGGAACAGGCAAGGTGGGCTGGACAGAGGGGGAGGACACCCTCACCACATCAGTGGCACAGACAAGCGCAGCGGGGGTGTGGTGCCGGGAGAGCAAGTGGCAGGGGAGAAGGCCGGATCCTCTTGGGGATGGTATATCTGTGTATGGGGGAACCTGGGGCAGGGTGTGGTGGGGGCACCTGTGGAGTGGGGGCCTGAGGGATGGAGGAAGGAGACCTGGTGCTTGAGCTGCAGGGCGGCGGCGGGGTCTTGCTCTTACCACTCCGGGGGACTTGCGGGTGGGGGCCTCAGTCTGTCTGCGCCTGGGGGAGGGTGTCCGGGGCGAGGGCACTCTGCTCCGTGTGGGGGGCTTCCTCTTCCCCCTGGATGCTGGAGCAGCTGGATCGGAGGGGAAGAGGCCGAGGTCACTGAGGAAGAGGCGCTGGGTCTTTGGGGTTGCAGGTGAGGCAAGGGAGGGTGTTTTGGAGGGAGAGGCAACTGAGGACTGCGCAGTGCCCGTGGATGCGTCTGTGTGTACCAGGGCCCCATCCCCTGTGAGTCTGGTTTCAGTCCCCTGACTGTACGTGCGTGTGCGTTTTGTTTGTGGCGTGTGTGTCTGTGTGCTGGACGTGTGTGTGCTGGTGTGTGCCTGTGCCGGTGTGTGTGTGCTTGGGACGGGTAAGGTGCTGGGGAGTGTGGATGGAGCAGAGGCAGGAGGGGTGAGGGACTGTCTGAGGAGGGACACTGCTGCCGTCAGGGAGGAGTCCATGGACCTATTGCCCCTCTGTAGGTCAGACATGCCCGATGAGATTCCCTCCATGAACGACACCAGCTGAGTCAACAGAGCGGTGTGCGCATGGAGGACACTCAGCATGGCTGTCTGCCCTACATGGAGCTGGCGAAGGAGGTACACAGACTCCTCACTCAGGGCAGCAGGGGACACAGGGGCAGGGGGTGCGGTGCCTGGCCCAAAGGAGACACGCTCCTGAACATGGGAGCCTCCACGGACCTGGGGAGTGGGAGCCGATGGGAGGGCGGTGGTGGTGCTGGTGGTGGCGGGGACAGCAACACTAGCTGGGGTGTGGTGGCTGCTGACACCCGCCTCCATAAGGGAGTCATCCTCCGAGTTGCTCTGGTCCTCAGCTGAGGTGGATGGTGCTGAGGACTCCTCGGTGTGGCTCCCTCGCCCTCCGTGCCACTGGGTCCCTCCGACCACTCTCGGCTGCTGACCCAGTCTGGCTCTCTGGCTCCTCCTGGTCCGTGGAGCTGTCCCCTTCCGTGGCCGTGGATGTATCTGCAAACAATGGGGAAACAGACAGACATCAGTCACCTGCACCAAACGCACACACCACTGTGAGCACAGCACATTACAGAGCAAGCCCTGGCATCATTAGTTGTACATTGCTAAAAGTGCCCTAACTGAACAGGAGAAGCCAATTGTCAGTCTGATGCCAAGCATGGCACTCACATCCCACATGGCCTTGCACCCATCTGTCTGGTGTCTGTTGGATTGCAACACCCCAGTGTGGACACATGCACCAAGTACACAGTAGTTGGACAGTGCAGAGGACACGGTGTGGCATGTGGACATGCACACATCACAGCTCTTGCCACTGAGTCAGTACAGGTTTCCGGATGAAAGGGATGCCCAGAGTCAAATAGGAAATGCATGTGATGCATACCAGCGACAGACACCATGATGCACCCATGTCCTGATAGCCATCGCCACAATGGTGTGCATGTAGCACATGTCACTCCCCTGCAAGACCACCAATAAGTAGACACATGCCATGGCAGAGGCATGACTGCTAAGTCATACATCACTGTCTCAGTGAAGTATGACTTGGCAGCCAGACAACAACACTATGCACTGTGTCACAATAGTAGGTCATGGGGAATGCAAGTCCTGGAGCTGCACAATTGCACATGTACATCCCCCACACAACACATCATCTTAACCCTCATCTGTCCAGGTCATACCTATTGGACATATGGGAGACCTGTGACACTACCCTCTGAACCTGAGCCCCTCACAATCTGCTGTGAATGGGGAACAGCTGCCTGAACTTCACATTCGCATACCCCAGTCTGCACGGGCAGCTGATCAAACACCTATGTGACACACAAGTATCGTCTCCTATGGGGCATGCTGAGCCCCTACCAAGAAACACCCCAGCAGTCCTGGCAACTAATCCACAGCACACTGACACAGAGGCAGACACCTGAGGGGTCAAATCACTGCGCACAATGTGTCAGCTGATACACGGGAGTGGGAGTACAGAGTGCATTGCATGGCCTGGAGTAGGCATGACTGTCCTGCTCCACATGAATGAGGGATGAGCCCTGGACAGTGGATAGCTGGCTATGTATGTGTGACACACGTAATCTGCACACTCCTGGGGCCCAAACATTGTTCCCACCCGCTGCATAGGCGTGTGCCACATACCCCAGGCACATGTGGTGGCTCAGCACAGCAAGTGGACCGCATATCAAAGCAACACGCAGATTACATGTCCGAACACAGGCGTAGTGTGAACAATGGACCCACCCATGATGCCCACAACAGAGTTAGGGAAACAGATGCTGTCCCCCACCTTTAGTGAAGCAAACTGCAAGGACACAGTCCCAAGTGACACAATTCCCTGAATGTAAGGGCCACACCTGGGTATCAGATGAGCAGTGGGCAGTGCACAATAGAGGGACATGGCTCCTGGACAACATGACTGCTGCACTGTGGCAGTTGAACCAGGCCAGAGGAGGGCACACAGCATGTAATACAGAGTTCACAGTGCAGTCTTTGACTCACCCCTCCTTGCTGATGTCTGGCCTTCAGCTGCCCATCCAGGTCTGGAAACACCACCGCCAGGATCTGGAGCATGTGGGGGTCAGGGTCCGTGTTCCGCCCCTCCTGCGAGGAGGCGACAGCTTCAGCTGGACCCGTGCAATCCTCCGGGTCCAGCCCCGAAGGTCCTGCCACCTCTTCTGGCAGTTGCGGATCCGGCGCTTGTAGACCCCCACGGACCGGACAGCCCGGACGATGTCCTTCCAGATCTCCTGCTTCCGATGGGCATTAACCTGTCAGGATGACAAAGTGAAAAGGCCATTACTACACATGCAACATATCCGTGCATGACACAGTTGTATATACATGTCTCAATCACAGGGGCACATGATGTACACAGGCAGTGCAAAGCTGCCCATGGACAGTTTGCCAGACGTCACTACATGGTATCATTGCATGGGAAGTAAAACCTTGTTCAAATGCACTGTCACTGCACCATACCTGTCCAGTGCATGTCACTACACACTATGGGGGTGACAACTACTCAGTGAGCCTGCTAGCCAGTGGCGTGCAGACTTTCAGCCTTGCTAGTCAGACAATATGCACATTCAGAAAGGCAGTGCACAGAACACTCACCTGCTCCCCTGGTGTCCCATACAGCTTGCTGTACTGCGGAAGTAGGCTGTCCAGCAGGGCCTGGTTCTCCTCAAGGCTGAAGGCTGGGGCTCTCTCCACAGTACGTGCCATTGCAGGGTCCAGAGGGGCAGAGACAGCAGCAGTGCAGTGGCAGATGTCGTCCTGGAGCATGTAGTGCAGGAAAGTGAGCTCTCAGGGGAACAGCCAGCAATATATATGTGCTGGAGAGGCAGATACTGTCCCTTGTGTCCAAAGTGATAGGTCCAAGTCGTTTGCATCTTCTGAATCTGGCCAATCCATGGAATAGCAGCACCAAAACACGCCCACAGCATCCTTCAAATCTTCAACTTCATGACATACATGATTTTGCAATATTGTTGTGGGTGACCAACTGAATTTCCAGCAACCGACTCGCTCGAAATTCGAAACGCGTCCGTTGCCAGGCAAGGCCATTGTCAATGGGTGCGCACCGATCGGTCCATTGCGGTACAACGCGTACAGGGGTATAATGCGTACCCGCACACATTGAATGCAATGGGCCGGCCGGGGCACCGATCGGTCCATTGCGGTACAACGCGTACAGGGGTACAACGCGTACCCGCACACATTGAATGCAATGGGCCGGCCGGGGCACCGATCGGTCCATTGCGGTACAACGCGTACAGGGGTACAACGCGTACCCGACACATTGAATGCAATGGGCCGGCCGGGGCACCGATCGGTCCATTGCGGTACAACGCGTACAGGGGTACAACGCGTACCCCACACATTGAATGCAATGGGCCGGCCGGGGGCACCGATCGGTCCATTGCGGTACAACGCGTACAGGGGTACAACGCGCACCCGCACACATTGAATGCAATGGGCCGGCCGGGGCACCGATCGGTCCATTGCGGTACAACGCGTACAGGGGTACAACGCGTACCCGCACACATTGAATGCAATGGGCCGGCCGGGGCACCGATCGGTCCATTGCAGTTCAACGCGTACAGGGGTACAACGCGTACCCGCACACATTGAATGCAATGGGCCGGCCGGGGCACCGATTGGTCCATTGCAGTTCAACGCGTACAGGGGTACAACGCGCACCCGACACATTGAATGCAATGGGCCGGCCGGGGCACCGATCGGTCCATTGCGGTACAACGCGTACAGGGGTAAAACGCGTACCCGCACACATTGAATGCAATGGGCCGGCCGGGGCACCGATCGGTCCATTGCGGTACAACGCGTACAGGGGTACAACGCGTGACCCAGACACATTGAATGCAATGGGCCGGCCGGGGCACCGATCGGTCCATTGCTGTTCAACGCATCACTGTACATGTGACTGGCATATGTCAGCATGCCTGTCTCAGATGGACATATGCCAGCCACAGATAGCTCCCAGGGAGTGAGGGGCACACCTACATCACGACAGCCTGTCCAAACTTTATCATAAGGCATGTAAGGCTGCATTTCCTATTGTGTGTATGTTGGTGTACATGTTGTCCTGTGGATGTCACCTGTGGGCAGCCACCCCCAGGCTGTGCACGTGTTCATGGGGACAGGATCCTGGGTGTTACGTGTACATGACCACTGTGATGTGCAACTGTTCATATCTGTGCATGTGCCATGGTCACATTTCACGGTGGTGTATGTGTATGTCATGTCACATACCCCGTGAGTCCCATGTGGGACGGTATGTTTGAGCCAGGGTGTCCCAGTGGCACAATAGTGATGGTCCTCCACAGTCTTTGTGCATGTAGTGTTTACAATGTCTCTGATTTCATGTGCACAATGGGAGACAGTCTCCACATCCACGTTGTGTGTGCCTGGACTTTGATGTTGTGCGTGTGTGTGTCACAGACGTCCATGTCTGTCCTGCCGTGGCAAGTGGGACCACTACCTGTGGGGGTCATGGTTGTTTTGCTGTGGTGTATACATGATACTCCATGTAATGCCAGAGTCCATGTGGCAATACAGGGTCCCTGGGAATGTACCTGTCGTTGAGCTGTGGTGCCTGGGGCACATCTGTCCTCACATGTCACTGTGGGGGTGATTGTGACACGGCAGCAGGAGATGGGAACTGTGACACAGCCTCATGATATCCAATGGGCCAACCTGGGACTAATTGATGCCACCTGTTGGACCGTGTTGACAGATGTTGGCCATGTATGTACCATACATGTCCTTACGGAACTGCACACTTCATGTAGTTGTGCCTCATAATGATGTGTGTTGGGATATTGAGTGTGTTCAATGCCGCATATGTGGGCTGACTGACAATCTTGCTTACTTCTCCTCTGCACTGCAGGGCTCCTGCTGTCCATCGACCATTCCCAGACCTGGCAACGATGGTGGAACGGGACAGCATCCGACGGTACCGCTTCACCAGGCAGCTGATTGAGGATTTGGCAGTGCAGTTGTCCCCACATTTGCAGCCTGGCCGGCCGTATCCTACAGCGCTGACCCCCAAGGTGAAGGTGATGGCAGCCCTACACTTCTTTGCCACCGGTACCTTCCAACATACTGTGGCAACTGCTGGTGGGATGTCACAGACCATGTTGAGCCATGTGCTCCGCGATGTTTTGGCGGCAATGTTGCTATTCCTGAACCGGTACATCTATTTCCCTAGACTGCGACGACTCACTAACGTGAAGAGTGACTTTTATGCCCTGGGGAGGATGCCGCATGTCATTGGCTCCATTGATGGGACACATGTGGCTTTGGTACCACCACAGGCCCAGGAGCAGGCCTACAGGAACCGCAAGCACTACCACTCGGTCAATGCACTGGTGGTGTGTCTTGCAGACATGACCATCACACACGTGTGTGCCCGTTTCCCTGGTTCAGCACACGATGCCTTTGTTTTTGTTTTTTTTTGTTTTTTTGGTCCTCATTCTGCCAATTTACTTGTTGGCTATACTCACTTTCCTTACTGTGCACTGGACAGGAATAGAGTCTTTCCACACAAGAAATCTAGCTGCTTCCACTCCTAACCCTCTTAAGCATAGCATGCGAAAGTGGAGGACCAAGGCCGACAGCTAATTATTGGCTTAATCATTGAACCACATTCCTCTGACACCAATCGACCAACATAGCCCATGTCCTCTCTCGACTTTTAGGATCGCATGCCATATCTTGTTGGCTTATGTATATAATATTGTTTTTACACTCGGAAAACAGGGGTGGAACAGCCGACTTCCAAGCCCTACAAATCTCTCGTCTTCCCAAAAGAATAACATAAAAAATTAATCTTGCAACTTTCTTATTTGAGACAACATTGCTGCCCTGGTTTATTCCCAAAAATATAAGTAAGGAAGTTACTTTCAACTGAATACCAGTAACATCCAACAAAAATTCACTGAGATCCATCCAAAATTTAGTAATCTCCGGGCACGTTAAAAACATATGACAATCATCCGCTATTGGATCTTGACACCTCGGACAGACATAATGCGTTCCAGACATTTTTGTTAGTTTCGCAGGGGACCAATATACCCGATACAAAGTAAAAAGATGATTCCGTTTAAGAAACGCGGGTTTAACTGTCTCATGAAGTAATGCAAATGAGTTCATCCAAGCCTCTTTCAAATTAATATCATCGACACCCTCACTCCACAGCTTTCGAATATCCTTCTCTATATCATCTTCTGCCTCAATCAAAATTCGATACCACAAAGCCACTTCTTTATTAATACCCCCACTTTCATTGCTTGAATTAACCATGCATCATCCGTCTGGTCCCCCCAATTCTGTCTAGCCCACCAGGAAGAAAGTTGATAAAATTTGAATCTAGTTAATTGCCCACAGGTACATGCTGTCAAAGTTTCCCATGTTGCCAAATCCGTACCTGATTTTAAATCAGCCCAGCATGTAAAGCCCGCTTGTTTCAATGGTAGACTAAGCAGATCATCTAAACATGCTGGAGTACCTGGGGAAGCCCAAATAGGTGCATAGTCAGAATAATAGGGTATTCCAAGTTTTTCCCGCATGTAAACCCAATTCTTCACTGCCTGTAACAAGATCTTCAATCTGACTTTTTAAAGAACTTTGGATCCCCGAACTTAAAAAGAAACTGCTCAGGTTGATCCCCCAGATCACTAAGCATTGCCCTATACAAAATACCAAAAGCAGATTCTTCTGGTTTATTTAACAACATTCGAAAATTCTTAAAATGAAAAACATGTGCATATACCCATAAATCTGGTAAGGCAAGTCCCCCCTTCTCCAACTTTCTCCTCAGCCTTTTCCAAGATATACGGGCGCCTCTTGAAGCCCAAAGAAAACTACCAATCTTGCCCTGTAATTTTGCTACCTCATTTTTATTGAATGGAAGGGGTATAGCGTTAAAAAGGAAAGTAACCTTAGGAAGTACGATCATCTTAATCAAGTTAACCCTGCCATACAAATTGAGAGGAAGATTTGCCCATCTAGTCAATAACTTCCCTACTTCCTGACTAATCTTCCTCCAATTTGCAGCAGGAACATCGAGTAATTTCTGGGTGACTATGACGCCAAGATACCGCATCTGATGTTTTGTCCCCAGAGTCTGGGGCGATTGATTCCACTCCATGACTTCCGTTTTACCTTTATTGACACTGTACCTCGATACCTTCCCAAATAGTTCTGCTTTAGCCATCAAACTAGGGATGGCCTCCCGAGGATTTAATGTATATAAAACAAGATCATCCGCATATAAGGCTAATTTAACCTCTAAATTTTTGTACCTGAATGGAAGAATAGCTGGATCTTGTCTAATTAAAGCTGCAAAGGGTTCAATGTATATGTTAAACAACAGGGGGGACAGCGGGCATCCCTGTCTTGTTCCCCGCATAATACTAAGACGATCTGTTAACTCCCCATTAACTAACACTCTGGCACTAGGTGCACTATACAATAACTGAACTGCTTTTATTAAGTTCTTAGGGAATCCCTAAGAACTTAATAAAAGCACACGATGCCTTTGTGATGAGGAGTAGTCGCATCCCCAGGATGATGGCACAGATGCAGAACCAGCGTGCCTGGCTTGTCGGTGTGTACTGACTTTGTGCCATTGTGTGTGATCTGATCTGTAGTATTCCGCCCACTTTTCCAAGTCAGCTAATGTGCACTTGTCTGTCCGTAGGTGACTCGGGATACCCCAACATGCCGTGGTTGCTGACATCCCTCAGGAACCCTGTGACACCAGCCCAGATGCGCTACAATGAGGCACATGGTCGGACCAGGAGAGTGATTGAGCGGACATTTGGTCTCCTGAAGAGCCGCTTCCGCTGCCTGGACAAGACAGGAGGGTCCCTCCCATATGCCCCTGCGAAAGTGTGCAAGATTATCATCGTCTGCTGCATGCTCCACAACCTGGCAGTGCGGAAGGAGTTGCCTCTCATCCAGGATGACAATGACCAACATCCGCCACCTGTGGAGGATCCTGGCCTGGACCACGATGCCAGTGACGATGATGATGATGATGATGAGGGTGATGTCCGCACACAGCTCATCACCAACTTCTTTAGCTGAATGTGAGTATCCTGAGGTGTCATGTCAATGATGTGAGTTGGCATGATGTGTAGGTGGTGCTCTGGTGCTGTTGGAGTGTGTCCATGGGCTACTTGACTGTGTTGCGATGTGTGCTTACAGGTGGGCTGTACTCCCCAACAGTGTTGACATGCTAACTTGGTTCTGGGTGGGTATCTTGTAACATGTATTGTGCATGAGTTTTGCTGTTCTGTCCTGTACTCCATTGCTTTTGACTGTGTGTCATTTCTGTCCTTCACAGGGTACTTTCAGATTCGTTTGGTCAACTGTGTCCACCGACGACGTGATTGCACTTCCAGGCTGGTAGCTGTTGTGTCCCTACAGGTGATGTGCGCCACACCCATGGACTTCCTTCCGTCTGCAGTTGTTGACTGTGTGCCCGCTGCCAGGTGGGATTACCTTGCATCTGTAGTGGTTACGACATGTTGCAACTGTGTAATAAACCTGTGCTTCACTTTGTGATGTGCGTTGTCTGTGGTCACACATTTGACTGCCATTTGCTTACTGCACCTGTGGGCTACTTGACTACAACTGGGAATGGGTGTGGTGTCTGTGCATTGCACCGTCTTTTCCTGGCAACATCAGTGTAGGCAATGAGTCAGATGGCCTAGGTGTTTATGTGTTGTGTAGCCCTGGTGGTGTGTCTCCCTCATATGTGTCACGTTGCCTTTACTCACATGCCTGTGTTGTCCTTGCTGTTGCAGTTCGCATACACAGTGTAATTTTGCAGTTCATCATCCCCATAATAGCACCCACGTTGGAATCACAACAGAGGTAAGTATGGTGTATTAGTGTGTTTATTGTGATATATTTGTGTGAATAGTGCATAGGATGGGTAGTGCTGTACATAAATCTTGCAATCAGAAGTTCCTAGGTGAATTGAAAGTCCTGGTAGACAGAATCCCCAGTATCGGGGCCACAGTTGTCTGACACATTGGTCCAACTTGTACTCCCCATGCAATGTGTGGGAGTAGTGTTGCCGTCAACAGGGTGAACAGTCTGTGCACAAAGGTGAACATCCAGAACAGGTTCAGGCTTCCTGGGAGTTGCGCTTGGCCATCGGCCTCTCACTTGCCCCTCCTCGGACGACCCCTCTTCTTGGGGGGGGGCCCCTCAAGTACAGGCTGCTGCGGTGGAGGGGACTCTCCGCTAGAGTCATCCTCCCTCCCTGTGGCAGTTGCAGTTTGTTCGGCACCAGATGTTGTTGGCACACAGGGAGGTGTGGACTGGTTGCTGTTCATCTGGCGGAGGCATTGTAAAATGTCCCTGTGCACCGCCGTCATCTCATGCAGTGCATCCCACTTGGACTCCACGCGGGACATGTGTGAGTCCACGCGGGACATGTGTGACTCCACGTGGGACATGTGAGAGTCCAAGCGGGCATGATGGGCAGCCTGCTGCTGTTTCATGTCTCTGAGGAGCCCCACTACCTGGCTGAGGTCTCCGGTACTGGACTGGTACGCATCAGCTATGCGTACCAGTTGTGGGTCATCATGCACACCAGCAACCTCTGCAAGCAGCGACCTCTGTCTCCCACCCTCCCACCACCCCTGCTGACATGTGCAGTGCGTGCAGTGGCACGCACAGATGACCCTGGTCCACCTTGGGGGTTGGTGGTGGTGGTGGTGGTGTCCATGGCCCCAGGTTGGTCCAGGGTCCCTGTGCTGGTGTTGCTCCTTGTTCTGTCCATGTCGGCAGGGATGGTATTTGTGGTGACAGTCGTTGGAGGGGTGGGTGCAGGGGTGCAGCTGGTGGTCCTGCTGGTGCTGCAGCTGGTGGTCCTGCTGGTGCTGCATGTAGACTTGCACCGGATGTGCCAGGTTGGTCTTCTTCGTCCGAGGAGGGCAGAGGCTGTACGACGCCAGTGAGCTCCGCATCCTCTTGAGCCTGGGACTGGGACTCCTCAGCGTCTGCTGCTGTGTCCCCATCATCACCTGTTTTTGGGAGACACACGCAATGTATGTTATGTTTCTGCAGGCATCAATGGTTGACACACATGACAGTTGTGACTGTGCCTCTGGGTGCGGGCCTGTACATTGCATTGTCCTAAGTCGTCACAGTCAGGGGTTGATATTGGTGTGGCACATTGTCCTGCATTATTTGGGCATTTCTATGTATTTTTTGGGGTGTGAACATGGTCTGCATTGGTTGTGTTTGGTTGACAGCCGGCCCTCCTTCCCACCCACCCATCCAGTCAGTTATCCCACCATGGACTGTGCTTGCATTGCAGGGAGTGGAAGTTGTCTCTCAGGATGTCAGTCAGTGGTGTCCAGCTGTTTGTTGGTGCACAGTTGCCAGCAGGGCCTTGTGCTCCCCACAGCAGTAGCCAGTGTGAGCCATCTTGTGAGTCCTTCTCCACTTCCTGTGATGTGAGCATGGTTCAGGGTGGTGTTGATGGGACAGTTGTGGGGGTGACCAATATCAGTGACTACGACTCCCATCATGCTATTGCCTCCACCCCCCTTCCCAGCATGCCCATGCTTCCTTCCTTTTGATTCTGCTTCCCTGTGGGGTGGGCTGGCTGTGCTGACAGGATGGCTGGGAGTGTTGTCCTGGCAGTTGTTTGGCTAAGAGTCCCAAGAGTGTCCCTGTGCTTCACACAACATAACCCAGGGTGGTGGTTCTTTGTGGGATCTTGTGTTAGGATGGGGGGCATTGCATTCTACCAGGTGGGTTCTGTGGAGTTTGTGTTGGGGGGTGTGTGAGGGGAGGTGCTTGTGACTATGGTCAGTGCTGCAAGTCCTCCTTCCCACCCAGCCAGCCAGATATCCCACCATGGAACGTGCTTGCATTGCAGGGAGTGGAAGTTGTCTCTCAGGATGTCAGTCAGTGGTGTCCTGCTGTTTGTTGGTGCACAGTTGCCAGCAGGGCCTTGTGCTCCCCACAGCAGTAGCCAGTGTCAGCCATCTTGTGAGTCCTTCTCCACTTCCTGTGATGTGAGCATGGTTCAGGGTGGTGTTGATGGGACAGTTGTGGGGGTGACCAATATCAGTGACTACGACTCCCATCATGCTATTGCCTCCACCCTCCTTCCCAGCATGCCCATGCTTCCTTCCTTTTGATTCTGCTTCCCTGTGGGGTGGGCTGGCTGTGCTGACAGGATGGCTGGGAGTGTTGTCCTGGCAGTTGTTTGGCTAAGAGTCCCAAGAGTGTCCCTGTGCTTCACACAACATAACCCAGGGTGGTGGTTCTTTGTGGGATCTTGTGTTAGGATGGGGGCATTGCATTCTACCAGGTGGGTTCTGTGGAGTTTGTGTTGGGGGTGTGTGAGGGGAGGTGCTTGTGACTATGGTCAGTGCTGCAAGTCCTCCTTCCCACCCAGCCAGCCAGATATCCCACCATGGAACGTGCTTGCATTGCAGGGAGTGGAAGTTGTCTCTCAGGATGTCAGTCAGTGGTGTCCTGCTGTTTGTTGGTGCACAGTTGCCAGCAGGGCCTTGTGCTCCCCACAGCAGTTGCCAGTGTCAGCCATCTTGTGAGTCCTTCTCCACTCCCTGTGATGTGAGCATGGTTCAGGGTGGTGTTGATGGGACAGTTGTGGGGGTGAGCTATGTCTGTGACTATGACTCCCATCATGCTATTGCCTCCACCCCACTTCCCAGCATTCCCATACTTACTTGCTTTTGTGGGGAGTTCAGTGTGTGTGGGTGTGAGAGCAATGGCAAGATGGCTGACAGTGGTGTCCTGCTGTTGGTTGGTGTGCAGTTCCCAGCATGCCCTTGTGCTCCCACGACACAGCAACAGTGTCAGACATCTTTGATGGGCCTTTCCACTCTCTGTGGGATGTGCATGCGTGAGTGTGAGCTTGCTGGGCCATGTGGTGGGGGATGTAGAGCTGTGACTACGACTCCCATCATGCTATTGCCTCCACCCCCTTCCCAGCATGCCCATGCTTCCTTCCTTTTGACTCTGCTTCCCTGTGGGGTGGGCTGGCTGTGCTGACAGGATGGCTGGGAGTGTTGTCCTGGCAGTTGTTTGGCTAAGAGTCCCAAGAGTGTCCCTGTGCTTCACACAACATAACCCAGGGTGGTGGTTCTTTGTGGGATCTTGTGTTAGGATGGGGGGCATTGCATTCTACCAGGTGGGTTCTGTGGAGTTTGTGTTGAGGGGGGGTTTGATGGGAGGTGCTTGTGACTATGGTCAGTGCTGCAAGTCCTCCTTCCCACCCAGCCAGCCAGATATCCCACCATGGTACGTGCTTGCATTGCAGGGAGTGGAAGTTGTCTCTCAGGATGTCAGTCAGTGGTGTCCTGCTGTTTGTTGGTGCACAGTTGCCAGCAGGGCCTTGTGCTCCCCACAGCAGTACCCAGTGTCAGCCATCTTGTGAGTCCTTCTCCACTTCCTGTGATGTGACCATGGTTCAGGGTGGAGTTGATGGGACAGTTGTGGGGGTGACCAATATCAGTGACTACGACTCCCATCATGCTATTGCCTCCACCCCCCTTCCCAGCATGCCCATGCTTCCTTCCTTTTGACTCTGCTTCCCTGTGGGGTGGGCTGGCTGTGCTGACAGGATGGCTGGGAGTGTTGTCCTGGCAGTTGTTTGGCTAACAGTCCCAAGAGTGTCCCTGTGCTTCACACAACATAACCCAGGGTGGTGGTTCTTTGTGGGATCTTGTGTTAGGACGGGGGGCATTGCATTCTACCAGGTGGGTTCTGTGGAGTTTGTGTTGAGGGGGGGTGTGAGGGGAGGTGCTTGTGACTATGGTCAGTGCTGCAAGTCCTCCTTCCCACCCAGCCAGCCAGATATCCCACCATGGTACGTGCTTGCATTGCAGGGAGTGGGAGTTGTCTCTCAGGATGTCAGTCAGTGGTGTCCTGCTGTTTGTTGGTGCACAGTTGCCAGCAGGGCCTTGTGCTCCCCACAGCAGTAGCCAGTGTCAGCCATCTTGTAAGTCCTTCTCCACTCCCTGTGATGTGCGCATGGTTCATGGTGGTATTGATGGGACAGTTGTGGGGGGGCAATATGTGTGACTGCGACTCCCATGATGCTATTGGCTACACTGACTTGGCCAGCATACACAGAATTCCTTCCTTTGAGTGGTCTTCACTGTGTGTTGGTGTTGTTGTGGTGGCTACATGTCTGGATGTGTTTGTTAGTTCTATTTGTGCCACTGCCTAGCTGTAGTTGTAGTTGTGTTTGTACATGTGATGTACATGTGTATGTGTTGTGTAGCCCTGGTGGTGTGTCTCCCTCATATGTGTCACGTTGCCTTTACTTACATGCCTGTGTTGGATGTGACTTTTTTGATGGCATGTGTTGTGTTTATCTGACTGACATACTCATTTTGGGATGATTCTGTTCTGGTTGCTGTGTAATTGCTATGAGTGCATGGTTTGACTCTCCCTTGACAGTGATGTGTGTGTGTTTTGTGGCAGTATATTGTGTACATTTGTTGTGTACTCACCAGGCTCTGGGATGTCCTCTAGTCCATATTTGCTCACTGGCGGAAGGATGGCCTGCACCTTCTCCTCCCAGGGCCTGAGGTATATTGGCTTGGCAGGAGGGCCACTGCCGGTGTATTGGCTGTTGATGTAGTCTTTCTTGAGCAGGTCCCGTACCCTCCTGCGCACGTCATACCACCTGTTCTGGATGTCGCTCTTTGTGCGCCGACATGGTGATTGTGCGTTCACCCTGTTGATGATCCTCTCCCACATCTTGGTTTTCTGGGAGATGGGGGTCTGTTGGACCAGTGTGCCAAACAGCTGTGGCTCTACCCTGAGGATCTCGTCTACCATGACTTCCAATTCACAATCTAGGAACTTGGGATTCTTCTTGGGCGGCATGGTGATGGGTGGTGATGGTGAGTGATGTGTGTGTTGGTGTGCAGGTGAGGGTGTGTGAGTGTGTGTTTTGCTGGGTGTATGTGAGGTAGGTATTTGTTGGTGTGCTGATGGTGTGTGGCTTGTGTGAGGGATGAGCTGTGGGTGTGTGGTTGCTTTCTCTTGGGTGCTGGCAGTGGAATGGCATTTGCAAAGGATCATGGTTGTGATTTGTGTCCTTTATATGGGTGGAGTTGTGGGTGTGTCTTTGTTCTCTGTCCCCACCCCCAGTATTTATTGGCTTAGTAATTGCTTGTTTGGCCTTTTTTTGTGTGATTTTTCCTTTGTACTGTCTGTGCATGTTGGAAACGTTCTTGTGACCGAGTCGGACCCTGCATTTGTCTCGTACGGTCTTCTCCTTTTCGTTCACGCTGTTTTTGTGCAGTTTTCTATGCTGCGTACGCATCGGTCGCGGTGTTTTGTGTTACTTCGGCTCGGTTTTGTATGCGTGTCGGTCGTACGGCTTGTCCTCCGTCCGACTCGCTCGTGGTTTTCGCGCCTTGCATCGTACTTTGCGGTTTGGAGTTCGCGTGTACGTTTCGGTCGGATTTGTTCCGGGTGCGTGTCGGTCGGTTGGATTTGCGTGTTTTCCGACCGGATTGCTGTTTTCCGTGCGGCTCGGTCGTTCGACTTGGGTTCGGTACGTGTCGGTCGGATTTTGCACGCCTTGCATCGTACTTGGCGTGTCGGGCGCCACAGGTACGTGTCGGTCGGTATAATTTCCGGATCCGAGTCGGTCGGTGCTTTTTCCGGCCCGAATCGGAATCGACCCCATAGTCTAGTGCGAATATTTAAAAAGTACTGGAAAAACACAGGATTCAGAATGTTGCTGAGGACATCTGTAGTAGGTGTATGATATGTCAATTGAACAATCAGAAAAAGAAAACATAGACAGTGATGAATCATATTGGCAAATCAAAGGACCCTTTTACAAGACTCCAGGCAGACTTTATTGAGATGTCAACTTATAATGGAATGAACTACATCTCAGTAATTGTCTGCTTGTTTTCTAAATCGGTTGAGGTTAGGCCTGGGTGTAAAATTCCGCTCCGCTCGTGGAATTTGTGGAAATTTTCCCACTTTGCATAGAGCGCAAAGTTCCAAAAAACTCAGCAGAGCGGCGCAGAGCAGAGTTTTTCCTCTCCCGGGGCTCGCCAATGTTAAGTTGGTGAGCACAAGCGAGGAAAATCTTACTCCAAACCACCTCCCGGCGAGATTTCTCAACGTAGTCGGTCACGGCTGGTCGCTACCGCTCGCGTTGAGAAACCTTCCGCTCGCGTTGAGGAAGCTGCCGCTCGAATAGGACATCTACTTGAGCAGCTGAAAAAATTAGCGCCCTCTTGCACTGCAATTGGTGCTGTTCGTGCTGATTTTACAACATGGGACAAACACCAGGCGCTAAAAATCAGTGCGAGCAGTGCAACGTTTCACACTCCACAACTTGCGGAACTGTGCGTAGCGCGGTGGAGTTTTTGGGTCACTTTGCAGAGTTCCACATAGCAGAACTCCGTTAACTTCACCTAGGCCTAGTTAAGGCCTAACCCACCTGCAGATTAGATCGCCTTACTGTTAACAAATTGTTATTGTGGAAGTTGAAACTGAGTCTTGGTCTTCTGACTTCTATTGAGACAGATCGTGGTGCTAATTTTAAAAATGAGGTTTTGCAAACACGCTGCACAGCATTTCAGATCAATCAGAGATTCCACTGTAGTTATTTTCCCCAATCTTCTGGTGTGGTTGAGAAAGCTAATAGTACTCTCAAAAATAAACTGGCTGAAGTTTGTGCTTCCACTGTCTTGAAGGGGCCTGTTGCACTTCCTCTTGTTTTGAAAAGCATGAGAAGTACTCCTGACAGAAAGACTGGTTTGTCGCCCCATGAAATCCTCATGGGAAGAACATGAGACTTGCATATGTACCTTTAGCCGCACTAGTTTCAATAATTGATGACATTGTGTTAGATTAGTGCAAAGGTCTGGCTGATATTGAAAAAACTGTCTCTCATCAGGTGAATTTGGCAACAGATGAGATAAGAGACATTCTCTGCCACTGTCTAAACCCAGGAGACTGGATTGTGGTCCGGAAGCATGTCAGGATGAACTGCCTTGAAGAGTGGTGCCATGGACCCTTTCAGGTGATATTGATGGCAAACACTGTAGTAAAGTGCACTGGAGTGCTGTGGTGGATCCATTCTGCTCACATAAGGAGAGTGAGAGAGGCAGAAGAAGCGGTGGAAGAACAAGACAATGAACCAGACATAAATCCACAAAGTCAAGCTCAAAGCCAAGCTCGAGTTTGCAGTGTGGATCCAGAAGCAGGTGAACATTTTGAAACTGGTGAAGAAAATGAAAAAAATGAAGGTGTAAGATTTAAGGTTAGTAAAATCTCTGTTGACGAACCTAAATCTTATGAAGTTTACTTTAAAAGCAGGGATCTCAGTGAAGAACTGTTACAGTGCAGAAGACAATAACATGCGTGGCCTCAAGAAGAAGTAATCTCTGATCCAATCAAAAAAAAGTTGCAGTTGAAAGTCTGAGTCACAAGACACCACAGAGGAAGAAAGAAGTTTGCAGCAAACAAAGCAGACATGGTTGTTCAAGGTTCAAGCTCAAGTTAAAGTTCCTTGGAAAGGAAAAAGACTCTGACAAATACTGTTGGGGAACAGACGAAAGTTGAAAAAGATATTCCAAGGAAAATAACTTGCAAAAGAAAGCACCGTTAACCAGAAGAAAAACCAGAGAGACAGATTCTGAAACTATTTAGAGTGACTCACTTGAGAAGAAAGAGTACCAAATAGAAAATATACCAGACAGAAATGGATATATCTAGCTACAGTATTAGAAGAAGACAAAGAAGCAACAGGAGTTAGAAAAATGCAACTCAGTGAATCATTGTCAGTACAAGTTTGAGATTGAATCTGCAAGTGAGGCAGACACAGAAGAAGAACCACCTTGAATGAATAAAGAGACTGTTGAAACAAAGTTGAAATGAAAAACAGTGTTTTCATTTTTGTTTTGATTATTGTTTTGAAGAAATAAGACGAAACGTATTGATAAATATTGATATTATTAATAATAGTATCAGGTTTAGTTAGACTGTTGATGTGTTTACTGTCTTGTTATGTGTTTACTATTATTATAAATATCATTAAGGCCCTGATTTCGATGTCTGGCGGAAGCAGCTCGGTCCTAGGACCGACCGACACCCGGTCGGCCGTCTCAACCGCCTCGACCGCCTCATTAGGATGCATTCCTATATTTCACTATGGGAGCATGCATTATGGCCGTAAACCGGCCGTAATGCATGCTCTCATAGTGAAATGGGAGGTGCAGTTCACCCCTGCATCCTGTGGCAGGCACCTTAAGGTGCCTGCCACAGGGTGAGGGATCAACAAGGGGCAAAATAGGTGCACCCTCGGCCTCCAACAGGAGGAAGTGCACCAAAGGGGGCCCTGCTGGGGGCCCCCAAACACGCTTTCCGACATGGTTTCCATGTCGGACAGGCCTACATGGAAACCATGCCGGAAACCGTGCATTGTAATCTCAAGGGGGAAAGGCCCACCTTTGAGATTACTGGCCGGATTCCAACCAGCCGGAATGACCGACCAGTTTACTTTCCGACCGCCTATATCTTAATTAGGCAGTCGGAAAGTAAACTGAGGAGCCCATTATGATGCGACTTGGAAGGCTCCGACCATCGGTCGGAGCATTCTGAGCCGCATCGTAATTGGCCCCAAGGTGTCTGTGAGTGTTGAATTAACTACTGTTAGAAATAAGCTGAATCATAATATTTTAGAGCATAAAAGTAATTTAAATAGGGGAGAGGATGTAGCCTCACGGCTAGAGCGGTCGACCTCAAAGCTGGGGAACCGGGTTCGATTCTCGGCAACGACACTCAACATCCTGTGATTCTGGGCAAATCACTTAATCTCCCCGTGCCTAACAAAAATGAATGTGTCCATCTGTAACGAAACTGGTGCTCATGTAAAGCGCTCTGATACCTGATATCTTGGGGTCTAGTTCGCGCTAAATAAAACTCTAAAAAAAAAAATAGTGGATTTCATGATAACATATATACTAGAATGATACATGAACATGTAAATATAATGAATGTCAGTAAATGTTACATATGCACTTTATTTCCTACTTCTGTTGATGTGCGTGTAACTTATATCCAGCTTCTAATGTCCTACAAAATGTCCTGTAATGTATATGTTGCTATATTTAATAATGATTAATTTCTTTCTCCTTATCTGATTTTATTTTGTCTTTAGAAAATCTTCCAATAAGAATGAAAAGACCTGATCCTGATGATAAATATGGTAAATGTTTATGAAAGATTTCACAAACCCAGCATGAAACTAAAACTACTAATCTGGAGTATCTGTGTCATTTGAGTGAAGAGAAAAATGGGTTCATTAGAGAATATAATGAAAGAGGAGTTTAAATTGTAAGAGATAAGAGAGAGGGAAAACTGTGGAGGAACTAGTAAAAAGAGAAAGAATTTAGAATGTTGAATATACATCCTAGGTTAAGGATGGAGCAGGAACAAAGAGGTAAGCTGTGTATGGTATGAAGAAAACTTGGAAAATGGTAAGGCTGAAAATATGGGAGAAAGTGAGTGTGAAAGAAGTTATGAGATGAATGGAAATTATTTGTTGGGTGGGGAACTAATTTTGAGAGTAATCAATTATGTCTGTCGGAAGAATGCTTATTTTAATCTGCAGAGAAATTGAGTTGGATCATGTTATCTTGCTTTAGTTTTTCATAGTGAGCCTGAAAAGAGTGGAAATGAGCTTTGGAATGGTAGTCCTATATATATTAGGTGCTACGATTCCCTCTAAAGGTGTGGCAATGAATGATGTGAAAATTAGATGTTTATTTACTTTAGTTGATATATTGGCAGTAAATACAGCTGGCGCATTGAAGCAGGTGAATTAAGAAATTATTCCTATTAACGCTATGGTTATTCAGAACTGTTTAGCATTAGATATTCTCCTGTCAAAGGAAGGGGAAGTCTGCAAGGTAATTAAGGCAAAGAGCTGTTCTATGTACACACCTGATAATAGTAGAGTTCTTATTTTGTTAATATTAATAACCTGTCACATGCTATTCAATCTTTTGCAGAACAAGGCTTTTGGGAAACTAGGGGCCCGATTCACAAAAGTAATCTGAGACAAAATCCTAACTTTACGACTTTCGGTATTCACAAAGGGCATTTAGGAGTAGTAAAGTTAGGATTTTGTCTCAGTTAAACTTAAGTTTTACTTAAGTTAAACTTAAGACCAAAGCTTAAGTTTAACTGAGACAAAATCCTAACTTTACTACTCCTAAATGCCCTTTGTGAATACTGAAAGTCGTAAAGTTAGGATTTTGTCTCAGATTACTTTTGTGAATCGGGCCCTAGGTTCCTGACTTGGGTCCTGATTACAAGTTTGGCGGTCTTCCCGCCATCCCGTGGCAGCGGCGGGACTGAGTACTCCACTGAGCTGAAGGACTTCCTGCTCACTGTATTTAGATGTTGCAGCTGGAGTACTCACCGCCTTCAGGCTGGCAGTATACCGCTGAGTCGATTTAGATGTTCCCAATGGGCTGGCGGTCTTTCAGTAGCAGAGTCCTGACGGAGTGACGTTTCACTGCTGTAAAGATAGGTAAGTACTACGTGTTGGTAACAGAAAATACATATATTTGTTGTGTATGTGTCGTAATGTATATGTAGGTTATGTAGATTGTCTGTTTTGTTGCATGTAGAATAACACGAGCTGAAAGTAACTGTTATCACACACCACATAGGAGAAGTGACAGAGAAGCCTACCTTCGATTCTGGCAAAAACAGGGTTGCTGAGCGTTATGGTCTGGAGGCAGCAGCACAAGATGGACCTGAACAATAACGACCGACACTAATTCCAAAGTGGGACACCGAAAAAAGGTGAGTTTGCTCCTCCTTTCCTACCTTTCTGCTGAGTCGCACATGGCGGTGTCCCCGCCAGGAAAAGCTCAAGAGAAAGGCAGATTGTAATCTGAATGACAGGCAGATTGGTGGGACTCCCTCCAAGACTCACCTTTGTCCCTCCTGCCGTCAACGCGGGAGCAGGAAACTCGGCGGTGGTGGCAGGACTGCGGCAGTCTTGTAGCCGAGTTCCAACCAAGATCAAAATCGGGCAGTCAGACTGCCAAGGCAGCAGGCTGGAAGACCGCCAGAAAGCAACGGCGGGACCCATTCCGCAAAGATCATAATCAGGCCCTAAGTGAGCTAGGAAAGGGTTTTAGCGAAGTTAGGGAATCGATAAACAATTTAGGTGGGAACACTCTTAAACTAATCTATAATGGTTTGTGCAATTGTTCTATTTCTTGTACTGACATTTTCTGAATGTATTATTAAGAAATGTAAAAACAAAGGTAATAATAAGTTGATGAAAAGGTAAAGATCCATGGAGATGGAAAGTATTAAAGATCATGTCTACAACCAGATCAAGATGGCAGAGGAAAATTCCAGAAAGAACAGAATGTGATGACGGTCTCAACTGAATGATTTTCCGATTAATTACGTTTTATTAATGTGTTTTAGTGATTATAGAATAATCAACAGGAGGCACTGTGAGAGCGTTTTTCTATGCTCATATTTTCATGAATAAATGAAAATTATGAATAATGATTTTCATGACAGATCTAATACACAAATGCTGAATTAATATTATTGCAGTTGAAACGAGTTTAATATGACTTGTGTGTTTATTAATTTAGTAGTAGTAGTAATTTACTTGTGCCACATTTTATAAAATCCTTCAGAGGGTCAACTTTGAGGTAAAAAATTCTGGACCAATTGTCAATTTTATGGCCACCCCTGAAGAGGTCAAGGAATTAAAGTAAAGAATCAGCACACATAAGTACAAGATGTTCATGTTCCTTATTAGCATCTCTAAGATTGAAAACATGTTTCTAAAGCTACATTTAGCAGGTCATCGTCTGTGATGCAGGCCCTCCCAATTCACTTTGAAACAAATGTTTGAACAACTAATGCACCAAGGCACCTTGCACAGTTCATGTTCACAATGTGCAGGGCCTCTCAAAGATATCAAGCTTGGGTAATTTGCTTGAAGAGGAACATCCCATTTTAACCACCCCCTCCTCAAAAAATCCGGCACCTGCTGGATAACCATGTTAGCAGGCTGCATCAAGCTGTTCAGGACAGAGCCTTTGATTGTGCTATAAGGGCATCAAGAGGGTTGTAAGCAAGCAGAATTTCTGTGCATGGCCTTGAGTTTGGAAGTGGAGGGAGCAGAGATGGTGTTTAGTCAGAAGTGAATTATATAGTCCCTGGAGATTTTTGTTAAAGAGGGTTCAACAGTAGGCCTGGGCAGAATCTCAATTATGACGGACTAATTGGATTAAGTTTAGTAACTCCACGTTACTCTTTCATGCGATTCCTCCTGCTTGTGTAATTAGGAGTAATTTATGAGGGGAAAAAAATCCGACCGTGATAACACATTTAGCGAGCGTCCCCTCGCTATTTATGCTCTACTGCATTTAGCGCAAAATGCATCCGTGCGTCCATTTTGGATGCAAGGATTCATTTTGCGCTAAGCAAATAGTGCTAAATGCTAGGAGTAATTTGGGGGAAAGTCCTACTCCAATAGCACATTTAGTTCTATTTCTTAGCGCAAAATTAATTCTCGCAGCCATTTTCGATGGGGGGGGGGAGGTTATTTTGCGCTAAGAAAATAGAGCTAAAAGCTGGCAATATGTTGGGTGAAAATTCTACCCCAAGAGCACATTTAGCAAGCATGAGTGGCTGCTCGAACTTGTTATTCGTGTTCTATTGCATTAAGTGCTAGTTCTTAGTACAAAATGCATTCTCGTGCCCATTTTAGATGCAAAGGGGCATTTTTGTGCTAAGAAATAGGGCTAAACGCAGAATTACTCTTTCAGCATTAAATGCATAATTTCGCAGATTTCTCAGGTAAATTTGAGTGACTACACGACACTGAATTACGCAAATTACCCCCACCCCTAGTCAACCGCTGTCTCACAGATGAAGTTATTATGTGGTAGAGTTGTATAATTCCATGCTTCTGAGAGGGTTGGATCTTCATGTGGGCTGGGAGGGTAAAACTAAGAGTTAGTGTATTACAGAGTAACAAGCAGTACATGAGGCACTGTATGAAGAGTATGGCCTGTGATATATTGTGTCCTGAGACTGGTCCTTATAATCTCCTAAATTGGAGGGATAAGGCATGCCAATTGCAGATGAGGTCAAAGCTCAACTCCACCCCTCGGCAGAAAAAAATTAGGCAGAGGCAGACAAGCCAGAACACAGGAGGCAGATGAGGGCTGGAGGAGGTGTAAAGGGCGTATAGTGTGGACAGAGGTGCACACGTAGGGCCTGATTCTCAAAGAATCCCTGCACTCGTGGCAGAGTCGACGCACTCATGGTGGAGTCTCCAAACGGGGCACTCTCTGAATTGCGCTGTGCGGAGACTCCGCCCTGAGTGCGGAGACTCCACCACTTGTGCAGAGACTCTTTGTGAATTAGGCCCTTAGGGGATAGATAGGATGGTCAGGAACCACTGGGGGCATTAAAGATTGGGAACAAGTTGGGTATCTGTGGTAGAGAGATCTCTCATCTCTTGATAATTAGAGCTATTATTACAGCACTCTCCTTATAATTACCAAACCTCTGAATCGAGTTATAGTTTTCAATATTTTATTGTTTGCTTTTCAAGTTTACATTCATAATGTGGGTTCAAACCACCTGGCCATTTTTTTCACGGAAGTAAAAACCCCAAAAGAAGGCCCTTCCTATTTCAATGCAGGTCCAGATGCACTGGGAGTTTTCTCGCTATTCGGTGGAACATTGATTGTTTCGCTGTCCGGATTCACTATTTCTGGCATGGCCAACTGAGGTAGTGCAAATTTTTATCGTTATGACTGCCCAAAATAGGGAGGATCACCTCATTCATGAAAGGCAGTGGACCCGGGCTGACAGGCCTTCACCATTGATTTGCTGTTGGCAGTGGCTTCAGAGACAGACAATCAGCGGTTATCTCACCTCTGCAGGTTTTCGAGTTCTTCCAGTTTCTCAACAGCATTTTTGAGTTGATGATGGACAGAGCACTGAAACAAAGTGTTTGCTTTGTTCGCCCTAAGTTGGCAGGGTATGCCCAGACGTGGGTCCCTTGCTCACTTTGCCACTGGATTCAAGCCAGCCTGGCTAATGAGGGGTGTTACCCCGAAACCGGTCCCAGGATGCTTGTTTCCGGTTCAGGGAAGACCTGGCTTGGCAGTTCGGGCTGGACTGTTCCCATGAGGCACAGGGTCAAGACTGATTTGCATATAGCTGGGTCTGAACTGAGGTGGCAAAGTGAGCTAAAGAATGATGATGGATTCAACCTAGATCTGTGACTGGGGGTGAGTGTCTGAAAAGTTTCAGTGCTCCATCCATCATCTCCTTGTGTTTGCGTTATGATTGAAGTGACCTGATAAACGTGTGTTATTTTTAGTTTTGGAATGGTATATGGAGCCAGAGGTTAAGACTGAGGCTCATGAGGCTTCTCTCTTTCCTGGAGATCCTCCCTCTTGGTAATCTCTCTCTTGGCCTTTTTCTATGTTTATTTTGTAAAGCCTTTTAAGGGATTCCCTTGTTGTAAAATCTCACAGAGTTTGCTGACGAAGCAAGCTGTTAATGAGGCCTTCGATCAATGAGAGAGCCCCTCTTTTCTTCTCCGTCCCCACTCGCCCTACACCACTCTTTCTCTCTCTGTTAAGCCTTCTCTCAAAAGTCTCTGTCCTTCTATTTTAGCTTTTTGTTCTCTGTTTCTACTGTCTAGGAAACCATCTATCTCAGGAACTCTTTCTAAAGACTTCTTTCTGAACAACCTTCTTTCTCTGACTCTTTCTCACTGAGGCTGTTTCTCTCTGAGGCCTTGCTTCTGATGGCTTCCTGGACGGAGGCATCCTCTCTGATGATTCCTCTTTTCCCTCTCTGAGTCCTTCAGTCTGGGGCCTTCTCTTTCTGAAGCTTTCTTTCATAAGTCTTTTTTTATATTAGGTCTTCATTCTTCGTGTCTCCCCCTTCATGACAATCTCTCTCAAGCACACTGTCTGAGGCCTTGTCTCTCTGAAGCCTTGCCTCTGATGACTTCCTGCTCTGAGGCATTCACTATCCAATAACCTCTCATTTTTAGGTCTCACCTTCAGACAGCCTGGATTGGTTGAGTTATAGACTTCAACTGCTGATATCAGGAAACTATTTTTAGGTCTTGCCTGCCAGAGAGCAGAAGCTGTCTGGTTGTGAAAGACCTTTTGTGAGTTTACCAAAAACATATAGTGGACTTTGTGGCAGCCATTGCTTACCATTAGCATGCTTGTTGTCACTGTAATTTGCTCGCTTCTTATTCAAAGGTTTTCCTTCCTCTTATTGTGTTCTTCCCTCCCCTGGAGCACAGTTTCGTCACCATCCTTTAGACTGATTTGTATCCTTCTACTGCTCACATTCAGGGAACTACTTTTTACTTTTCATTCGGCACTCTTGGCCAGTGCAGTGCGTTGCGTGAATTCTTAGTAAATCTGCCCCTTAATGATTTTGGTGACCACAAATTCCAGTAGTCCTTTTTCTGGACTACACATCCTAAGGCCCGACTTAGAGTTTGACAGACAGGGTACTCTGTCACAAATGCAACAGAGTACCCAGCCCGCCAAACCCTCGGTCCACCTGCCTCAATTAGAGTTGGGCGGACCTTGAGTATTCTGTCGACTAAGCCAGTAAAGGATTTGTTGACAGAATACTTCCTCTGATGGCCCTATTGAGTAGGGGCCATTGAAGGAAGGACAAATAATTCGGCAGTCCAAAGTGCCTAAAAACACAAACACCAGGATCACAAGACTTCTGTGACAAAATCTCCAATAATTTGATCTAAAAAATTTAAAAGATTGGAAATTACCTGAAATAGAACACAGACAATGCCAAAAGAATGTGTCACCTAACCACCACAGAAAGTGACACCAATAACCATCCATCAGTGCATACTTTCGAATACCTGGTCACAAAATGATTTCCTCAATATTATCACTGCAGCCAGACCATCAGGATCACCATCAGACCCAGCGCTGCCAAAAATCTTTAAAGATATCCTTTGCTCAACCTCTGCAGGAGAGGTAGTCAGATGCCTATTCAACAAACCCCTGGAACTAAGTTCATCCCACCTGAGCTCAAAACCTCCTACATCAGACCTCTCCTTAAAAAGAAAAACCTCGACCCATCTGATTCAACAAAGCACTGGTCTATATCAAATGGATGGTTCTTAGGAAAAGGTTTTGAGAGAGCAGTGTTGGCTCAACTCTCCAATTTTATCAAACATTATGGCTTACTGTCAGACCAACAGCCCAGTTTCAGACCAGGCAGAGGTATAAAGTCAGCCATCATATCCATCTGGGATGCTCTAAAACTCACAGTGGACAAAAGAATAGCTGCCTTATTACTTCTGGATTTATCTGTTGCATTTGACACTGTCCACCACCCCGTGCTACTGCAAAGTCTTCACAATATTGGAATCTGTGAAAATGCTTTAAAATGTTTTGCTTTCTATCTCACAGACAGGCAAAGTGTAGTCTACCGACCCCTTTGACATCACCTCCTCCCACACAACACTATGGTGTTCCTCAGAGGTGCATCATATCCCTTCTGTTACTGAACATCTACGTAACACCCTTACCAAACATGATGAAATCATACAATCTTACTATGCAGGCAGATGACACACAACTCATTTTAAAAATGGATAGAGGAGGAGGTGTGGCCAAGATGGTGGACTGGTGCGATGCTCTTCACCATCGTTCCCACTGGTCCACTAAATATCGAGTACCTACTGTGACCATCCGGCACTTTTAAAGCTGAGCTGCTGACGAACTGTGGCAAGATCTCATGTAGGGCCTTACAGAACTGTGCGCCGACCTGGGCTCAAATATAGCTGAGCTAAGAACAGATGTTGACTCAGTGGGACAAGGTATTCTGGAGGCAGAGGGACGTCTCAAAGTGGTGGGGACAACTCACATCAGGACAGCGGAAAAATGTACAGCATTGGTAACTCAACTCAAAAATGCAGTTGAGAAACTGGACGAACTCGAAAACCTGCAGAGGCGGGATAACCTCTGCCTCTGAGGACTGAGCGAGGAGATCCTAGATGCCAATCTGGAACCGTTTGTGGTGGGGTTGCTCTCTTCTCTCCTACGTGATAACCACCCCAGAATAACGATCGATAGGATACATCACACAGGCCCTAGGTGACTCTTCCAGCAGCAGCGTCCCAGCGATGTACTCATCAAGTTCCACTACTACCACAAAAAGGAGAAAGTTCTTCAACACACTATCAAAGCAGGGGAGGTGAGCTTCGATGATTACTCGGGCACAATCTCCCAGGACATTTCCAAACTGATACTGCAGAGACGAGTGGCATTTCCACCTATAATTCAGAAGCTACAAGACAACAGCATATGCTAGAGATGGACATGCCCCTTCAGTCTCTTCTTTGAACTGGACGACAAACGCCATACAATTTAAGACATCCAGAAAGTGGCCTCCCTACTTCGCATTACGATTTATACCACGGCCAGCAATTCACAACCCAGGGACACTACACCGGGCCCCTCAAGAGAGCACTGAGACAATCGAAGTCGCATGCAACCATGAACAGGGCTATGCTGACCTGGTGGGACAGAGACTGCCAGTGAGCTGAATGCTGAGAAGTGTGTGGAGGGACGTCTGGCACCAAAGCCGCCCGACGAAGGGCTAATGGTCTCATCCACTTTGTGCCCTAGGGGATCAAGAATAGCTGGAAAATAATGTAACAAGTACAGATGGCCTAGCTACAGGCTTGATTCTAACAGTAAACTCAACATGCTTTTGATAGGGGGACTGGAGAGACAGGGAACTGAAGAACCAAGATGGCTCCCAAGTGGAGCCCACACCAATGTGACACAAATGAGGTACAAAGGGGACATCCCTCATGTCTTTTGAGGCTGAGTTTGTGAGATGGGCATGAATAACAAGCACTTTTAGATATAATGTGGCTGAGCGGGAGCAGGAGGATGACCCACAGAATTCTCCCCGGCATACTGGCACTAACGGATTGAAACTGTTCAGCTCCGGGGGTGTCAGTCAGGCTGAAGAGATGAACCTTCTGCCTCCACATCAAGTGACACTGCACTGGAGAGATACGGCCTTCATCCACTGGCCTAAAAGTGCGACCCATTGTTGCTCCAAGTTGTACACCATTTATGCCTGTTGTTTGTTTGTTAATTACTGTTTACTTTTGAGTTTAGGAATGTTATCGGGGAATTGGGAATTCTGGGGGTAGGGAACGCCATTGCATCCACCATACCGACCGCCCTTGATTTGCTTGGTTCTACCACACCTGCATATCACTTTACTAATATGGACCAATGATTCACCTTATCTCACTCAACACCCGAGGGCTGAACTCGCCAAACAAGCAAGGAGCTTTTTGGTGTGCACTATGGGAATCCAATCCAGACATTATACACCTTCCTGAAATCATCTTATGCACAGAGATCAGGGGAAAATGAAACATATGGCATACCCATGAGCTATCACTCTTCAGCCAATTTTAAATAGAGAGGGGTGGTGATATACTTGATATATAACCTTGCCATGACAGTCACACAGACCCACACTGACAGGGAGGGCAGATACCTCATTTTGGCATGGGTGCTGCACGGTCGAATTCTCACTGTAGCCACAATTTGTGTCTCTAATTCTGCCAAAGACTTGTTTCTGGGCAGCTTAGCCAGAGGTGACATCATCTTCCCTGGGGATTTTAATTTAGTTTGGCACCCACATAAAGATAGGGAAAGGGGCACAATGCCCAAACAGGAGCCTTCTCTAAAAAGGCTGAAAAAGACAATTGATGACCTGGGCTTACATGATGCCTGGGCGGAGCTAAACACAACGATCAAGGCTTTCACCTTCTATTTCCCTGTACTCATTCATGGATTGACTACATACTACCGAGCAATGCGCTGATGGTAATGACCCTAACAGCCGAAATCGGGCATATGTCGATATCAGACAATGCACTGGTCATGGCCCACCTAGAGATGGAAAGCAGGAGAATTCCGGGGAATTAGAGGCTCCACTCATTCCTACTTAGGGACCTAGTTATCAAAGATGAAATAGAGCACCAGATTGAGGAATGTTTTAAACACAATGAGGGAGCAGAAGTCCCCATCCCTAGTGTGTGGGACACACTTAAAGCAGTTACCAGAGGCCATTTTAATAGCAGAAGTTGCCGATCGCAAGCATCTCCACAGGCTAGAAGTACAGAAACTTGAGGAAGAAATTAAAGAACTTGAACATAAACGGCTCCAGCGGCCATCTCATCGGTTTACCTGGGCCTTAACAACAGCCAGGGAGTAATTGCGAATTTACTATACTAACAAAGCAGAACTTTCTCTACTCCACCTTGAAAAATGATCATACTTTGCAGGAGGCAAAGTGGGCACCCATGGCCCAACTTCTGACAGGCAAACAGGAAAGAGGATATATATGAGAGATGGTCTTGGCTTCTGGGTCCTGAATAGCATAGGATGAGGGGAAAGTTAAAGAATTTTGCACTTTCTACAAAAACCTCTACAGAGGAACCCTTCCCTCACAACAGACTAATATGCCTTTCTAGAAAAGATATGGCTGACAAGATTCACAATGGAAAAGGGAATCACTGGAAAGCCCAATCTTCTTGGAGGAGGTGCGACTCATGATCAAAACCCTCAGACCTAATAAGACCTTAGGCCCTGATGAATCTCATGTCCCAATTTTATAAAATCTACTCGCCTAAGCTGATCCTGAAGCTTAGTGCCCTATCCAACCACTGTCCCATCACAGAGGCCATAACTCAGACAAACATGAGAGAAGTGACAACAGTCATTTCGAAACCTAATAAAGAGTTAAGCACTGTGCCTCCTATTGGCCTACAGCTCTATTTAACATCATCGCTAAACTTTACACGAAGATCCTAGCTATTCACCTGAACAAGGTACACCGTAATCTGATACACCCAGATCAGAGTGGTTTCATTCAGAGATGCCAAGCGTCTGATAAAGAACGCCTCTCTTAAAAGCATACCAGAATTGCTGTTGTCGTTGGACGCAGAGAAGGCCTTCGACAGGCTGGATTGGACTTTCTATGGCTCACTCTTCAGTAAATAGGACTGGGACCCACATTCTTCCAGTTGATGTTTTCTAACTATACTAACCCAGTTGCCAGAGCCACCTTGAATGAATTTCTTCTGTGGCCATTCCGATTAGCTAGAGGCACCAGGCAGGGATGCCCCCTGTCATCGCTCCTTTTTTGCCCTTTATATAGAGCTGCTGGCATGCCTAATCTGACAGATGCAATGGAAAAAGAACAATCGATGGACTGTTGAACAATGTCAAACATTCACCACAGTACAGAGATCTGGGTCTAAATCCATCATTTTGTTTTGCATCCCATGCCATTCCAGTTTAAACCCAGACATATGCAAATCAGTCTTGACCCTGCTCGCAATGGGAGCAGTTCAGCCCGAACTACTAGGCCTGGTCCTCCCTGGCCTGGAAACAAGCATCCTAGGACTGATTTCGAGGTTTCACCCCTCATCAGCCAGGCTAGCTTGACTCCAGTGGCATGGAGAGCACGGGACCCACGTCTGGGCATACCCATCCCACTTGGGGTAACTAATGCAAAAAGAACAATTAATGGACAGAATGTTGAACAATGTCAAACATTTCCCCCCAGTACAGAGATCTGGGCCTAAATCCATTGTTTTTTTTGCTCCCCATGCCATTCCAGTTTAAACCCAGCCATATGCAAATCAGTCTTGACCCATACCCCAGGGGAACAGTCCAGCCCGAACTGCCAGGCCAGGTCCTCCCTGGACCGGAAAAAAGCATCCTAGGACCAGTTTCGAGGTTTCACCTCTCATCAGCCAGGCTAGCTTGACACCAGTGGCATGAAGAGCACGGGACCCACTTCTGGGCATACCCATCCCACTCGGGTGACTAATGCAAAAAGAACAATTGATGGACAGAAGGTTGAACAATGTCAAACATTCACCCCAATACAGAAATCTGGGCCTAAATCCATCGTTTTTTTTGCTCCACATGCCATTCCAGTTTAAACCCAACCATATGCAAATCAGTCTTGATCCTGCTCCAAATAGGAACAGTCCAGCCCGAACTGCCAAGCCAGGCCTCCCTGGACCGGAAACAAGCATCCTAGGACCGGTTTCGAGGTTTCACCCCTCCACAGCCAGGCTAGCTTGACTCCAGTGGTATGGAGAGCACGGGACCCACGTCTGGGCATACCCGTCCCACTCGGGTTGATAGACAGACGCAGTAACAGAGATTGGATTCGGACCACATGAATTTAAAATATTCCTTTATGCTGATGATGTTCCCCTGATATTGGAAGCCCCAGACACCTCAATTCCAGTGGTAGTGAACTTCCTTGAGGCATTTGAGAAACTATCTGACTATAAGATCAACTATGATAAATCTGAGATCCTTAATTTAACCTTTACAATAGAGGATGCAGAAAGACCTGAAGCTAAAGAGGGTCAGCGGGAATCTCAGTTTGAGCTCAAAAACAAGTGTTTGCATTGGCTTGCTAAACACTGCCAGTATGCCTACTCACACGCCAACGTTATCCTTATAACCCGCAGGGTTAGTTGGGTGGGAAATAGGCCCAAAGATCAACATGGGGATTGGGTCATTATCAATTTTAAAAATCCATGAACTGTGCAACACCTCTTGCAACTGAACAATCACACCCAGGATCTAAGCACCACAATCAGGCTACTCCCGCTCACCCATTTTTACATTCCCAGCCTAATGTTCCACACCCGGGCAGGTAATAGACGATTACAGGGTGTTTGGCACCAGAATCAGCCACCAATGGAACAGAGGCACCAATACTCGAGACCCCATCTATTTAATCTGCCTGTGGCACATAGATATGGAGTCCTGGAAGAAATCGATTGACTTGCACTAAAACATAATTCCGACCTGCAAACTACCTATCCAGGGACCCTAAGGGGGAGGGGCTTGTGCCCGAGTTTGCGCTCCGACCCAACCATTTCGCACGGGCCAGGGAAGGAACCAATGACGGCACTAATGAGGAAGGCCTCAATGGGTACGGCCATGGATGTTAGAATCGAAGAGTTTAGGCCCACCAGACAGTGTCCCAGTGGTAATCCTGTGAATGTGCATTACGGTTCGATCGACCCCACCACATTGTTTCCAGGATTTCTAGTAACATCAAGCCCCAAGCTTAACACATCGCCATCGGAAAAAAACTCTTCCTGCCCTATAAAATCTCACGGTCAATCCCACACACCAGGTGCACTTGAAACCCCTGGCGCAATAGTTAGGAGGGCGAAACCCGTAGCTTCCGCTGGTACAATGAGCATATGCCGTAGTGAGTTGCTTGAGCCAGGAGACCCATTGGAGCTGGAAATCCAGAGTGGCAGTGTAGCTAACCATAATGTAATGAACAAACTTAGGGTTTTATCCTGGAATGTAGCAGGCCTCAAGAGTAAATTGAGCTGTCCCGACTGGGGGGAGTTCGTGGACTCATTTGACATATGCTTGTTCCAGGAACCCTGGGCAACAGAGGAGACCTTGCGTGTGGGGTTTGCATCTTTTAAAATATCTGCTATCTCACGGGGACGGGGTAGACTGTCGGGAGGGTTATGTTCCTGGGTAGGCTTCCATCTAGGTTGCACGGCCACTCCGGTGGAGTCCTACTCTGATGATATTCTGTGCATTATGCTAACCTTTCCACCCAGCCTAAAACTAGTTTTAGTCAATGTTTACTCCAGGCCTGCTAGGATCGACCAAGAATCCTTGACTATAGACAAACTAGATGGCCTAATTCCTAGCTTTCCCAAAAATGTTTTGGTGGTTTTGGGGGGTGACTTTAACTGCCAATTTGAGCCAATGAAAGATCTCAATGGCTCACCATCCACAGAGGAGGATGAGCTCTGGTCCATCCCCTAGTCTAACATCTCTCCAATTAGGGCCTGGACACCGCTGGCTCTCCAGATTAATTCATTTTCTCTAAAACACTCTCTGAGAGCCTGTAATGGCCAACTATCTCTGACTCTCCTGGGAAGCACACATTCAACAGGGTGGGACACTCTTCCATCATAGATTACATCCTGGTAGAAACCAGGATGTGGGACAGGGTTGTTGACTTCGTTGTCCTGCCGCGATATGACAGCGACCATAACGCCCTAACTCTCGAGTTGTCAGGGCCAATTAACGGGGGAAACTCTAACCCTCCCTGAACAATAGACAAAAGACTAACACTCACTATTGGCAGGCGGAAAGTTAGGTGGGCGCGAATTGTACAATCGCCAACAAAATGGCCCTCTTCTTTGAATCCATCATACCCATTCTTGTGGAACTGGTGGAGCTCGTAACGATAGATGGCACAGTGGCTTCTACAGTAGACGTTGCCAAGATCCATGAGACCTTGACCGCTAAGCTGGTGGATACATTCTGCCCAGTGGGCAACCAGGGGGAGGGATAAAGGTAAAGCGGACCTGGTTCAACAGTGGCTGTCGAGAGGCAAAGAAGGCCTTAATCGAGGCTATAAAATCTAAGAGTAGCACCCAAATCAAAACAGCGAGGGCCTCCTACAAAGCCATTATTGCACTCGCAAAAAAAACATGGGATATGGATAAATGGGGAACCTTGAAACTGGCCCTAGCGGCCAAAGACATGAAAGCCTTTTGGAACATCGTATCCACAGGTAGCAATAACGGAAAGGCGGCTTTGGAGCCTAATATAGCGGCTGATATCTGGAAAGAGTACTTTCAGGCCCTCTATGCTCCACTGGAGACCGAGGCTGACAGCCAGATCCCAGCAGCCCAGCCATCATTGAACCCCAATGCAGAGCCCCCGGAGTTAACCTTGGCAGAAGTCACTCGAGCTGTAAGCAGAATAGCTCCTGGCAAAGCCCCAGGTTTGGACAAGATACCAGGGGATATTTTCCGTGCCGAACCTAGCATCTGGGGTCCCTACTTGTGGGTGCTTTTTAACGCCATCTTACAAGGGATGGCTCTCCCCGCCACTTGGGCTGGAGCTGAGATTCTTCCAGTATATAAAAAAGGGTCCCCTCTATTACCTACCAACTACAGGCCGATCAGTTTGATCGATGTATCGCAAAAAGTTTTTGCCAGGATCTTACTTGATCGCCTGCAGACTTGGCTGGAGGGACACAAGGTTATGAGCCCCCTACAAGCTGGCTTTAGGGAAAAAACATCGACCAAATTTTTAGGCTCCAACTCCTTTATTGGAAAACAGTGTACCTAGAAGGCAGCAGTCGTTATCTGGTCTTTGTGGATCTCAAAAGTGCCTTTGATTTGGTACCTAGAGATGCACTGTGGGCGGTATTGAGTGATCTTGGAATCCCCCATTACCTGTTGAACATGTTTAGAAGACTGCATAATGGCAACAATGCCCAAATCAGATATGGGAGGCATGGGGAACTCACGCCCCCTATTCCAATCAACAGGGGAGTCAGACAGGGCTGTGTGCTCGCCCCTACCCTGTTCTGTATCTACATCAATGGACTGGTAGGTGCGCTAAGCGAACTGAAGGACATAGATGCCCCCAAGCTAGCACACAAGTTAATTCCAGCAGTGATGTTCGCAGATGATACCCTTCTGCTTTCCAAATCCCCGATGGGCATCCAGAGAATCCTAGACGAGTTCTGTGAGTTTTGTCGTCTTAGGGGGCTGGAGATCAACGTACAAAAGACAAAATATATGGTCTTCAACCCTGTCAGCTCAACTCGCCCCAACCCGCACATGAATGGAGTTCAATTGGAGCGGGTATCCGTTTTTAACTACCTAGGTCTCACCCTAACAGAAAAAATTAACTGGGGGCCCCAAATGGATAGGTCAAGCCTTTTAAGCTGGCCTAGACCGCTGGCGGGCTGGCCAAGCTCTACAGAAATTCCTTCCATAAGCCTGTAGGCCCGGTCATAGAGATTTATAAGACCCAACTAAGGAGTGCTGCCATGCACGGGCCGAGCTCTGGGGGCACCGCCTCCCCAATACCATTACCAAAACAGAGAACAGTTTCTTTAGACAGCTGTTCAGTCTACCAGTGAGCTCCCCACTAGTTCCACTGCGATTGAATCTAGGGGTGAGACCCATCGCAGAGGAAATTGGTTGTAGACCCCTACTTTTTTGGCGGCGCTTATTGGTGACCCCTGAACTGGCAGAATACAGTTCTGAGCTACAAGAATTATTGGGACTTCCCGGCATAGGCAAACTGGCCTGGTTCGCACACATTAAGGAAGGTCTCCACACCATAGGTAGAGATACTCTATGGAATAACCCGGAGTCGGCTTGTGCGGCAATCGCGCGCAACCAACTAGTTAGCAGCTATAAGGGGGGAAAAATTCGCCCAACTTTATGAAATCGCTGCCACTGGTTCCCTTACAGCTAATTATTTGTCAATAAAGGATATGTACAGTCTAGAGCCATGTTTAGATGAAATACAACCGGCCCTAGCTAGGAAATTGTATGTACAATTCAGGCACGGTTCTCTCCCTCTGCGTGCATTTACTAACAAATGGTCCGGCAGCTCTGTCCTGGGGTGCCCAGCCTGCAGAAGGGGTGAGCTGGTTCAATTGTGCAGGAACCTAGGTACACAGCATGTGTAAAGAAGCATTCAGGCTCCTAAAATACAACACACAAATGCCAATTGTCTATGCTGTATTCCATTTTTTATGTTCTATGTGGTGGGCGTGAAAGGTCTTTTTAGGAACCAGTAATGGATTTTATATTAATTGATTTTTAACTGTTATGCAACAACCCAATCCTATTTTATTCGGGTTTTAGTTCTTTTTGATCTGCTCTTTTATATTTTTGTATATATCTGTGAATGTTCTTTTATGGTCCATGGACCGAAATAAAGAAAGATTGGATTGGATTGGATTGGATTGAAAGACTGTTCAATCAATCAATCAATCAATCAAGCATTTGTATAGCGCGCTACTCACCCGGAGGGTCTCAAGGCGCTAGGGGGAGGGGGGTCCGCTACTGTTCGAACAGCCAGGTCTTGAGTTGCTTCCTGAAGGAGAGGTGGTCTTGGGTCAGGCGGAGGTGGATGGGTAGGGAGTTCCACGTCTTGGCAGCCAGGTAGGAGAAGGATCTTCCTCCCGTTGTGGCTCTTCGGATGCGGGGGACGGCGGCGAGGGCGTGGTTGGTCGATCGTAGCTGGCGGGTGGGAGTGTAGAAGGTCAGACGGTCGTTGAGGTATCTGGGGCCTTGGTTATGGAGAGCTTTGTGTGCGTGGGTGAGGAGTCGGAACGTGATTCTCTTGCTGACGGGGAGCCAGTGCAGGTCTCTCAGGTGTCCGGCGATGTGGCTGTGTCGGGGGATGTCCAGGATGAGTCGAGCTGAGGCGTTCTGGATGCGTTGGAGTCTTTTCTGAAGTTTGGCTGTGGTTCCGGCGTAGAGGGAGTTGCCGTAGTCCAGTCGGCTGGTGACGAGGGCCTGGGTGACCGTCTTCCTGGTTTCGGTGGGGATCCACCGGAAGATCTTCCGCAGCATGCGTAGGATGTTGAAGCAAGACGAGGAGACGGCGTTGACTTGTCTGGTCATTGAGAGGGAGGAGTCCAGGATGAAGCCCAGGTTGCGTGCGTGGTCCGTTGGTTTGGGTGCGTTGCCCAGGGCAGGGGGCCACCAGGAGTCGTCCCAGGCGGAGGGTGATGATCCTAGGATGAGGACTTCCGTCTTATCTGAGTTCAGTTTCAGGCGGCTGTTCCTCATCCACTCGGCTACATCCTTCATCCCTTCATGTAGGTTGGTTTTGGCGGTTGTGGGGTCGTTGGTGAGGGAGAGGATCAGCTGGGTGTCGTCGGCGTAGGAGATGATGTTGAGGTTGTGTTGGCGTGCGATGGCTGCGAGGGGGCTCATGTAGACGTTGAAGAGGGTGGGGCTGAGTGATGATCCTTGTGTCGATTCCAATGGGCTAAATCCTGAATTACATATTTGGGAATTCAACTTACGCAAACTATTGTGGACCTCTTTGCCACTAACTACCCGTCTTTGATTTCCACTGTCCCGAAAGACCTTCAGACCTCACGAAATTTGATGCTCTCATAGTTCAGTCGCATCAACTCGATTAAAATGAACATGCTACCTTGACTCCTCTACATTCTCCAGGCCCTTCCAATATGGCCAGATCCTCCCTATCTAAAACAAATTCAATAAATCTAATGGCATTTATCTGGAGGGGTAGGGCCCGAGAATTCTGCTGACGCGTATGACCCAACTGAGAGCAACAGGGGGCCTGACAGTCCCTAACATCCCACACTATTATGCAGCTGCACAACTGAGGCTGGTAGTGGACTGGTTCACTATGTTCTCAATGAAAAACTGGCGGCATAGTCCAGAGATCCCTGTGGGACCTGGTGTGGCTGGAGAAATGACAGACCCCCATTAGCACAACAGTAGCCATGGCATGGGACAGATATGTAGATGTACAGTGCCTGGTATCCTACCTATCCTCCTAAACCCCTATCCACTACAACCTGGTGTTCACGCCCACCCTTGAGGGCCCCGCCTTCCTTAGATGGAGAGAAGGCAGTTGCAAAATGATAGTGGACATGTATGACGCCCTCACGCTAAAGACTTTCCAGCAATCTAAGGCCACATACTGCATCCCTGACTGAAGTGTAAACTAAACGATTACACTACGGCCAAATCTGGCATTGGGTTACTCATAACCTTATACGGACAAGAGGCACTAGAGCTAAAACCCCATTTGAAACACAGTTCCCTAACTTAATCCACACACAGTTGTGGGCGTGGTCTTTAGGTGTGGGGGTGGGTCTGAGTTCCACGGGCCACCAGGTGTCGTTCCAGAAGGAGGTATGTTTGCCAAAGATGAGCACTTCGGTCTTGTCTGCATTGAGCTTCCTGCAGTTGTCCTTCATCCATGCTGTGACATTCTTCCTGCAGTTGTGGAAGTTGGTCTTCATTGTGGTGGGGTCTGCCAAGAGCGAGAGGACAAGCTGGGTGTCGTCGGCGTATGATATGATGTTACTGACGTGGGATCTGACGATGTCAGCTAGCGGCGTCCTGTAGATTTTGAAGAGGGTGGGGCTGAGGGATGAACCTTGAAGGATGCCGCAGATGGTGCTTTTGGGTTTCAAGATGAAGGAGAAAGACAGATTCTCTGTGTGCGCTCCATGAGGAAAGATACCATTCATCTGGGTGCTTCTTCTTTGATTTCGATCTGGTCCAGTCTCTTGATGAGTGTATGGTGGGAGACGGTGTTGAATGTTGCACAGAGGTCAAGAAGGATCAGGGCGGCTGAATCTCCTCTGTCGTGTAGGGTGCAGATGTCGTCTGTGGCAGCGATCAGGGTTGTCTCGGTGCTGTGGATGGCTCTGAAACCCGATTGGGAGGGCTCTAGCAAGTTGTGTCTCCCCAGGTGTTCAGTGAACTTAAGGTTGATGACCTTCTCCAGGACTGACCTTGGCGTGTTTCCAAGCTTAGGTAAAGGTGGTTGTGGTGATGGATGCTTTGAGGAAGGTGGTGAGTTGGTGGCATATCTCGTCGCTTCCGAGGTTGAAGACGGCGGTGGGGACAAGGGTCAGTGGGTGCTCCTGAGTAGATGGAGTTCATTATGGCTGTGGTGTCTGGTGTGTTGAGCTGCTTCCATGCAGTGAAGTGGTGGTCGGGGTGGTTTCCATAGGGGTGAGGAGGCTCAGGAGGTGGGTGGGTTGAGGTCGAAGTTCATGTAGATGGTGGAAATCTTGCTGTGAAAGTGATTTGCTAGAGCTTCACAGAGTTCCTGTGAGGGAGGGATTGAGTTTTAGGTGGCTGTTGTGCGGGCAAACTCTCTTACGATGGAGAGTTCCTTGGTGTGGTTGGTGCTAGCCTCGATGCGGTCTGCTAGGGCCTTCTTTTTCACGCCTTTGAGTTGATAGTGGTAATTGTTGAGGGTTGACTTGAAGGTGGCTCAGTCAGTGTGATCTCTGCTGGTGCGCCATCTTCCTAGTTTTTGCAGCTCCATTTCATTGTGCTGAGTTCCGGAGAGTACCAGCTGGCTTGTTTGATGGATCTGCGACTTTTGGCTGGTTTGATGGGGGGACTCGGTCGACAGCATTGGTGATTCAGATGTTGAATTTTTTGACTGCCTGTTTCAAGTTGGTGGCGGCGTCGGGCTGGGTGGTGGTTTTGGGCATTCGTTCACTGATTCTGTGTCACTTTGCTCCAGCTGGGAGGTGCTGGGAGGGTTGAGGGTGGTGGGAGGAGGTGCTGCTATGATTAATTGGACGATGAGTGATCGGTCCAGGTGGGTTCCATGGTATGGATGCATTTGACTCTGTTGCTGGACGTGAAGATAGGGTCTAGTGTGTGTCCCACTCTGTGTGTGGGGTCTGTGACCAGTTGGGTGAGGCCAATGTTGTCCATTCATTCTAGGAGGTCGGGGGAGTTTGTGTCTGTGGAGTTTACCAGGTGTAAGCTGAGGTCTCCGAGGAAGATGTAGTGCTTGGATTCGATGGTGAGTGGGGTGATGAAGTCTGTGATGATGTCGCAGAGGCTGGTTCATGGTCTGGGTGGTCTGTAGGCGAGGGTGCCTTTGATGGTTGTTTTGTCATCTGTGAAGGTTAAAGGTTCTGGATCTCTTTTACTGACATTCACATGGCGAGCCCCTTATAACTATGCTATGCTAGACACGGTTATTGGCGGGAACACCCAGGGTACTCAGGGACACGGGACAGCCTATTCTGGTCGATTTACTTCCAGTTGGATGCACGGAGACAGTCTCACCTTCTGCAGTCGGGGAGGGCAGAAGGTGGGAAGGGGGGGTCGCAAACAAGCAGACATTGTACAGAGAGGAGATAACAGGCACCTATCATATAGATTGGTATGTTGTGCTCCCTGCATACATCTTTAGCTGACGGTACCAGTGGCCCATGTTGATTTCTCTTTGGTAATGCATCATTGTAATGGAATATACATGTCTTGTTTAAAAATGTTAATAAAATGACCTGAAACAAAATAAAATGGATAGCCAAAGACCTCTACAATTGAAACTCAATTATTGCCTCCGTGCCATTAACACATGGATGATAAATAACCATCTAAAGCTCAATAACACAAAGACAGCTAATGACATGCGGACAATGGCAAAATTGCCAGTCTACTGCCTGATGGCCTAAGAAACCTGAATCCCCTCTGACAACATCAAGATACATTAGAAACCAAGAATGCAGACTTGTCCTTAATACTTAATGCTAACAACGTCACAAAGAGTGCCTTCTACACAATGGAAACACTAAGTAGCATTTTCCCATACCTTGCATAGCAACATAAACGGCAAGCCATCCTCAGGCCATAATCTCCAAGCTTTACTATGCCAACAATTTATACCTTGGTGCACCCGCATTCATTATACACAAAATAAACCTCATCCAAAATGCTGTTAGGCTTCACCTCCGCCTTCACCCAAGAGAACTCATGACCCCAGTCCTGCAATCGCTCTACTGGCTACCTATAGATCGAAGGGTAATGTTCAAGGCACTCTGCATTGTCCAAGGAGCATCCCAAGGAAAAGAACCGCTATACCTACAAGTTAAATTAAAGCAATACAAACCCAAAAGAGCACTGCGCTTCAGGCTTGCCCCACTAATGATCATACCACTATCCTATAAGAAATGCTTAGAAGGTACTACTTTCTCAGTACAAGCTGCCAAGCTCCGGAACTCACTACAAGCCAGCATTAGAAGCACCCAGGAGCATATACACTTCTGAATACTGTTGAAAACTTGACAGTTTCCTAGATAACCGCACCAACTGCATCCAGGCAACAAAGCCCAGAAAACAGTCAGACCCTCAAGTGCAATTCTCAGCTTATAACCAATGGGGCATATTCACAACAGAATGGCGGAGCGTAGTGTTACACCACAATTAGTAACACCGCGCTCCGACATTCTGAAAACTCAGGGATGCGCCATACTTACAATAATACGGTGCACCCCTGCGTTTCCCCTAGCACTGGTGCTAAATTTAGCTGCCTAGTGCCAACGCAGGCACAGCACAAGGGTGACTGCATTGCAGGGCATTATTGTTCATGTGCAGTAAGGTGTCCTTTCATGCACATAAACAATCACTAATAACGATTTGTAACTTCTATGTGTGCTGCAGAATGCAGCACACATAGAAGTTGCAACTCGTCATTATTTAATGATTGTTTATGTGCAGGAAGGGTCATTTTCCTGCACATGAACAATCACTAATGGCAATTAGCTGTTTATATGTGTGCTGCAGGATGCAGCACACATAGAAACAGCAAAAGCAAGGAGAAATTAATCATTTCTCCTTGTTGCGCTAGTTTAAAACCAGGTTTTCCCAGATCTTATTTTTGGCGCTTCCCCATATTTACGCCAGTCTTGTAAATAGGGGGCAGCGTAAAAAGCAATGGGTGTTGCGGCGGAACGCCCACTGCAACACCCATTGCTCGCCCCTTTCACGCTAAGTGATGCGTGAATAGGGGCATTATTTACAAGGCCGCGTTAAGCCACGTTAAGTGGCTTAATGCCGCCTTGTAAATAAGGTGAAGGGGTTATCGGCACCAGAACATCAACCAAGTGACGTTGTGTTGACGATAACCCCTTGTAAATATGCCCCCATAAATTGCAAACAACTCAACCAGCAAACTTCTTTCATTATGCAGATAAGCCAAAAAGGGCTGACCTATGGCTCACCATGGCATTATATAGTTGTGTACTTTGATGTATATCTATATGGCCCACAAGAATACTAAAACCACAATACGCAGTGTCATTAACAAATTGTAACTTATACCAATTAAATTCACATAATGCATATCTGTTATGAGGGTTGTCCATCACCAGCACTGTACAGCCAAATAACAAACATCACCAAAAGAACAGGCATTGAATAACTGAACAGATCTGTCACACATTACTGAACAAGTTTGGAGAACTTTAATATAGTCCATTCACAGCAGTTCCTAAATAGCTATACAATCTGACCACTTCTTTACATCTCACAAAGGCACTCAGATATAGGATGATAATATAAATGTACATCCCTACAGATCTCTTCACTTCTCTCTCCCTTTAGCCATGCCAGCTCAGGACCACAACTATACGCAAAATCTTAGATCGAATAACGCAGTGCTGTATCCTGCCCAGCAGACTATATCATATAAAATACCATAAAGGGACCTGCAAAGCTGTTCAAAGGTAACAGAATACTGAAAACCATAAAACTGCATGTCTATCTCTTACACTTCAACATCCAACACACTGCTATGTGCTGTGTCTTATAACACGATAGCTGCACTTCAGTGGTCATAACGCACAACATGGAAACACTTCCCACATGGGATCAAAACAAAAACAACATCCTTCTAACCACACACTCTACATGGTGTAGCATGCTACTCATGTAGGCAGGCACTTCAGCGCCCCGCAGAGGGGTAATAAGTGTATATAAATACTACAGTACAGTACAAAGTGTTTCTTTCTCTCCCCCGTATGCTGTCTCCGCTATCCCTTCCTGACCCCTTGCATGCTCAATATTGCACCCTATGCTTCCCAACCTGTCAGTAAAAGCACAGCAACAGGACTATGTTTGCCAAAGTATAAGTATAGAGCAGTAATTATTGAGCTATTTTGTTTTATCTCCTGCATCCCACATGTTGCATTAAAGCACAGACCTTGGCACACAAAGGCAGCATTTATGGAACAGAGATAGGGGATGGCTGCTGCTCTTGTGTAGCTGGCATTTGAAGCTGTAAATGTACTTACCATGATTGAGGCAGATAAATCTGCTTCCTGGGCAGCTGCTGAGCACCAAATGGTTCTAGGATTTGGCATTTATTTCAGTTTTGAGTCCTGTTGTAAGTAAATTAGGCCTTGACAAGCATTTCCCTTTAAACACTTTTGTATGCTTTTTACATTCTGTTTAGTTTCCAGCTTAAAAATATATTTTTTTAAACATACTGTTTATTATGACTGAAAATATTGAGTTTGATGTACAGTTTTGAGACAGCTTAACATTTGTTTGCTTTTCATCCAGTAATTTTTTTCATTTTACTTTTTCTGTGTTTTACAAACCTGCATTAGCAAAGGCAATTGCTTCTCATTTATATTATGAAAGTGTGACCTATTGGCTTTGCCAGTGCTTATTTTCTTATTACTGTACTATGATCAAAACACTTTTCTTTATTTAAATGCTTACTATAATAATGAAATTTTATTGATAAGCATTTAAATTACTAAAAAGAAATAGCTTTTGTAGTGTACTGGGCTGCAGCCCTTGTATTCCATACATTTTAAACAACCTTATTAATCACTCACCTTATTAATCATTCTTTCAAAAAATTCCCAAAAAGTCAATCCATTAAAAAACATATTTGCACAATGTACTGCTTTACTATTGTATAAATTACCTTAGCTCCGTCTTGGAAATATTTACTGCTGATTTGTCAAGCGGGGGCCAAGAAAAGGGGGGGATCCCAAAATATTGATTTACCATTTTAATTCTCATAGGAAACATTGCTCTCCGATACAAAAAAAACGGCTGAACAGAGTAACACCAATTTGAGAAAGAGTTAGAACTTTACTCAGAAAGTGTGCTTTTTGTGATTAAGAGTAAATCTATTCAGCGTTTTTGATAAATTTGCGTATAAATGGATGCTTGGTTGAGTATTAAAAGGCTTAAAAAATAGATATACCGGGATGGTTGGTCCTGGGGTACCGAAAATTTAAAAAAACAGGAACCTCTGATAGGCCAAAGGAACTTTTTCTCCCATTGGCCATTTCAGTATTGCAGGACCAGGACCAGTTCTGTAGTACAGCATGATCTGAGTGGCTGGCTGCAACAGAGAAGAATATGTTGCAGCCGCCATTAGAGGACTCGAGTACTCTGTCCCCTTGGCCTGAAACCATTTAAGAAATAGGGTGTATGGGGGCAGGGTAGGGACGCCATGACCCCAAGGCACTTGTCGGGGAGATCCCCAGGGGTCAATTGTTTTGAAAAAAGACATTCAATCTGCGGGTACCGCGGTATTCCCACTGGACCAGAACTGCCCTCCTGTGAGGTATAGTGGCACTCCCACATGACCTGCCGTTCAAGATTCCTTCCCATGGTATCTCAGTAGTGTTCAAGCTTCCCCAAAGAAGCTTGAGCCACAGGTAGCTCATTGCCATAGGAATGAAACGTGAGTATCACGGTGGAGGGTGAGCCAGGGGGCAGGGGGTGCGGGGGGAGAGGGAGGGAGCAGGGGGGGCACGTCAGGGTGGAGGGACAGGGAAGTGTGGGGAAGGGAGGGGTGGGGGTGAAAAAAGAAAAAAGGAAACCAGGTATATATTGCAATGAAGGAAAGGCTATGATCGAGAAATTTGTCAAGCAATGGTCATTAATGAGGAAAATTACTGGACATTATGGATAGTTTGAAGATATGTTCAGCTGACGTGGCTGGCCTAAATGATAAAAAGAAGAGAGATAGGGTTTTTGAAATAGTTAAAACTATGAATGCAGAGGTAATCTGTCTGCAGGAGACACATATACCTTGGAGCAACAAAAGCACTCTTGAGATTAGGGGCTTTAATTTGGCAACATGCTCCTCCCAAACTACTATGATTAGAGGAGTTGCCATATATATTAAACAATCTATTGGCATGGCTTCGCGGACACTAGCCGATAAGTGGGGGCGATGGGCAATCGTGGGGTTACCTATGGGGGTACACTGGTGAACATTTATGGGGTCATCTTGGTTAGACCCATAAATGTTCACCAGTGTACCCCCATAGGTAACCCCACGATTGCCCATCGCCCCCACTTATCGGCTAGTGTCCGCGAAGCCATGCCAATAGATTGTTTAATATATATGGCAACTCCTCTAATCATTTATGGGTCTAACCAAGATGACCCCAATATCTGGGAAGAACTTGAGGTCGAACTTGCCTCCTGGCCAGAGCCATTATTAGTTTGTGGTGATTTTAACATACACTTAGAGGTGACAAAAGCCCAAACTCAGACCCAGAAATATGAAGGGAGGAAACCCAAAGTATATAGGGCAATTAATGCCTTTAAAGCAAGCCATGGACTGGTGGATGTTTGGGTAGAAAAAAATTCAAAAGACCCTGGATACACTTACTACTCTCACCCACATAAGAAATTTGTACGCTTGGACTACTTTCTAGCCTCAAGCAAAGTGGTGGATAAGCTGGATATAAAAAAAATTACCACAATTCTTTTCGGACCACAACCCGCTGATTCTGGAGATAATGGGAGTGCGTGGCATTTATAAACAGAGCATTTGGTCATTTGACAGAAAGCTACTTGCTGATGAGGTATTCTCTACCCATATTAAGCATTGGGCTGCGGAATTCTTTAACAGCAATAGGTATAGCGCTACTCGAGGGATAGTATGGGACACCTTTAAATCCGCTCTGAGGGGAGAAATGATTGGTTTTGTGGGCTGAAGTCGGAAACATCGAAAGGCAGAGGTTGATCATTTAATAGGGAAATTGGCGGAATTAGAGGCAGAGCATATTAAACTAATAGTCAAGGGAGACCAGGAAGACTTAGTACGGGACCATACGATAAAATTAGCTATAGCAAAGGCAGAAATTAACAGTTTTTTCCAGGAAAGGGTGGCCCAAATGTTCCAAGCCTATCGGGGGAAATCTAGGAATATGGTGAGGCAACAGGGAGGGTTTTAGCAATAAGAACGAGACAAAAAAGCGCTAGGAATAACATCCTAAAAATTAAGAACAGCAGGGATCAACTAGTGACAGGCCCGGAAAAGATTATGGAGGTGTTCGAGGAGTTCTACAGAAGGCTGTATCAAGCTGACATGTCTGAAACAAATCAGATAGATCCTGACCCTATAAGCTCCGTACAACCCAGAGTAGACGAAGATACAGCTCAGGAACTAGATGAAGAAATTACCATGGAAGAGGTTCAGGAGGCGTTAGGGTCTCTTTCTGCCGGGAAAGCAGCAGGACCGGATAAAATTCCAGTAGAAGTGTATAAAATGCTCTCGGACGAGATTCTTCCAATTATACATGATCTATTCTTGGGAGTACAATATAGCGGGATCCCGCCTCCATCGTGGCAGGGCTCAGACGTGGTAGTATTTCCAAAAAAAGGTAAATCAATAGAACTACCGACCTCATATCGTCCGATATCGCTTAAGAACTCGGATGCCAAGATATATTCCAAGATAATCGCCAAACGATTGCAAAAGATCATAGTGGCACTGATATCACCTTGGCAACATGGCTTTGTCCCTGGTAGGGGGACCACAGACCACACTAGACGGGTCATCGCACTACTCGATATAGCAGAAGTAGAATCTAGAGAGCTGGCTGTGGTCCTCCTAGACGTGGAGAAAGCCTTTGACCGGGTATCTTGGCACTATTTATGGGGCACTTTGGTAGAGAGAGGGCTTGGGACAGGATTTGTCAGAGCTATTGAAGCTATGTACTATAAACCATATGCGAAGTTACAAATAATGGGTAATACTTCAGGGAGGATTGAGATTGCTAGAGGGACGCGGCAAGGCTGTCCTTGCTCCCCCATATTATTTGCCTTCTATCTTGACCCATTTATTAACCAAATCCTAACTAACCAAATAATCAAACCCGTAACACTAAAGGCTATGAAACCAAGATTCTTGCGTACGCGGACGACATAGCAATAGTTACACCAGATCCACAGATGGCAATTAGGGAAATAGAAAGTACGGCAGAGGAGTTTGGTAGGAAAGCTGGATATCTGTTAAACAAAAGTAAAATTCAAATTATATGCTCTTCCCAGTGCCAGTTACAAGATCCACGCGAATGCGAGGTGGCTACCTATTTAGGAATTAATATAACATCCAGTATGGACAGCCTTTGGGCGGTAAATATTGATCCGATTATGGGTAAATAAACGGGGCACTTAAGCGGTTGGATAAACTACATCTCACAATAATAGGCAGAATTAATGTAATTAAAATGAAAATATTCCCGAAGATATTATATCTACTCCGAGCAATACCATTGGAACTAGCAGAAATTAAAATAAACAAAATTAATGCCTTGTTTACCAATTTTATTTGGGGTTATCAGAAGACACGCCGTGCATTGCAATATCTGACATTACCAAGAGAGCGCGGTGGGTGGGGAGCCCCCAATATTTTACTGTACTATTGGGCTACTGCCCTTCACCAGATGGATATCTTATTCTCTCCAGACCAAAGTAGAGATGAGGTCCTGACCTTACCCACAATCTATCAGTTGGCTATCGGTAAAGATGCAGAAGGGCTCTTTTTTAAGACAACTGGAACCAAGCTACCATTAAAAAAACACGCTTTAAGTGTATTAAAGGGGCATGGAAAGTATGGAAAAAGATAAATAAACTTTTTAACATCTCCAGATATAATAAATTTACCTTACTATGGCGCTCAGATCTGCTACCGCAAGTATTATATGATGGTATGGCTAGATACTGGGAACGGGCGGGGATAGAGCGGGTGGCAGATCTATTCCACAACAGTAAATATTCGACATTTCCAGAACTTGCTCAGAGGTTTGGTCTTAATAACAACTCGTACCTGAAGTCTTTGCAGATACAGAATTGTATAAGAAGTCTTCCCAAGGGTTCTATCAATTTGGAAGAAATTCCAATACTGGGAATTATGAAACGCCAGGATAACAGGATTAGAGATTTCTATCAGGAATTATTAAAGACTCTCCCAGATGATATGGATAAAACTGAATCAAAATGGGTAGAAAAAATGGGCGATGGGGAGATTGATTTGGACATGGCACTTGAATTAGGGATAAAGATATTTCTGTCAGCCAACCTAAAAGCTCAGCATTATAAAACCCTGTATAATTTGTACTATACACCAGCTAAGCTTTTTGGATGGGGGAAGAGGGAGTCGGATAAATGTCCGAGATGTCAAAGTGGGCCGGCGGACATGATCCATATGTTCTATTCTTGTACGAAATTGGCATCTCTAAAAAGGGATATAGAGGACCTCTGGCTACAGGCAATGAATAAAGAAATAAACTCAGCTATGATGTCACTAGGATATGATGGTAGGGCAAACCTTGAAATATCACATAGAGACTTTGTATTTATAACACTAGCAGTAGCGCGTCTATTGATAGCCACTGCATGGAAAGATAAGGAGCCCCCTTCATACCACCAATGGCTGCACCGGCTATTGAATATCAGTCGGCAGGAAATCTTGTTATATAAATGTAAAGGACGGAAAGCAAGGATGAAGGGAATGAAGATATGGGAGCCCCTGATGTTATGGTTGAATAATATAGGAGGATAGGAAAGAGCTATTAAATATGTAAATGAAATGTGTAAGGCAAATATCCTATTGTGACTATTGCTTAAAATACAATGATAATGTAACAGTATTAATTCATGTATTTATGTATATACTTGATTTTCAATTTAAAAAAAAAAAGGACTGAACGTGAGTTACAGGTAGAGCAAGAGTACTGCAGTACTCTAAAGTGTTTTACAAAAACATGTGAGTTGAGTGTTTGCTTCTCAGTGGGGTTGGCTGCCACTGGGGTTTGGCGCTGGGCCTGACCGGAGACATGCAAAGCCCATTTCATAAATTTGAGTGTTAAGTTGTGTAAGGCAGGGGAATCAGCCTTTTTCAACGAGGTTCTTACCACATTGTGACATTACCACGCATTTTTAAGCACGCATGTTTTTACAACGTGTATGTTTTTACAACGGATACATTTACCACGCAATTAAGGTAAGTTGGGGTGTTGTGGGGGGGATTTTTATACATATAAACAATGCATGGTAAAGGCATATGTTGTAAAAACAAACATGTTGTAAAAAAAATGTGAGGTAAAAATGCATGGCTAAGGCATACAAAGTATTTCCCTGCGTTGTTCCGTCGTACAACCGTAAGGCATTATAGCTAAATGTGTTACTTTCACTGCTTGCTGGCTTTAACAGTGAGTATAGATGATAAAATAAAACATGTATTGGCAAAGCTAATAGGTTACCTTGTTGTTCTTCTGACTCTGCCAATGATTTTTTGCCGATGTTGGCAGCATCCCCAAAAGGCACAATGACGAGACCTCCAGCAGCAGCTGCGTCATTCGATATGTGGGCAGCATGCATGATGACGTATGGGTGAGCATATGTCACCATGCATATGCCTGCCTATGTAATGAGCTGGGAACCATTTTCTTTTTTTTATTTACCTATCCAAAATGGTGAATGCCACTTGGATTTGTAAATTAAGAAAAATACATTTTATTTGTGCAAAAATACCATTAGTTTGCAATGCGCTGCAGCCAAGAATAAAATGGCAACCAAATGAGGAAATGGGCGGGCTCGAAGCCCACAATAAGTTTCTGTTATGATCCACAAGAAGTCTTTTGCTAACAGGCAGCTAAAAGCTGTCTGGTACGTGAGACATAAATTGAGACTGGAATTATCGCCAATTCGCCAATTTTGAGCGATTTGTTCAGTTTACAATAACTATACTCTGAAACTTCAGCTACTGCTTTAGGGTGGAATAAAGCTAGTCAAACACAAGCAAAAAAAAATTGGGAGATGTGGAGCTAATGAGGAGCTGTGCCTTGTTTTACATACATTCTGCAACAAATCAATCACACAACATTGCTAAGACCTCATAATCAGACCGTGTTTCTTCTAGCAAATGCCTTTGATTCTAGCTGCCAGCACATTGCTCTTTTTCTGGTACAATCTCCTTGACTGACCAGAGCAGCACAGTAGGAGAAGCATTATTACTCTCTAAATAAAACTCATGTCTTCATAAAAGCCTCCTGCCTCGTCCTATTTTAGCTCTATCTTCTCACCTGCTACTGGCAATCTTAGTACAGCCCAAAATATCAAACAGCCTAAGAGCCTGTTGTATATGGCTTGTCACAAATCAATCAATCCCAGATTTATAAAGCACGGCTAATCACCCGATAGGGTATCCAGGTACTTGCAGGTCCCGGGAGCTTATTTGAACAGCCAGGTCCTGAAGGCTCTTTGGAATTCCGAAAGTGAGGTGATGGTCCGGAGTTGCTTGGGGAGGCTTTTCCAGGTCTTTGCTGCGATGTGGGAGAAGGTGCATCCTCCACTTCTGCTACGGTAAATATGCACTGATAGTCACCCCTTTGGTCCATTATCCTATGTGCTGATTTAAGGATACCATAGTTTTAGAAGGCAGTCCTGGTAAATCTACATCTCTAGACATCTGGCGTTTCATATTAAGTTAGGCAATATTATCCTTTTGTGCCAGACTGTACTAATGGTAGAACATTTTTGAAGAAGAACTAGAGCATATTCAAAGCAAATTACCCTTGTTGTTGCACCGAGCCTTTGTGTGCTCTGTTTTACCAGAAACCTTTAGGTGAGAAAACGAAAGTACAATAAGCAACAATTTTTTTTTTTAACTCGCAGTTGGTGCGAGTTTTTAAAAGCCATACAAAAATTCATTGTTGTAGTTTTTCTTCTTTGTGCTGACATCAGAATCAGGCCTTACATGCGACTGATAAGTTAACAGGTTGCAAGCTAACACAACGAGGTGCTTGGGCCTAAATGGAAAATTTTAAACGAGATAGGTTTTATAGAGTTGTAATGGAAGAGCTTCCTTAAATATATGGGGTGTGGGTTCAAAGAATTGTATTGACTTTTATAAAGTACAGGAACATTGAACTAAAAAAAATCAGTAAAGTTTTTGAGGAACAATAATATAATACATAAGATATAACCATATGATAAAAGAGAAGTGAAAACAGTTGAAGAAACCTAAAAAAAAAGAAGATATATAGGGCTATTAATTCCACCGTAACAGTACGGATAAGAGAAGAACAAATCTTTTCAATGCATAGTAATCGATTTAATAGTGCATGAAATTAAAAGATCAAATAATTTCATATTTGTATATGATAAAGGAAGAGGTAAGGTGAAGGATTTACTTTCAACAATTTCAAAGGTTAGAGGAATGGTGATGTGGCAGATTAGAGAAATTCTATCCCAGATATGAGACCAAAATTGAAAAATAATCAGACGTTCAAAAAGCATATTTTTCAAAATACCATGTTCCAGGTTACAGTGCCAGCAATCTGCATTGTCACATAGATGTGCATCATATAATACGACAGGAGACCATTAGCTATTATTTAATATAAATGAACTAAGATTGACAAATAGAGGAAGGTAGCCAGCTGGAGATATTACAAAGCCAAATGTTCTTCATTTGCAGTGGGGTATACTTAGAACAAAAATAGGATTCCAGGGTTCACACAATTTCATTAGATGGGAAGAATTCTTGAATATCAATTTTGTATATGTTTTGAAAGCAATGTGATTAATCCAAATGGGCTGTAGACATTCGCACTCCTTTGTATACATCAAAGGTCAAAAAGTTATGTGGGTGCTTATTGGTGAGCCCCACTGAGTATGGGGTCGAAAGTAATGTGACCAGAAAAGCTATGGATATTAAAGAAAAGTTCCATGTCCGAGCAGTGAGGACGTGTAATAGAGGACTTATAAGCATTTAGCATTGCACTGTATAATACAGCATATTTACGGTAATCAGAGATAGAAAAGTGGAATTTAGCTTGTATATCTGAGAAGGACAGAAAAATATTGCTGTGACAAATGTCAGAAATGTAAAATATTCCTATATCAAGCAATCTATTCCAATCGGACACTGGTGTATGTAGTTTGATTTTCCAATTATGCCATAGTGAAACTTTTTTAGAGGACACAATCTTGTTGCTAAATAGGGTGTCAACAGAAGTTATGGCAAGTTTGTTACATTGAGAATTGGAGAATGAGACGTTCGTTTTGGAAGGTCCATGGTAAGGATTACTGGTAAAGGAAAAAGTACTGCAATATTCCTCTCTATAAGAACCCATTTGGCAATTTGATAGGGTTCTGGGTTGGAAAACCGATGAACCCCTTGTGCAGTTAAAAAGGAGAAGTGATATTTCTGAAAGTTAGGAATACCAACACCTCCTTCCAAGTTAGAGGATTGTAATATTTTATATTGGACTCGCAAGGGTTTATTATTCTAAATGAATTTAATGAGAAATGTATTAATATTTTTAAAAAAGGTTGCTGGAAATGACACAGGTAATATTGACAGTACATATAATATTTGTTGGGTTATTACTATTTTTATAGCTTCAAGCTTGCCCCACCAAGACAATTGTAAAGATGACCATTTGCCTAATGTCCTTGAAGGTTTGGAGACTAGTTGTTTACAATTAATATCAACAGTACCATTTATTGAATTTAGGAAAATAAATTCCTCAATACTTGAACCCAGATAAGTTAGCGATGATGTTAGTGCCACTTAACATGTCAGCTGTATAATAAACATTTAGCGGGAAAAGTTCAGTCTTATTAATGTTCAATCTATAACCGGATACCAAGGTGTAATCTTCAGTAAGCTTAAGTATAATGGGTATGGTGGTGATAAGGTCAATAAATTACATTTATGTAAGTAATCTAGGATTTTCCACCTTTTTACTGGATGGCATAAACCTTTAACATTTAGCGGAGCAAAGTTTAACTTCAGCTATTAGCCATAATAAGGTATAGTGGACAGATAAATTACAACAGTAAAGGAGAAAAACAGAGGACAGGAAAAATGAGGGACGATAGAACCAGAAAGTAGCCCATATATAAACACAGACACGCAAATAGGATTGACAGAATACATATAACCTCCACAAGAGGAACACATTAAAGAAAATAGTGAAACTACAAAGGTACAGTCCAGGAATTAGATGGGACACCATTTTACCTGCTGATGGAAAAAAGGAACAGTAGTAATTATGCAGCATAATAAATCAAGCATTAGGTATAGGAGAATTCAAGTCCATTGCCACTGGAGCTTTAAGTTCAAGATATGCAAGTAGATCTGCTGGTGAAGTGAAAGATTTGGTAACTTAATTTTTCCTAATGCACATAATTGATGCGTTGAATAAACCACATTTGTATCCAGCTTCTGTCAATCTGAGGCGTAGTTCTCAGAATTGTTTGTGCATTGCGACTGTTTCTTTTGCAAAGTCGTGATGAATGTAGATCCTTCCGCCAGAGTTGGAATCTCTCGAACAGCCTTCGGGATAAGTATCAGATGATGATGGCGTAATACTTTGACAATCACTTGTCTTGGCTTAGAATGGTGTGGTTTGCAATAAGAAAGTAATCAATCAGCCTCAACTTCAAATTTTTCAGAAAATTGTATTTTTAGTAGTTAAGGTATAAGGTTTTCCAAGAAGGATTTGCAACTCTGCCCTTCAATATTCTCTGGTAATTTGAAAATGCGCAAATTATATTGACGATTTCTATTTTCAAGGTCTAAAAGCTGTTTTTTCATAGGTGCTATAAGGTTAACTTGAGGTGTTAATTGGTCAGTTGCAGCCTTATTATCTCTCATTTTGATGGCAATATCAGACATCTTCATAGTGAGGTCTGCCATGTCCCTCTGAATAAGCTTACTTGTCACAACATTTAGGGGCCGATTCCGATTCGGGTCGGACAGCTCAAAAAGAGCCGTCCAGACGCTTACCTTCCGACCGACTCGTCCCGGGAGCCGGTCAGTCCTGCCGATCAAGTACGATGCGTGCATGTGCTGAAAACCCGACCGACACGAACTCGCCAAATACATACTCAATTCTCCCTACGACCCGGTTCCGTAAAGGCCGAATCGACTCGCACGGGGGCTATGTCAGAGCAGTTTCCGGCCGGACAAGTATGATGCGCACTTCCTATGCGCCGAGCGAGTCGACACGTACGGTACGTCACAGCATCCGGAAAAGCTGCATGAAAGGAACGATTCGCGCCACAACACGATCCCCGGACACGAGACGTACAAGCCTGCAACTGGGACGAAACGAACCAACGACCAGTGCATACGAGACGGTGTCGACATGAATCCCATCGCACAGGTCATACCGATCCTCTACATCCATGGCCTGATCCGGAACAGACGCCTACGACGGAGACGGTAAGAGACACACACCCCAAACAAACACCCGACACGTACCAGTAAACCTGTGACAAACACCCAGGCCCTCCTCTTGCCTGTCACCTCCACCCATAGGGGGCCTCTTGGCTGGGACTACTCTCACCCCCACTCATAGGGGGCCTCTTGGCTGGTACTACTCTCACCCCCACTCATAGGGGGCCTCTTGCCTGTCACCCCCACCCATAGGGGGCCTCTTGCCTGTCACCACTCTCACCCCCACCCATAGGGGGCCTCTTGGCTGGTACTACTCTCACCCCACCCATAGGGGGCCTCTTGCCTGTCACCACTCTCACCCCCACCCATAGGGGGCCTCTTGGCTGGTACTACTCTCACCCCCACTCATAGGGGGCCTCTTGCCTGTCACCCCCACCCATAGGGGGCCTCTTGGGTGGTACTACTCTCACACCCACCCATAGGGGGCCTCTTGCCTGTCACCACTCTCACCCCCACTCATTGTGAAGGTTCTATTCCAAACTCCCAGGATCGGTGTGTTGCTCAAATGGGTCCACCTCTCAATCGCTCCACTCTCTGATGCTATAACAGCGCAGAGGGTAGGAATGATTAAGCGAGGGAAGGAAAGGATGGGGACAGCGGGGAGGGAGACCTACAACACAAGAAACACAAGATAAGCCTATTTCACTTTCTGTAATACATATCTAAACTCATAACTTATACGGAGCAATAACTACCTGTAAAGGAAAAAAGAACGAGCATTCTTGCACCCATGTCTTAGATGAAGGTATCATATCTTAGGAAGGCTCTTTATATGCAAAAACGAGAAAAACACACATATCATGAGTTTCACCACACTATGGGTATACACATCTTCCCACTCAACGCTCACTCATACTGTACCCACCACAATGATTGTTGGTACTTGCATCACAGAGGGGGTTGAACAAAACTCACACCAAAGCCCCTGCTAGGAAGAAAGATCATAAGAGCACATAAAGTATTTAGTAATACTCATCATCAGGAAACGAAATAAATGGTACTGGCATTAACTTCTCATGCCTAACACTCTTCTGCTGTTTCAGCACAGCCCATGTAATGTATAACAACTTTTCATGCCCAGCACTCTTCTGCTGTTTCAGCACAGCCAATGTAATGCATAACACTTCCGGTAATAAGGTATTTTCGCAGGCGTAAATACCATGAATCCAGACTCAGTACTTGATGGAGGTATAGCTTCCTTCATCTACTATAATGTTAAGAAACTACGATAGAACACATAGATCCAATTCACCTCTTCGTGAGTATACACGTTATGCCCCCAGAGCGGTGACAACGTCACCCTTACCGCCCTGTATGAAAGCGTTTCCAAAGGTTAAGGATTCTCGTAGCGCGGGTCTTCCCTGATCCGGCGTCCCGGCCGAACAGAATTCGCAGCACTGATCACCGCCGCCGCCCTGCTAGAAGAACTCGTAGTAGGCGCGTCATCAGCACGCGCGCGCGCCTACCCGGAAGCAGGATTCCTGGGTAATGTAGTTCTTCGGTGGCGCGAGCGTACTCTGATTCTACGCTCGCCTCGCGCCCTGAAGCAATCGCCCGTGGACTCCAGGTGAGTGTGACACTCATAGGGGGCCTCTTGCCTGTCACCACTCACACCCCCACTCATAGGGGGCCTCTTGGCTGGTACTACTCTCACCCCCACCCATAGGGGGCCTCTTGCCTGTCACCACTCTCACCCCCACCCATAGGGGGCCTCTTGCCTGTCACCCCCACCAATAGTGAACTGTGTGAGTACCACTACCAATGCCCACACACATAGGATGGGTGATGTGTAACACATACCACATACCCCAACATAAGGACTGTAAACCAAAGGATATCCCCAACAACCTCATGACCACAACATGTAGTCTGTGTAGAATTCCCACTACAGTGAACATTACCATGTACACACAATGTAACTCACAACACGTGTCTGCAATACCACAGTGTGGCTAACACAAGCCAAGCCTCACACGAGCACTGCAGTAATGTCCTCAACACCCATCACTTGAGTGTACAAAAGGTAACTGTGTTGTACTAAACAGCACCATATGTAGAGCACTGTGCTAATGGGGTCTGAACCCCCATCAGCACAGTGACATGAAGGTAAGTGTGGGGATCACACATGCAGCATATGTAGAGCACTGTGCTAATGGGGTCTGAACCCCCATCAGCACAGTGACATGAAGGTAAGTGACTTATTGTTGAAAGCTGCAACTGTCAAACAGCATGACGAGTCCTGGTCACACCACATGACCCATTCCATTGCAAAGTAGTGGTTGTGTCCCATACCAACAGAGCTGTGTTGATGCACACAGTGCACTGCATCCAAAACATATACCCAAAGATGTGCAGACAACCATCACACGTGGGGGTGACATTGCAGACACAGCTGAATCACTCATTTCCACAAATGACTGTCACTATGCACACCCACACACATCTCCACAAACAGACCCACAAAGCTACACATCCTGTGGGGACTGGAGGTGTCAGGTCACAAACACCCATGCAATGGCAGCAGGGGGACACACCAAACAGGAGCAATGTGCAGACGGCTGTGGTATGGCTCGCAGGGACTACATGGGAAATCACACAGACACCAGTCAGCCAATGGCCCACAACACCAATACAAAAGCACTGCTGAAGATGAACAATTACAAACAGCCAGAAACACACAGCACATCGGACAAAACATGTGTATGTCTGTGTCTCTGTGTCCACAGGCAACTACACAACATGTGAGGGGGCAGGACTACAATGTCACCAATGAGGACACAGTGCCACACAACAGAGAAGCATGAATTGGGCAACCCCTTAGTGGGCAACCAGCCATTGCAAGGTGAGAGGGAACACAACAGACATAGCTGACACAAGCTGCAATTATCAACAACCAACAGAGCCAGAGACAGACCCACTGAAGCACCACAGCCAGGGACACTACATTGGGGTCACACAGGACTGCATGAGAAGGCCACTCTGACGACCAAGGTAGATGTGGCACATACTGTGCAGCACACCCACCTGTGCCACCTTGGGCAGCTGACCACACACACAAACGTCCATCAGACCCACACAAATACAAAGCCCTGGACATGGCCTGCAATACTAGGACAACATGGTGATAGGGGACTATACAAGTCATGACCCTCATCACACCACTCAGAACACCACACACCTTGACCTGTATCAAGGTGCATCAGCCAACACCACAGGGACCGCTGATACAGCAGAAGACCACATGACAATCCCAGGGCTGGTGGGGGGCAGCGAAGGTGAACAAACACATCACACAAAGGACACTCAACATCCCTTGTGGATGTCTGACACAATGCACAGTATGCGGAACATGGCCCTGATTACCAATTCACAAGATTAGCTGGGATCCCTGTCACAGTCCCAGGGCAATGCCGCACCCAAGGAGACCCACAAAGAACACATGTTGACACCTTCCAACATTGCACCTCTGAACATGAGGAGTGGGAGCAGGCACACACATGTGTTCCAATCACAGACACATACCACATAGGCAACACTACATGAAAGTGGAAACCAAAAAGGGCCTAGGGGAAAACCGACTGTGTCCCATCTGTGTCTGCCCACATACCCAGCCCATACGACAAACACACCTAGGCACAACACCTTGATGAGCACTAGTGTGCCATGCACCCACATCCCAGGGAACCAAGGGTGAAGATGTTGGGTGAACATAGGACAACTCAGCAAGCATCACCAACAGAAACATCATCAGGGTACACAGCCTGTGTAGCCAAAGGGAAGGGAAAACACACAAACATGCTCACACAACACACACCATGGGCCCAGCCAATGTCACCCAACAACACACTGCCATGAGGGGACTCCACTCCTGTGGAAGGAAAGCTGTGCCATATGTCATCCATGCAGGCCACCAGCATGTCAGCAGTATACTTTGTCACACAGCCAACATATACCACACATTGGTGGCCCTGGTAACAGCAGCCTGGGCACGGGAGGGTCCCCTGAGTCAACTGCACAGAGTCAACACACATGTAGATGAAGTAGCACTGAGGACACAGATGAGTCCATCCACATAGATGCCTACACTTGCATGTCCATTGGAGATGGCCACACAGCCAGTGAAATGGGCCAATTGAACCATGCTAAGGCCAACAGGTGTGCATGTGTGTAAGACACTGATGAGACATTGCTAACAAAAGATGGATAACACATTTCCAAAGACCATAATCATGACCCCCTCAGATTGCTGCAAAGGATGACATGGATACACACCCCAATAGGACATATCCCCCATGGCCCACATGGGCTCCAGCACAGTGACACTACATTTTCCAGCCATGAACTACACCATCACTGGAGCAAGGGCATGTCAAGCATCATCAACATCATGTACATCTAAAGCAAAACCACTAGTGAACAAAAAGGAGCTTTTATTCAGCCTAGTTTTCTGTAAATGGAAAATCAAGAAGAAAACCATGAAGGCCTATGGCCAGTCCATAAACAGACCCAACAGGGTCAAGTGTCCAAATGCCACATTTGGCTTGCCTGCACTGCTACCGGAAGGGGACATACCCCTGGGAGGGGCATACATAGAGGGCAGCCAGGCACCGCAGGTACAGGATCACGGATCAACAGAAACAGACAGGGAAGGGGTGGTGGGTGCAGGAGCGGCAGCTGCAGTGGAGGGGTCTGACAGGGTGGGTGCCGGCACAACTGGGGGGCACAAGTCAGGAGCAGTGGGTGCCGGCACAACTGGGGGGCACAAGTCAGGAGCAGTGGGTGCCAGCACAACTGCAGTGGGCAGGTCAGAGGGAGTGGACAGGGAACCCACTGCAGTGCCCAAGTTAGACCGGGAGGGCATAGACTCCACTGCAGTGCCCATCCCCAGGGGAGCAGAATGTGGATCCAGTGATGTGGGCAGGATGGAGGGGGAGGACACGCCCTCCACAGCAGTGCCACACACAGGCTGAGCGGGGTATGGGGTGGTGAAAGAGCACGAGGCAGGGGGGGAAGGCCTGAGCATCTTGGGGATGCGGTAGCGGTGGGTGGGTGAACCTGGGGCAGGGTGTGGTGGTGGTACCTGTGGAGTGGGAGCCTGGGGGATGGCGGGTGGAGACTGTCTGGTGGAGCATTGGGGCGGTAGTGGGGTCTTGCTCTTCCGGTTGCGGGGGGACCTGCGGCGTGGGGTCTCAGCCTGCCTGCGCCCGGGGAGGGTGTCTGGGGGCGAGGGACACTCCCTCTGTGTGGCTGGACCTCCTCTTCCCCTTGTGTGCTGGTGTGGATGGATCAGTGGGGAAGAGTCCGAGGTCAACCAGGAAGAGCTTCTTTGCAGCTGTGGATGCAGCTGAGGCAGTGGAAGGGGCTGTGGAAGGGGCTGTGGAGGGAGAGGCATCGGAGGACTGCGGAGTGCCTGTGGATGCGTGTGTGTGTGTGTCTGACCCATCCCCGGTGAGTGTATGTTCAGTCCCCTGAGTATGCGTGCGTGCATGTTTAGACTTTGGCTTGGGTGTGTGTGTACTGCCTGGGTCTGTTGTGTGCAATGACGGTGCAGGTGTGTGTGTGAGTTGGACAGGTAGGGTGCTGGGATCAGGGGATGGGTCAGGGGCAGGAGGGGGGAGGGACTGCTGGAGGAGGCACACTGCTGCCGTCAGTGAGGATGCCATGCCCTGACTGGTCCTCTGTAGGGCAGACATGGCTGATGACATGCCCTCCATGTACGACACCAGCTGGTTCAACAGACCCGTGTGCACATGGAAGACACGCAGCATGGATGTCTGCCCCACATGGATCTGCCACAGCAGGTCGACAGACTCCTCACTCAGGGCAGCAGGGGACACAGGGGTAGGGGGTGCGGTGCCTGACTGGAAGGATACATGCCCATGAACACGGGCGCCTCCACGGACCTTAGATGTGGGAGCCATGGGGAGGGCGGTGATGGTGGGGGCGGGGACAACCTCAACAGGTGTTGGATGGTGGCTGCTGCCACCCGCCTCCACAAGGGAGTCCTCGTCACAGCTGCTGTGGTCCTCAGCTGCGGTGGTGTTTGTAGAGGAGTCCACAGACACACTCCCCTCGCCCTCCGTGCCACTGGGTCCCTCCGACTCCTCAAATTCCGACCCAGTCTGGCTCTCTGGCTCCCCCTGGTCCGTGGAGCGGTCTCCCTCTGTGTCCGTGTCTGTATCTGCACAGGGAAAATAGAATGAAAACACATTAGTCATCTGCACTGACCACACACACCACAGAAAGTACAGCACATCAGTGGCCAAGTGCGGGCATCAATCAGTTGAACTTTGCTAGGAGTGCTCACACAGATTTGCATAGGCCAATGGTTAGTCTGAGAGTCGAGCATGGCATTCACATCCCTCCTGCCCTTGCACCCATCTGTCTTGCGCATGTAGGATCCCTACACCCCACTGCAGACACATGCACCACCTACCCATCACTTGACAAGACCTGAAAATACGTAGTGGTCTGTCAACATGCACACATCACATCTGCTGACAATGGACCTGTACATTTGCCTGGACGTAGGGATGGCCAGTGTTGCATCTGAGAGGCTGGGGCTGAGTTCATGCACCAGACATCCTGAGCCCCGCAAGTCCTGCATTCCTTGGCACAATGGAGTGCATGTTGCACATGACACACTCCTGCAGGATCACCCCTAGGCAGTGTAGTCCCATGGCTCAGCCATGCCTGTGAGATCATACATCACAGCCTCCAGTCACAGGGGGCAGGGCAGCCTGACAACAACTGTCACCACTGTGTCACATTCCCAGGACATGGGGCCTGCAAACTCTGTAGCTGACAACTACACATGACCATCCACAGAAAACAACATCGTCTGGATTCTGATGTGCCCACCCCAGACCCATTGGACGCATGAGAGACATGGGACAGGGCACTCTGAAGCTGAGCAACTCGCACTCTGCTGTGAATGACACCCAGCTGCTGGAACTACCCAGTTGCAGGCACCATTGTGCACAGACAAGTCATCACATCCCTACATGTCACAGAGGTATTGTCTCACATGGGCACATCTCAGATTGCATGCTGACCCCAAACCCATGTACACACCAGTGGGCCTGACAAAGGTGCCACAGCACAATGACACAGGGGCAGACACCTGAGGGAACTGTTCACCTGGCACAAAGTGCCAACCGAGACACGGGAGTGGGAGTACAGACTGTTGCATGCCCTGGACTAGCCATGACTGTCCTGCTCCACGTGGAACAGGTGACAGCCATGGACAGTAGGCAGGTGGCTATGCATGTGTGACACACTTGAGATACATGCTCCAGAGGCCCCAACATTTTCCCCACCAGCAGCATGGGTGTGTGCCAAATGCCCCAGGCACATGTGGTGAGCCCGAGCTGCCAATTGGGCACATGACAGGAGTACATGCAGATAAATACCAGGTCCCTGGCATGTAATGTACAATGGTCCCTCCCTTGAAGCCCAACACTGAGTCCCCTGAAGCAATGCTGGCCCACATCTCATGCACCTTCAAATGTAAGGGCACACTTTCCACGTGACACTATGCCCAGACAGAAAAAGCCACACCTGGCAAACAGATGAGAAGGGGGCAAGTCACCAGAGAGGGACATGGGTCCTGGACTATCTGAACAATGTACTGTTGAACTGTTACCAGGCCAGAGGGGGCACACAGCATGTCAGAAACAGCACACAGTGCAGTCATGTACTTACCCCCTCCTTGCTGCTGTCTGGCCTTCAGCTGCCCATCCAGGTCCGGGAACACCACCGCCAGGATCCGGAGCATGTGGGGGGTCAGGGTCCAGGGTCCAGTGTCCGCCCCTCCTGCGAGGAGGCGACAGCTTCAGCTGGACCCGTGCGATCCTCCGGGTCCAGCCCCGAAGGTCCTGCCACCTCTTCCGGCAGTTGCGGATCCGGCGCTTGTAGACCCCCACAGATCTCACCGCCCGGACGATGCTCCACCAGATCTCATGTTTCTTCTGGGCAACAACCTGTGAGGATGACAAAGTGCAAAGGACATTACTACACTGGCAACATATTAGTGCAACACACAGGCAGTCATACATGTGGGCATCAGCAAGGCTAATGAGGTACACAGGTGGTGCAACTATGGATGAGGGACCGGTGTCCAGCACTCACAACTTTGAGACATAGCCTGGGAAGGGTACCTAGTGACAATCCACCTTGCACTGCACTGTAACTGTGCAGTACATGTGGGTGCCCCATTTGTGTCAAGAGCAGTACTCAGTGGGCAACCAAGCCACTGGTGTACACACTAATGCTGCTGCTGGTCAGACCAGTAGCACAATCAGCAAAGCAGTGGACAGCACACTCACCTGGTCCCCTGGTTTCCCATAGAGCTTGGTGTACTGCGGCAGGAGCCCGTCCAGCAGGGCCTGGTTCTCCTCCTCACTGAAGGCTGGGGCCCTCTCCACAGTACGTGCCAACCTTGAAGCCAGAGGAAGCAGAGACAGCAGCAGTGATGAGAGTGATGTGCTCCAGTAGCATGTGGTGCAGGCAAGTGGGTTCTCTGGGGGCCAGGCAGCCTTATATCTGTGCTGTGGAGGCATGTCTGCCCTGGGGTACAAAGGGATAGGTCCAAAAAGGTAGCATCCTATGAATTTGGCCAATCCATGGGATAGCACGACTCGTACACGCCTTCAGCATCGTTTAAAACATCACCTCCATGACACACTGGCAATTGCAACAATGTAGTACGACTCCAACTGAATTTCCTGCACACGCCTCGTTCAAATTTAAAATCCGCGTCCATCACCATGACAGCTCATAGCCAATGAGGGTGCAGGGCTCGGCAACTGACTGTACTACGCGGATTTTGAATGGCAACACACACCCGTCTCCATCAGATTCAATGGGCAAAACATGCGCGCGGCTCGGTCCATACACGATCGACGCGTCACACGCGTACGTCGCCATTGTAATGTATGGCCCAGACGTGCGCACGGCTCGGTCCATACACGATCGACGCGTCACACGCGTCCGTCGCCATTGTAATGTTTGGCCCAGACGTGCGCGCGGCTCGGTCCATACACGATCGACGCGTCACATGCGTCCGTCGCCATTGTAATGTTTGGCCCAGACGTGCGCGCGGCTCGGTCCAATCCAATTATTTGCGTTTTGGGGACATTGTCGGGGAACGTGTTGGTCAGCCTTGCTGTCAATTCCTGACAGATGCCATCCTCTGTCACTAGCTAGGGACTATGGGGCACACCAATGGCACCACTGCCTATGCCACAGTGTGTCCTTAGTCATGTGTGGCTGCCTCTTATGTGTGTGTCTGGGGCACAAGATGTGTTTCGTCGTGTGCCATTTGTTGACAAGCACTCCCAGGCTGGACACGGATGTGGGTGGACACATACATGTGTGGTGTGCCCATTGCCACAGGGGGGTGCAGCAATGCAGTCCAGGACATTGCCAATGGACACAGTCCCAGCCAGGATGTGCGTGTGTGTCGTGTCACATGTACCATGTCTCATCAGTGTTTGTAGGTTCAACGCAGGGTGAACCAGTGTCAACATTGTGATGTACATACACTATCTGTGTGCATGTGGTGTGATCTGTCAGTGATCCAATGTGAGCTGATCCACACATCCCATTGGTTTGTACATGCACAGTGTTGTTGTGTGGGGGTGGCACAGACACCTACATATGTCCTCCTGTGGCGACAGGGCACATGGGCTGTGGCTAACATGCTTGTTGTGTGTTATGTCAACGATACGTCACATCATGCCTGTGTAACAGTCAGTCAGGGAGCTGTGATGTGGAGAAGATATCTGTCCTCGCTAGTCACTGTGGGCTTTGTGTGGTAGGTGGCAATAGGGCAGATGTACTGTGCTAGGGCCCATTGCTTTGTCATGGCACAACAGGGGACCTGTCATGTACACATCTTGAGCTTCAATGTGCGTTGATGCCAGGTATGGGACATATGTGTCTGTAACCTGTGGCAACCACCTCAGCTCATTGTGTGATGTGTTTGTTCATGATGGGCTGTGTTGCTGTGGCTTTGTGACATGGCTGGAGGGTGTGCCTTCATCCTTTGTTTCTGTCTGTACTGCAGGGCCCCAAATGTACCTAGGCCATTCCCGGACCTGGCAACGATGGTGGAACGTGAGTCCATCAGAAAGTACCGTTTCACCAGGGCAGTGATTGAGGAGTTGGCAGGGCAGTTGGGCCCACACCTGCAACCTGGTCGGCCATACCCGACGGCACTGACCCCCAAGGTGAAGGTGATGGCAGCCCTTCATTTCTTTGCGACGGGTACCTTCCAGTACACTGTGGCTTCTGCTGGAGGGATGTCGCAGACGATGTTCAGTCGGGTGCTTCGGGATGTGTTGGAGGCCATGTTACATTTCCTGGACCTGTACATCTATTTCCCCACACCCCAACGACTTGCAGACATAAAGGGTGACTTCTATGCCCTGGGGAGGATGCCAAATGTCATTGGCTCCATTGACGGGACACATGTGGCTTTGGTACCACCACAGGCACATGAGCTGCCATACAGGAACCGCAAGCATTTCCACTCCATCAATGCTCTAGTGGTTTGTGTGGCGGACATGACCATCTCCCATGTGTGTGCCCGTTTCCCTGGGTCTGCGCATGATGCCTATGTGATGAGGAGTAGTCGCGTCCCTAGACTGATGTCACGGATGCAGAATCAACGTGCCTGGCTTGTTGGTGTGTACTGACTTTTCCTCATTGTGTGTGCCTGCCAGTTTTTGCTACCTGTTTTTCTCCAACTCCTCTAATGTGCATGTGTCTGTATGTAGGTGACTCTGGATATCCCAACATGCCATGGTTGCTCACACCCCTGAGGAACCCTGTGACACAAGCCGAGATGCGCTACAACCAGGCACATGGTCGTACCAGGAGGGTGATAGAGCGGACATTTGGACTCCTGAAGAGCCGCTTCCGGTGTTTAGACAAGACAGGAGGTGCCCTCCCATATGCCCCTGCTAAGGTGTGCCGGATCATCATCGTAGCATGCATGCTGCACAATCTGGCAGTGTGAAGGGAGTTGCCCCTCATCCAGGATGACAATGACCAACACCCGCCACCTGTGGAGGATCCTGGCCTGGGCCAGAATGCCAGTAGCGATGATGAGGCTGCGGAGGATGTCCGCACACAGCTGAATGTGAGTATACAGTGATGTGTTGTCAATGTGTTGTGTGTGCATGTTTTGTGTGTGTGGTGTACCTTGCGTGTGGCTGTGTGCTACTTGTGTGGATGCCTGCAGTGATGTGTCCATCCAGTTTACCTGTACTCCCCACCAGTTGTGTGATGATGAGTATTTTGGGGTGGTGTAGTCTGTGATTTGTGTTTGCCATGTGTGTTGCAGTTGTATGGCGTCATGCAGTGTTAACAATTGTGTTTCTGTCTGTCCTTCACAGGGTACTGTGGCTGTTGTTTGGTGTACTGAGACCCCTGATACCCATACTCCACTGCCAGGATGGAGTCGTTAGTGTCCCGACGAGTGATGTGCCAGGCACCCCAGGACTTCCGTAGTTATCCACTTGGTGACCGTGTGCCCACTGTCAGGTGTTGGTAGCTTGCATGTGTGTAGTAAGGGACATGTTGCAATTGCCTGACAATAAACTGTGCTGCACCTTCTGATGTGTGTTGTTTGTGGCTACACATCAGACTGACATTGACGTACTGCACTTGTGGGCCTGTCACCACTGACTCAGGATGGGTGTGTAGTTTGTGCATACCACAGGCTTGCCTGTCAACATTGATGTTGGCAATGAATTGGTTGGACGTGGTGAGCATGTGTTAAGTAGACCTGGTGGTGTGTCTCCCACATATGTGGCACATTGGCCTGACTGACATGACAGTGTTCTCATCACAGTACAGGTTTGCATGCACAGTGTTCTTCAGCACATCCAGATCTACATGCCACTGACAACCTCTTAATCACCACAGAGTCATGTCTTGTGTTTAGGTGAATTTATTAGCACACAAGTGGGGATGGTGCTCAGGATTGGGAGTGCTGTCCATTGGCTTTAGAATCCAAAGTTCACAGATAACAAGTTAGAAGTGTTGGTAGATGAAATGTCTAGAGTACAGTCCACAGTCGTTAGGCACATAGTTCCAACTCAGACCCTCCATGTCATGTGGGGGAGTACGATGTCGTACGACAAGGTGAACGGTTTGCACACAAAGGACACTGTCCAGAACAGGTGTTGTGTTCCTGGGGGATGTGCATGGCCATCTTTGTCTCACTTGTCCTTCACCGGACGACCCCTCTTCTTCTTCTCAGGGGGAGCCTCACCTGCAGGCTGCTGCCGTGCACGTGGGCCTCTGCCAGACCCCCCCTCACTCCCTGTGGCATTGGCAGATGTTGTTGCCCGAGATGTAGTCGTCGCACAGGGAGGTGGCCTCAAGTTGGTGCTGATCTGGCGGAGGCAGGTCAACATTTCCCGGTACACCACTGCTATATCTTCCATGGTATCCCACTTGGACTCCATGTTTGACAAGTGTGTCTCAACACGGGACATGTGGGAGTCCAAGTGGGCATGGTGGGCAGCCTGCTGTTCTTTGATGTCCGTGAGGATCCCCACTACCTGGCTGAACCCTCCGGTGCTCTCCTGGTACGCAGCCATGATGCGTCCCAGGTGGGTGTTATCCTGCAGCCCAGCACCCTCAGCGGAGCCTCTGCTCGGCCTCCCACCCCTCCCACCACCCCTCGCCACACGGCCAGCACCTGTGGTGTCCCGCACAGGTGTCACAGGGCCACCTTGAATGTTGTTGCTGTTGTCAGGTGCCCTGTGACCCTGTGCCGTCTGATGGTTCGGTAGGTCTGTCCGTGTTGGCAGGGGTGGCTTGCGGTGTATCAGTAGTTGCAGGGGTGGTTGCAAGGGGGCAGGTGAATGTTGCCGAGGGGCTGCATGTGGGCCATGACCGGAGGGGCCAGCTTGGTTGTCGTCCGACGAGGAGTGAGACTGTGCACCACCGGAGCCAGGTGGGTCCACCGGAGCCTGGGACTGGGACTCTTCCTCGTCTGTGGATGAGTCCACATCTGCCCCTGTGTTTGGAAGGATAACACAATGTTAGTGATGTATTCGTGGACATCAATCGTTCGTACACATTACATTGGCCACTGTGGTTGGTGTTGCATGCCTGTCCATTGCATCATCCTACTTTGTCACTGACGGAGATTTCCATTTGTGTGGTGCATTCACCTGACACCCTGAGGCACTTTGGTTGTCAAGTCTAGCTGTCTGCCTGCCTGGCATCTTCATTGCACGCTAGACTGTACTGTGCCATTCCTACTCTGGTGCTGTCACATGCCTGACACAGGTGTTTCATCCCTGTCAACATTTGTGCTTTGACACTGACATCCTTGCACAGGCACCTAGCTTGTGATCTCTGTTTGGGGCATGTGTAATGCCAGTTTGTGTCAGTCAATGTGCGTCACATTAGTGTGTCTGCACAACCTGGTCACAGTCCAGCATGCCCGGGTTGTCCTGATGTTCTCTTCTGTGTTGTCTGTGTCCCCAGTCCACATCCCATTTCACACAGGTGATGGTGTCACTGTTGCTAATGGAGTTGTGTCTGAGTTTTGTGGTTGCTCACATGCTTTGTGATGTCAATGTCCTCCATGGTGGTATGGACTGTTCGCTGCGGCTGTCTTTCTTTACCAGAGTCGTGACCAGAGGTGTGTGTTCGGTTGCTTCAGCTGTGAGTTGCATGCCTGCTCCAGTGCAGCCCATGTTAGTCCTTGTGTCCACAGTGTCCATGTCAGTGAGTGCTGTGTGGTGTGGATGATGCCTACAATACTGGACAATGTCTGCGTGTCATGTGGCTCACAACGGGAGTTTGAGTGTATGTCAGCATGCTACAGTGTGAGGGATGTTGGTAGGTCCATTGTAGTCAGTCAGGTGTCCCCTGTCACTGCTGTGTATGTGAGTTGCTGTGTGTTTAGATCTCTGTGGTATGTCTGCATTTCAGCACTTGTAAACTACAAGCCGCGCCTACCCGTCCAGGCCAGGGGGGTCCCTGGGACACTGCATCCCCGGAAGTTGAGTGCAAAGGTACATTTGCAATAGCTGGCAGTGTGACTGTGATTGGGTTGGTCGATGCGTGGGTGTGACTAGCAGCCTACTCTTACATTGGATACATGTGTCAGCCATCTTGCCCTGCTCTTTGGTTTGGCAGTGAGTGTTCCCAGAAGTGCTGTTAGTTTTGGCTGGGAAGATGTGATTTGCAGCTCCTTCAATGGTTTTCAGTGTCATTGCAGTACCTCCTCCTCCCCCAGGGGCCAGGCAATTCACACAGAGACATGCTTCAATGGCGGTGAGTGTGGGTTGATGTTGAGGTTGTCAGTCAGTGGTGTAGTGGTGGTTGTACACAAGTAGCAACAGTCCCTGTACGTCACACAGCAGTAGCCAGTATGGTGGGTCTTTGGGTGATGTTTGCATGGAGTGTGGGTAAATGCCTTCTCCCAGGTGAGTTGTGTGGAGTTTGTGTTGAGGGGTGTGTGACAGCACATGGTGGTGGGCATGGTCAGGGCTGGCAGTGCTTCTCCCTCCATGGCCAGATGGGCCACTATTGTGTATGCTTCCCTTGCAGGGAGTGGTAGTTGACTTTCAGGATGTCAGGCAGCGGGGTCCTGCATTTTGTTTGTGCACAAACCCCATCAGGGCCTTGTGCTCCCCACAGCAGGAACCAGTGTCAGCCATCTTGAGGGTACATTTCCACTGCCTGTGAGGTGCACATGGTTAAGAGTGGTGTTGATGGTACATTTGTGAGGGGGACTATTGGCTGTGACTACAACTCCCATCATGCTTTTGGCTACACTGACTTCTCCAACATCCCCGAGCTTCCTTCCTGTGGGTCAGGTTCCCTGTGAGGTGGTGTGACAGTGGTGGCAGACTGTGGGGCAGTGTCTGTTGGGGTTTTGTGGCACTGAGTTGCTCTATGTTTTGCTATGTTTGTACATGTGATGACATAGTTCAATGTTGGTATGAGATAGCAGGTGTTGTGTTGCTGTGCAGGGCATTTGCCTGTAGGGATGACTTTGTTTGTGTTACTGTGGCTTTGTTAACGGAAGTTGTTTTGCCTGTCCCCTTGACGGTGATATGTGTACATGGCCCCACAATCTTGAGTATCTTATTTGTGTACTCACCAGGCTCTGGGATGTCAGTCAGACCATGTATGCTCTCCGGTGGTAAGATGGCCTGCACCTTCTCCTCCCAGTACCGGAAGTAAACGGGTTTGGCAGGAGGGCCGCTGCCGGTGTGCTGGCTGAGCTGATGGTCCTTCTCCAGCAGCTTCTTGACCCTCCTGCGCACGTCATACCACCTGTTCTGGCAGTCGTCCTTTGTGCGCAAACAAGGTGCTTGTGCGTTCACCTTGTTGACGATCCTCTCCCACATCTTTGTTTTCTGGGACATGGGGGTCTTTTGTACCAATGTGCCAAACAAATGTGGCTCTACTCTGATGATTTCATCTACCAACACTGTCAACTCACTATCTGTGAACTTTGGATTCTTCTTGGGGGCATGGTGATGGTGGTGGTGGTGGTAGTGGTGAGGGGGGTGGGTTGGTGGTGGTGGTGGTGGTAGTGGTGAGGGGAGGGGAGGTGGATGGGGGGGTTGGGGTGGTGGTGTTGGGGGGGTTGGTGGTGGTGGTGAGGGGAGAGTGGATGGGGGGTTGGGGTAGTGGTGTTGGGGTGGTGGTGGTGGTAGTGGTGAGGGGAGAGTGGAGGGGGGTTGTGGTAGTGGTGTTGGGGGTGGTGGTGGTGGTGGTGGTAGTGGTGAGGGGAGAGTGGATGGGTGGATGGGTGGGGGTTGGGGTCGTGGTGGGGGGGTGGTGGTAGTGGTGGTGGTGGTGGTGATTGGTGTGTGTGTGTGTGTGGGTGCAAGTGAGGTTTGTGGGTGTCTGTGTGTGAATGCTGTTGGTGAGGTGGTAATGGTGTGTGTCAGCAGTTGTATGTGTGGAAGTTCTCAGGAAATAGCAAAGGCTCATGGGAGTGATTAGTGGCCTTTAAATGGGTTGAGTTGTGGGTGTGTCTCTCTTAATTGATATTTTTTTTATATATTGCCTTTGTCAGTGCTTGTTTGGTCCTTTTTTTGTCTTTGGTCAGCTGTTATTTGTGTGTGTGTACGAGATGTTCTTCTGACCGTGCCGGTCGCTGCTGGTGAGTTGTACGGGCTTCTCCGAGCCTTTCACGCTGTTGTTGTGCTGTGTTGTGTATGTCGTGTACGACTCGGTCGCTGGGTGTTCGACTCGGTCGTGGGCGTTCGTTTCGCTTGCGGGAGTTCGAGTCGGTCGCGTGCGGAGTCCGTTGGTTTGAGTGTTTGTGTCGTGTGCGTGTCGGTCGTGCGGCTTGTGCTCCGTGCGAGTCGTTTGTGTTTCCCGCGTATGGCATCGTACTTTGCGACTCGTACGTCGCGGGTACGTGTCGGTCGGCTCCGTTCCGGGTACGTGTCGGTCGGTACTACTCGAAGTCTTTTTCCGGCCGGAACCCAGTTTTCCGTACGGCTTGTTCGTCCGGATCATATTCGGGAGAGTCGGTTGGAAATCACAGGCTTTCCATCGTACTGCGCGGGTCGTACGGCGGCGATACGTGTCGGTCGGAACTTTTTCCCGGGACGTGTCGGTCGGTTCAGTTTACAAACGGAATCGGAATCGACCCCATAGTGTCTGTATTAGTGTGTATGACATGAATTTCTTCCAGTATTTTTGCCATTGTTTCTAAATGCGAATCCACCATTTTAGTTTTTGCAGCCAGTGAAGAGGGCGCTTGTTTGCATTTATTAGGGAGATTCTGAGGAGATGTAACATCCATTCTGAATATTATAGAGAGACTACTCCTGGGTTAAGCACAGTGCAGTTAAATAAGCAAGTGTGAATTAAAACCATATACTCCGAGAAGTGGTGACTGAAAGGAATAAGCAGCTGGTAAATAGTAAATATGAGGTGAATAAGGCTTCTTTTTTTAATTGCCAGATACCAAGATCCACAGACCTCACTGTTAAGAAGGGGAGTAAAATAGTGGAGACAGTACCTTTAAGAGGGAGCAAGGAGTTTGATAGGAACACCTGTCTTTTACCTTCCTCAGGCAGTCTTCAGCTGTGCAGTCTTCTCATAGGATCGACATCAGGAAAAACAGAAGCCTCCGAAGCTGCAGAAATGTTGTGGAAGCTGGAAAGAGCAAGCCAGGGGGTTTATAAATCAAAATATGCACACAAAGCTGAGGAAAAAGCTGCCAGTCGACGTTAAAAGTTGTCGTTAATAGCAGGCTGTGATGGAGCTTAAAGCCCGTCCGCCATCTTGGATCCTAAATTGCATTTCTAGAGGCAGTGCCCCTCAGAGGACTGCAAAAGTTGACAATGTCTACATACTTTGCCGCTTCCACTTTACCATACACACATCAGGCAGTTTATTCATACTTAAACATTGTCAGGTAAAGAAATGAGAGGACGGTGGGAGAGGAGGTCTAGGGACTTGAAGACTATAACAATAAGGGCCCTCATATGAATACCTTCTGTCCTATATGGTTAAATTGTGGGATCCTGGGCTAATTAGTTTTTATCCCTCGTTGGAAATACTTACATATAGATCATTTTGCAATGTGTGCTAGTTAAGAAAATGAGTTAAGATTGAGGTATCTTTTAGGGAAACATCTGGAATTAGACACAAGAGCATGAACAAGAAGGAAGCCTGCAGTACACATAGTTCATTAACATCCAATTGTATACCTGGATTAGCAATTGTTTTTGGCAGGTCAAGTGATGTCTATTACAGTTACATAAGACAGTGAAGGAAGTAAATGTGTTTATTATTTCTCCCCACCTGGATCATAAAATTGGAAGCATCATTTTAATATAGGTGCGCAAGCTGCATAGGTGTATTTTCCAAGAAGAAACTTTGCCAGAAACTATTTCTCGTTCATCATTGCTGGAAATTTGTCTGCCATGAAATGAAAGGGAGAAGTGCAATTTCAAGATTTAAGACTCTTGCGCTGCATTCTTCAGTTTCTCTTTATAGAATCACAATCAGTAGTGTAGAGACATCCCAAATATGGTGCTGACATTCTTACACACTCAAGTGACCTTTGCCACCCGCTAGGTATTTCATTCAATACACTTGTAATGGTCATACATGCCTGAGGTGGTTAAGAGTGAGATGATGACAACTCCCACAGATGGAAACATGAATTCGGAATCAGGGACACAAATCACTCAGGGATAGGGTACTAAATTCCAGTACCAAAAAATCAAGACTGAATGGTAACTTTTTGTCACCCCCTAAGTACCCACTTTGTTTTCTCAAGTTGAATGAGCTACCTCTTCATTCTTCTCTGTAAGGCTTCTAGGGAACGTAACTGAAGTGACTGTAAAATGCTCGCCAGTCCAGGTTCTTTGTCTCTTTTTGACCATTATTTTTTGATGTACCCTCTTCTGATTCTTCCCTCGACAAACCTATTTACTAAAAAAATTGTCCTTTCACTGTCCTTTTTAGGTTGAGCCTCGAGTAGTGCGCAAGCGCTGCTTGGCGAAGACTTTATGTAGAGGGGTTTCAAAAGCTGACCACACGCTCGTGCGTCGTGGCCTTTTTCGGGCGGTTACGCGCGCAGGGCCGACATCTGTTTCCCATTATCGTGCCCAGACGCGTGCGCGATAATTGGAAACATATGCCGCCCGTGCGGGGAAAAGGCCATGACGCACGAGCGTCTGGTCAGCTGAGCAGGCTGCCGCGCTCGCTCGCCCCCGCTCCTCCGTTTCGATTCCGTGCTTGTTCTTGCTTGTGCTGTCACTGGTGGGCGGAGAGGGGTCTCATTGCGACCGCGCGCATGCGCGGTTGCCAAGGCGGCGTGAGGAGTAAAAGTTTAAATTCCCTGCGCGCATGCGCAGTTCCTTCCTCTCCCGGCTCGAGCGATAGGACGCCGCCACATTGGTCCAGCGTTTCAGTTTGAAGGAGCCAGAGAGCGGATCCTTGAGACAGCAACAGCTCGTCCCTAACATCACGTTTATCCATAACGTTCCCTCCCCGCACGCGCCTAGCCCCACTGACAGCCCGGGAATGGCACCCGTGCCTCTGTGAAGCCCCCGCGCGGCCCCTGCATGGATCCCAGAGTAGGCTGGATTCAGCCGGAGCAGAAGGGCCCTGCCAATGCCTTCTGGATGCAAATATGGGAGACCTCCTAGCAAGGCTTGCGTGGCTCCTCCTCCGGGGGCTCCCGTGCCCCAGGTGGTCCAGACTGCTGTTACCCACACTATCTCTGCTTGAATACCCCTGCCGAGAAGAGCCCTCCGCCTTCTCCCGTTTCTTCCCTGGGTCATGACAGCCCCCCTCCCCCCGGCTACATCAACTCTCATCGTGCGCACTGCCCGCAGCAGCAGCTCCCACGGCATCGGCGCTCCGTGCACTGTCCGGGCTGTACCCGGCCAGAACCCGCGCCCACCACTCCCTTACACCACCCAAACTACTATGACCACCTTCACCAGTACCACCCTGGCCGCCGGAAGCGCGAGAACAAGGCAAGCACCTACGGCATGAATTACCTGTTGCCTCACGGGGTCCCGCGGAGCTCCCCCGGGACCCCCTGGAGGAGGAGGAGTGGCAACTACAGTCCAGGCCTGCAGGGGTAAGAGTTTAGCGACTTATGGGGTGGATTTTACTCAAGTCATTGAATTAACGGGGAATTCCAAACATTGAGATCTCTAGGGTTGCCGTCTTTTGGTCATATTGGCACGGCTGACCATGTTCAGGGTCCGGTTAAGTGGTGTCATGTACGTGTGACTCATGCCAGCTGAGAGAGAGCGGACCTGGCCCCTCTGGCAGACGTGGGTGGGTAAAGGTAGCTCTATGGTCTCCGACCGTGGATCTTAGCAGTTGATAACCGCGCCCCCACCGGCGATCACACGTGGGTAGCTGTCAGAGGCGCTAGGTTTCGTTTCTCGAGCTGCCGTTCCTAGCACTGTCAGCCTCCCTCCCCCGGGCTCTTCCCGCTGCTGTCACTGCGGCCTGTTTCCGCTGACACCGCATTTGACCCGGCCTTCCACACTATCATACGGCATTTCTGGAAAGCTTTTTAATTCATGCAGTTTTCTATCGGAGTTTATATGCTAAAAAATGGAGAAGTGGTTTTGGAAGGGCCTCCACGATTTTGACATAAGCCTGTGTAACTTTGTTTTGATTGGACAAATGTTTTGTTGACTATATTAGACACAAGTGTCTATTGTGAATAACTTCCTATATTTTTTGGGTTTTGGGATAATGACTTGTGAAAGTTATTGCCAAAAGCCACTATGGTAGTTTTCACTTTCTCACCAATGTGGATAAGGGTTTTGTTAACGTATGTACTGCCGTAAAGTTACTTGCTCGTGATTTTCTCATGGTGGTTATGGGTGGCATCGCTCCTTTAAAACGAGGCCAGTGCGGATCGCGCTGACCAGGAGGGCTGACCTTTCCCTTCTAAAGTAGGCGCTGCCTTCATGCCCAAAGCATGCAGCAGCTTCGCTTTGATTTGCTATTCGTGCACTCGATCCAGACCTTTTGGCCAGGAGCCTCTCTGGTCTACTAGTATCAGTTTGTTGGCGGTGTTTTAATGTAAATGAGACTCCCCGTAGTGGTATCGTATTTCTCTTGCTGTTTTTATGATGAACCGTATTTTTGCTTCTATATTTAGTTTTTAGAGTAACTGCAATTGCACATGTATTTATTTAGTGCTTACGACCCCTGATATGACATTGACGCACTTCTTCGAGGAGTAAAAGCTGCTCCGGAACCCAAGATTATTAATTAGTATGTTAGCACTTTTTTGTATGTTTTTGTTCATTAGTTATGTTAATTTAAGTTTGTTCCCTTGATTTATTGCATATTTAGTAGAGTTTGTAGTAGGTATAGAATAATGGGAATGGAATTGAAAAGTGGAAGTAAGGTTTTTGTAAGTAGTGGTCGTATGTGCGTGTTGGGTGGCATGGCTAACAAGCATTGGCATAGCCAATAGGTCTCTCTTTTGGGACCTTATAAGTATTTAGATATGCAACACAATATCCTTGGTGCAACAACATCAACTGTTGCATAACTAAACACTTATAAGGTCCCAAAGGCGAGACCTATTGGCTATGCCAATGCTTGTTATTTCTTCTTTGCATTGTTCTATTTCGGGAAACAGTGTTTACAACGCTGCGATTACATGGCGTTCCTTTTACAACGCGGTCGTTACAACGACCGCGTTGTTAGAACGCGATGCCTTTACATCGCAAGTTATTAGATCGACTTGCTGTAGGGGGCGCTCTAACCTAAGGAATAGTATAATTTACTATTCCAACACCTTCCCTACTGGTGCGCACGCTGGAGTTGGAATAGTAAATTATACTATTCCTAAGTCCAGCGCCCTCTACAGCAAGTCGATCTAATGACTTGCGATGTAAAGGTATCGCGTTCTAACAACGCGGTCGTTGTAACGACCGAGTTGTAATAGAACGCGATGTAATAGCATGCGATGTAACATGCTATATTCTTCTATTTCATTCCCTTTCTTCATCATCCATTTATAAATACGTTTGTTTATTTCTTCTTTACATTCTTCTATTTCATTCTCTTTCTTCAACATTCATTTATAAATAAATCTGTCCTTTTTTGTGCATACACCTGAAGTTCAGCTGAGCTTTGGCAAATGATAATACTTTTGTATAGCTGCTTTTACCCATTCTTCCTGCTTGTTCTATGTGTTTTCATTGTATTTTTAGCTAAGGCAGGTTTGCCTCCATTTTTGAACATCTTTGCAGTGCGAAAGGTCCAAGCGAGGTAGACATTTGGTAGCATGCTCTTCAGTTTATCACTTCTGGCTGACCCGGTAAGTTTTCATGTGCAAGAGACCTGTGTTGCAAATCTTCTGACAAGTGTGCCACTCGATTTTGGTGTGATGATTTCAAATATAGTTCTAGACCTTCTTGTGTGATGGGGTACACTCAAATCATTGGATGTATTTTGCATGAGAGGTGAGGAACTCCTGGTTGAGCGCACCTTTTTGTATGTAACCCCTGAGGTTGTAGTGCGCTCCATAAGGCTTAGTCATATATAATAATAACAACTCCTATTTGCAAAGCGTGAACATATCACCATTTAAGGTTTCAAGGTGCTGGGGGCAGTCGGGGAGATTAAGTGAGCTATTGCCCAGAGTCACATGATGCTGAGCTGAGCTGCCGCCGGCGATCGAACCATGATCCTCGCACTCCGGAGTCAGCTTCTCTAGCCGCTGCGCCACACCTCCTAGTACCGCTGCCTCTACTTCTCCCTGTGTGACGGCCGCTGATATACTCTCTTGATTCTGCCCTCACTGTAGAATGCGTTGTAAAGTCATATGCATGGCTGGCTTTAAATTCACATTTTGTTTCATGGAGTAGGGAGAAAAGTTTCTGCTACTGTGCCTAAACCAAGGTATTTCCTGCAGGCTAGCTTGAAAGGTAAATGCATTTTGAATGCCTCCTCCAAACTTATGGGGCCAGCATTGAATCTGAGTGAATTGTTGGTTGCAGGCCGACAGGCAGTATACTGTATATAGCAAACACAACAAGATGATGGATGTAGTGCTGAAACTTTTCAACCACTCACCCCCAGTCACAGATCTGGGTTTAATCCATTGTTCTTTTGCTCACTATGCCACCCCAGTTTGGACCAAGCCATATGCAAATCAGTCTTGACCCTGTTCCTCATGGCAACAGTCCAGTCCGAACTGACAGGCCATGTCCTTCCTGGATCGGAAACGAGCATCCTGGGACCGGTTTCGGGGTTTTACCCCTCATTAGCCAGGCTAGCTTCAATCCAGTGGCACAGCGAGCAAGGGACCCACGTCTGGGTATACCCTTGGCCACTTAGGGCGAACATATCAAACACAACAAGATGATGGATAGAGAGCTAACACTTTTCAACCACTCACCCCCAGTCACAGATCTGAGGCGTACACTTCAGGATAGAAAGAAGAAAGTATGTTGCTGTATGCTGAACCTGAGGAAGGCAAGCAGATGGCCCATTCTGTGAGCGGAGAACTTGCCTTTGCAGCCCAGGCGCCAGGCCAGTGTTATGGAACCCTACTGTACGGAAATTTGAGAGACAGAGCCTTCTTAGACTGGGGAGCCTGCAGCTGCCACCCAGCCCGGACTAGGATCCCAGGCACAATGTGAAACCTCTGTGCTTCACTTTCACTTCCACTGTTGCCTTGTGAAAGCCAACCAACTACAGTCACACCAATGTCCGCGTGAGGCTTGTGTGACTGCTGCTGCATAACTGTGGAGCACCCAACTTTCTGAGATACTTAACTCCAGGTGAGGCTCGGGGCTGGACCTCTGCACTGTCTCTGTGAAACTCAGTGGTGTAGCTAGAGCTTTTGCTGCCCCGGGGCGATCCCTGTGTTTGCTGCCCACTGACGGCAGAAGCATGTAAGAGCAGGTGGAGTACAGGGGGGCTGGCAACAGATGACGAGCGGGGGGTGCTGGCAACAGATGACGACTATTGGAGAAAGGGGACAGACGCCGAGGGATAATTAAAAAAAAGTAAACTTACTTTGCACTTGCCGCCGCCCCCAAAACAGTGCTGCCCGGGACCGCCCTCCCACCCCCACCTAGCTGTGCGACTGGTGATACCTATTGACCAGTCATCAACGTCCAAGGACCAGTGTACCGCCGCCCACCATTGCTCCTATCCAAACTGTGGGGCTTATTTGCAAGGCTGTGTTTGATACAACTAAAGAGAGTTTAATCAGTTAAATTGTGCACATTGACATCTGTGCTTAGCTACTCTCACATGGTAAGGGCTACTGTGTCTCTTATGAATTCCATGCACCTCCCATCGAGAGCACAGAAGAGTCAAAGAGGAACTCGAAATGCATTCAGAAGTGTCGTTAATGCCATATAACGCCTTGCAGGTATTGATCAAATTATCTTCATATGAATAAAGTTGCATGTCTTTTTATTTAAAAAAAATAAGAATAACACTGATTGGATATTCAAATTTTTGCCATTGATAAATGTGTAGACATTGTACCACACATCATCCTCGACGAGTAGTGTTGGCTACTCTCCCTCAATAATTAAAGAAAGTTAACGCCTGAACAGGCGGTACATGGCGATTCACTGAGCTTGTATTAATACCTGGTTCCTGCTTTTCCAAGTACGGCACCAATGCATTTCACAGGGATTGTCTAAATTCCCAGCAGTGACACAGGCCTTGAAGACTGGGCTGACAGAGCTGATTCACAAAGTTTTTTTCAATGATAAACACAATATATATATCTTCGAAAATGTATAACACATATTTGTGCAGTACATTTGACTCACAGAAATAAATAGACTTGTAGCCCCATATTTACTAACACTTTGTGCTGAGTTTGCATCATAAAAATGACACAAACCCAGCACATTTGTTGTGGTAAGATTTACTTTTCAAGACAAATCATGATTTGCGTTGAAAAGTTGCATAAAGTAACGCTAATTACCGCCATGTTATTGGGACAAGGGGGCATACCAGGGAATTCCCATACAGCCACCTATGAGTTTTGAGGCAAATCGCTTTCAACCAACTTTGGTAGACAGGGATTTGTGCTAATAAATTATGCCTCCTCCAAGCAAGTGTAACAGTGGAGCAACTTTTAAAAGACTCCACATTTTTCATCTTTCCTATGTGTGCTGCATGTTACAGCACAGAAACACAAGCATTGGCATAGCCAATAGGTCTCGCCTTTGGGACCTTATAAGTGTTTAGCCATGCAACAGTTGATGTTGTTGCACCAAGGATATTGTGCTGCATAACTAAATACTTATAAGGTCCCAAAAGTGAGACCTATTGGCTATGCCAATGCTTATTGTGTCTAAGGCTGAAAGTGAGCTTTTTGCACAAGGTGCTGAACTTGTGAATACAGTTAGAAGTGTGATGTGAGCATTGTTTCATACTTGTGCCTACACAAGGAGTAAAAGTTACAGGACTGCCCACTTTGTCTCCCGATGACAGCTGCATGTATTATAATGGGGCCTCTTGGAATCACTCCAGACTTTTAGAAAACACGGCCTCCAGCTTGCGGGAGCGAGCAGCGGCGGCGCGCAGGGTGCCATCTGTTTCCAATTAGCGCGGTCGCTTTCACTTTCGCGGCCGCGTGGCCCTTGTTATGATATGCCAAAAACATAGCATCGAACCATCAATGCAAGTGTTTTGCGCTTTCCTCGCATTCACAGCTTCACATTCTGCTACATACACGTACCGCATTAAAATGATTAATACCTAAATGTGTAATATGCATTTTTTCATAAATTGGTCCCTGCTATCACCCACGTAATGCAACGTATCGCAAAACTGACGCGTGCATTTAAAACCCATGTTAGTTGTGGCACCAAGCGGGCGAACATGAGAAGCAACTGCGTGCGGTTTCCAGGAGCAGACGACTGCCAGGGGTCACGCGCTGAAAGCCCCGAGCCAAATGACATGCAGGAACCCACAGCATTTCCGCGGTCGTCGCGCGAGCCAGCATTGTTACAGAGCGTGATGTGTGGGAAGGGAGGAGGGAGTGCTCTCTGTGACATCTACCCCCTCCAGGCTGGAAGAATGCAGCCCGAGCTGTTATGGGAGAACTGAAAGCCCTCCTACATCCACTGCTGGCCTCCCGGAGCCCGGACAGTGGGCACCGCAGGAACAAAACGTCAGCTGCCGCTGTCCTCAGAGAACACAGCACGTGTCACATTCACAGCTTCACATTCTGCTACATACATGTACCGCATTAAAATGCTTAATACCTAAATGTGTAATAAGCATTTTTTCATAAATTGGTCCCTGCTATCACCCACGTAATGCAATGTATCGCAAAACTGTTAGCCGCCTCTCAAATCCCCTGGGGGAATCTTTAAATAACATCAGAGCCGAAATTACGCGTGGAGTTTCCGAACCCACCAATGAGGAAGCCTCCGGGTGGAGCGGGGCCTTCTGTGGTGATTTAATGCCGTCTCCGCGCCCTCTTGAAATACAATTCGGTCTTCTTTTACTGTCATGCGCACTAGCGCGTGCTGCAGCAGGCATACTCGGCACGAGATTAATTGCTGCTGCTGGAGTGTAATGGAAGTGAAGTTATGCTGAACGCTGCAATTTTTATTGTTGTTCTGTGCGGCCCTCGGTAAGATTCTAAACAAGCCCGCGAGTGGTGCACGCGCTGTAAGGAATGCAGCTGCCATCGTGCCCGCCGCTGCACGCGAAAGTGAAAGCTATTTGGAAACCTGATGCAGAACAGATGGCAGCCTGCGCACTCCTGAGACCCCTAGGCCATGGGAGTGAAAGTTTTGAGGAAAGGCGGGACATGCACCCGTCTTTGGCCATTTGCGTGCTTTCAATTATTGAAAGCCACACGCAAAGGCCAATGGGATGTGTGGGAGGAGGCACACCCACACGGAGAAGGCTCTTGGAAGTCTGAAGTGATTCCAAGAGCCCTCTCCTAGAGCAGCGCATGCGCGCTGCGCGAGGCGAGACCTAAAAATGGGAACAGTATTAAAGGATACTATTCGTACTGGAAGGCCTCCCTTTCAGGACAAACCTATGCTTGATAGAATGCCCACAACCTTCTGGTCTAATGCAAGCGTGTGTGCGTTGGTGCATGGCATCTTAAAGTGAGCAAGCGCTGGTGGAGAAAAAAACAGGGCCACATAGTAGAGATGGCTCTGTTTTCTTTGGGTTGCTGCCCTGCGTTTCCCCCAAAACATAGTAAATCAGCCCCGTAGTGAAACCCGATGAACTAAAACTACCACAACCAATACCCATTGATATAAGCAAGCCTTTCCCTACTCCACAACGTGATCCAAGTATCAAGAAATAGTTTGAATTTCAAATGCATGATCCCTTCATAAACTGCCTCTCTATAAACCTCGGTTATTAGTTTTTACGTGTCTACTCCCGACCTATAACAAGCAAATAAAAACCACCTAGCCACAGCCGACTCTTCATATGCGAAATCAAGGTTCCCTTCATTCATTTACGGGGTAACTGCACTGAAACACTCTTCTGGCTGAAATGTCCTCAATCTCTCTGCTGGGAACATTCAGATCTGCTCTTGATGAACACCTCATTAAAACCAATTGCTTCTCCATGCAGCCCTGTCACTGTATCTATGTGACACATATATGTAATACCATGATTAATGAATGTAATTTCAAGTATTGTAGTAATGCTGCAGCCATTAACCCACCCACATTGCTGTGCATCCACCCAACACTGCTAGATGTTGTACGTACTGCTACTATTGCATTTCTATTCGAAATGTGAATTGTGTGAAAAAATAGGTGAAATAAATAAAAGAAAATACATACATAAAATTTTCCTGAAAAAGTTAAAGGGCGTTTTTCCCCTTGTTATGTCTCATCTGTACTATCCACAGGCTTCATCTGGAGGCCCAGCCCATCTATGCTAGCCGCAGGCTTCATCTGGAGGCCCAGCCTATCTATGCTATCCGCAGGCTTTATCTGGAGGCCCAGCCCATCTATGCTATCCGCAGGCTTCATCTGGAGGCCCAGCCCATCTATGCTATCCGCAGGCTTCATCTGGAGGCCCAGCCTATCTATGCTATCCGCAGGCTTCACCTGGGCCCAGCCTATCTATGCTATCCGCAGGCTTCACCTGGAGGCCCAGCCCATCTACGCTATCCGCAGGCTTCACCTGGAGGCCCAGCCTATCTATGCTATCCGCAGGCTTCATCTGGCGGCCCAGCCCATCTATGCTATCCGCAGGCTTCACCTGGAGGCCCAGCCCATCTACGCTATCCGCAGGCTTCACCTGGAGGCCCAGCCTATCTATGCTATCCGCAGGCTTCATCTGGCGGCCCAGCCCATCTATGCTATCCGCAGGCTTCATCTGGAGGCCCAGCCTATCTATGCTATCCGCAGGCTTCTTCTGGAGGCCCAGCCTATCTATGCTATCCGCAGGCTTCATCTGGAGGCCCAGCCCATCTATGCTATCCGCAGGCTTCATCTGGAGGCCCAGCCCATCTATGCTATCCGCAGGCTTCATCTGGAGGCCCAGCCCATCTATGCTATCCGCAGTCTTCACCTGGAGGCCCAGCCCATCTATGCTATCCGCAGGCTTCACCTGGAGGCCCAGCCCATCTATGCTATCCGCAGGCTTCATCTGGAGGCCCAGCCCATCTATGCTATCCGCAGGCTTCTTCTGGAGGCCCACCCTATCTATGCTATCCGCAGGCTTCATCTGGAGGCCCAGCCCATCTATGCTATCCGCAGGCTTCATCTGGAGGCCCAGCCCATCTATGCTATCCGCAGGCTTCACCTAGAGGCCCAGCCCATCTATGCTATCCGCAGGCTTCATCTGGAGGCCCAGTCCATCTATGCTATCCGCAGGCTTCACCTGGAGGCCCAGCCTATCTATGCGATCCGCAGGCTTCACCTGGAGGCCCAGCCCATCTACGCTATCCGCAGGCTTCACCTGGAGGCCCAGCCCATCTATGCTGTCCGCAGGCTTCACCTGGAGGCCCAGCCCATCTATGCTATCCGCAGGCTTCATCTGGAGGCCCCGCCCATCTATGCTATCCGCAGGCTTCACCTGGAGGCCCAGCCCATCTATGCTATCCACAGGCTTCATCTGGAGGCCCAGCCCATCTATGCTATCCGTAGGCTTCATCTGGAGGCCCAGCCTATCTATTCTATCCGCAGGCTTCATCTGGAGGCCCAGCCCATCTATGCTATCCGCAGGCTTCATCTGGAGGCCCAGCCCATCTATGCTATCCGAAAGGCTTCATCTGGAGGCCCAGTCTAGCTATGCTATCCGCAGGCTTCATCTGGAGGCCCAGCCTATCTGTACTATCCACAGGCTTCATCTGGAGGCCCAGCCCATCTATGCTATCCGCAGGCTTCATCTGGAGGCCCAGCCTATCTATGCTATCCGCAGGCTTCATCTGGAGGCCCAGCCCATCTATGCTATCCGCAGGCTTCATCTGGAGGCCCAGCCCATCTATGCTATCCGCAGGCTTCATCTGGAGGCCCAGCCTATCTATGCTATCCGCAGGCTTCACCTGGGCCCAGCCTATCTATGCTATCCGCAGGCTTCACCCGGAGGCCCAGCCCATCTACGCTATCCGCAGGCTTCACCTGGAGGCCCAGCCTATCTATGCTATCCGCAGGCTTCATCTGGAGGCCCAGCCCATCTATGCTATCCGCAGGCTTCATCTGGAGGCCCAGCCTATCTATGCTATCCGCAGGCTTCTTCTGGAGGCCCACCCTATCTAAGCTATCCGCAGGCTTCACCTGGAGGCCCAGCCCATCTATGCTATCCGCAGGCTTCATCTGGAGGCCCAGCCTATCTATGCTATCCGCAGGCTTCACCTGGGCCCAGCCTATCTATGCTATCCGCAGGCTTCACCCGGAGGCCCAGCCCATCTATGCTATCCGCAGGCTTCACCTGGAGGCCCAGCCTATCTATGCTATCCGCAGGCTTCATCTGGAGGCCCAGCCCATCTATGCTATCCGCAGGCTTCATCTGGAGGCCCAGCCTATCTATGCTATCCGCAGGCTTCTTCTGGAGGCCCACCCTATCTATGCTATCCGCAGTCTTCACCTGGAGGCCCAGCCCATCTATGCTATCCACAGGCTTCACCTAGAGGCCCAGCCCATCTATGCTATCCGCAGGCTTCATCTGGAGGCCCAGTCCATCTATGCTATCCGCAGGCTTCACCTGGAGGCCCAGCCTATCTATGCGGTCCGCAGGCTTCACCTGGAGGCCCAGCCCATCTACGCTATCCGCAGGCTTCACCTGGAGGCCCAGCCCATCTATGCTGTCCGCAGGCTTCACCTGGAGGCCCAGCCCATCTACGCTGTCCGCAGGCTTCACCTAGAGGCCCAGCCCATCTATGCTGTCCGCAGGCTTCACCTGGAGGCCCAGCCCATCTACGCTATCCGCAGGCTTCACCTGGAGGCCCAGCCTATCTATGCTATCCGCAGGCTTCACTTGGAGGCCCAGCCCATCTATGCTATCCGCAGGCTTCATCTGGAGGCCCAGCCCATCTATGCTATCCGCAGGCTTCATCTGGAGGCCCAGCCTATCTATGCTATCCGCAGGCTTCATCTGGAGGCCCAGCCTATCTATGCTATCCGCAGGCTTCATCTGGAGGCCCAGCCTATCTATGCTATCCGCAGGCTTCATCTGGAGGCCCAGCCCATCTATGCTATCCGCAGGCTTCATCTGGAGGCCCCTCCCATCTATGCTATCCGCAGGCTTCATCTGGAGACCCAGCCCATCTATGCTATCCGCGGGCTTCACCTGGAGGCCCAGCCCATCTATGCTATCCGCAGGCTTCATCTGGAGGCCCAGCCCATCTATGCTATCCGCAGGCTTCACCTGGAGGCCCAGCCTATCTATGCTATCCGCAGGCTTCACCTGGAGGCCCAGCCCATCTATGCTATCCGCAGGCTTCATCTGGATGCCCAGTCTATCTATGCTATCCGCAGGCTTGTCCTGGAGGCCCAGCCCATCTATGCTATCCGCAGGCTTCACCTGGGCCCAGCCTATCTATGCTTTCCGCAAGCTTCACCTGGAGGCCCATCCTATCTATGCTATTGGCAGGCTTCACCTGGAAGCCCAGCCCATCTATGCTATCGGCAGGCTTCACCTGGAGGCCCAGCCCATCTATGCTATCCGCAGGCTTAACCTGGAGGCCCAGCCCATCTATGCTATCGGCAGGCTTCACCTGGAGGCCCAGCCCATCTATGCTATCCGCAGGCTTCATCTGGAGGCCCAGCCTCTCTATGCTATTCGCAGGCTTCATCTGGAGGCCCAGTCTATCTATGCTATCCGCAGGCTTCACCTGGCGGCCCAGCCCATCTATGCTATCCGCAGGCTTCATCTGGAGGCCCAGCCTATCTATGCTATCCGCAGGCTTCACCTGGAGGCCCAGCAGGGTCTATGCTATCCGCAGGCTTCACCTGGAGGCCCAGCCCATCTATGCTATCCGCAGGCTTCACCTGGAGGCCCAGCCCATCTATGCTATACACAGGCTTCATCTGGAGGCCCAGCCTATCTATGCTATCCGCAAGCTTCACCTGGAGGCCCAGCCTATCTACGCTGTCCGCAGGCTTCACCTAGAGGCCCAGCCCATCTATGCTGTCCGCAGTCTTCACCTGGTGGCCCAGCCCATCTATGCTATCCGCAGGCTTCACCTGGAGGCCCAGCCTATCTATGCTATCCGCAGGCTTCACCTTGAGGCCCAGCCCATCTATGCTATCCGCAGGCTTCATCTGGAGGCCCAGCCTATCTATGCTATCCGCAGGCTTCATCTGGAGTCCCAGGCTATCTATGCTATCCGCAGGCTTCATCTGGAGGCCCAGCCTATCTATGCTATCCGCAGGCTTGATCTGGAGGCCCAGCCCATCTATGCTATCCGCAGGCTTGATCTGGAGGCCCCGCCCATCTATGCTATCCGCAGGCTTCATCTGGAGGCCCAGCCCATCTATGCTATCCGCAGGCTTCACCTGGAGGCCCAGCCCATCTATGCTATCCGCAGGCTTCATCTGGAGGCCCAGCCCATCTATGCTATCCGCAGGCTTCACCTGGGGGCCCAGCCTATCTATGCCATCCGCAGACTTCACCTGGAGGCCCAGCCCATCTATGCTATCCGCAGGCTTCATCTGCATGCCCAGCCTATCTATGCTATCCGCAGGCTTGTCCTGGAGGCCCAGCCCATCTATGCTATCCGCAGGCTTCACCTGGGCCCAGCCTATCTATGCTTTCCGCAGGCTTCACCTGGAGGCCCAGCCTATCTATGCTATCGGCAGGCTTCACCTGGAGGCCCAGCCCATCTATGCTATCGGCAGGCTTCACCTGGAGGCCCAGCCCGTCTATGCTATCCGCAGGCTTCACCTGGAGGCCCAGCCCATCTATGCTATCAGCAGGCTTCACGTGGAGGCCCAGCCCATCTATGCTATCCGCAGGCTTCACCTGGAGGCCCAGCCCATCTATGCTATTCGCAGGCTTCATCTGGAGGCCCAGTCTATCTATGCTATCCGCAGGCTTCATCTGGAGGCCCAGCCTATCTATGCTATGTGCAGGCTTCATCTGGAGGCCCAGCCTATCTATGCTATCCGCAGGCTTCACCTAGAGGCCCAGCCTATCTATGCTATCCGCAGGCTTCACCTGGAGGCCCAGCCCATCTATGCTATACACAGGCTTCATCTGGAGGCCCAGCCTATCTATGCTATCCGCAGGCTTCATCTGGAGGTCCAGCCTATCTATGCTATCCGCAGGCTTCATCTGGAGGCCCAGCCCATCTATGCTATCCGCAGGCTTCATCTGGAGGCCCAGCCCATCTATGCTATCCGCAGGCTTCATCTGGAGGTCCAGCCTATATATGCTGTCCGCAGGCTTCATCCGGAGGGCCAGCCTATCTATGCTATCCGTAGGCTTCATCTGGAGGCCCAGCCCATCTATGCTATCCCCAGGCTTCATCTTGAAGCCCAGCCTATCTATGCTATCCCCAGGCTTCATCTGGAGGCCCAGCCTATCTATGCTATCCGCAGGCTTCATCTGGAGGTCCAGCCCATCTATGCTATCCGCAGGCGTCGTCTGTAGGTCCAGCCTTCATACTCCAAAGGATAAAAATTATCCAGAACTCAACAGCAAGACCCTCTTGTACCTTCGCCCCTGGGAGCAGATCACAGCAGCGCTCCAAGACTGGCAGCCTGTGCTCAGGGGCCCCACCTTCAGTTGCCAACAGGGCCTTAATGCCAAGGGCCCATCCTTCACCCATGTAAAGCTCCAAACACATGCACAGCACAAAATCATCCAGTTTTGGCTGGCGCATTGGCTGATCACTGCCTCGTACATGAAGAAAAGCGTTTTAAGAACCCCTTTCTATGATAAAAAAAAAATGTTTGATGGAGATTCCCGCGTCTCCGTAGCACAGGTGATCAGTGCCCCTCCCACCATAGCGAAGACCGCAGTGAACGCAGTGAATGCTGAACGCCGTAATGGTGGTTTGAAACGCGGAGTTTAAGGAGCCGTAGAGAGCCGCTGATAGCTGCCGAGAGTTATCGAGAGCCGCCGCTGTGACTCGCTGACTCGCTGAGGGGAAAAATCAAGGATAAACGGAGTGCTTTAGCAGAGGATTAAATGGAGTGCTTTATGTTGCAGAGGACTTTGCCGTGAGCCCCCCAGAGAGACCGAATTGAAGGTCTGAGCACAGACTGCTGCTCCCCAAACACTGCTGAACATCGAGGAAGGATTAAAGGAGGCAGAGGGTGAAAAGCAGCAGCAGCAGCCTTATGGGGGAATAACGTTTCAAATGTTATTGGCGGTAAGAGCGTAGTAATTGCTGCTTGGCGCTGGAATACACTGGTTAAAGGCTCAACGCTGAAGTTTAAGGCAAAATAGCAAGGCTGCTCATACTGCAAAAAAAAACAGCAAAATAGCAGGCGCAGAAGGCTCATATGCTCCTTTGAGAAGCTGATAGGTGCTGCAATTGAGAGCAGTAAGAGGAGATTTTCAAGGCTATAAATACCGAGACAGGGGAAGTATCGATGAATACGGAGAGTGCTGAGCGGCCTTTTCCCTGAATACCTTGATTGGTAAGAGCCTCTGATTGAGGTAGCAAATACTCATCTGTAACCCTGCTGTGTAAAGACTTTACTAAATTAAGGCACAATTTAAGCAGCTAGGACTTGAAGCCGAACCACAGTGGCTGAAGCATCAGGAGATTAGGAGAAGGCTGCATTCATTTGGAATGGACTGTGACTGTGACTGAGGGAGCGGAGTCGAAAGGCCTCGAACAGGACAAGGAGTGTTGGTATCGCATTGAGGAAGTTGGTAGAGGGGGTGAGTGGTGCTTGGTGAATTTGCTGGCGTGCCGCAAGTTTTCTACAGCAATAAGGGTGAAGAAATCTATAATTTGGTACCAATGGGGAGACATCAAAGGCAGGTTAATGCGGTAGCCAGGGTTGAGGTGGCGACCGGAATGAAAGCCAAAAAGCGCCTAATACAAGCGAAGGGGGCTTCTTCTTCTGTAATAAAAACCCCTGTCTCCACGAACCAATCTGAAGGAAGTTCCAGTTCAGAGAGCTCCACAGAAGAACATGTGGGGCCGCAATCAGCGATATATCCCCTGCAAGAGCTACCGCCACCACAAGAGGTGATTCCCACCCCCGTATCTAAAACTCTCGTGGAGGGCTCTAAGGGACTGACCACGGGAGCAACTGGGAGTGCAACGTTCCCCCTGTTTACAAAAAAGAATATCCAGCCCTCTGCGACTCAGGGTCCATCGCTAATTAGTTCAGCCTCTCTGGTAGCCCCCAAGGACGATATAACCATCAATCTTTTTGAAGGGCTGCATATTACTCCACCTCATGAGGTTATACATCTAGCTATGAAACCCCCTGTGATATCCTCAGTGACTGTTTCAGCAATTTCCCCAGTTTTAGTAGACCTAATGGAAGGGATCCTGTACTTTGCCCCTTAAGTCAAGACGCCATACTCACTATACCCGCTCAGCAGCCTTTTTCTGAACCAGTCCTAAGTTTGGAAAATACTATAATACAGCTGTCGCAAGAGAATGAACAGATTTCCAAAGATATGTTCGGTGCTGTAGTAGAGAAGGGAGGGGAACCAACAAGACCGAGAAATGAGAATCATCCCGAAAAGTCTGAGGTCCCTCCCTCCGATGTCAGCCCACAACAGATGGAAGTGAAAGACCTCCTGAATTTAATATTGGAGGAAATTAGGAGAGATGAAAAAATCCCAAGCACAAGAGACTGCTACAATACATATAAGGCTGGAAAAAATTGAGGCATCTATTGCTGGATTCCCAGTAAGGATTGGCGAGGCAGAATCAAGGATTGCTTACTTGGAGGAGCAGATGAGTGCCACTATGCGGAAGGTTAATGAGGTGACAGCAGATAAGATTACTCTCGAGTCAAAATTAGAAGACTTGGAGAACTTCTCACGACGGTCAAATCTACGAATAGTAGGAGTCCCAGAGGGGAGTGAAGGGACCAATACCCTCCGCTGGGTGGAAACTTTTATTAGACAAAAAGTGCTCCCTGATCATGCGGGGGATCTCACGTTAACTAGGGCCCATCGGGTTCCAGCACACCCCTTTCCAAATTCTAAGTATCCGCGTACAATTTTAGTTAACTTTTCTGATTACAGGATCAAAGAAAATGTCTTAACAAAAGCTATTCAGATGAGACAATTTGTTATTGACGAGAATATAAAATGTCGAATTTTTTCAGATATGTCAGTAGGGGCGGCGCGAAGACGCAAAGAATTTGTGAAATTGCTATTGTTATTTAAAGCGCAGGGGGCTCAGGCATCCATTGCACAGCAGTCCAAGCTAAGGGTGCTGGTGAAAGGGAAGTTCCACTTATTTACGCGGGTAGAAGAAGCCCAGGAATTCCTTAAAGAGATTACTGTTATAAGATGAATCTGCTTTTCAATTTTTGTTCACTGTAGAAAATTGTTTTGTCATCTGGGTGGGGCTGGTCACTGAGGGTGCAAAGTCAGGGCATCCCATCAAGAGAAAGGGGGAAATGTGGTCAGTGGGACTAGAGAAGACCACATTTTGGGGGAGGGAGGGTTGGTGAGGGGTAAAAGCAGTAGTAAAATGAGCAGTTGCAGGGATATGATTGGAAAAATGGTCAGGATTCTGAGAAGTATTGATGTAGGTGGTAGGGTTACAGCTACATGGTTTAAAAATGACAAGTAAGTGTTGTATTCTTTCACTTAACGTAAATGGGATATTAAATAAACAGAAATATGGGGCGTTAATTAGATGGTTAGCTTCTTTTTCACCACAGGTTTTATTTTTACAGGAGACACACCTAAAAACTAATTTCCCAGGATTATTCCTTCCCAGGTGGTATTCGCATGCCTTTTTTGCTTCGGCAGGACTGGCTAAAAGAGGAGTAGCTTTATATTTTTGCAGGGGTCTTCCCTGGGAATTTGGCCAGATTCTGAGAGATCCCAAGGGGAGATGGATATGGGTTGAGGCCAAACTAAATGATACAAGATTGTATTTTATTAATTACTACGGTCCCATTGTAGACGACATCACAGCCCTGTTAAAGATTAGTGATATACTTAGGGGGTACCTGGGAAGGTAATTTTGGGTGGCGATTTTAATTTTATTCAGGACTTAAAGAAAGATACTTCGAATAAAAATAAAAAAGAGCTTAAACCCAAAACCAAAAAGGTGATAGAAATATTAAGACAGGAGCATATTTTGATAGATCCTCGGTGTGATGCTAATCCATCTAAATTGGAATTTACTTGTTATTCAAATCAATTTCATACGGCATCTCGAATTGATTTTTTTAATATCGCAATCCCTAGGCTATATGACCTCCGATATAGATATTAATCCATTCTCTGATCATTCTCTTATTAAACTCGAAGTGGAAATTGGGATGTGCAGGAGGCCAAGATCCAGGTGGCAGATGGATCGTCTCCTCCTGCAGGATCCCCAATGGGTGGCTGACATAAAGGAGTGGATTGTTGAATTTTTTAAGATAAATGAGAACACGGCAGAAATGTTTTCAGTCTGGGGGGGGTTTAAGGCAGCTCTTCGCGGGCAAATGATTGCTCTTTCCGCCTTCCAAATTAAATATAGGAAAGAGAACATTTTCAAACTTCAGCAGGCAGTAGTAGAAACCTCAAAATTAAGATTTACACAACCTATTGGGGGGGACGCCAAAGCCCAGATAGATAGGGCCAAATACGAGCTGAAGGAGTTTTTTATGTTAGAAGAGATTGCTAGCTCCAGAACATATCTACAGCGAGTGTACGAGGAGAGTCAAATGGTCGGCAAGATGCTGGCCGGAACTACAAAAACGAAACAAGAAGCAGCTATGATTACTGAAATTATTGACCCTAAGACTAGAACCTCGTTAACGGATAAAGAAGAAATAGCTCAAGTTTTTTTAGAACATTACTCACAATTATATACGACCAGATATGAAGCTGTAGCTAATCAAATTATCAATTATTTTGAGGAGGTTAATCTCCCTATTTTATCAGGGCTAATGGTGAATCAGCTCCAGCTAGATATTTCCGAAGAAGAAATCATAAATGTGATAAAATCCATTGCAGGGGCTAAAGCCTGTGGAGTCGATGGACTCCCAATTGAATTTTATAAAACCTTTTTAAAGAGTTGACCCCTTTTTTGTAAAACTTTTTAATAATATCAAACAGGGAGGTTCCGTTCCCCCAAGTTTTAAGGAGTCTATATTGGTTAGCTTTGTTAAAAAGGGGAAAAATGGTAAGGATGTAAATTCATACAGGCCAATTAGCCTTCTCAATACAGATTTTAAAATATTAATGAAAATCTGGGCACAACGCTTTACCCCCATTGCTCAAGGATTGATTCATCATGATCAAACTGGGTTTGTGGCAGGAAGGTCCATGTCTACTAATACTGGGTTTTTAATTCAGGCTCTTGATTATGCGACTAACAATAAAATACCGATTCTTATTACTTCGGTCGACGCTGAAAAAGCTTTCGACTTGGTCAATTGGGATGCACTTTTTTTTGGTTTAGGGAAATTTGGTTTCCCGGTTCAAGTATTAAATATGTTGAAAAACATTTATCAAGGTGCCCATGCCCGGGTTATAGTTAATGGAGATTCAATAGGGCTTGTGGAAATAAATCGTGGAACCAGACAAGGGTCCATTGTCACCCTTGCTTTTTACTTTTTTCATTGAACCCCTAGCAATAAGAATTCGTGGAAATCCTTTGATCAAAGCCCCAATCGAAGGGATGGCCAAGTTGAAACTTTTTGCCGATGACATAATAATGTATTTATGCCCGGAAAAGCAGACTGTGGAAGAAGCTCTTTTAGAATTTAGTACATTTTAACAAATAGGAGGTTATAAAATTAATCAAGGGAAGACGGGGTTTTAATGTTAAATAGGGATTGTAACTTTTTACCTACCAATCTAAGAATTCAGGCACTGAAAGAAGAGCCGATTAGATATTTGGGTGTTTTTGTGTCTAATCATATAGAACAATTATTTAGTTTGAATTATGTTGCTATGCGAAATAAAATTAAAATTCTACTGGATAAATGGACTCTGTTACCATTGACTTTGATTGGTCGTGTAGCACTTTTAAAAATGTCAATTCTTCCCCTATTAATATTTTTGTTTATTAATGTACCATTAAAAATATATTCTACATTTTTTAAGGACATTGATTCAATGTTTAGGGAATTTATTTGGAATAAAAAGGCCTCAAGAGTTAAATTGCCCATATTACAACTGGAGATAAATCAAGGGGGTTTAGCTTTACCAAATATCCAAACCTATTATGAGGCAGCTATATTAGACCTTACAGCACGTCTATTGGAACCTAATGATCGGATAGATACATATTTTTTGAAAAAATGATTTGTGAGTCTGGCATACAAATTCCAACTTTTAAAAAACATCTAAACTGCCTAAAAAGTCCCGTTACAAGACTATTCGTGATTATTCTGATCGACTCCAGTCCTTTTTAAGCAGGCGAATTCTTCTGGGTTTGTTTTTTGAAGTTAGAGGAATGTAGGGTTTTTGGTCTGCAGATTAATTCTAGTCACCTTAAGAGATGGAAGGATAGTGGCTTTGAGGATCTGGGCCATTTCTTAATTGCTAATGCAGTAATATCGTGGGATGAGGTTCTATTTAGAATCGGTAATCGAATTAAGCCAGGGTTTCTGGAATATTTGCAGATCGTAAACTTTATTAAAAAATACAATATCCTAACAAGTGGTGTTCCAATCGACCAGGTCAATGCCCTATATAAAGCAAAATTAAAGGGGGTAGGAAACTGGTATTCTATGTTGATAAAACGTAGGGCATTTCCCTGGTCGATGAATTTTTGGGGAAAATAACTCGGGAGACTAATTGCTCCCTTTCTCACCAAGAATGGCAGGCTATAGCCCAGGTAGGAAGTAAGGCCTTGAGAGCAGCCAATTTTAAAAGGATGGCCTTTTTGTCACAGTGGCTGGCTTATTATACTCCGAAAAAGTTAAACAAGCGTCATGTGGAAGTGGATAATAAATGCTTTAGATGCCAGTCCCAGGGTGAGGGGGACTGGCTTCATATATTTTTTACATGTCCGAAGCTTGAAGTTTTTTGGAGTAATATTTTTTTAGCAATAAGCCAGGCTATTAAAAAAAAGATCGATCCCGAGACAGAAGTGGCCCTCTTTGGGTTTTCTAAAGCAAGGTCAGATTTGACCAAAGCCGAAGAGGCGTGCATTACAATCTGCTCGATAGTAGCACGTTCACTAATTCTCCAAAATTGGAGATCGGAGGAGATTCCATCTTATTCTAAATGGATAAATAAAATGTTACGGATAAGGAAATTCGAAGAAGCATATGCTAAACGAGCTGGGGCAATAAAAAAGTTTACAGCAGTTTGGAAGTTTTTTGATAATAGGGATGTATTAATGGAAGTTTAGCACTTTAGCACATTGCACTTTAGGCCTTTACAATTGAAAGGTTCTGATTGTTTTTGTTATTGGGATATGTTGATAAAAATTTAGCACTTTAGCACATTGCACTTTAAGCCTCTATATATTAGGGGGAATTTGATTGTACTGTAATAGAGTTATTTTTTATATTTATGAATATATGGCTTGTCAGACTTTTTTTTAATTGATATTGATCAATTAGGATATGTTTATCCCTGTTTTGAGGGTTTCATTTGATAAATGTATAGAATCTGTATTGGTGTAAAATGTGATCTGATGATCAATTTTATTATAATACTGTTATGTCCTTTGCTCTGCTCTGCAAAAAAAAAAAAATTTTGGGAATTGACTCCTGGCAAATACGAGAGAAATTCAAAGATCACTTAGAATTCTGGGGGAATGAGGTAGTGGTCTAGCTCTTCCCAAGATGATGATGCAGGATGGAACTATCCAATCAACAGAAGTCATAGCCCAAACAAGCAGGGTTTGGCCGCCAGATACTCAGAAACAGGCCTGCCCATGAACCGGAGCCCATCTGCCCAGAAGAATGGTGGAGATGTTCATATGCACATCCCATGACTTAACAAGTAAGAGAGGCAGGGTATAGAAGGGAATACTCCCGGTCCCCTATATCTTATATGTAACAAACAATAGAAGGAGTACCCCCTGAGGACAGAAAATGTCCACGTGGTGTAAGGGAAGATACACAAAAAGAGAAAAAAATTCTCTTTTAAGAAGACCCTCACTCACCAACCTAGTTGGTGACATGCTTCATCATTAGGGTCCCACCCGAATAGCCGAATGCTATCCGGGTGTGCTTCAACACCTGATTACAGTGGAGCAGGTTTTGATCGCAACAGTGGTGCAGGTGAGTGAAAACAAGTGAATTAAAAATTGTCCTAATTTAACTCCCTAGAATACTTTAATATGGAGCAACAGAACAATATTTACGGTTTATTGGGCACATCAGCAGCTCGTCAGGGTAATGAAGTACCCATCAACGCAAACACAGCACAGTACCACGCACGTTATGTGCTGATTGGATCGATGGAAAAAACTAGAGATGAAAAAACAAAACAAAAGAAAAGAAAAGATGAATTCGGAGGAAGTCAGTTTAATCGTTTGTCACTAGAGGACGCTCACAGCATGGAAACACGGTGTGCAATAAAGGCAGGCGTCATTGCGGGATTTGTCCATTATGTTAGAAGAATGCAGGTACTCGAGGGGCTACAAACAGTTCGGATCTTTTCTCCCAGTGAAAGCCAAGCTTTGCGTTAAAGCAGATAGGGATACGTGTGCAGCTTAAAGATAAGTAAACAGAAGACTGCATATGCAATTGGGAAAGCAGACAATATGAAAGAGAGTTTCACAGTTTGTCCATCATGACATAGGGGAATAAATGTTTTTCGTGTCACGAAAACAAGCTCCTTTGTTTCTTTTGTTTTTTTTAAATTAATTAATTTTGAAATCCAAGTGACAGCGGTGCAATTTATTCAGAGGATGAGATACCCAACATCTTTGTCTTAAAGGATCGGTATAAAGTCTTGTTGCGTTGCAGTCATATGTATATTTGTGCATAGAAGGGCGATCAGCATTTTCAACAGCACTAGTTTCACTGTAAAGGGGTTTTTAAATAAAGATCATGATTTGTGACAGGCGACATCATTTTGCCCATAACTTCTTCTAAAGTGTATTCCACCGAGTCCATTCATCATGCAATCGAATTGAAAAGTAGAAATAGACATTTTTGGTTTTGACAAGGACAGTCACTGAATGACGAACAGTGAAATATCTTCCTGTGACGGATCCTATGTTGGGATACATACATCATGTTTCTTTCTTAAAGCAGGTGCCTTCTGCCCACCGGACCTGCTTGGGATCGAACGTGTAGGGGGCTTAGGTAACATGAGCCCCCATCATTTGGAGTGAAATTAAACTGTGCCTCCAGGACAGACCCTCCAGCCTGAAACTGGATAATAATGATAGCTATCTGTGCTCTGCCACCCTAAAAATCACTCCTGGGCTTGATGGTACAGGAGATTCGAAGATGGAAGGGGGGGTGGAGAGGGTACACCTTTGGGGAATAAACTGTCACTCCTATCACAACAGCCTCAGCGCACGTAAGGGGCCATGAACTAAGATTCAGCGTGGATGCTCATGTGGTATGAAGTGCATTGCGTCATTTCACACACCATTGTAAATGCCTGTCGTGGCTTAGCGACCATCGGTGCAGCAGGTGCTGTGCACAGGGGGCTCAGAGCCCTGATAATTGCTTTACTTTACTACCACAACAGCAAGGGAGCCATTTTCCTTGCATGCACCAGGACCCATTGCATCCTTGCTATGCTCCTGCTGTGGATGCAGCACAAAATTGTGCAACGCCACGTTATCACCTGTGCTACCCCTAGTAAATCTAGGCCCGAGTGATTTGCAACACACCTAGCAGAACAGGCTGACCGGTCCTTCTATAAAACAATTTTCACTGTGGGAGTGCAATTCATGTTATATAACTGAAGTCATAGGGATTGTGAAAAATCCAAGGCTCGCACAAAAACCAAGTTTAACAAATGTGCCACACGTGTTCAGGCGGAGAGTGGCATGGGTGTGGTATGCAGGCTGAGGTGTGTGTTGAAGCACTGGAGCGGTAGCAGACCGCAATTTACAGATTGCACATTTGCTGTTGAAATGCCACTAAATTTACATAACAAATCCACACAGGAACCCATTTCAATTCCACCAGGCTGCACAGCCTCAACATAGTTTGAATCCAATGAATCAATTTCGTATGCTTTTCTCTCATATTTTCTTTATTATTTCACCATTAATTTTTATCCATTTCTATTCACTTGTGTTCAAATCATTATATTCAATCATAGCTTGACGTTGATGTTCATAAAAACACAGGAGTGTAAAATGGGTTTCACATGCCATGACTTTATTCCAACAACCCAATGCATTTCGGGAAATACATTCCCTTCATCAGGGGCATCTACAAATACAAATATACATTTTATATTATTGCCAACTTCATTAACTTGATAAAACACTTCACTAAATTTAAAAAGACGAAATTCATCAGTTGAGGACAATAATCATATTTTCCAAGCGTTTATAAAATCATTCACCGCATACCCAAAGTCATCGACATATTGCATCCAATCCATTACCTCCCCTACTTAATCTCACAACTTAAACCCAGCGCGTTATTTCCCAACAATCCTATCCCCTAGGTGTGCTGAGAACGGTATAACTTTCACCATGAACATGAATGCTAATGAATGCTCATATACGCTTACCATGGCTTGCTGATCACCCCGTTCTCTTAAAATAAATCATTCCATCCTTTCATTTCCTGGCGTGCAAGCACGCTTTGAACACGTTTGTGTGCAAGCTAAGTCTGTCGGTACTAAAACCTTTTGTATATTCCCACCCGTATTCAACATCACCTAGTGATTAACTACACATGTGTGCATCAAAACTCTGAACCGACATTAAAAACGGACTAACTAAACTGCGCTACTGCGGTTATTTGAAAAAGATGTCACTCCATCTCCCAGAATGCCGTATGTTCCAACCCTCTCCATATGCTGTTTCACATAATACCCCCATTATTACGCTTGTTATCCCATTGTGTTGAATAAATCCATTCACAACCTTTTCATAAAATCATTCGTCCTTGTCAAAATCTTCATTTTTATTTGGCTTCCCTCTTCCTGATGATTCAACATGGACGGAAACCCTGCTCCTGTGCATTTTCACCAGCTGTAACGTACATTAATCATAGTTTTACTCTATGCTCCTTTTAACTTCCTGTATGCTCCTTATGAACTTGAGTGCAATCTCAGTTGAGACGAAACAGTTCATACAAATGAGATACAAGAGATGTGATTACGAGGAGTGCATCTCATCTCTTGTATCTCACTAAATTTACATAGACATGCAGTCTTACTGGTAAGACTACATAGCGACCATGCGATAATATATGGAAATAAGATTTCAGCGAATATTTATCATTTGCCCATCACCAAGCAAAGTGTCTTGATTTGTTTTGATCCTATTAAAGAAAAACACTTTTCATCACACTTCAGAATTACAAAACAATGTGCTTCATTTGTGCTTTCCTAATTGCTGATAATAGTGTATAAATCGTTTCTAGGTATTTAAAAGTTATTGTCTATTAGAATTTTTTTACAACCTTTCCTTTCACTTTCTGTACCCCAGCACTCTCACTCTCCAGTCAGGGAAAGAAAAGTAAACACCAGTCTCCAAATAAGCAACAATTTGTTAGAAGACATACTGACATTTGACTTTTGTCTTTGAACGCACAGCAAATGTGCCAAAATAAAGCCAACATTTAAAGCTTTCTTTACTGCTCATTCACCTTCTGAATTTCAGCATGGTTATTTTGGGCTGCTGCAACCCCCACCCTCCATCCACTCCCCACGCCCCCCCCCGCATCCCTACTTCCAGTGCCTATATGCTTACAACATAACCAGCGAGTTAGCTCACTTGAGCCATTGTTTTCTTTTCGCTGTGAGTGATGGGATTCTACCTAAAAATCTCATCACGATTACAGAAAGTGGTCCCTTTCACTGAAAGAGTCTTGTGTGCCAGTGTGGGCATTTCTGTAAAAAAAAAAAAATAATGCAGATTCAAATAGCCAGACACCGACACCTCAGCTCCAGTCTTCTTAATCAGGTTGTCTTTATTTTACGTGCTATAATGCGTTTCGGCAGGGTCCCCTGCCTTGTTCACACACACACATATATATATATATATATATATATATATATATATATATATATATATATATATATATATATATATATATATATATATATATATATATATATATATATATTCTTATTTTAAAGTTGCTGAGAGACTGGCAGCTCCCAGGTACTGTTATCTGGCCTTCACAGCCGCTTGCAGCGCAGTGCATTACATGTGCACTGCTTGCCGTGGCCTTGTTTTAAAATGGGCTGTGTGATGAAAAAACGGATGCCTCAACAACGCATGCCTTAACCACGTGGTCTGTCGTGGTAAAGACATGTTTGGGAAATGGGCATGTGTGGTAAAGATCACACTCCTGCCCCTCTGCCCTAAACCCTAAAAACACCCTAAACCTAAAATCCCTACCCCAGCCCAACTGCCCCCTCGACCTGAAAACCGCCCCTATCCTGTCCCCTACCCTGAGTCCTACAACTCAGCCCCCTTAAAACTACTCCAACCCCAGCCCCCTCCATGAGCCCTAAAACAAGCCCCCACCCCCTAATACCTAACCCCACCTACTCCCGCCCCAGCCCAACTGCCCCCTCAGCCTTAAAACTGCTCCTTTCCTGTCCCCTGCCCTGAGCCCTAAAACTCTGACCCCCAGCTCTGAAAACTACCCTAACCCCGACCCCCCACCCCCAGAACTACCCCAACCCAAATAATCTACCCCCACCTCCATTCCCTGCCCTCAGCCCTAAAACTCCCAACTGCCCCTCCACCTGAAAACTGCCCCTACCCTGTCCCCTGCCCTGAGCCCTACAACTCAGCCCCCTAAAAACTACTCCGACCCCAGCCCCCTCCTTGAATTCTAAAACAAGCTCCCACCCCCAAAACCTAACCCCACCTACCTCTGCCCCAGCCCAACTGTCCCCTCAGCCTTAAAACTGCCCTTTCTCGTCCCCTACCCTGAGCCCTAAAACTCCTGACCCCCCCAGCCCTGAAAACTACCCCGACACCCCACCCCCAAAACTACCCCCAACCCAAATAATCTACCCCACCTCTGTCCCCTGCCCTGAGCCCTAAAAATCCTGACCCCGTCGTCCCTGTAAACTACCCTGACCACCTCCCAGCCCTGAAAACTACCCCACAACCCCTACAAACTACCCCCACCCCTTCAAAACCCGACTTACCTCTCCGCCTCATCTGGCCCTTCCTCTTCCTGCTCTTCTGCCCAGCAGCAGCAGCAACTAGCCTGCGCATTATCCTTAACCACGTATATGCGTGGTTAAGGCATAATCGTGGTTTAGACATGCGTGGTACCACCTGCGTGGTTCAGCCCCACGTAGTTCACGCTGCGTGGTTAAGGCTGTTTCCCTTTAAAGTGAGCTTTTGCTCCATTCCAAAATGGCGACATTTTAATGTCCTTGATTGGGCATGGGTGCAAATGTGCACCTACAGACAGCCATTTTTCTTAAACTTTATTTACAGAAACATTCAATGGCCACACACACACGCACACATGCACGTACTCTCTCTCTCTTTCTCGCTCGATTTTTAATATTCATGTAAAAAAGTTTTACAAAACCATAAAAAAGAAGATCTTCACCACTGGCAAAGCCAATCGGCTAGCAGCCAACATCAACCCTTTTGGCTGTGCATTCTTAATTGAGCAACACACAGGAATGAGCGTTTTAGATCTAGTCATGGCCTATGCCCTGGAAATTCAATACAGGAGTGGCATGGAGCAACCCATAGCATCTGTTCTCTAGGGTATTCCAGGAGCTGCAGAGGGGCAACCTCTTGAAATTGGTGCTGGTGGAAACATCTAGTTTGATTAAAAATACGAAAGGGAAAAACATGTAAGGAAGTCTGTCTCAAGGTCCTCTCCTGAGAAGTCCAGGAAAAATGTCACAAGAAGATGCCCTTAACCTTTTTCTCCAGACCAGCCCTCCTGGGATGGAAATGTGGCGACTTTGGGCTTAGCAAACCAAGTTCGAGTCCTGGCGTAGGTTCCACATCCTGTGATTCTGAGCAAGTTACTTACGGCCTGATTAACAAAGGTAAACTTACACTTTGGTGTAAGTTTACACTTGCTGTAGTAACTCTACTACTGCTTTGATATTCACAAACTAAGAGTGTAATTTTACAACTAGTCATTTTACAAATGTAATTTTACTGCTAGTGAAATTACTATTAGTAAAGTTACGCCTGCAGTTTATGAATACCAAAACAGTAGTAAAGTTACTACAGCAAGTGTAAACTTACAAAAAGTGTAGGTTTACCTAACTTACTACTGTTTTGGTATTCATAAACTACGAGTGCGATTTTACTGTTAGTAACATTACTAGTAGTAAAATTACACTCATTGTTTGTGAATACCGAAAAGTAGTAAAGTTATTACAAGTATTAAATTAAACAAACATGTAAATGTGCCTTTGTAAATCAGGCCCTTAATCTCTCTGTGCCTAAAAACATGAAACTGACCTTGTGTAATGTGAACTGGTGCACCTGTAACCCGTTCTGATGCCCTTGGGAGAAGTTTTCACTTCATAAAACTAAGAAATAACAGTAGGAAGGTTCTTCAGGAAGATTATATTAACCTTCCCCCTAAGGTCCAAACACATAATACGCAGAAGGAAAACTCCTTTATTGTCATACCTTTCAGCTGAACATAGGTAAGTAGGTGTAGGAAAGTAAGGGTAAACGAGGGAAAAGGGAGATTCAGAAAAGGAGAGGTGAAGATGTGAAATTGCGGGAAAAAAGGAGAAAAGATACAAAAGAAAAGGAAACAAAAGGGAGAACAAACATTGACAAAGCCATTAGGTCTCACCTATGCAGTAGCTATTGGCTTTGCCAATGTGCTTTAGCCATGTTGTACACCAACGTGGCTGCTGTTCAGCTTGGCTAAAAGTTAGTGTTGGATAGGAGAGTGGTGTGGAGAGTCGTAGAGTGGACTGGCGAAGAGTGGAGTAGACTTTCATGTAATGGAGTGGCATTGAGTGGGGTAGAGTTCAATGGCATAGAGTGCTGTGTTGCAGAGTAGAGTGTCGTAGAGTGCAGTGGTGTAGAGTGGCACACAGTGCTCTGGCATAGTGTGCAGTGGTGTAGAGTTGAGTAGAGGAGAGTGATGTTAAGAGTCATAGAATGGACTGGTGAAGAGTGGAGTAGAGTGTCGTATAATGGAGTGGCACAGAGTGTCGTGTATTGGAGTGGCAAAGAGTGGAGTCGTGTAGAGTTGTGTAAAGTGGAGTGGCATAGAGTAGAGTGCACTGGTGCAGAGTGCATTGGTGTGTGTTGCAGAGTATAGTGGCATAGAGTCCAGTGGCGTAGAGTGCAGTGCCATAGAATTCAGCAGCATACAATACAGCATCATAGAATGCAGTGACGTAGATTGGAGTGTTGCATAGTAGAGTGTACTGGCATACAATAGCGGCTCCTGGAGGGAGTGCTTCGGGCGGTGGGGTGGGGCGGGGGAGGGGCAGGGTGGGGGTAGTAATCTCCGGCTTACGGCCGAACTGAGTTAAGTACATGAATAAATAAATAAAACGAATTACATTGCGCGTGCTGCATCGCAACCGCCCCACCGCCCCGCAGCACTCCCTCCAGGAGCCGCTACTGCTGGCATATAGTGCAGTGGTGCAGAGTGGAGTGGTGGAGAGTAGTGTTACGTAAAGTACAGTGGCTTAGAGTGCAGTGATACAGAATAGAGTGGATACAGAGCAGTGGCGTATTGTCAAGATGGCCACCGGACGAGAGCTCCTCCACTGAGCTCCTGGGTTAGGGATCACGATATCGGTCAAATATCCCTGTACAACCCGGCCATCCATCGCCCTGCTACATCAGCACACAGCAACACAGCGCAAGCTTGGCCCAGCGGCACCGCACAGACCATCGTTTTGGACCCCCCTCACCTCAATTAGGACCGTCGGCCATCGATCTGAAGAGCTGGCCGCTCGATGAGTCCGTCGGATGCCTCACTGCTACTGACTGACGGAGCCCCAGCCGAGCGCTGCTCCGCGAATCCAGCCGACATCAACAGAGGGCTGGGTATCCATCTTCCAACGTGGGCTGCTGGGGGACTGACCGAGGATGATCGCCCAGACTCTGAGGCATCGGTGAGTCCCCCCCCCCCGCTGCAGACCATTCAACAACCTGGGGGCCCGCCGGGAACTAGCAGATTAGCGCAGAGCACAAAGGCGAGCTTCCAGCTGGCAACGGGAACACCCAGCTCGAGCCAAATCCCTGGGGAGCTGTTGCCGCCTCGCCCCTGATGCAGGTTCCTCCATACCGGGAACGATCGCGCTCAACACTGCAGGGGGTTCCTCGGAGCTGTGAAACGGCTGGGACCACCAAGGGTGAGCCTGTCCCGAAGTCACAACGCTGCAGATGAGAAGCCCCCCACCATCAGGATCATAACCAGGGAAACCCCTCGATGTCCAGGCTGCAGGAGTGGGTCTACTACCAGATTTGTAGCTGTACAGTACAGCTGTTGGTCTGTGGCACAGCAGTTTTATTGCCCCAGCCATTTTGAGCACAGAACTGCTCCTCCATTCCCCACGAAAATGGCAGCAACTGGCAATGGCAATAGAAAGAGGACTACGCCATAAAAACAAATAAGGGTCTACAGCTACACCTTGAGCCAGGCTCGATAAGGTGGCGGCCATCTTGGAATGGCTCTGACTTGCTATAGTAGTCAATGAAAGACTTGTTGGAACTGGAAAGTTCAGGGATCTACTTCTTACCTACGACCCAGCCACTTTTATTTGTTTATTTATTTTTAAATTCCTATGAAGATACTATCCAAATGATCACGGACATAAGGAATCCAATGACAATAAAGACACCGACAGGGACTACAGCAAAAAGCGTAGATGTTTTGGGAAAGACAGCGGATTGCAGTATACATCAAAGAGGATGTCACTACTACGCAAGTACGTTTGAGCCTCTGCCCCAACGCTTAGACAGCCCGCTCCCTCAAGACAGTCCACCAGGGGACACATGCTGCTGTGATGTGGTTCCCTGCCTCTAAGAGACCAAGTCAGTCACTATAGCTTCCCTCGCTTGGTATGTGGAGACCCATCCCCATTGCTGCTTACTGACCCATTTCGTTCCTATAGTGCCCAACCTAGCAAGCATGGCAGGTCCCGGCCTGACCGCTACTGGAGAAAACTCATTTACCCTGGTTTACCCCCCAACCTCTCCAAAGCCGCTGCAAAAACTTTCAAGCACTCCACCCTGAAAAATCACCCTGAGACATTGATCTCTGACCTGCGTTACAGCGCGGACAACGGCATAATCATTAATGACCTCATATTCTACTCCAGAAGAACCCCCTCTTGGCGCAATACCTTTGCGCACCTCCTTAATGTACGCGCAACCAGGAACATTCCACACGGCACTAAGCTCACAATAGCGCCCTCCTCAACCCTGCGAGCCGACCTCACCATCACCCTCTACAAAAGCGGCATCGTTTTGATCCAAGCCTCAACCAAAAACCTCAATAATTTTGCTGACCTTTTTACCCTCCTCAGAAACCATGTGCACGACCCTGGCAGGGCAACCAACACCGGCCTCGACGACCCTCCGACCAGCCTGCCTAGCGTGACTAGCCTCCCACAAACCACCTCCCTAAGGGTTTCCAACACAGTTCATCCTAACCCCTCTAGCTCGTCTCCCGGCCTTGCCAACACAATCGTCCCGAGACCTTTGGTCTCCTCCCCACTAACTCCCCACTCCGACTCTGAGACTGGTACGCTTCAAAAGACCTACGATACAGGTCGAGCTAGCCCTGCTAGCCCACAGACCACCCCTCCAAGTGTTCCTAACACGGTTCATTCTAACCCCTCTAGCACGTCTCCCGGCCTGGCCAACAGAATCGGCCCTAGACCTCTGGTCCCCTCCCCACTAGCTCCCCACTCCGACCGTGAGACTGAGACGCCCCCAAAGACCTACGACACAGGTCGAGCTAGCCCTGCTATCCTATCCCGTATGCATGACGATAGAACTGCCTCTGAACCACTACCCCCTGTCCTTTAGCGCCTCCCTCTTACATGGATACCGAAACGCTGCACCACAGAGCTGCCAAAATAATTCAGAGCATCCACTCTTCCATTCTGGATCTAACGAACCTCCTTCACCGCGCCGAACTCTCCTTCGCTAACCTAAAGCCCCTGCTGAACCCCACCCCCCCTCTTATCACAGAGCTCCCCAAACACCCACTACCTCTATCCCTGAGACACCTTCGCCCTCACAAGCATCCCTGCCACCTCTCGGAGGAGGAAACCCTAGCTCTCGTCCTCTCCTACAACCCTACCCTCGCCACACCAAGTCCGCTAGACCTCACTGAAAAGGAAATCCTTGCCATCCTCCGGGACTACAACGCAGCCCCAGTTACCCCATGCCTATTACACGTGAGGGCCGAACATCCCATCTGCACGGTCACTATCAACCCCTGCAGATCAGCTACCCTCCGTAACAGAAGTGTGATTAAAAGCAATCTAGCGCCTGTACCCCTGTCCGCCCCGACTCCCGACACTCCCTCCGACCCTTCTCTGACTGGTCTCTTAATTAACTGCCGATCGGCAGTTAAGCACGCCGCCGATATTGCTGCCCTCATCCTGAACAAAAATTTCGACTTAGCAATTCTAACAGAATCTTGGCTCAACGAATCCTCATCCCCATGCCTGGACCTCTTAGTCCCTCCCAACTATAACATTGCAAGGCTGGACAGGCAACCTAGCAAGAAAGGAGGAGGCATCGCCTGCATCTATCGCTCTAACCTTCTTGTCACTGAACTTCTGGCGGATACCACCGACTCCTGCGAATACCTCGCCCTCTCCATTTGCAGCAACTCCGCCCTACTGTGCAACCTGCACATCTTTTACCACCCCCCAGGCAGGAATGACTCCTTCACTGACCACCTCATGGAAATTTTCACAGCTAAGAGTTCCTCCAACGCTAAAGACATTTTCCTTGGCGATTTCAACCTGCACTGGAATGATCCCAAGGATCCTCATGTCAACGCCATCAAAGACCTCCTGGCCGATCAAGCCCTGACCCAATCTTGCTCACTCCCAACTCACTCGAAAGGGGCCATTCTTGACTGGATCATCTCTAAGGAATCAACAGTCAAGCTTATCTCTATAGACCCATGTGACTGGTCTGACCACCACGCCATCGCCTTCCTACTACCTGGCACCCACAAGACTAGGGCACCGCAGCCGGTGATTCCTAAACGCTGGGTCAGAGACACCAAGAACCTGGACCACAGAGAACTGGAGGCTCGGTGCAAATCTGACCTCCCCCCTCGCATATCACTACGGTCAATGACCTCAACGATCACTACTCTGCGACCATATCGAACATTCTGGATGACCTAGCCCCACTAAAACTAAAAAGAACCCAAATCAAAGATAGAAACCCCTGGTTCACTGGATCCCTCAACAATGAGAGGAGATCCCTCCGGCAAGCCGAAAGAATCTGGAGACAGCACCCCTCTGCCGCACATCTAAAACTTCTCCGCCAGGCCAGAAATACCTACAACAGGAACATCCTCAACTCAAAAAAGAATTCTTCAGATCGGAACTGGGGAACACCAAGAACAGACCCCGCAAACTCTTTGAACTGGTCAAACATCAATCCAACAAACTGGCCAAAACATCGAAAGAAAATCCCAAGTCTCTAATATCATCCGAGGAATTCGCCTCTTTTTTGCGGACAAAATCAAAGCCTTAGGTAACGAACTTAGCTCCGCCTCATACTCGCTACCCACTACTAACCTGACTCCTCCTTCCACGCCGCCCCGACAGGCTTCACCTAAGAATCAAGCACACTGGACCGACTTCACACTCTACGACGAAGACTCCGTCTCTAAAATCCTATCTACCTTAAACCCGAATAACCATTTTAACGACCCGCTCCCCTCCAACTGCCTAGCTGCCGCCGCCCAATCCATTATTCCTAGCTGGACTGCAATAATTAACGCCTCTCTCCGGCAGGGATCGATTCCTGACTCTCTGAAAGCCGGCCAAGTCCTCCCCATTTTGAAAAAGCCGTCGCTGGACCCAGCCTCCGCTGACAACTTCAGACCTATTTCCAACATCCCTCTCTTAGCTAAAGTGTTGGAGAAGTGTGTGCAACTGCAGCTAAGTCAACACATCAACAACTTCCACCTACTCGATGATTTCCAATCCGGATTTAGACCTGGACACAGCACTGAAACCACCATGCTCCACATCGTTGATGATGCCCTCCAAGCCCTTGACCAAGGCAAAACATGTCTCTTAATCCTCCTAGATCTATCCTCTGCCTTCGACACGGTCAACCATGGAAAGCTACTCGAACGCCTCAAACTCAGGATGGGATTGGATGGCTCTGTCCTAGAATGGTTTAGATCCTTCCTCCAAAACCGATCACAGAGATTCCTAATCAACGGCAACCTGTCTGCTCCCTCTCCGGTCACGATTGGAGTCCCTCAAGGATCAACGCTGTCCCCCACCCTCTTCAACCTTTACCTAGAACCGCTTGCCAAAGTCCTACGCACTGCAAATATCTCCTACCATATGTACGCTGACGACACTCAGATCTACATCAAAATCTCATCCCTCGAGGAGATTCTCTCCCTGAATGAGGCCCTGAAGCTGACCGTCCAATGGCTCGCCTCCAATCAACTCAAACTCAATGCAAAGAAAACAGAATTTCTCCTAATTTCCCCTCCTAAAACCAACACTGAGATTCAGATATGGATTAAGGCCATCACAGCCTTAAATTACCCACCGACCATTGTGGACTCAGCCAAATCACTGGGAATAACCCTCGACTGCAACTTGAACATGCGGGACCACATCAACTCGATGGCCAAATCAGCCAGATTCCACCTGAGCTACCTTTGGAAACTGAAACCCTTCCTTGACGCTCCCGACCTAAAAATGGCAGTCCAAGCACTAGTCATCTCCAGACTGGAATATGGCTGTTCTACCCTCTCGGGTCTACCCAAGATCTCCCTGGCACCTTTAAAAGCCTGCCTCAACGCGGCCGCCAGACTACTTACCGGCACAAGGAAATTCGATCACATTTCTCCACACCTGAAAGCGCTGAACTGGCTTCCTCTCGAGGCCAGGATACAGCTTAAGCTGGCATGCATCACACACAAGGCTTTATACTCAAACTCCCCTGCATACCTTGCACAGAAACTTGTGGTATCCGGAGGAATCAGAAACTCCCGGTCCGCCAAAGACCTCTTGCTCCAGCCTGCACGTTTTAGGAAAAAAAAAACTTACAATCGGGCTTTCGCTGGGGCCACGCCAAGAATATGGAACTCTCTCCCACCCGTCATAAGAAGAATCCCCTCTCTGGCACGCTTCAAAAAGGAGGCCAAAACCTTCCTTATGGGTAAATTCCTCGGTTAAACTTTTTACCTTCAACCACCACAGAGACCCTGATCAACTGCCGACTATTGCCTCCCTCGGATGACCTAGTCACCCCTCCAAGAAACCTGGGGCCTTGTCTTGAGTAACTGCAATGTAAACTGTACCTATGTATCCTTCTATCCCTTATGTATCCAGCACCCCGCCCCCTCCCAATCGATTGTTTACTCTTGTTATTCCATGCCTTTTGTACAACCCTAGGATTCTGTAAAGCGCTCTGATACCCTAACGGGTCAAGTTCGCGCTCTATAAAACATAAAAATAAAAAATAAATAAATAAAAAAATGGTGCAAAGTAGAGTACAGTCCCGTAGAATGCAGTGGTATAGAGTGGAGTGCTGCAGAGTGCAGTTGCTCAGAGTGGAGTGATGCAGAGTAGAGTGGCGTAGAGTGCATTGGTATAGAATGCAGTAGTGCAGAATAGAGTGGGGTAGGGTTTGTTGGCATAGAATGCAGTGTTGCAGAGTAGAGTGTCATAGAGTGCAGTGGTGTAGAGAGGCACAAAGTGCACTGGCAAAGTGTGCAGTGGTGTAGACTTGAGTAGAGTGGCATAGAATGCAGTGGCTTTGGGTAGAGTGTTGCAGAGCAGAGTGCAGTGGCATAGAGTAGAGTGGTGTAGAGTGCAGTGACGTAGAGCAGAGTGATGCTGAGTATAGTGCAGAGGCATACAGCAGAGTGGACTGGTGTAGAGTGCATTGGCGTACAGTGGTGTAGAGTGCTGTGATGTAGAGTACAGCGGCATATAATTCAGCAGCATACAATGCAGCATCATAGAATACAGTGGCGTAGATTAGAATTGTGCATAGCAGAGTGCAGTAGCGTATAGTGCAGTGGTGCAGAGTATAGTAGCATAGAGTGCAGTGGCATCGACTAATGTAGCATAGAGTGCAGTTGTGTAGGGTAGAGTTGTGTAGAGTAGAATGGCATAGAGTGCAGTGTGTAGAGTGGTGCAGAGTAAAGTGGCATAGAGTGCAGTGGTGTAGAGTAGATTATAGTGGCATATAGTTCAGTAGCGGACAGTGCAGTGTTGCAGAGTAAAGTAGCATAGAATACAGAGGGATAGAATAAAGTAGCATAAAGTGCAGTTGTGTAGAGTAGAGTTGTGTAGAGTAGAGCGGTATAGAGTACAGTGCGTAGAGTGGTGCAGAGTAGAGTGGCATAGAGTGGAATGAAGTGGCGTAGAGTGGAGTTGAGTGCATTGGTGCAAAGTGCAGCTGCGTAGTGTAAAGTGGAGTGGTGCAAAGTAGAGTTCAGTGGCGTAGAGTGGGGTATGCATGGTGTGGTAGCACACTGCCATTACAGACAACAGATTTACACTTGCACAGACATACAGTTTTACTAATAAAACTATACAGCGCACAAATGATAATGTGTGGAATTGGTATAACCTAGTGAATTGATTGTTTTGATCATATTAAAGAATTTGTTTCCAACACATTCCAGATGTAACAAATTATGTGCTTCATTTGTGCTTTGCTAACTCTGATATACTCTGAAATACTTACACAGTTCATTTAAATGTTGTTGTGTGCTAGAAACAAACCCTTTCCTCTCCCCCCAGTATCCGGCAAGATTGTAACATAAATCCTCTCACTTTAAAGTCAGAGAAAGAAAAGTAAACACCAAGCTCCCTCAGAAGACAGATTCTGACATTTGACTTCTGCATTTGAATGAACAGCAAATGAGACAAAATAAGAACAAGATTTACAGGCCTGTTTACAGAAAGGAGCATTCGTGGAAGAATACAAGGAGAGGTAGTGTGAAAAGGCTTTGCTCATTGGGACGGATGAATTGAACCTGGACAGCCTAAAAGAAATAAAGCCAGCAAATAGAAAGCCAGAAAATGTGAGTTACAAACCACAGAGCCAATGGGTGGAATACATTCCCAGGGAAGGTTTCTGAATGTCCCTAAGATATCTTTAGCAACACAGACAGCTGTGCTGTCTGGTAGGCTTTGACCTAAAATCACTGACAGGCATAGGTTTCCAGTCACACACGATTTTTTTTTAGATTTCCTCATGATAAAGCAAATCAACACAAATCTTAGGAACATGTCTATGTCAGCAAGCATTCACTATTCTTTGCTGAATTTGCCCTGTGATGGCTAACACAGTGGTTAATTTGTAAAGTACAAAAACGGAACTGTTTCTAACACTTGGATAGGTATTAAAATAACCCAGATCTGCCTCTGAAGTATTAAAAGCTGAGTTGTCCACATTGGGATTTAAATCTGTGACCTGCAAGCCTCTCAGCAGGCACTTAGTCAGACTGTTAAAATATTGTGGTGAACAACCCATTGATTTACATTACTAGCTCTTTTACTTTGATATTATCTGGTTGTGTGGATAGGCAGCGAGGGGCATGTTTGAGGCACTTGTAAGAGATAGCGAGACTACTTCTGACAACAACTCTTCTAAATAAGACCAAATCTGTGGTGCTTCTTCATGTAAGTGACAACCATATAGACTGATTCCAAGATGAGGGATATAGTCAGCGGTCGCTGGAACCCTAAATGAATGCTGTAATTACTACTCTTTGCAAAGTATTGCTGACATTTGGAAAGTGGACACGCACAGCAGAGTGATTACAAAGTAGGGCAATGAATGCGAACAGCAAGCAAGTACATAAAATGCTGTTTGAAGGATGAGGCTGGTGCAGCTCCTAGACTGGCAAAGCACTCAAGGAAAATAACTGCTCAAACATAACTTTTGAAAATACCAATGTGCTGTGCCTTGAACATAGCGACGCAGGATTTGTGGAAATAACCTACAGCTGGGAAAGATGTTTCAGCAGGCATGCGTCCTGAGCAAAAGAGAGAAAGACCAATATGCAGCCTTTATTTCAAGCATCATCCATCTGGTTTATAAAGGGCGGAGTTACCGAGATGACGACACTAGTGTGAAAAGACCCCGGCTGAAGCTCGGGAAAGAGACCACCATTGGTTTGACTACAAAATATATTGGCGTCAAAAGCATCTGATATTTTTCTGACAAACCTGACATTTCTAATACAAACTATTTGCAGTTCGCAAACATAAAAAGAGATAAGAGTAATTGTATGCAGCTTGCACATTAGACTGATTAATTCGTTAAGTAACATAATTAAAAAATGTCCCATCTCCGGGGACTGTCTGTTCGACCGTGAAACACGCCGGTTTCTTAGATCATCGTGTGCAGCGCCCTTATTTTAAATGTCCTTCGTGTTTATAATAGAATGTTAATGGCATTGCTGCATTCTGTTCTTACTTGATGTATTTGATGTTCATTGTATGAAGGATATGCGAGCAACTTCCAATTTGAGTTTTACTGCGCTTACTTTGGGATTAATGCATTATGCGTGATGGCTGTTTTAATATAAACTGGTTTATTGTAGCACTTAAAATAATCGCCATAAATTGATTTTACATTTGGAAAGCCCTCGCCGTAACTAGTACTGCTCTTGTTCAAAAGGGGCAAGAGGTTAGTGGCGCTGCGAGACGGTTAGCAGCCAGCTGCTCTGACTGAGTTAGGATTTCATCTAGTTCATCCTTAACTGTTTGTATCTAGATGCATGATGGACCTCGTGCCAAAAATGCGAGGCTTGAAACAACTTTTTTAGAAGAAGCTTAGAGAACATTCTAGACACATGGACAAGCTGTATGGAGGGAGCAGCAGGCAGTGGCGGGGGAAGAAATAGTACCTCAATCAGGTGGGAGCAGCAGACAGGCGCTGATTAACTTGAATCAATCTGTGCTTGGTCCCCGCTCCACAGAAATGTCCGGAATTGACGTTTCACCAGTAATGTCCAATTAAGGAGCCTGCAAAGAAGAGTGACGCTGAAGTGCACAAATGACAAGCATGGGCGGGCGCCAAGCCCTTTACTGTATTCAACAGTGTGTCGCAAGCAAGAGGCACACGATAGCACATGCCCTCACAGGCTTGACCCTAAATAGGAGGCTTGAAGCAAATGAAAATCAAATCACACAGCATAGCAAAGTGGCTAATTCCTGCCTGGTGGTAGTGGAGAAGAAAACATGACAAACAAACAAGCGCAAAAATTGCAAATCAGCATACATACATGGCAGGCAGCACAGTGTGCAATGTCGTAGTAGCATAAGGGAGCCTTTACCAAAACTTCATTGGAGGCACATGTATGTAAAAACTGTTTTTGTGGGAACTCGGATTGACTTACCCAAGGGAGAAGAGGAGAAATACATAATTACAGGACACCAAATCAGGCAAGAAAAGCTGGTCGCTGGCTACATATAATCCAGTGAATGGGAGGAGAACAAGGGCCGGGAAGTGTTGGGAGCGTAGACCTAGACTAGACTGGAGGTACGGCTCTGCGTAATTCAGGCATTGGACAGTGGAAGAGAATGTGAAAACGAGGGAAGACAAGCAGGGAGAGCTAGAGCACTAGAGGGAAAGAGAAATTCAGAGAAATTCAGAGAAAAGGAAGACTGAGGCAAATGAAAATAAAGCTATATCATAGTAAAGTGCCTGGTTCATGGCTTGCTTGGACTTTGTCCTGACTTCCACCGTAGTAGAAGGTCATTAAGGTCTTTCCAGAATCAGTGAAGCCTCATCTGCTTGGTGTAAACAACACATTCCATATTGTTTCACAGTCATCATAAGCAAAGTAAATAAAGACGCTAAATAATCAAAAATGTTTACAGATTTATTACTGCAGTCCACATACAATAAAAACCAAGCATAATTTCAATATGTACCTTTACTGTTCATTATTTTAGCAAATGCCCTACTTAAGAGTATTTGACAACAATCTGCTCAGTGAGATGTACTAACTAAAAGAAGCTCTAATTTTTTGTTTATGTAGTCTTATATAGCGCAAACTTGACCCGAAGGTATCAGGTATCAGAGCGCGTTACATGAGCACCAGTTGCGTTACACAAGGACACATTCATTTTTTGAAGGCACCAGGAGATTAAGTGATTTGCCCAGAATCACAGGATGTTGAGCGTCATTGCCAAGACTCGAACTCGGTTCCCCAGATTAGAGATCGACCGCCCTAGCCGTTAGGCTACATCCTCTCTAATGAATGTGCCTACCATGAAATGAAGTGTAACTCCAACCTGAATATAGAAGTGTTATAAAGTATACCTGCAAATGTACCCTAAATTGGTGCTTCCAGGCTGTCAGCCAAATTTAACCTCTAGCGGATGGAGTACCATCAGTCTGCAATGCAACACCCAAACTTCCCATGGCTTCCTTGTAAGCCAGAGAGCTAAACGCGGGGCCACGGTCAGAACGTAATGTGCCAACTGCGTATGTCCCAATAAAAACTCGCAAGTCCTTCATAACAGTTCGAGTGTCAGCCGAGGGCTGGGGCCAAACCCACAGGAATCTAGAGCATGAATCCACTGCCACCAAGATGTACTTTTAAGCCCCATCAGATTGTAAGGGGCTAGAGTGGTCTAAATAGACACTTGAGAGAGGTTTGTCTGATATCAGTAGTGGTGTTTGTGGCGGACACGCTACAGTGGAACCCTTCATCTGCTGACAGATGTGGAACTTAAGGACAAAGCCCTTGGTCTGCTTGGTAAGACCAGGCTACCAATAACGTTTTTTCAGTAGTGAAACCGTTGCAGTAATACCTGCATGTGCTGAACCCAGACCCTTGTGTGCAGCTAGAATTAAACCTAATCTGCGATCCACGTTTGGTATTACTCTATCCCCCACTCCTGGAATTTGAGCGTATGGAATATTTTGTGCATCTAACTTGTAGGAGTACTTGAGTGGAAAACCTTTTGGCAAGGCTGAGGTTTTTTTTTGCGAAGCGATGACAGCTACCATTATCTATCCGTCTATCCTCGTGCTAGAGTGATTGCAGCTATGGCAGCAGTTCGCACTGTCGCCTTGGCGCCTTCATCAGCCAATGAATTCCCTTCAACATGCATGCCAACACGTTGATGACTCAGCAAGCCCTTTTTCAGTTCTGCCACATGTTCCCATGAATTTCAAAACCCGTTCTGGCCTCAGTGGTGAAGATATTCATTGTAAGACTGGACACAAAAAAATGAATCGCACACAATAAGTTTGGGGAATTCTCGATCCATTTTCTTTAGTCCCAGTATCAGGGCTTTTAGTTCTGCCAGCTGTGCCATGCAATCTCCTAGAGACTGCGCCTGCGTATTGCTAGGATGGAACTTATCATCCCCCATACGTCCCTTCACAATCCCACAAGCTGCGCTGTATTGCTGTTTACTTCCTACGGCAGGTTGAGCAGAACCGTCAGTGTAAATATTATATTCATACTGATCTAGAGGCATTATTTCATTTGGAAGAGGGTAATCTTGTTCGTACTGCAAAAATGCTTGTGTTTTTAATGTAGAATCAAATTTGTAGTCTACATCTGTTGCAGTGGGAGAATTAGCCAATTGTATCCATCGTGGATCCAGTGCCTTTACGTTAGAAATGCTTGCTTTTGTAACAGCCTCTAAGGTTGGTACTTGAGTCACGACAATTATACGCTTCCCCTGAGCCAGTCCTCTTTCTCTCACTACAGCAGTCTGTACTGCCATCAGTATTTTTTCAGTTGATGCAAAACGCATTTCAGCGTTTGTGTATAAATGAGTTCTGTATGCAAAGGGTACAGTTTCGCCTTCATTGAAGGTTAGGTAAGTGTACCCGGATTGACCCGCGACTACGCGGATCACCAAATTCGTAGTGTTTACACGTGTATATAAGTATTTGGAAGCTATCATATCAGCTTGTAGGGAACAAAGAATTCCTGTATGTTTCTGTGTCGAATGTCGATCTGAGAAATCAGGTCTAAACAAATCGTAGAAAGGTTTACTTTTTCTGCGTAATCTAAAATGTATGTTCTGCCAAAATTTAGGAATCCTAAAATGGATTGTAAGTTTTTCAGAGTTTTAGGAGGTTGCAGCACTGCACATTTCTCTAACAAATTAGCTGCAAGACTTTTCCCTTCACTTGAGAGCTCATATCCTAAAAAATACGACGTTGAGGTGGGCGAGTTTTGATTTTTTAAAGTTAAATTTATAGCCCTCAGAGGTGAACCCCAAAATTATGTTGTTCATCCTCGTCAAATGATCCAATAATTCATTGTCCGTCAGATAGATATCATCTACATAGGACAATGCCTCCTCATCAAAATTTTGAAGCAACTCGAGACTCTTGCTGAGAACAACTCGGGGCTATTCTTATACCCTTGGGGTAATCTACAGAATTGACGCAAATACCTCAACGAGAGAGTATCCTTCCACGTACCCAAAAGGAACCTCCGCTCCGCCGACCTCGCCCTGGTAGAGACCCCACGCATCTGCAGAACCAGAGCAGGCGGAAGAGCCATCTCCTACGTCACAGCAAAGACCTGGAACGAGCTCCCAGTCAACATCAGACGCTCCCCTACTCTGCACACCTTCAGGAAGAGCCTCAAGACCTGGCTCTTTGACTGATCCGGAGCTGCACCCCCCCCCCCCAGCGCCTTGAGACCCTCACAGGTGAGTAGCGCGCTTTATAAAACCCTGATTGATTGATTGATTGAGAGCGGAAAATGCTGTCAAATATCTTTGTCAGGCGCTATATTTTGGCAGAAAAATCCATTTGAGATATCTAGTGTTGTTTTGTATTTCTTCCACACAATATTATTCATTAATGCGGCACTGTGTGCTTTCTGTACAGCAAATGTTTTCGTGCAAGTGTTCAAATCCCTGTAGTCTAAAACTAGGCGGTATGAATTGTCCAGTTTCATTACGGGAAACAAAGGTTTTATTCATCGAAGAGGTGCAATTCTCTATTACACCTTGATATTCAAGGTGATCTAAGATCTCCCTGACTTGTTTTTTCGCAGCATGTTTTATTGGGTACCGTCTTCGGGGAGTTGGAGTAGTTTTTACTGGATTACATGGTGAGGTGACTCAGCATCCCACCCTACATGATTACGGTATAACGCAGGAGCTAGTGCTACCGCCCACTCCTGCGCGTATGAATATTTAAGTGATTTTGGAACGAGGTCTGAGAAAGCTGGTAAAATTACTGTATCTCCTTTAGGGCAATCCATAACGAACTCAGGTGGCCAATCTTTTTCAGCCAAAAGGATATCGTAATCAAAAGTCAGGTTCTCCCAAAAGAGACCCTTAACTTTCCTGGGTATGTCCCCCTCCATATGTAGTGTTATTTCATATAACTGGTGTGGGACATTTACCCTAGTATCAGGTGTCTCCACCGTGATATGTTCATTCACCAGAAATTCAATCAGGTTCTAGTGAGCTATTGTTACTTCTGCTGCGCTGTTTAGCATTGTCAGAGCCCATTCCCCGTTCCGAAGTTGAGTCCTCAGTAGCCTGGGCATTTCTTATTTTAAGGCCAACTACCTCCTTCTTTTAAATTGAGGTTTGCTCTTGGGTTTATCTTCTTTTTTGATATTATAGTCTGAAGCGCAATGTTTATTTCTTGACTTTGCTCGCTCTTCTGATCTGTGTTCAGACCGTCCTTCCCTCTCAGAGTTTTTTGATGAAACCTGAAAGGAACGAGAGGAACGTGTATCAGTATTCTGATACTTGTCAGGCTTTTTAATGTTATCACGGTTCCTAAGGTTATACCTCCTGTCAGTGGGCTCCTGTTGAGGAGACCCACCCCGTGATTGTGATGCATTCTGCCTATTTTTTTGTTATTTAGTATCCCATTTCTTTTTGGAAGAATTGGGTGCTTGCTCGGGGGTTATCCTTTTCAGGATTACCCATTAATTGTGGATTCATAGGTCGAGCTCCCAAATTATCTCTACCCAATGAAGAGTAGGTTTCTTTGATAATTTTAGGTAATTCTCGCTCCTGTTGTGCAGGAGTGCATTCCCTCCGGCATTGGCGAATAGCCACCGCTGCTGCCTCCCCTTTTATGTTTGCCAACATAATCGTAGATACTTGGGAAAAACTGCCCATTAATTTCATCCCTAAGTTCAGGGCAGGTTCTGCCCCGTACTCATTCTGTATTTGTCTTAATACCTCTGGTATCACTGCTATTGAAGGGTTGCCATGAATCCTGGTGTAGATGGCAGCAAAAACTGTACCCCAAGTAGTACAATACTCTATCGGGGGAGCTATACCCATTGGCAAGCAAATTGTCAGTATTCTGTGTTTTTCTTGTGGGCCTGTGTGTGGAAACGGTTCCATGTTAAAATATAGATTACAAAAATATAGTTGAAAAAAATATAGATGTAAAAATATCGATTACAAAAATATCGAATTGCTATACTTAAACAGGTAAGTACAATAATATCGACTCAGAAATATAGATGTAAAAAATATAGATGTAAAAAATATCGATTTTAAAAAATAACATAAATTAAAATAAACTAATTAAAAAATATTAAAATTATTAACAAAATAAATTAAATGTAATATATATTTAAACTAATTATAACAAATACACTTAATTTATTAAATATAAACATAAAAAAATATTTACATATACATATATTTATTTAAATACATTTTATTAACGATTATCTTTATTTAATTTATAAACTTTTTTAATTATATAAAAATAAAAAAACACATAAATAATTTAAAATAAAATATTCTATATTTAATTAACATATTAAACTATTTAAAAAAATAATACATACATTTAATAACAAAATAAAAACATTAGTAGAAAAAGCGCTGGATAGCGAAGGGCTAAAAATTACTATTCCCACTCCAATGAGTGCAACAGTAGGGAAAGCGCTGGATAGCGGAGGGGTAACATTTACTATTCCCACTCCAGTGAGTGCAACAGTAGGGAAAGCGCTGGATAGCGTAGGGCTAAAAATTACTATTCCCACTCCAGTGAGTGGAACAGTAGGGAAAGCGCAGGATAGCGTAGGGGTAAAAATTACTATTCCCACTCCAGTGAGTGCAACAGTAGGGAAAGTGCTGGATAGCGGAGGGGTAAAAATTACTATTCCCACTCCATTGAGTGCAACAGTAGGGAAAGCGCTGGATAGCGGAGGGGTAAAAATTACTATTCCCACTCCAGTGAGTGCAACAGTAGGGAAAGCGCTGGATAGCGTAGGGGTAAAAATGACTATTCCCACTCCAATGAGTGCAACAGTAGGGAAAGTGCTGGATAGTGGAGGGGTAAAAATTACTATTCCCACTCCAGTGAGTGCAACAGTAGGGAAAGCGCTGGATAGCGGAGGGGTAAAAATTACTATGCCCACTCCAGTGAGTGCAACAGTAGGGAAAGCGCTGGATAGCGGAGGGGTAAAATTTACTATTCCCACTCCAGTGAGTGCAACAGTAGGGAAAGCGCTGGATCCCAAAACAATAAAAAATAATACCATCAACATTTTTATTAAATTTAATTTCCAATATTAACATAATTAATATATACATTTAAATATATTATTATTAACAAAGATAAAAAAATTAATTACCCATTATTTAACACTATTAAATCCACAACACACACCTACAATTAATTACACAATTAAATTTAATAATTACTAATTAATTAATGAAAATTAATTTATTATTTATTAATTAATCAATAAAAAATTAATTACTTACCACCTTTCACACCATTTACACATATTAACACCAAAACACACACCTAAAATTAATTACACAATTACAATTACTAATTACTAATTAATTGATGGTAATTAACTTAAAAGTATTGAATAATTTATCAATAAAAACAATGAATTACTTACCACCCTTCACACAATTTACACATATAAACACCACAACACACACCTAAAATTAATTAAGCAATTAACCTAATTATTTATTAATTGACTAATTGAAATTAATTAACAACTAATTATTAAACTATTATTAATTAATCAATTAACACATTAATTATTCAATACATCTTATAAAATTAAATTACTTCCCACCCTAATCCCCTATAAACCCACAACCCGCTAAGGAACTAAAAATGCAGAATTAAACTTAAAATAAATTAATAACTAGTAAAACTCTAAAACATATAATAAAATAACAAACAATTCTCATTAAAAACACTAAAATACAAAAAATTATTAATAAATCGATATTTTTGTAAACTATATTTTTGTAAACAATATTTATTACAAAGATATTTATGTAATCGATATTACTCACCTGTCAGTCGATATTCTTGTCAGCTATATTTTTGTTCTCGATATTTCTTCTCCACGATATTTTTGCGGTGATATTTCTGTCCCGCGATATTTTTGCGGCGATATTTCGACTCTGCACCGTGGAAACACTGCCTCAAGCTGTGCTATTTTCTGTCCTATCCAGAATGGCATTTGCTCATGTTTAGTGGGCATTCTTCCCATAACCGTGTTTAGTGTTTGTGGGGTGATTTTTGTTGCGGTCCCTTGTAGTTGACCTGCTGGAGTAACCCTTGTAGGTTGAAGTGTGAGTGTTCTCATAACAAACTGTCAGATTTCTGTAAAGTTTTATTATTTCTTTGTGAAGTGGACGTAAGTCTGCTACAGGTAGTGTGTCAATTTCAGGATGCGGTGTGTAAGCAGCCAGGACCGGCCAAGTCGCTCAGTCTCCGCTGAGTGGACTGAGTCTCACTTTATCTTTAGTATGTGGGAGGGCGCCTTTAAACCAATTTATATGCTCTTGGTAGGTGAGCGGAACTTCTATGTCCTCGTATGGACAGTATTCATCTGGTATTTCATCCGGAGTACAAGAATGAAATGTATTTGGACGTGCATCTGCAGGTGGGAATTTAACCCATGAATAGAATACCTTTGTCTCAAATGCTTCGTGTGCCTCAATCACAAAGGTTATGGTCCCACCAAATGCTGAAAGACCAACATTTTCTAATTTTGCAGCAAGTGCATTTCTGCAATTTTCTGAAATATTTATAGCACTTTCCTGCTCAGCTTCCTCCCTACTAGTACTAGCATTGCCATCAGCAGCAGTGTTTGCTGTATGAGACGTTATGGGTGAAGGTTATAGAAATAGAGATATGGTTTTGCACAATGTGGGGAACTATATCCTTCAAGCTTGAATAAACCTACAGCCAATACATAATGTATACCTATTCAGCTGTGGTGGATTTTTCCCTTCCCACTCCAGACGTCTCTGGATAATGTGAGTAGGGGTCTCTGAGAAAGCACGACTGAACTACTCAGATTTGACCATTAAATAAGAACCAAACCAACGTTGGAGGTGCCATGTCATGTAGTTCCTATAAATCTATATAGGATCTGTGCATTTAGACAACATAAACTAAGGGATAGGTGACCAGACTGATTACAGACACCCCCAAAGGATATGTTAGCCTGTAGACCAGCTAGCTCACAGTGCCACTATGAGCCCCCTAACCTTACCAAGGAGCGAATAGTTTCTGGCAACTATCGAACATGACAACCCTGATCCCTCAGGGATTGTGGAAACAGTACAGTACTTTTCGTTCAGTCACTCGTGCTCACTTTGTCTCAGAGAGATACACAGAAATAAGTATTTATTGAATCAGCGTCATTCTAGTATAAAATACATGTGCTGCAACAACCATGAGACAGAAACAGATATATACGATTATAAGCACCAGCAGAGTAAATAAAAGGTAGAATTCTACCATAGTGCTAAAACTGTGAATATATGCAGGCATATAAATACATGACAGTAATAATGCGTACTATTACGATGATGCAAACCCTAACTAGATGTACCTAAGTGTACCTAGCATGTATGTAGGTGTAGAGCCAAGAATCCCCCTAAGAAAGAGCCAACCCCATTACCTGATGTAAGAGAGTGAAGAACCCCCATCTTGGTCTTGAGTTGGACACCCTGCGAGGGTTGTCACACCACTGCGTGCTGGAGTGTATGTGTGCAGGGACTTCAGCGTCTCGTGTCAGCATGGAAGTTTCTTCTCCTCTGGTTTGCCCAGCGAAGATGTGGTGCTTATATACCCAAAAGGTACCCTCAGGGTTTCTACGTAGATGTGTCATGGTACTGTGGGCATGTTGGCCAAGGATGACGTTAGTGGTGACCCTTATACAGAGTTTTTATGCGGAAGATGGTAATCCTGCTATGTTACTGAGAATCCTCATGCATAACAAATGAGGCTAGTTTTCGGAGAAAACCACACAACATTTATTCAGCACCTAACTAGGTAAAAGGTCAGCGCCAGACCGTTATGTTGAACAATGGTAGGATAAATGTAGTTAAAAGGTCGTGCAACTACCTAGGCCTATATTGGGGTACATTGGGGTTCATAACACTAAATCATTGAATAGAACTGGTGCTAAGATGCAGCCCTACCAAAACTCAAAGGAGAAAGAGATTCTTGCCCTTTGCATTTGCAGAATACATTCTGAAACTTCTACTATGTATTAAAATGAAGCTTGCACAGTATGTAGAAGATACAGGGGCGTAGCTTTAGGAGGGGTGTTTGGGGTGTTACACACCCTAATAAATGTATTTTCTGATAAATAGTTAATTACAGGTGCTTTCAATCAGGTTTTGTGAGATGTCAGTCGGATTTTACCTGGGATGTTTACATACACACAGACAAAAACCCACACAAACTCTCTCCCTCTATGTTTTGAAAGTCCTCAAAATATTGATCATTGTTGGACCTGGCTCTTTTTGCAGAGTTATCCCCAAACTTTTTGCCTTGTTTCTCATATTTCTTCTGACCTGTTTTTGTTGGCTTTAGGACTCTGGGCACTTTACCACTGCTGATCAGTGCTAAAATGCAAATGCTCTCTGTCTAAATTGTATTGGTGATTGGTTTATCCATGATTGGCAGATATGATTTACTGGTAAGTCCCTAGTAAAGTGCACTGTGTGTGCCCATGACTTGTAAATCAAATGCTACTTGTGGGCCTGCAGCACTAGTTGTGCCACCCACATGAGTAGCCCTGTAAACTTGTCTCTGACCTGCCATTCCAGTGTCTGTGAGTGCAATTTTAAACTGCCATGTCGACCTGACAACTGTACCCACTTGCCAGGCCCAAACCTTCCCTCTTACTACATGTAAGGCACACCTTAAGCTACTTCAAAGGCCAAAAGGGGTATAAGTATTGGACCTGTAACCCCACATTTCTGGGACACATCTGGATCAAGAGGAAACTCTGCCAAGAGGAGCAGCTGGAGAGCTGTCAGGAGGAGTACTGCCCCTTTGCTGTGTTTGCTTTGCTGGGTTGGCCTGTAGTTGCTGCTTCTGTCTTGGAGAGACTAAGGACTAAACGTTTGCTTTGGTATCCTGCTTGAGAAGTTTCTCCAAGGGCTTGTGTGTGCTTACCTCCTGTTAAGAAGCCTCAGGGCCATCAAAGAAGTCATCTGCTGCCCCTTAACTCCTCTGCTGGGAGTTCTGACTTGTCAAGTAGTGCCAATTCGGGTTCAGGGCCCTTGGAGGTGGCTTCTGCTGCAAGGAGAGCTGAAAATCCACACATCATCCTTCAGTGCTGTTTTTCCCACCACAAGCTTGCCGTGCAGTTGAAAAACCAATGCATTGCTCGGTGCGGCAGAAAAGATCGATGGATCACTGTTCGCGGCCAGAAGAACCGCCGCAGCCCAAGTCCAGTGCACCGTGTCTCCGACATCCGAGACCCCCACTCCGACTCCGACCCTGCTGTGCGGCTGAAGGAATTGATGCATCACCTGCTCGTGGCTGGAAGAATTGGTGCAGCGCCAGTTTCACAACTGCTGCATTGATTCCAGAGCGTCCTGGGTTTCCACGCATCACACTTGTGCGCCAAGTCTTCATCGATGCTGGGCTTCAGTAAGGATCCGAGGCCGCGTGTCCGGAGAATCGGCGCATCACGTCACCTTGCAGTAAGAAACTGACACGTCGCCTCCTCTCTCAGTAAGGAACCGACGCATAACCTCACCTGCGTATTAGTAAGGAACCAATGCATCACCTTCCCTGGGGCAAGGAATAAACCTTAAACAATTAATAAATGGTTTAAGTCTTCAGCACCTGTTGTTTGAAAATGCTTTAGTGATGTTAGTGGACGGAATCTGAAGAAGGACGTGGGTCTTTCATTAGAAGGGGTGTTATGCCATCTTGTGTGTCTGGTGAGCACCACATGAACAGACATTGAGATAAGCAATTCAATTAAATTCAATTAAGGAGTTCCACATAAAAACGTATACAAACAACTCCAGTTTACCAGATCAGCGACGTTTAGAATCAAGCTAAAAACACAAGGCATTGGGAGTTACAGTTTTCATAAAATAGTGCAAAATTCATAGTTGCATGTGAATTGCAAGGTGGTGCGATGTAAGCACAAAATCGATTTTGGAATCCTTTCAAATACAAGTCTAACACGGGCAGGGCAAAGCAAGTTATACTGTTAGATTCTTAACGACTTCAGCTGTGCATTTACGATGATGCTAAAATATATTAAAAAAATACATTTAGTTCAACAAGGATTAAGATACAAAAAGATTTTTTTAATTCTAAATTTCGGTATACAGTACACAGAAACTAGCAGCATAAAAGATGACAAAAAGTGCAAGTGCTCGAGCATAGTAACAAATGCCAAAATCCTTTAAAAAAATTCTGATTATTATTCAGTTTACATACACAAAGCAAATACAATTTTCCTGGCTAATAGATATTCAATTATACATAACGGTATTCATAGCAGAATATGAAGAAATAGAAGTGCAAAAGCGCAACTATAGCACCAATTTAAAAAAATCCTTTAAAGTGCAACCATAACATAGTCAATATAAAACATATCATACCCTTAAACTCTTTAACAATTCCAACCTTCTGATAAAAACACCCTGAAAAAACTACTTATGAGATACATCAAATTTTGCTCAGAAGGAAACCTATGCGGCCAACTACAACTAAACAGGGCAACATAGTCCTGCTCTAAAATATATTTAGAAATTGTTTAAAAAAGCTAAACATTTTGAAGCACACTGGTTCAGAGAGGGGGGCCAGAAGACAGTTTCGGGCGTCCTCGGCTGTAGCAATGTTATACTTTAAAAATAATGGTCTTAGATAACGACGTTGTAAAGGTTGTAGTAGGGGACAGACAAATAAGACATGATTTAAGTCCTGCACACAGGTACCACATAGGTGGCAAAGTCTATCCTGCCTAGGAAGACCCTCCCAAGCTCCTGTTAATATTCGCAAGGGAAGCAAATTCAACCGGAGCAACAAGATAGTTCTGCGCACTCCATGGGGGAGGTTCCATGTAACATAAGGTTGTGGCTGTTTATAAATACTACTCCCCACTATGATGTCGTTATTGGAGTGCGCTGCACACAGAGCAGTATCTCTTTTATGAGAGACTTCGTAAATAGTTTTTTTAACTCAGAGATAAGCAATAGCTGGAATGACACTGCATCCGCTAGAGCGATGTGCTAAAAGTTACAATGCAGCATAAACTGGCATAGGCCAGTTGCTCACTGCAACTGTTTAAAGCGGTTGAGAGACAAGGTTTGTCCTCACACACTGCAAACCATTACCAATATGGCTTAATAGCCAGACCTGCCAACTTTAGAACTGGGGAACTAGGTTCGAGTCTCAGCGTCGGCCCATCATCCTGGGATTCTCTGCAAATTACTTAATCTCCCCGTACCTACCAAAAAGGAATGTGCCATTGTGTAAGGTAACTGGTGCTCATGTAAAGTGCTCCAATACCTTGGGGTCGAGTTTGCGCTATATAAAACTGCAAAATAAAAATAATAAATCGCCGTTTGACTTCATCATATACAGCACAAGGCCCGCCCAGTGCCAACTGCATGCTGCACCTCAATCCAGTCTGTAACAACTGCAAGGGAGAGTCTTGGCAGACCCTGGCTGCGAGGTACAAAGAGTCAAGAGGCCAACTTATTCCGATTTTTGTGGTGGCTTGTTATGGTTTTGCCCACCCCAGCCCCTTGTGTCATTGGCCTGGGAAGACAGGAACTATTTTACTCTGAGGCTGAACGTGCAATGATGGGAGAGATTCGAAGACTGGGTTTAGGGTGCTACACTGACCTGGCAAAGGGCATGCCAATACAGATGAACTCTGAGGGGTGTTCTGCTTAGACAGTGAAATCATCACTTGACCTGGGGTGAGTTAGGCTTTCACCAGGAACTGGGAGGGCATCAGGAGGAAATTGCACCCGTCTGCTGTGTTTTCGTCGTTTTGTTTTAGTTTTGTAGATCTAGAATTATGACATCTACTGTGGACTGGGCATCACCCATGTTGTGCATTTGGTGTGCATTTAATCTGCCAGAAGAGAGCCTTCTCTTGGGCACTGGCCTCGATACCCTTCGGTTTCAGATTGATACAGGGCAGTAATAAAATCGGGATTTTTATTTCAAGGTCAGGCAACAGCTGACTGAGTAGGCCACGATGCTTGTGGCTTCCAGGTGCTTACACAATTAAAAAGTATATTTTCCCCCACAACTGAAAATGAATGTCACACATTTTAGAAACTGCACTGATCCATAACAGCCGTGATGCTTACCCCTATATCTCACGAAGGGAGAGGTAGGCTACCTTTCTACAAGAAAAAAATGTTTTTATGTAGTGTTATAATTTTTCCAGCCTTTCCGTATAAGAGATTGCCATGAAGTATCCGTATGAGAGATTATCTTCTGCTTTCGACCCAGAAACAGTATACTGTTGCTTTAAACATACACGTGACATAATGAGCTGTGTTGAGGAATAGGCAGGGCATATGTGTATGAAGATGAAAGTGACAGAGCCCGTGTCATTCACAAGAGTGTGCAAAATGGCTTGTAGCTTGATAAAATGGGGGCATCTGTGTGAGTGACAGGAAGTCAACACTGTCGTTTATTGGTGACTGAAAGTTGAAGTAAAAAAGTGACGTTAAAAAATTATGTGATTAAATGAGGCAAAACGGTGCTAAACTGCAGTCAATTCTATTTATGGAATTTTTTTTTCTCTGACTCCCTCACTCTGTTGCTCTGTAATTAGAAATCGTGCTTAAAGAAGTATATACATTAGTGCTTTACAAGCAGGTGCACACATTATCACCCATGTGCTTGTAAAGCACCAATGCACACATTGTCCTGTCGGGAAGAGTTACAATGCTCACTTAACCTGCTGCTTTCCAACAGAGCTTTTCACCTTTCACCAATTATAAATCTCATCTTCTATCTTTCCAGCAGAATTAAATATTTCACAGACACTGCTTTCCATTTATCTTTGCCTGGGAAAGGTTAAGCTATCCGATTCAACTATTCTTTTCATGCATTTGACGTCTACCTTCTGGGAAGCACTCCCAGGCCTCCAGCAGGGCAGACCCACATCTCATTTCCTAGAGCTCGCTAATCTCCCTGCAGGTTCCTAATGATGCAGTCGATAATAGGATTATCGGTATTAATTTGGAAGAATAATACCAGCAGCAAGCCTGCTCGCTGGCTATTGGTAGACGGACGACCTTGTGGGTCAGTTAAGCGGCGCGGGGAGCGCGTTGACCTGATCTCTGCGGCCGGGGAGCTGTCCGTTCCAATAAGGGGAGCAGCTGACGCGCCTTCATGGGAAGCTGACCTGGACCCAAAGACCCGCTAGGACACCATGGCTGTGACTCTGGAAGCAATACTGGCCCGGGTCAAGGATGTCTGCAAGAGGAATGGCCTACTCATCCTGTCGGTCTTGTCGGTCATCATTGGGTGTCTCTTGGGGTTCTTCTTGAGGACTCGGCGTCTCTCTGAGCAGGTCAGTGGACAGCAGCAACATCTAAAAGCCATCTTGTGTTGATTCAGGGGCCAAAAAGTTCATGAGAAACTCAACGTCGCCCTTCTTGAGTGGGATAATTAAATCCAATGATATCTCTCTGTAAGAGTCAACCTACCAAGGCTATTCATTTTCTACACACAGGGTATATTTGTTACTGTTTTATGTTAGGCAACATTTGCTACTTGCATGTTTGTTGATTTCTAAACTGGGAATTTGCCTCACAGATTTTGACCCAGATTTAGCTTAATCCTTTACTTGTGCGAAATGAGGGCACATCCGCACAAGTAAATTATGAAAGTGCTTCCGAAGATCAATTTCTTATTTTTGCCCAGTCAAAATGTCACCAAGTGCGTCAGATATTGATCTTTTTGCACTGCCCTGCGACCCCCTGGCCTATCAGCATTAGAGGATGCACGTCTTGCGAGAAAACATACATAACAGAGATGCCGGGGCATATTTATCAAAAAGTCACGCAGCGCAGCAAACTACCTTGCTGCACTGCACTGCATGACAAAAAAAGCGCAGGAATGGATCATATTTAACATAATATGTCGCGTTCCTACCATTTCCTAATGCTGCCACACAATGTGCTGCCTAGCGCCAACGCATGCATCCTTGCGTCATGGTGCAAGGGTGCCTGCGTTGTAAGCTGGGTTGTTTTTCTGCAGAAAGGGACAACTTCCTTCACAAAAACAATCTCCTGAGGCATTTTCCTCTTTCTACTTGTGCTTCAGAATAGTAAGAGGAAAAAACAAGGAGAAATAAAGATATTCCTCCTCGTTACGCCTCCCTAGGGATGTGTAGCATTTTGATTCATTCCCAGGTCTGCCAGTAATGTAAATCTGGGAATGCACCAAAATCCATGGGTGTTGCAGCACAGCTCATTAATAAATTGGGCCCTCACTCTCTGCTATAGTTACCTTTCCAAAAATGTAACTGTAATGCTTCATTTGCTGACATTTTTTTTTTCCAGGAAAAAATGGAAAATAACATGAAAATGAGTTGAGATCATTTAAAGTAAAACACAAAAGTAAAGAGACGTTCCTCATAAGGCTCGGGAGAACAGACCTTTAGGCAGTCCAGCTAGAAGGTTCATAGGTGACCCATCTACTATTGCTTTCTCTTCGTCCCATTGTATCACAGGGCCCAGCCAAGCTGCAAATATTGACCTATTTATGAATTATGCGCTATATCATTTCTATAACAATGACATCATTAGTGATATTTCTAATGACATCATTGATCCTATCCAATATTCAGTTAGGCATGACTTAACTGAGTATGTCACGAAATGCAATAGGGAAATGCCACTTGTGCATACTTCAACATGTGTATGTTCTGTTCTACACCTACAAATCACGTAAATCAATAACGTGTGCTTTTGTTTCTTTTCTTGATGTGTTTTGATCTTTATCTGAGTTGGGTGTATAAATCACTAGGGATCAATTGCTCTAGACTTTCTCGTCTTGACACCAAGTGTGACAAAGATCAACTGTTTTTCTGTTAAAACATTAAGCTTATATTTAGAGAAGTAGGTGATGGTTCCTTGTTACAAAATAATATTTCAGAAAACGGGCATATTTATCAAGCAGTTGCGTCGCCCTTGTGCCACGTAAGGGGGCACAATCAATCAATCAATCAGGGCATTTATAAAGCGCACTACTTACCCGTGAGGGTCTCAAGGCGCTGGGGGGTGGGGAGGGTGGGGTGCTGCTACTGCTCGAACAGCCAGGTCTTGAGTAGCCTCCTGAAGGTAAGTAGGTCCTGGGTCTGCCGCAGGTGGGTGGGCAGGGTGTTCCAGGTCTTCGCGGCGAGGTGGGAGAACGATCTGCCGCCGGTGGTTGCTCTTCGGATGCGGGGGATGGTTGCGAGTGCGAGGTCGGCGGAGCGGGGATGGCGGTTCGGGGTGTAGAAGGTGAGTCGCCTGTTGAGGTATGTTGGTCCGGTGTTGTGGAGTGCCTTGTGTGCGTGGGTGAGGAGCTTGAAGGTGATCCTCTTGTTGACGGGGAGCCAGTGCAGGTTTCTCAGGTGGGGTGTGATGTGGCTGTGGCGAGGGATGTCGAGGATCAGGCGTGCAGAGGCGTTCTGTATGCGTTGTAGTCGTTTCAGGAGTTTAGCTGAGGCTCCTGCGTAGAGGGCGTTTCCGTAGTCCAGTCTGCTGCTGACGAGGGCCTGGGTCACCGTTCTTCTTGTTTCGATGGGGATCCATCTGTAGATCTTGCGGAGCATGCGGAGGGTGTTGAAACAGGAGGATGAGATGGCGTTGACTTGCTTGGTCATGGAGAGTGTTGAGTCGAGAATGAAACCCAGGTTGCGTGCGTGGTCGGTGGGTGTCGGTGCAGCTCCCAGTGAGGTCGGCCACCAGGAGTCTTCCCAGGCTGAGGGGGTGGAGCCGAGGATGAGGACCTCCGTCTTGTCTGAGTTCAGCTTCAGTCGGCTGTTCTTCATCCACTCGGCGACGGCCTTCATTCCTTCGTGGAGGTTGGTTTTGGCAGTGGCGGGATCCTTGGTGAGGGAGAGGATCAGCTGGGTGTCGTCGGCGTAGGAGATGATGTTGAGGTTGTGCAGTCGGGCTACGTGGGCGAGAGGTGCCATGTAGACGTTGAACAGTGTCGGGCTGAGGGATGATCCTTGGGGTACGCCGCAGATGATCTCGGAGGGTTCGGATCAGAAGGGCGGGAGGCGGACACACTGGGTTCTGCCGGAGAAGAAGGAGGTGGTCCATTCCAGAGCCTTGTTTCGGATCCCTGCGTTGTGGAGGCGGGTGCGTAGGGTGTGGTGGCAGACTGTGTCGAAGGCGGCCGAGAGGTCCAGAAGGATGAGGGCCGGGGTTTCACCGTTGTCCAGCAGGGCCCTGATGTCGTCGGTGGCGGCGATGACGGCGGTCTCGGTACTGTGGTTGCTGCGGAACCCGGACTGGGATGGGTCCAGGATGTTGTTCTCCTCAAGGTGGTGGGTCAGTTGTCCGTTGACGATCTTCTCGATTACTTTCGCCGGGAACGGGAGCAGGGAGATGGGCCGGAAGTTCTTGAGGTCTCTCGGATCTGCCTTAGGTTTCTTCAGTAAGGCGTTGATCTCGGCGTGCTTCCAGCTCTCCGGGAAGGTTGCGGTCTCGAAGGAGATGTTGATGACTTTGCTGAGATGGGGTGCTATGGTGGCGCTGGCTTTGTTGAAGATGTGGTGCGGGCAAGGGTCTGACGGGGAGCCGGAGTGGATGGTGCTCATGATTTTGATGGTGTCGTCGTCGTCGTTCACATTGGTCCAGGTGAGCAGGGGGTCGATGTGGATGTTGGCCTGAGGGTCTGAGGTGTCGGTGGCTGTCAGGACGGTCTCGATGTTGAAGCTGTCGTGGATGTCTGCGATCTTGCGGTGGAAGAAGGTGGCTAGGGAGTTGCACAGGTCTTGCGATGGTGGGATGTCGTTGGTGTTGGACCTGGGGTTGGAGAGTTCTTTCACGATGTTGAAGAGCTCTTTGCTGTTGTGTGCGTTGTTGTCGAGGCGGTCTTTGAAGGAGGCCCTTTTGGCGGATCGGATGAGGTGATGGTGTCTGCGGATGGCGTTCTTGTGGGCTGCATAGCTGTTCGGTGTCTGTTCGTGGTGCCATTTCTTCTCTAGCTTTCGGCAATTTTGCTTGGAGGCCTGGAGGTCCGCGGTGAACCAGCAGGCTTTCTTGTCAGTGCGTCTGTGGGAGGGCTTCTTGATCGGGGCAAGAGTGTTGGTGCAGTCGTTGATCCAACGCCTGAGGTTGCGGGCGGCGGTGTCGGGGTCGGTGGGGTCGGCGGGTGGGCTTCGGGCGAGGGTGGTGTTAAGCTGGTCTTCGCTGACTTTGCTCCAGCTGCGGCGGGGGATCTGTTGAGTGCGGTGGTGCGTGGTGGGTCTCTGGAAGGTGAAGTGGATGCAGCGATGGTCGGTCCAGTGGAGTTTGGTGGTGTGGCTGAAGGTGACGTGGGAGCTTGCGGAGAAGATGGGGTCAAGCGTGTGTCCGGTGGAGTGGGTGGGTGTCATGACGTGCTGTCTGAGTCCGAGGTTGGCGAGGTTGTCGATCAGGGTGGTGGATTTGTTGTCGTTGCTGTTCTCGAGGTGGAAGTTCAGGTCTCCGAGGAGGATGTAGTCTGTGGAGGCGAGGGCGTGCGTGCTGACAAAGTCGGCGATGGAGTCGCTGAACTGAGGTCGTGGTCCGGGGGTCTGTAGACGAGAGTTCCTCTGAGGGTGGTGTTGGGGTCAGTGTGGCACAAGGGCGCCGCAACTGCTAAGTAAAATGTATCAAGTCACGCAAGGCCACCTTCCGTGGCCCTGTGTGGTTTGATAAATCTAGAGTAACACAACACAGTGCAAATCACTGCGTTACGTTACCCTGCCCCAGGGAGGCATTCATGGGTGGACTGTGGATGTTCCTATGCATCCATCCATGGGTTTTGGGGCATTCCCATATTTACTAACACTGGTAAACCTGTAATTGTGTCAAAATGCCATGCCTCTCAAGGTGAGGCGTAACGAGGAGAAATCTCTTAATTTCTCCTTGTTTTTCCTCTATGTGTGCTGCATGCTGCAACACACATAGAAAGAGGAAATGCCTCAATGGATTGTTTTTGTGGAGGAAGGTGTCCCTTCCTGCACAAAAACAATCCTGCCTATAACGCAGGCACCCGTGCTCCATGGTGCAAGGGTGCCTGCGTTGGTGCTAGGCAGCACATTGTTTCCCTGTCACGCAGCGCAGCAAGGTGACTTGCTCCGCTGCACTGTGTGATTGTTTGATAAATGTGCCCCTTAATGTTTTGCTTTTTCATGTTCATTGCAGACATAAAGAATAAAAGCATAATCTGTAATGCGAAACACACCAAAAGTCAGTTTAGTAATTGTTCCAAAACATGTTAGGGTCAATTTGATGTAAATAAGATTTAAAAAATGCTGTGTTGCAACATGCAGAGATTCTATCTTTCCTGTAATGACCTGTAGGATTGAAAAAAGAAACACGTTGTATAAATATCTCCTTTGGCTGAATGCTTTTCATTTTTGAAAACACATAGAAGACGGAAAATACAGTTCACATTTTCCTTGTCTACACCAGCAATTATGCTCCATGGCCTGCCTTTCAGCCTGGTTGCTTACTCTGGCTGCGAGCATTATGGCATCAGTACTCAACTGTAATATCTTATTACAGTTGAGCGACTATGCCAATTCTTTGTTAGTGGCGACTAGATGCATTAAATAAGGGAATTAGAAACAGGTTTTAATACAAGGATCACAGGCTCCCATGTATTCTAACTGTCTAAACTCCTGTACTTCATATTCCTATTACATGGGCCTTGTGATTTTGGAATGAGCCTGCAATGAGTTGTTACAAGTGATTTGTGACATCACTGTGTCTCTTCTTACTTGTTACTATCATTAGTCTTAAAGTTCCCTGCCTGACCTCACCCTTCAAAGGAGGATACCGTATTATATCATTTGGAGGTAACATCACAATCAAAGGTCTTACATTTTCATGACTGCCTGCCTGCCACATATTAGACCCCCCTCCCACTGGTTCTGACTCACCTGCTGTCTCTACCATATATGTGATGCTGTGAGCAGACTGATGAGAGGAGGCAATCAATGGGTGGATCTGAGCAAACATTTGAAATGTTTGTGAGGGTGGGTCCATATATCACGCTACCTATTGCTGTACTCTCCCACCCTGAGGCTGTCATGCTCCCTACTGGCCTTAGGGATTTGTTCAACACCATTGCCCATTTTTTGCTTTGATTTTTGGGACAAGTAGTCTTTTTAATAACATTCAAACTACATGTGTGAGGTTCAAAAATAAAAACAGGACTTAATGAACTATTTTCACTCTAGGACATGTAACAAGCTATTTTGGGGATGCTGTGTTGACCTTGTGATTACTTTATCTCATAAATGGGCACAGGCTCAGCTCTCCCATGCTGCTGCACCGCTCTGCTTCCTCCCCGTTTTTCTGAGTGCATTCTCCTGTTTAGGCCTCGTTTTTTACGGCTTCCTCCTTCCTTTTCCCCCCATTTTTAGGTTTCACCTGCACAGCGCTTGTGAAATCTATTGTATTTAATATAAATCTTAAAAGGGGCTTACATCCTGCCCTTATTTTTCATTGGTTGGTGTGCTTGCCATTTACTTTTCCTTCGTTTGTATTGGTTGTAGCATACCATTTTCTGTTATTCTTCAGTGTGTTCTTCTTGTCAGTATATCTCAGGGCCCAAGTACTCCTTTTCATGCACATCAAACCTCTTTCTGAGCAAGCGTGTCAGCACCACTGCTTATCCCCTCCTCCCCTGATCTTACCCAGGTGCACCAGCTTGTCTTCCCATTCTGGCCCGGCTTCTATGCCCTCTTCCATGTGTGCCTCGATTCGCCAGGACATCCGCTGCTCCACAGAACAATGAACTGGGGTAGATCTCACACGCTGTGTGCGTACATCCCCCGTGCCCTTCGTTTACGAGTGAGCTGGGGAGAGGAGGCTCGCTGTGAGCTGCCCGCACATGCCACCCATGTGCTTGTGACCTAGCCGGCAGTGGCAGAGCTGAGGCTCCGTTGTCCCAGCAGCATGCACGTCTCACGGCAGCATTACCCAGCGCTCTCCTCCATGGTCAGGGCACAGCCCCTGCAGCAGCCCTGCTGCAGCCCATTTTAAGCTGGCCGCCATTTTATTACACTGCCAAAATGTACTGTGTGTGTAGATTCCTTCATCACTGTCCATGTTAACTGTGGCCTTCAGTGTCAGGACAGAAGCATGAGGTAGCAGGACATGGCTCACATGGCAAATCTCAGCTGGAAGATTTTGGAGCTCAGGCCTAGGTCCAAGCACTCAGGTTTGACCCCCCTTCTTTCCCTCCTACATGCAGTGTGCTCTCATGTGAACAGTCTGCTCATGTTAGCAAGAGTTATGCAACCTTCTTTTCATCAAAACATTGGATTTCGTGGCAGGTGAGGAAACTTTTCTGCAGGTGTGTGTCTAAATTTTACGATGAATTGTATCCTTCATTCTTGTCAACTGTTCTCTTCAGCTGATAAAGGGGCCACTTAAGATCTGAGGGCACAGCACACGAAATGTTTAACATCACTCAGAACATGCCTGCGTTCTTTCAGTTCCTCTTCTCGGCATGGGTTCTACCTGAGGCAAAGCATTCAACCATCATTGTTCTCTTAGCCCAGGGCATATCATCCACAATTCGATTGTGTTTGTGGCTATTTACAGCACATTTGAGTAGCTTTCCGTCTGCTGTTCTGTGTTTGACTTCATCCTCTAATGGACGTTTCCTGCTTCGTCCCCAGTTAGATAGATAGATTAGATTAGATTCACCGTTTTTCCATGTTTTATATTGTTTCTGGTCTATTTTCATGATAGAATGTTTCCCTTTATAATTTTTTATTTAGCACAAGACAGTGTTAGCGCCCAATGGCTTGCAGGTTCTGATTGTCTTTCCTTTTTAGGTTTCGCCTGCACAGCGCTTGCTCTGGACATTGGATTTTCTCCCACTTTCCAGCAGTGGTTAATTTGTAAAAAAATAAGTGCCTGGGCTCTCGTCAAGAGGCAGCTTGCACCAGCCCAATTCTCCTGTTAGCACCGCCTATAACAGAACCAACTACTAACCATGAAATTGGGGAGAGGATGTAGCGTAATGGCCAGAGCTGTAGACTTCGGAGCTGGGGAACCAGATTTGAGTCTCAGTGTCAGCCCAACATCCTGTGATTCTGGACAAATCACTTATTCTTCCTATAAATGAATGTGTCCTTAACTGGTGCTCATGAAAAGTACCGGTGTTGTTGATTAAGTGCTGGTGCTGAGCACCGGAAACCAATGTCTCAAATTAAGCACTACTTTCCAGCAGAAGCACCCATGCAGCGCCACTGTACACCCTGCCCCTCCCCTGACATGGGCAGTGTACCCCACTTTCAGAAATAAGCTGTGCCTCACCTCTTGGATGTGAGGTGTTACAACCTTTATCCGAATGAAGGTTTTGCCTTCAAGAAGCAGCTTTACATCCCCCAGTATGCTCTTTCTGCAACCCCCTGGCCGGTGCCCACTCCCCCGATGGACAGCTGTACAACTGCCCTTTTCTAAGTGTCAGCCCAGCTGTTCACAAGGGAAAGAAGTGTTTATTCCCAGGCACCATCTGTATCCCACTCCAAACCTCCGTAGGTTGATTGCTCCCCGAAGTGACACTTCACCCCCACACGCCCCCGCCTTCTCCCGGTCTATGTGGCACAGTGTCAGTTCTTGGCTATTTATATCACCGTTGGCTGAAGCTTTACACTTTTAATAAATACCATGGCAGTCAGTATTTTAACAAATAATTCAAAGGCAGCAGCAGCTGCACTACATTATTACTCTAACTTTCTAACTTTATTTTTGAATGTGTACAATGTTTGACAACAAAAATTATACACCTTCAATTATCCATCTCACATCTTTCCCTGTCCCTTTATCTCACTCATGCATGTTCTTTCTCAATCCTGCAATCTTCCCTTGTCGCTCTTTTCCTATTTGTCCTTTCTCCCTTTTTGGCATTTTCTCTCTCTTGTTCTGCTCATTTCAGGTCTCTAATACTTGGGATTTGGTGCTCACCATCTGGAATTACTTACACATATTAAACGCCTCGTTCTTACCTTGTTTTTTCCAAAAGTTTGCTTGAGACTTCGGAGTTTTTCCCTCTCTGTTGGTCGAACCACCTGGCCAACCCCTTTTCTGCTTTCAGCAAACCTACTGCCAAGCAGTGCTTTAAATGGCAAAAAATAAGTGCAGGTACTCATTAAAATGAGCTAGAGGTGTAGTGAGGGGGCGGGGCTAGGGGCGGGGCTAAGGGCAAGACATGATGATACTTAACGACTTCTATATTAGTTGCAGCACCTACCAAAACACATGAGAAATGTGTTTATATAAACAAAGCAGCTTAACTCATTACACAAAATGAAAGAGAAATGCGATAATAGGTTAACATTTCCTTTTTTTTCCAATAGTTGCACCTTCTTAATGTCATACTGTTAATTGCTGTTTGGCACAATACTATATATTTTTGAGTACGAGAGTAGGAAGAAACTGAAAATACCCCCACTTCGAATCAAAGCTCTTATTGCACCAAGCAAATGAAGCAAACAATCATGACCCTCCCCAGAAGAAATCTCTTGTCTTTTCCATCGATCTATCCATTCATCCTTTTATCCTACCATTTACATGCTGATGTCCACCATTTAACCTTTACATTATATCGTCTATTCAGACTTTCATCCATCATTCAGTTTTTCACCATTCCGTCTATCCACCCTTCATATCCAAACCTATCCATCCATCTCCAAACCTATCCATTCATCCTTTCACTCATCCATCTCTTTATCCACCCTTTCCCTCATCCATCAATCCTTTCGCTCATCAACCCTTTCACTCTTTTATTCCATCCACCCTTTCATTCCATCCACCCTTTCACTCAATCCCTCCTTTCACTCATCCATCATCCCTACCTTTCATTCATCCATCCAATCTTTCACTTATCCACCCATCATCCGCCCTTTTATCCAATCATCCACCCTCTTTCACCCATGCATGCTTTCACTCATCCATCCATCTATTCATCCATCTATACATCCACCCTTGCTCACTCATCCATCCACTCACTCACTCACCCACCAACCCTCCCTTTTACGTTATTTATGAATCTTTGTCGCCGAGCAGACATGTACAAACAAAGTGCCACCCATTTTCTTTAAAATACCTCCTGAGAGTGTCTTGATTCTCTCTCTCTTTCTCTCACTTTTTTCTTACAAAAACAGACATACAAATGCAGGCAAACACACAAACATAGAAGAAACACAAAAGACTCAGGTATGATAAAAGCCATGTTTTCTCTTCACCTACCATGGCTTTCTTAATTGCCACCAGGGCCGGACTGGCCGTTACCTGATTGCCACTGCCATGATTCCTGTGTTTGCACAAATGCAGACGACAGTGTGAATGAGATTGACAGCACAGGGCCTGAATGGACCCTGCTCTGTCAAGCACAGCGTGATGGTGAGCACCCGGACATTATTCAAATGAGCCCTGCTGAATAGCTCAGCTGGGGCTCAGATCGGGGCTGCAGAAGCGGAGCCTTGGCTGCCAGAGACAGTTCCACTCCTGCTCACCAGCACAGCCAATGAGCCTACCTTTTCATGAGTACCTGTACTCTCCTCGGAAGTAGAGAAGTGCCGGTACTCAGAGTGAGAAACCTAAGAAGTGCCGGTACTCAGTACCGGTGAAAACCGGCCCATTTAAAGCACTGCTGCCAAGTCCATTGGCAAATCCTCGATCAATTCTGGTGCTAGGAAGATAATCTCTCCCATTACATGTCAGAAGCCCTTGGCTATTTTGTATTCTCACCATGTACTCCCCCCATACCCAATCTTACTCTTTTGGGGCAATAGATTTACTAGCAGTGAGATAACTTTACATGCTGCCGCACACGTTCTTTGGTTCCCTGTTTCACGTTCTAACTTCCATTCCTAATTCTTCGTGTAAAAGGGCAGAAAGAGTGTGGTGAGTTCATTATTGTACTATGGTCAATTTTCACTATTTGGTTTTTAGCAAAAGCCATTTTCTATTGCCAATCGTCAGGTCCATATGATCTGATTTCAATGAAGAAAAGATCAGCCCTCCAATGGTGCCAAAGAAGTCTTTGTAGTTGCTAAGTACTATTCAACTCAGCTTGCTTCACTATGAATAGGCATCCTTCTCTCCTCCTGTTCAATGAACCCTACTTTAAAAAATAAAAATAAATGAAATGGAATTGAGTACGTCTGTTTTTCTCAGAAATCTATGATTGGCATTATTCTCGAGCCTGTCCTCACTCTCCTCCTGCGTCAGAATTGTACATCTTAATTAATTCTTGCTCTCCAATGGACATTTTCTTTCCATTCTTGCTAAAAAAAAGTGGCCTCTTCTGCTGTCCCCTATAATTGGTGCCTGCCTAAATTCATCTAACATCACTGCCATCATTACATGTGTTTTAAGCCCTGCTCACAACGCTCTAGGCAGATCCTGCTATTCTTTCACCCCTTGGGTGCAAAGATCTTGGACCATCTGTTACTACTCGAGTGAAACATTTCTCTTTGAGTCTCACAATTACCAGGACACAAGCTAGCTTCCCCTCCATGTACAGGTCTGAAACAGTATTGGAGGCAACTCTGGAGGACCACAGAGGTACTCTGGATGAGATGGGACTGCATTCATGATCATAATAAATAGGAAATGTCCCTGTGATAACCGATCAGATCAGTCCACTCAGCATATAGCAACATTTATAGCTCCTTGGGTGCAGTAGAGTTCTCGAAGGGGACAGTCCCTTCTCGGATTGATACTTCACTACCTAGGCTCGATTCTTTTGTACCTATCACTACAGAGCAAGTAGAGTCTGTACTAGCTCACACTAAATCAGGCTCGCCGTTAGATCCGGCTCTGCCTTTTATTATGTGAGAATTAGTCCCTGTCTTATCTTCCTCGCTCTCGGAAGTCTGTAACATATCTTTGGCCACGGCCACATTCCCCATTAAATGGAAGAAGGCGCACATTAAACCTCTGCTGAAGAAGGCTCTGGCAGATCCGGCAGACCTGCAAAATTATAGACCGATTTCTCTTCTTCCTTGCTGCTCTAAAGTCATGGAGACTTTGATTAATCAACAACTCTCGGGATACTTGGAGCAGAATTATTTACTGGACCTCTCCCAGTCGGGCTTCCGGGCAGGGCATAGCACCGAAGGTGCCTTGGCGGAAGTAACAGACACAATAAGGATGTCATTGGATAAGGGGATCCCTACAATGTTAGTGCTCCTTGACCTGTCGGCGGCCTTCGACACCATCTCTCATAGTATCCTTCTGGATAGGCTACGAGAGATTGGTGTCAGAGACATGGCCTTAACCTGGCTACAAAGCTTTCTGACCAACAGAACACAATGTGTCCAATTGGATACATTTGTGTTGCAGACCACGTTATTGGACAAGGGGGTCCCGCAGGGGTCCATTTTAAGTCCTACCTTGTTCAACGTCTATGTGGCCCCTCTGGCTGCCATTATTAGATCTTGCGGTTTTGAGACGATCTCGTATGCGGACGACACTCAGGTGATAGTCCCCATCGAGACGGATCCCGCAGTAACCAGAGCAAAATTTAAGACCTGTATGTTGAAAATAGCCACATGGATGAGTAAGAACTTCCTTCAGCTCAACTCCAACAAAACGGAGATCCTCCTGTTTGGGAAGGTTGAGGAACTGTGGTCTGCGGACTGGTGGCCTACAGAACTTGGGGAAGCACCTAGTCCAAAAAAGCAGGCAAGGAACCTGGGCATTGTTATTGATAACAAACTCTCTATGGAGGATCATGTGAAGATGGTCTCAGGTACATGCTTCGGACTAATGCGGATGTTGAGAAAGATCTTTCCGTGGATTCCCCTTGCGGCCAGAAAGACCTTAATACAGGCGCTTCTAGTCAGTAGACTAGATTACGGCAATTCATTATTAGTTGGAATGAGGGAAGATCTATCATCAAGGCTGCAAGTAGTCCAAAATACAGCAGCGCGTCTGGCTCTCAACAAACCGGTACGCACCTCATCATTACCTCTCTTGAGACAATTGCACTGGCTGCCCATTAGGAAGAGAGCAGTCTTCAAGCTCTTGTGTATAGTGTTTAAAGTACTTCAAGGGACTGGCCCTGCGTACTTAAGGGAGCAGCTAATACCCTACGTCCCGGTGCGCCAATTGAGATCGAGTAATCGGAAATTGCTGTGTCCCCGGAAAATCAGTAAAACCAAAATGGGTGGTCGTGCGTTCTCTCACTTAGGCCCCTTCCACTGGAATAGACTACCAGACGAGATCCGAGCGTGTTCAACCCTTGTACAGTTTAAGAAACAGCTTAAAACATGGATGTTTTAACTGTCATGGGTCACCGGTTTGTGTGCCACTAAGGCGCCGAGAGATCCCTTCAGGGATGATTCGTTGCGCAATACAAATCCTAATAATAATAATAATATAGCACTTTTTTGTAAATTTTATTTGACCCCCAGGAAATTCCTTCTTAAACCACTATTTTTACAAAAAAGAATTATTATTCACCAGGCAGCTTTTACATTTTTGTATGAATTAGAGGACGCTAGAGTATGCTAAAGGGTCACCCTGTTCCTCTTGAAGGTAATCCATATTAGAGATTTTTTAGATGACTCAGGAAACCGGAAAATTTGATAAGGGTTAATGTACTAATCTTAGCTCGTTGGTTTGTTTATTGGTGACTCCATTGGGGCTTCATGGTTATATGTAGACAATGGTCATCAGAATTGCATTTTAACCTTGCATATATAAATTGGTCTGGTGTATTTATGCATGACGTTTGCACATAATTGTATTGTTTTTACGATTTATGTTTTATATTAACTGCCTTGGCATTGTGTGAATTTTGGTTTTAAGAGATCGATGTTTTAATTATATTGTAACCATTTATTGTAATAGTTTGTGCTATTATGGCTCAGTGAATTTGTGCCGAATAAAGCTTGATGATGATGGAGTAGGTCTGTTTTTCTCAACAATCTATGATTGCCATCATTCTCAAGCCTGTTCTTCCTCTCCGCCTTTCCTGCATCAGAATTGTAGATCTTTCTATTAGTTCTTGCTCTCCAATGGACATTTTCTTTCCATTCTTCCTAAAAAATGTGGCCTCTTCTGCTGTCCTCTATAATTGGTGCCTGCTTAAATTCATCTAACATAACTGCCATTATTACATGTGTTTTAAGACCTCTCTCACAAAGTCCAGGGCAGATCCTGCTGTTCTTTCACCCCTTGGGTGCCAAGATCTTGGACCATCTGTTAATGCGTCAAGTGAAACATTTCTATGAGTCTCACAATTACCTGCACACAAGCTAGCTTCCCCTCCGTGTACAGGTCTGAATCAGTATTGGAGGCAACTTTGGAGGACCACAGAGGTACTCTGGATGAGATGGGACTGCATTCATGATCATATTAATTTGTGGCATTCAACAATATCCAGCACTCTATCCTTGTTTTATGCTCTATAGTCCTGGCATTAAAAACAACTCTGGTTTGGAATACATCTATCATTACTGGCTACTTTCAGGCTAGTTCACTCCCTCTCTTAAAGTCTGATTTTACTCTAGGCAGTCTATTGGGCAACTGGGCAGTCTCTTACCTCAATCCTTCCTTATTCAATATTTAGATGTGTGTCTCTCACCAGCGTCATTCCCTCTGGTTTTAATTTTTATGCCTGTGCAGATGACACACAGCTTATCCTTTGGATGGAGAATGACTTGCATGACACGTGTGCAAAGTTTAACAAATTAATAGCCTATCTTGCTTTGTGGATGTCTAAAAACTCCCTGCAGCTCAACCAGGATATAACCCACAAATCAATCCCAATAGTTCTCAATCTGTGTCATCTGAGACCTGTGGCCCAGCTCTCTTGGCTCTTTCCCTGTGCCTGTCACTGAGACATACAATGTATTAAACAAAACTACACTACTTTGTTTTTGGAAGGAGACTGCAAAATGTGTTAAAAACTGTGGTGATCTCAGAAAATTGGGCAGACGTCTCCACATCATTTGCCAAAGAGAGGAGCCCTGTAAGAGGAGAATGGTACACAAATATAAGCACAGTTTGAGAAGATGCTAGAATTAGTTCACTTGGACTTAAGTTTTGATTTTCTAACATACAGTTGCAATTCTGACATTATGTGCTCAGAGAAACTCAGAGATAGTGCCCTTCGAAAGTATCTGCACAGGAACAAGGCTTCTACCAGCAAAGCACTTTTCAAATTCATGTTTCAAGTGCCCAAATGCAAACCCTGTCTGGCTACAAAGCTAGGGCTTCCGGTTAATAGTACAGAAATAAGGCTGTAACAGGCAATACATTATAACTGCGAAGCCTTTAATTCAACAAACCTTGGCTTAATCTTTGACTGCTCTTAAGCTTTTATCCCCTAGTTCAACAGTCCCGGCCTCCTAAAAACTCTTAGAAATATTATTCCTATCATCCCTCCTCGCCAATGGAAAGAGGTTGTGCAGTCGGCAATTACTATTTTATTGACAATGGCAGTGCTTTTTACTTGGAATTACCAAAATGTATCTCTATGATCTTCAAATCAATTAGAACTCAGCTGCTAGACTCATGCTAGAGCCCAAAACTGAGCTCCTATTTCCGCTTACTTTGAGACACCTCATTGGCCTTGCTTTTCTCATTGACAATGTAATCTCTATGTGTAATCAGAGACTTCACCCATTGCCAGAACATCTGGGGCCTGTAAGAAAGTGCCCCTTTTTGACATGGTCACCCCCTCTTTTTGCCTGGTATTTGATGCAATTGTGGGAGAACGGCATTGTGTTCCTGCTATCCAGGTCCCCAGTGCCAGAGCTCTTTCCCTAAAACTGTACAATTGATCCCCAATTGGCAATACCTTTAGCACCCCTTGTAAGTCCCTAGTAGATGGTACCCCTGGTACCTACGGCAAGGAGGCTAAAGAGGGTCCCTAAGGGCTGCAGCATGTATTGTGCCACACTAAGGGACCCCTCAGCACCAACATGAAACCTATTGCAGGCTGCGTGCCATTATACAGAGAAAAGTGAAGTCACTACATGGCACACCTCCTGTGTGCCATGCCTGCAGACACTGCATGCAGTATAGGTAAGTCACCCCTACAGCAGGCCTTACAGCCCTAAGGCAGGGTGCACTATGCCACATGTGTGGACATAGCTCCATGAGTAGATATGCCTCTGTGATGTCTGAGTCGATTCTTAGAAATTACAAGTGGACAGGGAAGCCATTTTGAGTACATGTGGTGGACACTGGTATTTACGAGTTCCACAGCTACATAATGGCTTCACTGTTACTACAGATGTTTGGTATCAAACATCTCGTATTTATAAACCCACACTGATTCCAGTGATGGATTTATTAATACATGAACCCAGAGGGCACCTTACAGGAGCCCCCTGAAAACCTACCGACTACTGGTGTGCTGGGTGACTGGTGTAGACCAGCCTGCCACCACAGACAGCTTTCTGACCCACTGCAGCCTGTGCTTTCTGAGGGCGGAAACATGTTTGCTCCGGCTGAAGGTGTTGTCACCTCCTCCAAGAAGAACGGCTAAGTGATCAGCATATCAAGGCAGGAGGCTTCAAAGGCATTTTCTCTCCGTTTTTCCTTCTGTGCCCCCGCTGCCTCTCGCCATTCCCGCCGCTGCGTCCCCTGCGGCCCCGCCCCCCTGACTGCCCATTCGCTGCCCCTGCCTCCCGCCTCCCAGCTGCTCCTCCCTCCCACCTCCCCATAAATGGCGGGCGCTGGCGCGCCGCTGGCGCGCTGAAGGCGCGCCTAAGGCAAGCCCGTCTGCGCCCGTCCGCGACTGGACCGCGCCCAGCGCCAGAACCCCTGGACCGCGCGCCCCCCGCTCCAGCCTCGAGGACCGACGCCGATACGATGCCACCACACTCCACGCTCTCAACCCCGGACGGACGCACAACTGCTTCAAGGCCGCCCCAAATCGCACCAACGGTCCCTTCACCTGCCGGAACTGCAGCTACACCAGCCTCAGAGCCACCGAGGCGCCCGCCAAGAAGGACCTCAACCACCTCCGGTGCATCCTGCTGAACACCCGCTCCGCCCGCAAACACGCCGTCGAGCTCTGGGACCTGCTCGACACATCATCACCAGACGTCGCCTTCCTGACAGAGACCTGGATGAATGACTCCTCCACCCCCGACATCGCCATAGCCATCCCAGATGGCTATAAGATCACCCGCAGAGACTGCATCAACGCAGTAGGAGGAGGAATCGCCATCGTACACAAGAACACCATCAGGGTCTCGACCAGCACCGACGACACTCTCAGCACCGCCGAACACATGCACTTCCAGATCCACACTGACCCCAACACCACCCTTAAAGGCACCCTTGTCTACAGACCCCCTGGGCCCCGACCCCAGTTCAGCGACTCCATCGCCGACTTCATCAGCACGCACGCCCTGACCTCTACCGACTACATCCTCCTCGGAGACCTGAACTTTCACCTGGAGAACAACAACGACAGCAACTCCACCACCCTGATCGACAGCCTCGCCAACCTCGGCCTGAGCCAGCTCGTCACAACACCGACCCACTGCGCCGGCCACACGCTTGACCCCATATTCTCCTCAAGCTCCCACGTCTCCTTCAGCCACACCACGGAACTCCTCTGGACCGACCACCGCTGCATCCATTTCACCTTCCAGAAACCCACCACACACCACCGCACCCAACAGATCCCACGCCGCTGCTGGAGCAAAGTCACCGAAGACCAACTCCGGGCAACCCTCGCTCTCAGCCCTCCCTCCGACCCATCCAACACCGATGACGCTGCCTGCAACCTCAGACGATGGATGGACGACTGTGCCAACACCCTCGCCCCGCTGAAAAAGCTCACCTACAGCGACACCACCAAAAGAGCCAGCTGGTTCACCTCGGAACTCCTAGCTTCCAAGCGCACCTGCCGGAAACTAGAGAAGAAATGGCACAGCGATAAGACACCGGACAGCCACACAGCCCACAAAGACGCCATCCGTAACCACCACCACCTCATCAGGTCCGCCAAGAGAATCTCCTTCAAAGACCGCCTCGACAACAACGCACACAACAGCAAGGAGCTTTTCAACATCGTGAAGGAACTCTCCAATCCCAGCTCCAACACCAACGACATCCCGCCGTCGCAACCCTTGTGCGATTCCCTCGCCACCTTCTTTCACCGCAAGATCGCCGACATCCACGACAGCTTCGACACCCAGACAACCCCAACTAAGATCGACCCGCCACACACCATCGACCACGACCCCCTGCCAGCCTGGGCCAGCGTGAACATCGAGGACACCATCAAGACCATGAGCACAATACACTCCGGCTCCCCGTCAGACCCTTTCCCGCACCACATCTTCAACAAAGCCAGCAGCTCCATCGCACCCCACCTGTGCAACATCATCAACCTCTCCTTCGAGACCGCGACCTTCCCAGAGAGCTGGAAACACGCAGAGATCAACGCCCTACTCAAAAACCCAAGGCGGACCCGAGAGACCTCAAAAAACTTCCGGCCCATCTCTCTGCTTCCGTTCCCAGCCAAGGTCATCGAGAAGATCGTCAACAAACAGCTAACCCGATACCTCGAAGAAAACAGCATCCTGGATCCATCCCAATCAGGGTTCCGCAGCAACCACAGCACTGAGACTGCCCTCATCGCCGCCACCGACGACATCAGGATCCTGCTGGACAATGGTGAGACCGCAGCCCTCATCCTGCTGGACCTCTCCGCCGCCTTCGACACTGTCTGCCACCGCACTCTACGCGCACGCCTCCACGACGCAGGGATCCGAGACAAGGCCCTGGAATGGACCACCTCCTTCCTCGACGGCAGAACCCAGAGAGTCCGCCTCCCCACCCTTCCGATCCGAAGCCTCCGAGATCATCTGCGGCGTACCCCAGGGATCGTCCCTCAGCCCAACACTGTTCAACATCTACATGGCCCCGCTCGCACGCATCGCCAGACAACACGACCTCAACATTATCTCCTACGCCGACGACACTCAACTGATCCTCTCCCTCACCAAGGACCCACTCGCCGCCAAAGCCAAACTCCATGAAGGAATGAAGGCCGTCGCCGATTGGATGAAGATCAGCCGACTAAAGCTGAACACGGACAAAACGGAGGTCCTCATCCTCGGCTCCAACACCTCAGCCTGGGACGACTCCTGGTGGCCAACGACGCTGGGAGCAGCCCCGACACCCACCGACCACGCACGCAACCTGGGAGTCATCCTCGACTCAACGCTCTCCATGACCAAGCAAGTCAACGCAGTCTCCTCCTCCTGCTTCAACACCCTCCGCATGCTTCGCAAGATCTACAGGTGGATCCCGACAGACACAAGAAGAACAGTCACCCAGGCCCTCATCAGTAGCAGACTGGACTAGGAACGCCCTCTACGCGGGAGCCCCGGCCAAGCTCATCAAGCGACTGCAACGCATACAAAACGCCTCCGCACGACTGATCCTTGACGTACCACGCCACAGCCACATCACCCCCCACTTGAGGAACCTGCACTGGCTCCCCGTCGACAGGAGGATCACCTTCAAACTCCTCACCCACGCACACAAGGCACTCCACAATACTGGCCCAGCCTACCTCAACAGACGGCTCTTCTTCTACGTCCCCAACCGCCAGCTCCGCTCCGCCGACCTCTCCCTCACCACCGTCCCCCGCATTCGAAGAACAACCACCGGCGGCAGATCCTTCTCACACCTCGCCGCCAAGACCTGGAACACCCTTCCACTAAGCCTACGACCCAAGACCTGCTGACCTTCAGGAGGTTACTCAAGACCTGGCTGTTCGACCAGTAGCAGCATCTCCCCCCCCTTCCCTCTCCCCAGCGCCTTGAGACCCTCGCGGGTAAGTAGTGCGCTCTACAAATTCTGTGATTGATTGATTGATCTGCCACCTTTGATATGCGACCCCAGGCTTCCCCAGACAGGGGAAATGCCACCCACTTCCCCAGGCCCATTTGGGACCAGGATAGGTGGGAAAATTAGCTAGTCAAGAGGCGTGAACCCCTCTCAGGCTAGTTTCACCCCTAAGGTGGGCTACTTGACGTGGACACAACTTTCAGAAATCCACCATCTTAATTTTGGTAGAATTAGGCTCTCTGGGTCAGGGTTATGCCCATGTCCCACTGGAAGTGTTCATACAGAGGGTGTAGACACCCTTAAGGTAAGTAGACCATTGGCCATTACCTTTCACTCCCTGTAACGCCCCTACATTGAGCATTTAGGTGGACACCCCTTACATCAGGAATACAGATTCAGTGGATCAAGAAGAGAATGACACCAAGAGTCACAAGAAAAAGCAAGAACTGAAGATTGGTGTGGACTTTTGGTGCCAAATCCTGCCTACCGCACTAAGTCTCGAAAATTGCAACCCAGAGACTCGTACTGCAGCTGATCAGCTTCCAAGAACCCTGGGAGACTGCCAGCCTTTGCAAATTGCCGAGCAATCTCCCTTGGAGACCGCAGGCACCGAAACACAAAGTCCGGACTACCGTGTGGCTGTTCCCCTGCCAGCCCGATGCAGCAGCCCCCAGGAAAAATAACATGTACTCCTGAAGGTTAGTTCTGTCCCCCCACCAAGTGACAGAACCACATCTCTTACGCCGATGACACCCAGCTGATTCTCTCCCTCACCAAGGACCCCCACACCGCCAAAACCAACCTCCACGAAGGAATGAAGGCCGTCGCCGAATGGATGAGGAACAGCCGACTGAAGCTGAACTCGGACAAGACGGAGGTCCTCATCCTCGGATCCACCCCCTCGGCCTGGGACGATCCTGGTGGCCGACCGCACTGGGAACAACTCCAACACCCACCGACCACGCACGCAACCTAGGAGTCATCCTCGACTCCACCCTCTCCATGACTAAGCAGGTCAACGCCGTCTCCTCCTCCTGCTTCAACACCCTCCGCATGCTCCGCAAAATCTACAAGTGGATCCCCACCGAAACGAGAAGAACGGTCACCCAGGCCCTCGTCAGCAGCAGGCTGGACTACGGAAACGCCCTCTACGCTGGAGCCTCTGCCAAACTCCTGAAGCGGCTTCAACGCATCCAGAACGCCTCTGCACGCCTGATCCTCAACATCCCTCGCCGCAGCCACATCACTCCCCACCTGAGTGACCTGCACTGGCTCCCCGTCAACAAGAGGATAACCTTCAAGCTCCTCACCCACGCACACAAGGCACTCCACAACACCGGACCTGCGTACCTCAACAGACAAATCAGCCTCTACACCCCCGCCCGCCAGCTTCACTCCGCCGACCTCGCCCTCGCCACAATCCCCCGCAACCGAAGAGCGACCTCCGGCGGCAGATCCTTCTTCCACCTCGCCGCCAAGACCTGGAACACCCTCCCCATCCACCTACGGCAGACCCAAGACCTGCTGACCTTCAGAAGACTCCTCAAGACCTGGCTCTTCGAGCAGTAGCAGCACTCCCCCCCAGCGCCTTGAGACCCTCACGGGTATGTAGTGCACTCTACAAATGCTATGATTGATTGATTGATTGAGAGGGCACCAGGACCAACCGGAGTCACATAGGATCAATAACCCGGGTACTGGACACCTTGCAGCTAACAGAGACCGCAAGAGTCCAGTTGGGACTCCAGTGACTCCAAGACAAAGCAGCTGTCAAGGGACATCATCACTGCAGAGACCCACTTCCAGAGCGCCCCAGCTGTCCTGATGTTTGCACCCTCAAACGGCGAGACCGATGACCGCAATGTTCCGAGGCGCACAGAGCCCAGCCGACCCTTCTACTCTGCACCTGAGCACCTCAGCCCGGGAACTGATGAAATGACTGTGCTCTCTTGTCCCCAGGACCCTTGTGACCCAAGCCCCTCATTGGGAGTTCCCGGACCTGTCCCCAAGTCCTCCTCTGCAGCCTGTTTCCAGGTGACCCCTCTTTTTTCTACAGGCATAGCGTGCACAGCTACCAATCCAACCAGCAGCTCTGCAACTGGACGTCCAAGGGCAGGTAACGAGTAACTGCTGGTGGTACTGTGGACCTTGGCCCCCTACGATTCTAAGTCCTGAAGGAGACCCACAGAAACCGAACGCAAATAACTGTTTGCTATAATTGCCTTTTCTCCAATAGGAAAGTTTTGTGAGTAAAAGTGCATTTAAGTGAACATTTTACTTACCTGCTAAAATCGATATTTACTTGATAACGAAGTTCTTAGGATAAAAATTTGTTCAAAAATATGACTAATTTTTTTAAATTGGTCCCGGATTTATTCTTGAGTGTGTCTCATTTATTGCTTCTGTGTGTGTCAACAAATGCTTAGCACTGCCCTCTGATAAGCCTAACCGCTTGCCCACACTACCACAAACAAAAGCAATTGGGTTATCATTTGTGCCTCTGTAAACCAACTGGGGTTTCCTAGACTCTTTACATGGTGTACCTCTTTTTAGTCCACTACATAAAGAGACAGCTTCCTACAGGACTGTATTACAGAAAGTGCCCCAGGGATGCAATGCGCATGTGCTCCCACTTTGTGCTCCCCGGAGCACTTTGGTATTACAGAAGGGGCCGCAGACACTTGTGCTTACCCTTCTAGAATACAGATCGTGCTGGCGCACATGTAGCACCAGCACTATCTCATGGGGCGGCCCCATGCAAATTAGGGATTCTCTTTGCATCTGGGCCCGTGCCGTATTATGGACGCAGGCACAAAGGCAAAGAAGCTGTCAGGAGGTTTGCTGTCAGTGTGCCCCCTGAGGACAGCAATCTCGAGGGGTGAAAGGGGGTCCTATGAACACCCCAGATTTCTCCTTGCACACGAGTGCAGTCACTCATTGCACCCGCCTGCAAGGGGATCTCTAATCCCTTTTGAAAGCGCAGGCGGGTTGCCGTCTGCATTGTGAAACACAGAGCGGCTTTGAAGCAGCCGCCCCGTATTTCACTTAAATACACTGACCCCAGGGAAGCACGAGTTCACGGCTGCCCTGAGGGCAGCACATTCAACATAATTAGGTGCACTTTCCCTGTTTTTGCGCACGGCGCACCTGTTTGAGGGTGAGCTGTGGCGCAAACAGAGAAAGTGAGCTCTATATGTAATAGGGTCACTGTTTGCTTTAGAAATGGCACTGCATCATAATCAGTGATTTGATTTAACTGTTGATATAGTCACATACAGCATTGCATTGCTCACAAAGAACACTAAACATATTCACGATGGAGTTACAACTGGTGACGAGTGACATCTTGTATGTCTTTACAATGCATGCCATTACCACTCAAGTAATACAACGCATTGCATTATATTGTGGGTCTTTATCACACATTTTTGTGGTATTATCTATCTCCCTCTCGCACTCTCTCCATATGTGTATGTGTGTGTGTGTGTGTGTGTGTGTGTGAGGTCAAGACAATATGATTGCAGGCTTAGAGTGCCACATAAAGTATGCAAAAAAGGAAGCACGGAACTCTGGGTAGTTCCCAAGTTTAGGCGGGGAGCAGCTCCTTTATTTGAAGCACCCCACAACACCTTCAACACTCTGAATCTGCTCACCTCAAATGTCTGTTTTTCTAGCAAAGTTTTTAAGCATAGGATTAGCACAGTGCCATCCACGTTGAGGCAGAAAGTGAAAAAGCGTCTTGCCATTTTTACAGCAAAGTCTTTGAGCATAGGATTAAAACAGAGACACCCACACTGAGCTGAAAAATGACAAAAGCCCTTTACCACTCCAGGCACAGTATTACAACTTCGGATTGGTAAAATACCAATGATGTACTATTTGACCCGCGGCCCGATAAATAGCATGAAGGAGGTCTTTATTTAGCCAGCCATGAAGAAAAAAGGGACTCTAGATAATGGTAGGGTAGTGGCCATCTTGTTATGGGGATGCAAGAAACATGAAGCATTTAAAAGGAAGTAAATATTCAGTTGTAGAATAGTTTGTACAAAGGTAAGTGCATGAATTAAGCTAAGCTGTTTACAGATAAAAACATAGTAAAATTTATTTGGATCAAAATAGTTATGTTATTTATATATTCAAATAAGAAAAGTAGGAATCAAAATTCTGTTCTGGAGTATTTGGCTGTCTTCAAAGAATAATGGCTATGGTTTTAAAGCTTATTATATAGATATTTTATTCATTCACGAGAATACATTGTTTTTTAATGTTCATGATCTTCTTTTGATGATGTTTGAGAGCTGGGCTCTTTTTAGGCTTCTTATGGCAGGCGTTGGGGTGGCTTTAGGCTTCCTTTTAAGGGAAATTGTGCTTGCTTAGTATTTCAAACCTGGCAACACAGCAGCAGTCGAGAGGCAGCAGCAAACAGGGCATGCATACAGGTGGTATCTGTGCCCCAGAGAGATGGACACGTACAGTAGGCAATTGTTGTTTGGTGGCAAAGTGCTTTGGGACACTAGCAGGGGGTAAAGTGAGTGGGACATTGTGGAATGGGGAAGTCAAAGCAGGAGAGAGGTAATGCATTTGGGTAATTCACAGGAGGCACTCACTCTGCTGCTTGAGAATAAACACACTTTTTAATATTATTCACTGAAAAGAGTGGGTTTCGGGCACAGATTCCTATTGGTCTCATGTCATAAGAAGACCGTTAGCCACATTGACATTTTAGTGACCTGCACAATGTATCTTGAGAATGGTATTTGCAATTTGTAACCTGCTAAGCAGTGTTTTAAGTGTGCAAGGTCCTGTCTTTACTGAGCCTTCATTTCTGTCCTTGACAATCTGGGTGACAGACTTGGAGGCAGTACCTAACTAATGTTCTTGGGTAAGGAAGAAGTAGGACCAGTAGGAGGAGGATGATGACTAGTAGGAGAATAAGGACAAGGAGGTGGAGGTGGACCACAAGGAGCACCAGGACGACCAGAGCCACAAGGACCAGGACAAGAACCAGACCCAGGGAGACCTAATTTACCAGGATCAGGGTTAAGAACTGTACTGCAGGAAGTGTTCAAGTAATTCATGTTAAAAAATACAAACAGCTGATTTATTGGATCAATCACAGATCAGACATATGCTGTCAGACCAGTGTATACAATAAAAAAGTCATAGTGAGAAGATCGCAAATCTTGCTTAGTGCTGAATTCTTCATTTAGTCTGAGAATTAAGCTACTCTCAAATAGCAAGCCAATAATATAGATATGCATATACTGTGTGAATTACACATCATCTTAGGCTTCACAGCCTGCCTTGACATCTAACTTGATCCATTGAAAAGAATAGTTGGATATGTTTTATAACTACAGAACACTGTGTGCAATGGCTTCACAGTAAAGTGCTGCCCCACCTAAGCTCTTCCTCCAGTGCCCTGGCATACCAACTACTAAGGAGAAATGTTGGTTAAGGGCTTTAGAAAACAATTTAGCAGCTATTTATGAATAAAAGGATATGTGACAGAGCAGAAGTACGTTTCTCTTTTTAATTGTTTGGGAGCTGCCAGTCAAGAGAATTTTGATCACTTACCTTAGACCAAATCAAGCATTGAGATGAGTATAAAGAAGCAGCATCCAGACTGGAAAAAACATGTTGAAAAATAACCCAGTGCTTTGGAAGAAAGATTCTTCTTATGGAAAGAAGTCAGTCATGAATCAGTAGAAGAATGGAGTATTTGGCACATCTTTGTGTCCTCATTGTTACCTGTAACTTTGAAAGCTCTATTGATACCTATTAAGAAATCAAATAGTTCTGAGTTGCTATTCGAAAAAGATATAAGAACAATTTGATGGGATCAATAAATTCCACTTTGGAAGAAGCACTAACTGGGGGAAAGCACTAAGCAGTGAAGAAAGGGCATGGCTTCTCAAGTTAGGGATGTTAATAGCAAAGTCCAAAGAGACAATAGACCATTTGCAAGGCATGAAAATAGTATTTGATATAGGTATCACATTTGGTTAATGTAGAATACCATCCTACAAAAGGGAAAAGATTTGTCAAATGTAAAGAAAATGAGGTCATTTTACGAAAGTAGTAATTATCATATTAATTCTATGAGGGTGAATAGCATTGGAAGTGGAGATAGAAATAAGGGTGTCCAATGTAATTTTAACTGTAGGGATAAATAAGAGTTAGGATTCACCGGACCATTGTGTAGTGTACGGATTGGAAAAGTGAATTTTGATATTGGAGCAGCATAAAATCAGGCTTTACCTTCTATACGTTATTTATGAGCATTTACATGTAACCTGTATATGCAATGTGGAATTAATTTCATTAACTTGTGTGTTTCGCTCCTTAATAAAATTGCAGTGGGCCATCCCTTTTGGGCACATTAAGAAATTACATGTAGTTGCACTGAATTGAGAAATAATCAATGTAACCGCATTTACTGAAATTATTACATTCATTAATAATGATCTAAGTACTAAGGATTATTAATACAGTACTGTGCTTCCATTTTGTTTCTTGAGTTAACTTAGCTTGACGTTAGGCCTTAGCTAAGCATTGCACATGTAAAGTTTGCCAGTATGCTGTTTTCTTTTCTTCTGCAGGTGCATTATTGGGTTCCTCATTAGCTAGAGAAAGGCTCATTGTTATGTATTAGACTGATAATGAGGTCTGAGAAAAAAAAGCTGGCAACGGACGTGGAGGGATGACGGTGAAAGGAGTCTCCTGTACCCATCAAACTAGAAAGATGCAACTTTCAAGGATGAGCAGATGTGTACGTAATTGTGTGAGGATCGGAATTTAGGGGGTTTACCGACTCCTAGCAAATGCCATCATGGGATTCGCTCCTGATGGTGGGAATGAGATATGCATGTTCTGAAACCTTTGATTGTGCTTTTACTTAGTGCTCTATAGTGAGTTAGGGCAGACCCTATCCTGACTCTGATGAGAGCAGATCTTTCTGTAGGGTTCCCCCGAGTAGAAGGCTCTATGCTAGACACTCTTTTGTTTCCTCTGAATTTCTACTGAGGTTCGCATGATGTGGTACCTTCTTCTTTTCCCCTTTTGAAATCACCAACTCCTTTGCATTGCTTAATTTAGACAGGACAAGTTATGGAACATCTAATTTGGATATTGTGCATTCTTTACATATTGGTTGTTACCAATCTGTATTTCATAGTATTGAAATTTAGAATGCTTGAGCATTTCAATATTTTGGCCGTATTTATATATTTTCTTAACCATTAACAATTTTGCTGATTTATGATTTGACCAATACCTGCAAAATATACCTTTATGGTTGAATGCCATCCTCTCGGTCATTATTGTGGAACCACATTGGTTTCACTGTGATTGAAATATATTACCAATGTTAGCTTCCTCTCAATGCTTCAAGCCAACAATCAAAGGTCTATATGACCACTGAGAATTTGATGATTTTACCAAGAGATTGAGATTTAAATATCCCTGCTCCATCAATATTATGGCAGATTTTAGATCACCCATTACTATTTAGCTGATGAGACATATTTATGTTGAGGTAGGTCAATGATATTTTGCAGTTTAAGGCCTGAAATGTTTCGACTAAAATATACATAGCCATTAGAGGCAGAGATGAAATGGGGTTGCTGGATCAAGGCAAGTTAGTGATAGGTTTCAGGCCAGATAACAATTGTCCCATTATGCTTGTGGAAGAATGTTTTAATCCTGAATGTGAGGATGATTTGAAGAAGTTATAGTGAATTCTTTGCAGATAAGGTCAGTTTTGCCAGGGTTTTGAACATCGCATTGTTCTGAGGAAAGATGTGTTTCCAGTTACCCAGAAAATAAGAAATGTGCTTCTGAGTGTGCATGGGAAGTTTAATGAATTGTTAGCTAATATGTTTGCTGATAACATTATTCAACCCGTAGATTCTTCTGAATGGGTTTCAGTGATCATCATTGCTAGAAAAAAACAGGCAAGATTTGGTTATGTGCAAACTAAGATGTTTTATCAGAGGCATAATATATGATTGTCAATAATTACCAAAAATCCAAGAAATGCTGGCACATCTTTGAAACGCTAAATTCTTCTCAACAATAGACCTCACAGCATCTTACAATCAGGTTCCTTTAACTCGGAGTCACAGGCCTGTGGTACGTTTGTGACACCTTTGGAGCCTTCAGATATCTCAGATGGCTATTTGGTCTCTTATCAGTTGCTAGTGTATTTAAGAAGGTAATGGATGTCATGTTTACAGATTTCTTGGAGTTCAAGTGTTCCTGGAACATACTCTGATTTTTGCCGACACAGAAGAACAGTATAACAAGACTCTGGCCAAAATGCTCAGTACCTTTAAAGATCAAGGCTTAACAATTAGGAAGGACTTCGTCAGCACACACGCCATCGCCTCCACGGACTACATCTTCCTCGGGGACCTGAACTTCCACCTCGAGAACAACAAGGACACCAACTCCACCACCCTGATCGACAACCTCGCCACCCTCGGACTCAGACAGCTCGTGACTACACCCACCCACGCCGCCGGCCACACGCTCGACTCCATCTTTTCCGCAAGCCCACACGTCTCCTTCAACCACACCTCCGAACCCCACTGGACTGACCACCACTGCATCCACTTCACCTACAGGAAGCCCACCACGCACCACCGCACCGAACAAATGCCTCGCCGCTGCTGGAGCAGAGTCACGGAAGACCAGCTAACCACAACCCTCGCCCTGAGCCCACCCGCCGAACCCTCCGACCCCGACACCACCGCCCGCAACCTCCAGACAGTGGATCGACGACTGCGCCAACACCCTCGCCCCGCTCAAGAATCCGCCCAACAGCCACACCAGCAAGAAAGCCACCTGGTTCACCAAAGCCCTCCAGGCCTCCAAACGAACATGCCGAAAACTGGAGAAGATCTGGCTCCACGAACGGACAGCGGACAGCTACGCCGCCCACAAGAGCGCCACCCGCAGTCACCATCACCTCATCAGATCCGCCAAAAGGGCCTCACTCAAAGACCGCCTAGACAACAACGCACACAACAGCAAAGAGCTCTTCAACATCGTGAAGGAACTCTCCAACCCCAGCTCCAACACCAACGACATCCAGCCGTCGCGAGACCTGTGCGACTCACTGGCCACCTTCTTCCACCGCAAAATCGCCGACATCCACGACAGCTTCAACACCACGACCGCCCCGGCAACCACCGAGACCACTGCCCCCACAACCACCAACCGCCTGCTCTCCTGGACCAACATCAACGACGAGGACACCAGCGAGATCATGAACACCATCCACTCCGGTTCAACGCTAGACCCGTGCCCTCACCACATCTTCAACAAAGCCAGTACAGCCATCGCGCCCCATCTCCGGAAAATAATCAACATCTCCTTCGAGACAGCAACCTTCCCGGAAAGCTGGAAGCACGCCGAGATCACCGCCTTACTCAAGAAACCCAAGGCAGACCCCAAGGACCTCAAGAACTTCCGACCCATCTCTCTGCTCCCGTTCCCCGCAAAGGTCACCGAGAAAATCGTCAACAAACAACTGACCCGCTACCTCGAGGAGAACAACATCCTGGACCCTTCCCAGTCCGGCTTCCGCAGCAACCACAGCACCGAAACCGCCCTCATCGCCGCCACCGATGACATCAGGACCCTGCTAGACAACGGAGAAACAGCAGCCCTCATCCTCCTGGACCTATCAGCCGCCTTCGACACGGTCTGCCACCACACACTACGAACACGCCTTCACGATGCCGGGATCCAAGAGAAGGCCCTGGACTGGACCACATCCTTCCTTTCCGGCAGAACACAAAGCGTCCGCCTCGCCCCTTCCGATCCAAGGCCACCAAGATCATCTGCGGCGTACCCCAAGGCTCCTCCCTCAGCCCAACGCTGTTCAACATCTACATGGCACCCCTCGCCCACGTCGCCCGACAGCACAACCTCAACATCATCTCCTACGCCGACGACACCCAGCTGATCCTCTCCCTCACCAAAGACCCTCACACCGCCAAAGCCCACCTCTACGAAGGAATGAAGGCCGTCGCCGAATGGATGAGGACCAGCCGCCTGAAGCTGAACTCGGACAAGACGGAGGTCCTCATCCTTGGTTCCAACCCTTCAGCCTGGGACGACTCCTGGTGGCCAACATCACTGGGAACAGCCCCGCCACCCACCGACCACGTACGCAACCTAGGGGTCATCCTCGACCCCACCCTCTCCATGACTAAGCAGGTCAACGCCGTTTCCTCATCCTGCTTCAACATCCTCCGAATGCTCCGCAGGATCTTCAAGTGGATCCCCACCGAAACAAGAAAAACAGTCACCCAGGCCCTCGTCACCAGCAGGCTGGACTACGGAAACGCCCTCTACGCAGGAACGACGGCTAAGCTCCTGAGACGGCTGCAACGCATCCAGAACGCCTCTGCACGTCTTATCCTCGACATCCCCCGACGCAGCCACATCACACCCCACCTGAGAGACCTGCACTGGCTCCCTGTCAACAAGAGGATAACCTTCAAGCTCCTCACCCACGCACACAAAGCACTCCACAACTCCGGACCAGCCTACCTCAACAGACGACTCAGCTTCTACACCCCCACCCGCCAGCTCCGCTCGACCAGCCTCGCCCTCGCCACAGTCCCCCGCATCCGGAAAACGACCGCCGGCGGCAGATCCTTCTCCCACCTCGCCGCCAAGACCCGGAACACCCTCCCCACCAACCTCCGACAGACCCAAGACCTACTGGCCTTCAGAAGACTCCTCAAGACCTGGCTCTTCGATCAGTAGCAGCACCACCCCCCTCTTCCCCCAGCGCCTTGAGACCCTCGCGGGTATGTAGTGCGCTTTATAAGTGACATGATTGATTGATTGATTGAATCCTTCGAGGTGAAGGTAGACTACTTTGAAAATTGCGGGGCATATTTACGTTCCCTGGCGCATCCCTGCAAATCAGCAGGGATGCGCCAGGGAAGATGCATCACGCAAGTTTGCCCTTGCGCCACCGCAGATGCGCCGCATTTACAATGCGGCGCGCCGTGGCGCACGGATGGGCAGATGCGTGTCGCATCCCCGACGGAAAGGCGGCGCATTGCTGGAGTTGCGTCGCAAGCGCGACGCGGCTCCAGCAAGGCTCAGGGGTGCCCTATGCCTAACATGCTGCGTCAATCCTTACGCCTGCTTCAAGCAGGCGCAGGGTTTTGACGCAGCATGGGCGCAAAAGTGACTCAGTGAAATCTTGTAGATTTCACTGCGTCACTTTTACGAGGCGTACCTGCGAGGGAACGCCCACCCTGCGCCGGAACGCCCACATGAAACCTGACGCAGGTTTCATGTGGCGCAGGGTTTACAACGTGACGCATCTCCCTAGATGCGTCACGTTGTAAATATTCCGCAACGTGGTGCATGTTTTGCGTCGCCGCTGCGTCACATAAGTGACGCAACGGCGGCGCAAAAGTGGCGCAAGGGGCTCGTAAATCTGCCCCTTCATTTTTTCTGAAGGTGTCAAGCCCAAGCAGGATTTAGTAAGGGCGTTCATGCTTTTAGCCCCACTGATAAAGATTCATTGAATTTGGATTCAGTAAATATTATTATTGCTTTGTGTGTGGTGCGCTGTTCTCATGAAGCAGTAGAAAAACATGGCAAGGAAAAGACAGAAATTTAATTGGGGTGGTGTGGAAAATGGTGTTTTGAAGAGGTAAAAAACTTTTCAAAATACACCTGCTTTAAAGCTGTATGTTGGTGATGTGAGATATTATTTTACTGTGGATGCGAGTGCAATTGGTTTAAGTGGTCAAGGCTGTGATGCTGCCCACAGCCCCTGCCCCTGCAGAACTCTAGGTAGAGCCGGTGTCTCTGGGCCTGAAGTATCTGCTCCAGAGTTTTAGGACCCAATAATGATGGTCCTAAGGAGACGTGTAGTATAGAGTTGAGACACTTCACCCTTTAATATTCAAGGTGAAATACCTCAGCTCGTAATTCAGAGCCAAAGTCACTTAGGCACAGATTTACTAACACTTTGTGCCGGATTTGTGGCACTTTTGTGATGCAGACTCAGCGCAAAGTGTTGGAGTTGGATTTACTATCCAACGCACACCAGGATTTGTGTTGAAAGGTATCTCAAAGTAATATAAAGTTGCTCTATGTGCCTCTTTGCTGTACTGTACATCAAGAATGTGTTCCATAGGTGGTGCATGGGTGTTACCATGTAACCACCCATTGGTTTTGACGCAAACTAAATCTATTAGCAGTCATAGACAGGGATTTGAGCTAAACCCTTATGCCTGCTTGAGGCAGGCGTAGTGAGGAGAAATGCTTTAATTTTTCCTTATTTTTTCAACTTTGAACAACACACATACAAACTGGGAAGAGTATTAAAGGATAGCTTTTGGTCCCTTTCCAGTACAAAATCAATGCTTAAGATAATGCATGCAGCGCCTTGTGTCAAACATTAGTAAATACGGGCCTAAATCTTCTCATTTGAACAAAGGAGTAGGATTAAAGAGCCAGCGACCAGGCATGTGTTTTACTGCCTGTGTAGCATCTCTGTAGGGCAGACGATGGGTGCTTACATGAGATCCCCAAATGTGTGTGGGCATCAGGAATGGCAACACACCTTCAAACTTTTATGCATGTGGAGTTTTTACTTTTAGGATGGCATCACCTGCACTACACTTCATCTGCACAGATTTAGCCACAACATGTACTATATTAATGCCATTGTAAGCCGGTGCCTACTGGTGCCATGACAGATGGCCACAAGATGGTGCCAAATTTCAATATATGGCTTTAAAGGCCATTGTTGCTAGAGTAAAGACGGCTACCAAACAACAAAATCTCCTTTTTAGAAGAACACTCAAAATCCTTGCCTCTCTGGCAAGGAAAATACGATTGGCTTTAACGTTGCTAATGGATCCAAATAGCATTTCTGCACGCCTGTATTTGCATGTGTTAAGTCATGATATACAGACTTATAGTCTTTGACAATGCTTGTTTTTCTTCTCCCTTTTGTTTAATTGTTCTTTTTCTTTTTCTACTTTCTTTTTACTTTTTGCTCCCGTCTTTTTTCCCTTTCACCTTTTTTTCGTTAACTTTTGCCCTTCCGAATTTTATCTATTTATTTATTTTGCTTCTCTTCTCTATGCACATAAAACCGACATAACCAATAATCTCATAGTTTTACAGTTCGTGATTTTAAATTCCTGGTCGTGGGAAGCTTTTCTTTGGGTCTCTTTAGCCACTCCCTACATTAAACATGGTCATGTTAATGATGTAAATGTGTCTACCTAGAGTGCCATGCAATGGATTCTAAGGTATAGATGCGTTTTTTTTTTTGCATAGTGTTTTTCTGATTCTTTACTCACTACCGGATTTTTGTTTTAGTTTTGACTGGACCTACAGAGCCCAAGTAAATGGTCGGTAATGCGTATCCACCTCACCCTATGTGTTGCTGACAGTCCCAAAAATTTCATATGTGTAAATATGTATATACATATTTTCATACTTTCGTTTGCAGTACATATGCCGAAACAACAGCAATAACATTTACAACACCACTATGTGTTACTACTAGCTTTTGCTAGCACAGTACCACATAACACAGTACCACATATCACAGTACCACATAATACAGTACTTCATATGGTTGAATGATCTGCACTGTACACACAGCCCTCCTACGGTGTCACCTAAATTCCTAGCATATTTCTGCACCCCTGAATCCCCAAGACCTGTTGGAGAGCAGAGGTCATAGTATATGCCATTCAGCACATTTTGTTTGTCCAAAGGTGTATAGAGTTTGGCATTAGTAATATAGGGGCCCAATGAACTAAGATCCGTTGGCAAATCCAGATGTGAAATTGCACACCGGCTGGTTTGCGAATGGGTATATGATTTGCGACTGATCTATTAAACAATCACATTGCAAAATCCCAATCCTCAGGGTGTTATAAAACAATCTGATTCGTGAGTATTAATAAATAGGTTGGGCTTTGCAGCATCAGCCCCCTGTGAATGGCTGCAGGCATAGAGGCATTTTTACAGCTGCATTACCTGTTTTTAGGTCGAGCCTGGGCATGCTGGCATGCTGTATTCGAGTATGTACTTGAAGTCCCGCCTACTCTCAGCCCATATTTTACATTGGCTTGTGTCATTGTCCTTCGTAAATGCTGGTTTCTGATTCATTAATAGTCCCTCCTTAGTACCGCCTTGTCTTCATTTGTAACTTCCCATGAGGACTGGCCCTTTTAGTTCTGTTGTTACACGGTATGTTTATTTAGTCTGTAAGCACTATTTTCTTTAATGAGTTTCTAGTACTGCAGGCACAACGTGCTTTGTTGGAACAGTGCTCACTTTGTCACTGGATTCAAGCTAGCCTGGCTGATGAGGGGTGTTACCCCGAAACCGGTCCCAGAATGCTTGTTTCTGGTCCAGGGAAGACCTGGCTTGGCAGTTCAGGCTGGACTGTTCCCATGAGGCACAGGGTCAAGACTGATTTGCATATGGCTGGGTCTGAACTGGGGTGGCGAAGTGAGCTAAAGAACGATGATGGATTCAACCCAGATCTGTGATTGGTGGGGAGTGTCTAAAATGTTTCAGTGCTCCGTCCATCATCTCCATGTGTTTGCTTTGTTCACCTTATGTTGGCAGGGTATGCCCAGACATCGGTCCCTTGAGCACTTTGCCACTGGATTCAAGCTAGCCTGGCTGATGAGGGGTGTTACCCTGAAACCGGTCCCAGGATACTTGTTTCCGGTCTAGGGAAGACCTGGCTTGGCAGTTTGGGCTGGACTGTTCCCATGAGGCACAGGGTTAAGACTGATTTGCATATGGCTGGGTCTGAATGGGGTGGCGAAGTGAGCTAAAGAACGATGATGGATTTAACCCAGATCTGTGACTGGGGGTGAGTGTCTGAAAAGTTTCAGTGCTCCGTCCATCATCTCCTTGTGTTTGCGTTGTTGGAACATTCAGCGCGCCATGAGCACTTTCACTTTCAAAGCAGCCAGGGACAATTGTGGCTGCTTCTTTACAATGAAATAGGTCTTGCATTGACGAGAGTTTGAGCAATTGGCATTATAAATGACAATAGCTTAAACTCTCGCAAATGCGAGACCTATTGCAATGCAAATATTTTTTTGTAAAAGCGTCCCATACGGCGCTTTCACGTTAATGTCGGCCACGCCCCTTTCTTTAGACGAGCTGCGTCTAAAGAAAGGTGCGCGACCGCTATTAAAGTGAAACCGCAGCATGGGGCACTGTAGGACTTGGCCTTTTTGGTTAAAGTTCCCTAAACTTTTTGCTTTCCCCCTAGACCGTTTTCGTGACCTAGAGATGCCAATTTAGATGCTTTGGGTACTTTGCCACTGCTGATCAGTGTCAAAGTACAGGAGTTCCCGGTGTAAAATGTATGGTGATTGGTTGGCCATGATTGGTATGTTTGCCTTACTAGTAAAAGTCCCTAGTGATGTGCACGGTGTGTGCAAGGGCTAGTAATGCAAGGGCGTGCAGAGAAGGGAACTCAGGCCTTCAGTGTAGGGCCTGTGCGCAGAATGCTAAGTTAGCATGTTGTCCTGACAAGTGCAACCACTTGTAAGGCCTGAATTTCCCTTTTACATACACATGGGGCACCCCTGTGGTAGGTCTCAGGTAACCCCTGGGAAGGGTGCAATGTAGGTAAAAGGCAGAACATAAACTGAGGTGTGTGTTATGTTCTGGCAGTGAAAAACTCTCCATTTAGTTTTTCACTGCTGAAAGGCCATTCTGCCCATAGGACAGAATGGGGGAGGCTAGATGTTGTATTTGGTAGCCTAGTTTCCTGTCAGTTTATAATGGAGAGGTGAAGTTTGGTATGTGTGAACTCACAGTGTCATAAGGCATCTTTCTGTAAAGGTGGTTTTGTCACTGTGTGTTTATAAACAACTCTTTTAGAAGTGGCTGAGTTTTGTGCTCTGAGCATTTCTGTGTGTCTCTGAAATGTGGATTGTCTGTCTGGAATTGAAAGGTGAGAGGAGCTGGGAGAGGTCTTGACCCAGGGAGGGGTTGAGATGGCACCAGGCTGCCCTGCATCTGGAGAGTAGGGGGAGGAGAAGCCCGGGAGGTGAAAAGGCCTGGGCTGGTGCTATAAACCAATTGACCCATCTCCTGCTGAGTGATTAAGGATCCAGACCCCCAGTATCAAAGGGAGAGAGGTGACACTAGGAGGGAGACACCCAGAACTGATTTAGGGAGGGGTCAGGGACCCCTGAGCACATACAAACTTCAAAGACAGTAAGGGGTATAACTATGAGAGCTGAAACCCCTGAACGTTGGAATGAAACAGATATGGATTGAGACTGAAAAGGCTTGGACCCATTCTGTGGTCAAGAGGAACCTCTGCTAAAGAAGGAACAACTGAAGAGACTGTGGTGGATAGACCAATCCTTGCTTCGTGATCTGGGGCTGGTCTGCAGTTTGCTGTCCTAACTAAGGAAGAGGCTGTTGGGACTGTGCTTGGAGGCGCTGGGTCCCCCTGCTTGAAGAAGACTGTGCTTTGTGCTGTGTCTTGTAACCCCAAGGGCCCGAGGTGAGCTGGCTCCCTGTTTTGGAAATACAGGAATATAAAAGATTCCAGAGAAGACTCTCAGATACGCCGTGGGTGCGTGTGCTCTGTCTAGCCTGAGACCTTCGCAAGTTGTGCCCTGTGATCTTGGGCACCTGGAGTTTCAAGGGAAACTCGGGCGTGCTGGGAGCGTGTCGTGGTACAGCCCGGGTGTTGGTGAGGAGCGTCTGGGCCTCGTGTGCACCAAGGAAGAAGCGAGACTCGGACGCGCAGTGTGCGTGTTGTGGTGCAGCCAGGGCGTTGGTGAGGAGCGCCTGGACATCGTGTGCACCAGGAGAAGAGACGAGGCTCGAACGCGCAGGGTGCGTGTTGAGGTGCAAGCGGAGCGTTGGTGAAGAGCACCGGATTGTCGTGAGCACCAGAGAGGAGGCAATTCTCGGACGCGCGGTGTGCGTGTCCAAGTACAACCTGAGGTGCTGGTGAGGAGTGCCGGGTTAGGTTGTGCATCAAACTGAAGTAAAGTCTCCACAGGGCTGAGGGCAGGTCTCGGTGTGTACCGAGTCCGCCGGAGTGAGGGCCAAGTCATCGGGGCCCTCGGAGTCCATCAGTAGTGGCCCGGACCAGCAGCCACAGAAGAGCTGAGCCGCCGGCCCGAGTCCGCCAAAACCCGTGACGGAGTTCTGGATCAAGGCCCAAGTTGCTGACGTCGAGGAGGAGAGTGGGATCGCGCCCCCCCAGGTAACATGGATCAACACCTGGGGTGGGGTGCAGGCCCGGAGGGACACTCTCTCGGCCTCCCGCTCAGTCAGCTGCGCGAGCCGTTGCTTTGCCTCGGATCCCGGCCCGTGCTGACCCAGGACGGGGCAGTACTGGGGCCGGAGTGGGAAGCAGTACTTTGTGTGTCATCATTTGATCCATAACGGGGGCACTGTTACTGGAGCACGTAAAACTGTCGTATTACACAATTGCATTATTGCTGCTAACGAACTATCGAACTGTCGTATGACGCCTGACCTCATTTGTGCCTAACGAACTTTATGCTTGGTGCGCTACGCACTGCGTTATTTCTCCCATGCATCTTATGTGATGGTAGCGTGGCGCATTGTATGATTTCGTCAGTGTACAGTATCTGGGTATAACGTGGCGCAGTGTATTATTTCTTTATTGCACCACACAGGATTGTAGCGTGATGCATTACTTTGTTTCTTCCTGGTACAGGGCATGCTGGTGGTGATACGCATTGCATTATTCCTTCAATTACAAAGTACATGACTGTGGCGCTACATATGGCATTATTTCTCTGTTGCACAGTATAAGAGAATATCGTTACGCATTGCAGTATTGTTTCCTTATGCAACGTGTGTGTTTCTAGCAATACGACTGGTCTAACCTATTGGGAAACGGTTAGAGAAGAGCTTAACTGTTGGTTAGACGCGGTGGTTGGGATTAGAACCTACCAACCCACCGGAAAGAATACTACCCGTTCTTATATGTTGATTTTGTATCGTGTGGTTGTATCGTATAATTTCTTATATAAAGATTATACTCTTTTTATCAATACTCGTGTGGAGTCTATTTGTGATGACATCATGGGGTTATTGTGAGCGTGGTTGCACATACTGAACACTCGTGCCTTGGAGATAAGCCTGGCTGCTTGTGCCAAGCTACTAAGGGGGTGAGCAGGGCTATCTCAGACGGTGTCCTTACTTAGCCTAACGTTGAAGCGAGGGGTCGAGGGCGCACGCCTCCAGCTTTTGGTGGCGGCGGTAAGCGACAGGGACCTCCACTTCCAACAGGCACTTTTACAACAAAAAAAAGCATTTGTTTGTCAACTTGACAAACAGATGCTTTTTTTTGTAAAAGCGCCCCATGTGGCGCTTTCACTTTAATGGCGGCCACGCCCCTTTCTTTAGGCACGGCTCGTATAAAGAAAGGGGCGTGGCTGACATTTACGTGAAAGCGCAGCATGGGGTGTTTCCAAAAGTTGCATTTGCAATGCAATAGGTCTCGCTTTTGTTAGAGTTTAAGCTATTGTCATTGTCATTTACAAGGCCAATAACTCAAACTCTCGTAAATGCGAGACCTATTGCATTGCAAATGCTTGTTTTGGAGCTTGAAGGAGTTGAAATTGCAAACGAGTTTTATTCATGAGGGCCATAATGCTGTGCAAATCTGCTTTGTCTATCCTCTTCTTTTGATGAGTGCGAGACAAAAAAATAATCTTGATGATAGGGAAAACAAAATCGTAAAACACTCCTGATATGTGGAACAGTTTTACTGCACCAGTTTCAATTACGTCACACTCTCTACACAAAGTATTCATTTTCCCAGTCGCACATACCTCTGCCATAAAAGGCCATCAGCATGTGTCCTAAACTTTAGTGACATCTTTATGAGTTTGTTTTTTGGCCTCACCATTGTGGAAAATGCTGTAAGTTTGTCAAAGAACTATTGCGAACATAATTGCATATTTTTGTTCAATATGTCTGCCTCAAAACTCTGGTCACCAATCTTTGACAAAAGAATCACCCTAACATGCAAATTGTGTAGAACCATAATCTTCGAAATATGTGTGATTACACAAAATGCTAAATTAACTCAGTCAAATATATCTCCTTTTATTTCAAATATAAATAGTGGACCTTCAAATAAATGTATGCATCATGTATATGTGTCTTTGAAGAATCTTGGCTATTTTCACATGCAGTGGCCATCTGTGAATTAATGTAAAAAAAAAAATGTTTTCAAGACGCACCTTTTGCATACACCAACATACATGGTGGCAATTATTATTTTTTTTTTTAAAAGAAAAAAACATTCAAAGATGGCACCGCGCTTGCGTGCACATGCACTGTTGCCATCTGGTTTGTTCATTTGCCAATAAGCAGGAGTCTAACAGTTTTTATCGGTTGAAATAGGCTTTAGGAATGTTTTAATGGATTATGTTCGCACTAAGCTTCGGAAATCCACTGATAAAACTGCTTTTAATACATAGAATCCTTGAAAGCGTACTGTTTATAAATACCACAGAAACGTTTGACTAGTCAGTCTTGCCAACGTTACATAATCATGAGAAAGTTGGTGGTCTCGCTAATATATCATCTATATGTTGTTTTCAATTCTGCGTGAACTCATTCCTGTCATCATTGCACTAACAGTACAAAATAGGGGCCCTACCACGTTACTAAAAACACCAGTGCCGTGATGTGTGTGTGGCTCTCGCTATATTAATCGAGAAATGTTTAAATATTTCCAAGGTTGTGCTAGATTTGGAGGGTTTTGCAACTACATGCAGAGCCACAGCTGTTCACATTGTACTAACCATGAAAAGCAAGGTTTCTGCAGTCATATTGTTACTATTCTGAGTAGTTACGTAGTGATTCACTGATCCTTGTTTTAGATCAGTGGTTCTTAACATTTTGACTTCTGTGGACCCGTACTTAATCATTACTGGAACCCAGAGACCCCGACTGAATCACTATTGGTATCTGTGGACCCTACTGAGTCATTACCGGAAGCCGGGGGATGCCGGCCTAACCTTTTTGGAGGATTTGAACCGCAAAACAATACACAACAAATACAGATACAGCCATTCATCAAACAAGCATACAAATAATGAAACACGTTATTTAATTCACAAATATAAAAAAATCAAAAGCAAGCTTGGAGATTTTTCTAAATTCAATTGAGGTCACTGATCTCCATAATATATTCTGCTTGATGTACTTGCACTGCTTCCACAGAGAGGATACTAAGTTAAATTTTAGCCTCCAATTTAAAATTCCTTCACATTTACAGAATGTTTTAAAATGTTCATTTGTACATTTTGCGTCTTTATTTATATACACTTTATCAATCTATTAATATTATTTAATTTTCTAAGCAGTGGCAGACCCCCTGAGTAGGCCTCATGGACCCCCAGGGGTCCCCCAACCACAGGTTAAGAACCACTGCTCTAGTTACAGTTTATTACATCTACAGTTTGTGCTATTGTTGTAAAGAGCAGATTTGACATAGTTTACCTCTTTCATGTTAGAAAGTGCAGTTCATACTAATTTTCCGTTTACCTAATCATATAATATTCATTTACGAGAAGAAAATAGGTGTGCACATACAATAAAAAAAGGCAAAAGGAGGAACATAAAAGGCAAAAATCACACAAACTCATTTTTATTGATTGGGTAATAGCCACCATATGTGCATGCCTGGTGATCTGGTCGATCTAAGTCTTTGAAAAGATCAATTGGTCTATTATAATCCAAAAAGAACAGTCCAGATGGCCAACGCCGCACCTGGGGAGAGCCGTGCTGTTTGGAGAGGCACCGCTGGGACTCAATCTCCCATCAGCCCTGGTGCCCACGTCACAGCGCTCTTAAGCGCAGCGCCGCCTGCGGTCCCGTGTAGACCACCAATGCCGCACCTGGGGAGAGCCGTGCTGTTTGGAGAGGCACCGCTGGGACTCAGACTCCCGTCAGCCCTGGCGCCCACATCACAGCACTCTAAAATGCAGCACGGCGGCATGGGACGTACCCGGGCCGTGCCCGGGGAAAGCCCGGGCCAAGGGCAGGCCCGTCCACGCCCGTCGGAGCCTGGAGGTGGCTGGGCTGGGGCCCCCCCTCTAACTCGCTTCACCGCAACTTTTGCAGTTACGACCTCGACCTGGAATTGGCCCCAAAGATGGGGAAAAGGAAGTCCACTACCAACGGAGGTGAGTCAACTAATACTCTAGACGCCTTCCTCATAAGAGCCTCTGATGCCCTGAATAAAGAGATCCAGACTGTGGAACGCAGACTATCAATGGGCGAGCTAGTAGCACCTGACCGCCCAATTGATAGTATCATCATAGAGTCTCTGACTGTACATGTAGACGACCCGCCTACCTCTTCCCTATCACCAAAGCTAAATTCTCGAGCCGAAGCCAGCGCCCACTCTCCGTCTGCCCATGCCGAACCACCTCCAAAGAGGAAAAAACGGAGTGGAAGACCTGCTGTTAAGCCAACTCTTGCTGCCTCTCAAGAAGTGAAAACAACCCCTCCATATGCAACGGACGCTCTGCTACTAAAATTGGAACAGTCTTTCACTCGCTTACTTCAACCTCTTTCTGACAGACTCTCTAGAACTGGCATTCATGGATCTATCAGCAACATTCGACTGCGTAGCACACCACCATCTTTGGAGAATAATGGCAGAAATGGGCATTGACGAGGCGATAACTACTTTAATAAGACAGCTTTATTCATCAGCCTCGGCAACCGTGCGCTATGGAAACCAGGGTGAATGCTCTAGGCCGTTTCCAATCATGAGGGGAGTCAGCCAGGGCTGTGTCCTTGCCCCATTCCTTTTCTCCATCTACACGAATGGGGTGGAACTACCCCTGTTGAACTCTACACCGGACATCCCTACGATCAATAATGTGCGCACCCCAATTCTGCTATACGCAGATACTGCTGTACTAATTGCCCGCACTGGTCGAGCCTTACAACATCTGTTGGAGATCTATGTAAGTTTTTTGAGCAGTTTGGATTTAAAAACAAATGAGGCAAAGTCTCTTGTCTTAATAACCGGGCATAGAGAGAGGAGGGTCCCGCACTTCTATATAGCAGGAAGGGAAATAGCTCACACAGACACCTTCTCTTACCTTGGAATAAGCTTCGAGAGACAACTATCCTGGTCCAATATGATCACTACTAGGGGCTTAACCCTGGAAAAAAGCATTATCGCACTTAATTCCTTCACAAAGAAACTGGGTGCTAAGCCCCTTGAAATTATCAAAAAGGTCTACTCCGCCAAATCAATATCAGTGAAAACCTATGGGGCAGGGATATGGGGATTTACCAACTCCCATACCCTTCAGACTATTGAGAATTCCTTTTGAAAAAAACTCACTGGCCTCCCAGCAAGTTGTTCCAATTTTATATGCCACACCGAGCTGGATGTCCCTTATATTGAGGATATAATCAGGATGGCACCGATACTCTTATGGCATTCGATTTGGAGGAGAGCATCAGTGAACCTTACCCAGAGGCTAATATAAAATTGCATTAATCTGGAACATGCTCAAAGGATACCGTGGCTATCATACATCAATAACAGCCTCACCTCTCTTGGTTTAGATCACCTATTTACATCTTCATCAAATTGTACCACAGTTTCAAAAAAAGAAATCAAAACATTATTTCTCAGAAAAAGGGCATTCGAGCGACTCAATTTGAATTGCTCAAAAGTGTCTGTAAAATTGTACCTAGAGGGCCCAATCGATCAGGAAGGTGCACCCCCATGTCTATCTTATGTGACTAACCCACACCCTTGATTTATTTTAATGAGGTTTCGGTTGAATTTTATACCTTGCATGTTTTCCTATCCAGCAGGCATCTTCTCTATCTCTGACCTACCTCCCTGCCCATGCGATGGCTCTTCTTCCCAATCAAATCTACACATTTTCTTTTTCTGTAAATTCTGCAAGGCTCACCGCAATAGATTCATCCAGCTGCTTATGCGTAAACATCATTTTAACCAATGTTGCCCAGGTCTGTACTTCTTACAATCATTGCCTGATCAATTAGTATGCTATTCTGTGGCCTCATTTCTACTCTGCTCATGGAAGACTAGGCGGCTGTGTAATCCTGTCCCATGAACTGTGCATTCAAATTCTGTTTTTAAACCGAACGTTTTTATATGCTTATCTTACATCATTCTTAATATTTGCACTATGAAAGCTGTATTTCTTTTTAATGTGTATTTTATATTGTGTACTTTGTACTTTTATGATCTTATTAAGTATCGAATAAAGTGATTTGACTGACTGACTGACTGACAGTCCAACTCCAAAAACCGCTGCATAGTGAGTACAAGTGAATGCTTGTTGCTGTGTTCGTGTTTTTTGGTCATTTGCATGAAAAACAGTCTTTAACATTTTCCTTTCTCTGGACAAAATCCTGGATTTCTTTCATTTGGACAATCTAGTTATAAGTCTTTTGTGAATCTTGTAGCCTGGAGATAGTCAATTGTGAGGGAAACTGGCAAACTGTTCCACAGTTCTCCGATTTCACACAGCTATTGCTCACTTTGTGATCTGTGAAAATCTACTACTCCCACTAGTGATGAATTCTTAACAACTGCACATGGTTATCTTCCAAATCCCTCTTTGAACGGTCAGGTAGCCTTTGCCTGGTCTAACCTCAAACTCCTGCTCAGTCCTAAATGAAGTTGTGGTTGATAACACACTCACAAACCCTAAGAACAGCCAGAAGGAGGTCAGCTGCCTACTGCTCATTGGGAGGCGTTTGGTTGAAGATATTTCTGTTTGTTTGTCTGTTCGACAGTCAGTGATTAGTGAACAAGGCCTTGTTGGCAGAATGTGGTCATGAAATATTCAGTGGAGGCAGGGCCAGTTTTAGTGTAGGTGGAACCCAGTGCGACAACCTTTGTTGGTACCCCCACCCCATACCCCAGTGATATCCTTCCCCAGGGATTCCTTCGCTACCACTCTACAATGGTGCCCCTCATATCTCCTTAGCCCCTCTCTCACATTTATTTAACTTCTTTTATAGAGCTACTCATACCAATGCAGGGTGTTAGAGCACTTTACATCACACACTTTATACAGAGACAATGAATGAATGTGTAAATCAATGTATAGGAAATGTCACATACGACAATGAGGGCCACAAGGTCTAGGAGTCACGTGACACCCATACTGCTAGGCATTACATGTTATGAGTGCTTCATGAAGAGAAGTGAAGGGGCATATTTCCTAAGCTTTCATGCAGAACAGCACAGTAAAAGCTCTGTGTTGTGTGAAAAGGCGAGAGAACAACAGCACCATCTCTACTAAGATATGGCACTGTTGTTCTCTCCCTGGATTGCCTTACACTGCCTTGCACCAACACACACACCCTTGCACCATATTTCAAATGTGTGTTCATTGTGTCAAACATAGGTTCTTTACTAGAAGGGTACCCTTTGGTTTTGCATTGGAAGGTTGCCCTTTCAGGAAATATTTCTATGCTTTGCCAAGGTTTAACACTTTGCCACTTTGTATGTGCGCTGAACAATTACGTCTGCTTCGAGGAGGTGTAATTTTTTATGGAAATCCCTTTCTACCAATGATAGTACCTAGGGATTGGCATCAAAATCCATCGGTGATTTAATTGGAATATCCATGTACCACCCATGGTACGTCCTCTTGACAAAATGTAACGCAAAGTAGCACATACTGCTTCTTTACATTACTTTATGACTACTTCCCAACACAATTCAGGATTTGATATGGAAGTAAATACCAAAACAATACTTTGCACCAGGTTTGTGTCATTTTTGTGATGCAAATCCAGAACAAAGTGTTAGTTAATTTGCCCCAAAAACTCAAGATATAAAACGTATCACAGCGATTGGGCTTGTCTATACTAATAAAAATGTATTACTAATCAAAGGAATCTTTGTTTGTCAACCCTAGAATGATGAAAGATTAAGAAAAAAGGTTCTAAACCTATGCCTTACTGTTTCCATGGAGCACTTCGATTCTAGTTTATAGCTCACTGTGCTATGTTAGAAAGATGGTAATTTATGAAGTGCAAGTAACAGAACAAGCTCTGTGACAAAAGCAGTAACCCACTGAGCTTTCTACAAAAATAAAAATTTGTGATATGCATGCTACACTGCAGGTACATTAATCCTCAATGCTACTTTCAAAACTATCACTAGAAAGTCACAGAATTCTCCATCAAATGCATTAATCACCAAAGTTAGTATGCTATTGTTATTATCATCTGAAAAATGCAGCACACACAAAGTTAAGCTATCTGCCGGTTGCTCTTATCTCGCCTGTCATTCAAATGTCACCCCCTCAACCTTTGTGCCCGGAGCAATGGCAGTGGTCGCACTGCCCTAAAGCCAGTACTTAGTGCTGGAAGGAAAATTCCCCTCTTCCATCTCTATTTTATTCTCCCGCCAACTCTTTTGCTTGTGACCAAGCAGGGACGTAACAAACACCCTAGCGGCCCCTGCGGTGTGTGGGGCTACCCGGTGCCGTCTTGGGCATGCTGGACAGTTGCCCGGGATTTCCAACGAGCATAGGGGCCCCATTGCAGACCAGAATTTAACACTAATTTTTTGTTAAACATTGTTATTCCTTTGAGTGGTTGTGTAGGCATTGCCCAGTGCACTGCTTTGCCCGGGGGCCTATAATCCTGTTAAGTCAGCCATGGGGCCACCAGTGCTTGGGGGCTCCTCAGTCACATGACTTGACTGCTGTTGTGACCTCGTGAAGCAGCAGCAGCTTGTGCTGTGTGCAGTCAGTGAGACAGCCTGTTGGTGCCCTCCCATTGGCCTCCTTCTCCATGAATTCCCTCTTTACCACCCTCCATCAGTGCCCCTCATATCACTATAGCCCCTCTTTGACATATATTTCATTTTTTACAGCATTACTCATAGTTTACTCACACTCAGTTCTGTGATCTGCATGGTTCACATTCAGGTTGCAGCAGGCACATTAACCCTCTGCGTTACTTTTGAATGAGTCAAAACTGGCAGCAGTCAAAAGTCTTATCTCTCTCTAGCAGGAACATTAATTACCAGGGTTATCTTGACATTTGTATTGTTGCCTGAAGACTGCTGTACACACAAGGAACTTTGCAGCAGTGCCTTTAAACCCATAAGTTATTTTTAACACAGCGCACCTCTTACGTCCACTCCAGGTGTGGCTGCACCGGTCGCATCGACCTAAAACCGCCCCTGTTTTGTTCACTGTTAAATGTGTTGTCACATACTTTGTGCATTTTTAAATTAAGCTTTTTAAAGCTTATCTTACATTTTCTCATACACACTGTTGTTTTTGAGCCTCCTGTAAAGCACTCTGAAGCCCTTTGCAAAACTTATTGATTGTGCTACACCGAGGAACCTCAACATGGTGAGTGCATCACCACGGCAAATGGGCTACATGACCACACCAAGTGTCACTGCCTTTGGGGCAATTAGAATGTTTTTCTTTCAGACATATATGTACTAGAATTTAAATAAAAAATTTGTCTTGAATAAGTTATACATGGATTTGAGGGAAACTTGAGAGCTGTGCACTGAAAATACGAGAGGCTTTTGAACGTGCCAACATTCCAACTGCTCGGCTTGCAGCATCGCCTCTGAGCCTCCCTCCAGACCTTGCAGCCACACACTGCTGAGCCTGCAACCATCCCACTGCTGTGTCTGACCCTGCCCATGTTCCTATGCACCTCAACCTATCCAAGTCTGTCTCACTTCTCTGTACCAATGCTGAGCTGTGCACTTACCATGCTATGCCTGCAGCCTATCTGCTGCTGAAATTCACTCTCTCCATGCTGACCCGCATTCTCTCACTGCGGAAGCGACAGTGACCTCAGCGAGATACATGGGTGTCCCAGCCTCCACTCTGGCGACCATCTCCATCCTGCAGCCATGGCTCTCTCATCATGTACACCAGCGACAGTGGTGGACATGCTGAAGCTATTGCATCTACTTCAGAAGAGACCCGAAAGATAGTAATCCAGGCGCTTGTGACATCGCATTTGGATTACGATAACAGTCTATATCTGGGTCTTCCTGCCTTCCTGACTCTTAGACTTCAAATGATACAGAATGAGGTGGCCAGGTTGATTCGACGGGTCCCCTTCCATAATCACATCTAACCTCATTTGAAGAAGCTTCATTGGCTTCCGGTTTCCAAGAGGGTTGAGTTCAAAGCTCCAACATTAGCATTCACAGCCATTAGGGGAAAAGGCCGGCAATACCTTAGGAATAGGCTCAACTGGTACCATCAGGAGAGAGCCGTGAGATCTAATCACCTGCGACTCTTGTGCTTCCCAAGGTTTGCTAAGGTTCGTCGGGACAGCAAGTCTTTCTCGGTACTGACAGTCAGGCTTTGGAACACCTAGCCCATCCACCTTCGCATGGTTGATTCCGAGCACTGTTTCAAGAAATCTAAAAACCTGGCTCTTTAATCAAGTGTAGATAGAGTGGCCGGTACCATTCTTCAGTCTCTGCTTTTGAGCGCTGGGATGCCTCAGTTGAGGTAGCCGCGTGCTCTGCAAATGACATTGATTGATTGATTTATTGATTGATGGATGGCCAGATCCAAAGGTGGAAGTGTAGGGGAGGCTAATGGGAATTACATAATTTCCCTCTATCCTCCCTCATTTGGAACAAATACCTTGGCATGTCTTGTGTGCCGACCATCCTCATGCAATTGAAGAGAGGAGATCTGAGGCTGGCCATGTCACATATGCTAGAAGGGTATGGATCCTTTGGGTGTGAGGAGGTTGAATAAATGCAAATGCTGCAAAAATATAGCAAAAGACACCATTCTGTACTGCAATATTTTAATATTTTGAGGTGCAAAATATGCAAATACTTGCTGCAATATCGTGATTAGAGGTAAGATGTGGCCATTTTAATCACATGCACAGCCACCACACAGTGCTGTTCAAAACTGCTCACTGGTGTTGTAGCGCAAACGAATTGGGCCTCATAAATTATATTTAATCTAATTTCTTTTATCTCAGAATAACCTCAGCTACCATACTAAATCTCTTAGGGCCATATGTATCAAGCCTTTTTCCCGTTTTCAAACGGGCAGATTCTCAGAATCTGCCCGTTTGCGAATGGGAAAAAGCCTTTTGGGATGTATCATCCCAAAAGGCCATCGCAAAATAGAGAATCGCAAAATTTGCGAATCTCTATTTTGCGAATGCAATTAAGGAATTGCAAATTGCGATTCCTTAAATGCAATTCTGGAAGCACCAAAAATTTGCTATTTGGCCTTAGGAATTGTAAATTACCACCAACTTCAAGTTGGTGGTAATTTGCGATTTTCTTTAAAAAAGCACTTTTTTGATTTTTAAAAGTGCCATATATGTGCGCAAATGTGCACACATGCATATTTCAGGGGTGCAACAGGGTGTCCTTTTGGCACCCTTGCAACCTTGAAATTGCATTCTCAATTTGCGATTCTCTGATTGGTAATCGCAAATTGAGAATGTCTTCCCATTCATTCCTGTGGGCCTCCTAGCCCATAGGAATAAATGGGAAGGTATTCATTATTTGCGAATCTCAATTTGCGATTCGCAAATAAGGAATATGTAGGATTCGCAAAATTATTAGCAAATCCTGCATACATTGCATTTTGCGATTCTCTAATTGCGATTCGCTAAAAATCGCAATTTGAGAATCGCAAAACTCTTTTTTGATACATATGGCCCTTGGGCCCTCCGATGGATTTCGTTCTGTGCTGAAAGGGACCGGAATACTTGGGGGTTGAACAATTATCATATAAGGTCCTGGAATAAGATAATTCTTAACATTCAATCATTTCTGATGACGTTTTCCCTGGTAATTCTACCTCTAAGTTAGTTAACCATAAATCAGACTAATTTAGCCACAGCAAATAATGAAACAGAATCAGCAGAATATTTTATATTGAATTGTATTTTCATTTAGCTTCAAATAATTGGCATACAATCTAATTTTAAAATGTGATCAGATTTAATAAGCATTAACAAGCTTGTGAAATCCAGATATGAAGGGTGCTATCTTCCTCAGCTGAGGGAGATTTTATCCTAAGAAAGTAAATGTATTAGGAAAATCAGTTGTTTCTCATACCAACCCACTTAATGAAAGTTTGGTAAATTTCTGAATGACCAGTTCCAGTTTACGGACTGGATTGTCTGCCCTGTCAGCACTGCAGCATCAATGCCACAGATGCTTGTCGGAACCCTTTCAGCTGATAAGGTTCCACTACGCAAGCATACCAGCCGGTAGCAAACGCAGTATTTCGTCCCAGTTCATGTTGCTTCTGGAAGTCCAAATCATCAGTCTCTGTACCGCAAGATGGGTAGAGGGGAGATGGGAGTGGAGAAGTGTGGCTCAATGGTTAGAGCGGCAGACCCTGATGCAGAGATCTGGCCCGGGACCAGGGTTCAATTCCCGCCTCAGCGGGTCTTGGGCTCAACGTCCTCGGACCTGATAATTCTCGCCTTGGTGCCTATTCTAATCATGGGTCCCACTCTGCAACTCTGGGCAATAGCTTGCTTAATCTCCACAACGGCCCCACCAGCGCTGGGATGCCTGGCTTCACCTTGGGGGTGCCCAGGAGTGGACATTTCACAGGGAAAAGCCAGGAAGGGTTCCACAGCGGTATGCGTACAGTGCCAGGAAGCCTCAGGGTATCAGTGCGCTTTACAAGTACAAATTCATTTCATTTCATTTCATGGGCAAGATAGGAACCACCCCTGTACACAGTTTAGCCAATTATACTCCATCGATTTCAGGTTTACACCCCTTGACATCACCAAATTTGTCGGACCACTCTGTCCCATTGGTCAGTTTTGATAGGATGAGATGATGTAGTAGGAAAAAGTATCCAAATCCGTAAGAATTAAGTAATCCATTACTTGTATTTTCCTTAGGACCACTGTACTTTAGTCATATGATTGGTTGGGACACCTAGGAAGTAGGTGAGTCAATGTTCTCATCCCTTGTCAGTCCTTTCCCAAGCATGTGCTCTAGGAAGTAACAATTTTGTTGCAAGTCTAGTCAAGTAAGCTACAAACATGAAAGGAATCATTTGAGTTTTAGAGCACAAGTAGAAACTTTATGAAAGGTTCCCATAGGCTTTAAACTATTCAATTTATAAGCTCAGACTAGGAAAGAAAGCAAGTTTTGAGGCCTTCATGAAACACAGCTTGTGCACGATGAATTTGTGCTAAAATATGAATCTCACATTACATTAAACAGTGCAATAGTTCTTCAATTAAACGTTTTAATATAATCTCAATATAATTTGCAATTTATTCATGTAAGAATAGGGTACTCATAAACATTTTTAACACTTCACTTTAGATCTTAGATATATTCTTGTAAGTCTCTTTGCACGTTATCAGTTAATACATCATTCAGGTTTGAAAGGCACATTTGAAATAAGCTTTTACATAGTACGAATTATAGCATTACTTTGTATAATATCTGTTTTTCTCGTTAATGTCAGTGCTCACATTAGACATTCTAGTATTACTATTAATCAATTTTTCTAACACATAAAGCAGTTTCATTCTTATATTGAAAGTTTTATGTTAATGTTTGTGTACGTCATTCATCTATGCATATAAAAACATATATCGAAATAATTGTTAAACTTCACATTAGCTTTTTGACTGTTAAGTGTTACCAGAAACATACTTCTAACATTATAGATGCTTGTATGATCCAGTATCTAAATCAAGCTTCGTTTGTATGTTTTCTTAAATATGTAGAGATAGATGAAAGATAACATATATGCTCTATCAATTCCCCCTTTGATGGCGAATTGAGCCATTACACACTTTTATATTTATCTGATGTCACGTTTATAAGGCGGATGTCTTCATTAGTTGTAGCCTGGTTTGTTCTAAGGCTTGTAATTCATCATAGCATCCACATTGTCTATCTTCTAGTTCAATTTCTGCTTTCTTTCTTTTTATTCCCCTAGTCTCTTTCCTAAATTTTGTACTTTTGAATACCTGATAATTATTATTATTATTAGTATGCCAATAGCAATAGTTAGTATGGGTGTTAATATTTTCCCCACAAACTACCCCTAATGTCGCAAACCATTTCCCCATAGAGGTAAATCCTTTACCAATAGATTCCCATGCACCATCAGCTTTCAATTCTGTCAAATCCTTTCCCAGATTAGTAAAATTGCTGATATATCCCCACAAATCTTTACTGGAAATACTAATCCCATATAGCAGCATCCGTGCCAGTGTTTTGGCAGCCTATAATAGGCATGTCAGTTAGTCAAGTACCACGCACCTTATAACTCGGTTTCCACGGGAGCAGAAGAGCTAGTCCCAAATCCCAGACTCCACTACCAGTGAAATATATATTCTCTTGCAGTGAAGAGGGGGAAGGGGGAAATGGGATAAACAAGAGAGACTGCCACTGCGTTGTTCTTCTCTCAGGTAACCACAAGGATTGCCACGAACACCTGCGAACACAAGAACAGAGTTTACTACTTCTAACTCTAATCCCTAGCACCCAGTACCCAATCCCAATAACTAACTACCACTAATTACCTTTTAAATACAGTGGTCTAGCTGCTCTCCATTGCCCTGCATATGGTAACAAGGCTTACATGTGTATATTCTTTTGCTTCACTCTGTCACTTAGCGCTTGGTTGAAGAGCTATATTATTGTCTTTCTTCATGTGATGATCTTGTGTCTTCACTCTCTCTTTTCTTTTACTTAATGTCACAAATGGAATAAACGCTGGTTGGTTGGTAAGCACAAGTATATATATATATTTGTATCTACTGATGCTAGCCTGAGAAGCTTGAAGAACCCTTAAGCGCTGCGCTCGCTTCGCCTGTTGAAAGTTTTGGTTCTAGTCTTCAGGAAGGTTCTAACTGCGCAACATACTAATGTCTCTTAATTCTGTTACTCTGAATATCGAGTATTGAAGGTGACTGAAAAAAGCAGCACTATCGCCTCAAAATGCACTGCTTGCAAATTATCTGCAGTTCAAGAAAGTTCCAAAATCGATTGAATATTCAAACGCTGCTAGAGAGAGACTTCTCCCTGAAATGCATAGCGAAGACTTACTTGTCGTTCTTGATTCCCAGAATGCTGGATGACGCTTCAGAGGGTTGGGACACTCACCAGAAACTCCAGTACTTCAGGGAATTCAAAGTTAAACGGAAAAGATTTTCTCTATGAGTTTTCCCAGAAATTTACTGCCAAATACAAAGGGTGTCAGGCAGAGAGCGAATGACTAAGGAAACGCGGCTCTCCTGAGAAGAATAGTTCTTCTGAAGTAAGCAAGAGGCGAAACGCTACCTCACGCTTCAAAACAACAGTTGAAGTGCGCAGCACGCATTGCGCGCGCGCGCTAAATTCACTAATCTCCTTCCTTGCCCTGAACACTAGAACGCTAACTGGCACAAGAAAAGATTGCGGCCGCCATCTTAGAATTCAGTCGAGAACGAAGGAGTGCATGAACAGCAAACAATTGAGATGGCCTCCAGGACCTTTTCCTTAACCCAAAAGGTGACAGTGAGACAGCATGTTTCAATCTTAAAGGACCAGTCCTGACAAGGCATTTCTTCCACAAATATAGTACACCCCTGGAAAAACAGGATCAGATCCTCGAGATATGAACCCCAACCTCCCACAATTAGGAAAGTGTTATCACATTCACTGGAATCAACAACTTTATTGCTAAATTCAGTTCTGCTTCTCAATATGCACAACTTCCTTTTGTATTGCCAATCCAGAGCCATAGCAGAGTGTATCACCCTTTTTAATTTTACCTCCCGATGTGCCCAAGGTGCAATTTTCGATTGTGTTTCAGCCTTTTTCATATTTGCTCACGTCTATCCTCAACTGAATTTATTAAATCCTTTTCTACATTATGTAAAGCTAGTTAAATTATGTCTATGTGCATACACTGTATCTATACTTTGCTTAGGTTAGAAGAATTCACCCATTATTTCAGCAGTTTGTGTGTCTGGTACAATATTTAGATTTTTCTTAATAGGTATTTCCGAAAGATCAAATAATAATTCGAGTAATAATATTGAAATTGCCCTTTACAATAGAATAAACTGGTTAGTACACTTCAAGAAATGCCTTAAGAAAGAGGCAGGTGATGGTAGGTCACTACCTCTTATACCGAGGTAGGTAGTTGCATGCATACATAACAATCTCTAGCATCCAAAGTGTTGATATATTCGTATAAAAGTTTAGTAAAGACAGTTAGAGAAAAATCATTAATAGATTGATCATGGTGCTAAGTCTTATCAGTTAAAACATTAGTTACAATTCCATCATTCTTTTCTTCCAACGGTTTAGTAACAGGGGTAGGTTAAATGTCATGCTTTATGTAGACATGATGAGGAAGGTTTAGAACAATAAGTAACAACACAAGAATTATAGAAAAAGAAGCTAGAAAGCAAGCACATATGCGTTTACTTTTTAATGATACCAGGTTTGGAACCCCCACCTCTTTTGAGGGGTAACTCATATTTTCCATTGAATTTTGAGAAAGCTTTACAGTGTAACATTTTACAGCAAGTATATATTTAAGCTCTGGAAACAAATTTTTCTTTGCTTCTCCCACTGTCACAATTCACAAGTTTCAAGGTTTGGCATAATCTGGTGTATTTTGTCTCTTCAGTTATTCATAAGCCATTTCTTTGTATTCTTCTGCTTTGCAAAATGTCTCTTATCGTAACAGTTCCTCAAGGTGGTTTTTGTGAGTTCAGATCCTTGAAGCAAAAAACTTGGGGGCATATTCACAAGGAGCTAACGCCGAATTAACAGCACTTCATCGCAGCCAAAGTCGTGATAAATTTACCTCCCCATTCACAAGCCGGTGTCAACAGCCCACAGCACTAGTATACCCGCGATAGCAGCCGCAAAAAACATCGCCACAGAGGATCCCCGCAAATATCGCTAATAAGATGCAGAGTGGGCGTTCCCGTGCCAAAAGATGAGACAATATCACACCTCAACATTCACAACGGCCAGCCACATCGGTGATAAGAACACAAAACAGGCGATAAGGCGCGGTAGCCGCAGGTATATAACACCTGCCTCAAGCAGGTGTAAAGACGTACGTCTACCTGCAGTAGGCAACGGAGTCCTGCACACAGCCATACCCGAAGAACAAACGACGCCATGGAGCTACTCTACATGCAGCTCGGTGCCCCAACAGGGCCACAAAACCCACCGCCACCACCCCCAGGACCGCCACCACCCCCAGGACCCTGACCGCCCCCCCCCCCCCGGACCACCACAGAAGCAGCGTAGAGTAAGACAGCGGACCTACCGAAAACGCACCACTCTCACAGACCTAACGTCCGCGGAAGTCATTGCCCACTACAGGCTCAGAAGAACAACTATCCTACGCATCCTGACCCACATCGCCCACAGGCTGACGGCCCCAACACAGCGGAGAACAAACATCCCTCCACAGACAAAGCTGCTGGCAGTGCTGCACATGTTGGCCTCTGGTACCTTCCAACCAACAACTGCCAGAGTCGGAGCGGTCTCACAGTCAGCCCTATCAAAGTTCATCACACCTGTCCTGGATGCCATCATCAGCTTCATACCCCAGTACCTTCACTTCCCCAACACTGCGCAGGAACAGCTGGAGACTAAGCAAGGCTTCTACGCCATATCCGGATTCCCGGCCGTGTTGGGGGCAATCGACTGCACACATGTCCCACTTGTGCCCCCTGTGGATACTGCACACCACTACTGCAACAGGAAGCACACGCATTCCATCAATGTGCAGGCAATAGTGGACCACCGGGGAATGTTCACCAATGTCGTTGCCAACTACCCAGGCAGTGTGCATGATTCCTTCATCTTCCGACAGTCCATCATCAACCAGCGCTTCCAGGATGGCACATATGGAACGGGACTGCTCGTTGGTAAGTACCAAATCAACACACCACACATCCCACAGCCACCAGCGCACAAAGCACAACTGTGGGGATGCACACGTGACCTAACCACATCCGACATGTCAAACTACACGACCACCTACCAGACACGACTACACCACTCCATGGTCAACCTGGGCTACCCCTGCACCCAATACAGACTTCACATGGCACCACAGCCACACAACAGCTGAACGTGTGGAGATGCGGAATGTAGCCATGACACATGTGAGGTACTGCTCTGCCCTCATGACCCTACCCCAGTCTCCCGCAGGTCAGTGTCCCGTGGTGGTGGGCCCGTGTCGGCCGCTGTGGATCCGGGGCGACTAGCCCTGTGCGACTCGAGTCATCCCCCCTTGTAGTTCTGACATTGCATGTCTGTGTGCCTGATGACTGTTGGTGTAGTTGCCAGCACCAGCTACTCCCTGAGGGCTGGCTTACACTCACCCCACACACAGCCAGCACAGGCGTCACTGAATTGGTGGGCCTGCCATCACATCCTGCTGAACCAAGTATTGACTCTTTTCTCCCTGCACTGTCACAGGTGATCAAGGATATGCACTCTGCCCTTGGATGATGACACCCCTCCGGGACCCAAACACACCCGCCCAGAGGCAGTACAATGCGGCCCACATACGCACCAGGGGCATCGTGGAACGCACATTTGGCGTGTTGAAGTCACGTTTCAGGTGCCTGGACGGCACTGGTGGGAAGCTCCTGTACAGCCCGGACGTCGTGTGCAAGATGATCGTTGCATGTTGTGTGTTGCACAACATCTGTGTTCGCACCAGGGCCGCATGGATCCCAGTTCCAGAGGTACCGGACGATGATGGTGGTGATGGGGCAGGTGGCCCACATCCCACTGCAGCTGCGGCAGGATTGGCCCGTAGGGACTCCATCATTGCCACTTACTTCTCATGAGCACGTCACATTGTGACCTTCCGTGGCATTCATGGGACAGTAGTAGATGTCCAATTGCACTGCATGTGTGAATAAAACATATTTGCAGGTTAGAGGTTGGAATTGTACATTGTTGTGTTACATATCCCTGGGGTTTCAGATGTGATTTGCCATGTTGTGCACATTTTCCGAACCAGTTGGGTCCTGTGTTCAGTTGTGGAGGTGTTGCTGTTCGTACCGGGATGTTGTCAATGTCGGGGTGCACTTCTGCTTATGTGCGTATGCTGCACGGTGGGTGTGTCGCTCCTGTGGCTCTGATTTGTCTGCCACTGGTCTCTTTCATGCAGTGTGCCTGTGGGTTCTGTTCTTCCACGGTGCTTGGATGTTGTGGTGTGCATGTTGTCCTCCGCAGTTGGCCAGGGTGCATCCGTGGTACTCCGCTGTTGATGTATTTTGTTCTGTGCCATTTTCCGTATGCTGTTCTTGTGCTTTTTCCCGCATTGCGCGTGAGTATTGCTGCCCTCGCGCTGGTTGTCACTGTTTTCTTATCGCGCTTTGGCCCATCGCAGCTTTTTTCGCATTGTGGTTTGTGTTTTTATCTCCGTCGAGGTGGTTGTGTCGCGAGCATTGGCCGCGGTGTCGGCCAACTATCGCATGCTACCGCCGTGTTGTGAATTCCACGTTGTCACCGGGTTATTTTCCCGCGATAGGCTGCGATATTGAAAGTTGCGTTACGCTACTCTTGCGGTAGTTATCACACGTTCTTGTGAATATACCCCTTGGTATGCTTTTTCAAAGTCATTTGCTGCTGCTAAATATATCCACTCTTGTGCAGCATATCTCCGATTTGGTACTTTAGCTCTTTTTGATTTTCTCACTGTAGTCTCATCATCGTCTGTGCCGCTTTGTTCAGATTGGCCTGAGACTTCGATTACAGTTGGGGGTACTTTGCCTTCTGACAAAATTTGTGTTAGTTCTTCTGGGCCAACGGTCTTCACTTATCACTCTCTTTTCATTTGCACTGTTCGCGACAGCTGTGTCAATACTTCGCCTAGTCAGGTCCCTTTCAATGTAACCCTTGTTACCTACAGGGACAGACTCTCTCGGACCCTCTTTTGAACCAGTGCTTCGAGACCCAGTAGCTGACGCCCCCTCTACTCTATGACTGCCCTGAGATGGACGTCTCACTGTGACCACTGGCACATCCGCTACAGGTACCGCATTTTCAAGAGGACATGGGACTTGGTGAGTGCAGACAGCATGTACCCAATTTGGCAGACTACCACATTTGACAGCAGTTGTGGTAACAAGGATCACTTGATACAGCTCACATCAACGAAGCTCCAAACACGATTTGCGCACGTGTTTCTTGACTAGGACCCAGTCACCGAGACACAGGTCATGGCACTGCTCCTGTTGTGGTGAATTGGCAGCTTCTCCAACCTGCTGAGATACAAAACGGACCACATCAGCCAATCCTTTACAGTAATCGAGTACCAAATCATCAGTTATATTCACTAGCTGATTGGCTTGGACTGTAGGCTGTCTCTTAGCCCTCCCCATTATTATCTCATGCGAGGACAGTCCAGTTCTTCTGTCCGGGATACGTCTCAAACTCATCAACATCAAGGGCAAAGCATCAGGCCATTTCAGAGACGTGGACGCACACACCTTTGCCAAACGGGACTTTAGTGTTCCATGCACTTGCTCGACCAATCCAGACGCCTCTGACCGGTATGCACAGTGTTACTTCTGGTCAATTTGAAATGCAGCACAAAGCATTCGTATCACCTCATTATTGAAGTGAGTCCCTCTATCTGATTCCAAAGAGGTTGGAAATCCAAACCGTGGTATAAGCTCTCTAAGAAGTAATTTAGCTACAGTTAGACTGTCATTACGCCTGGTTGGATAGCTTCCACCCAACGAGAGAACAGATACAGAATAACTAAAACATATTTTAGTCCATGGCAAGGGGGCATCTCGATAAAATCAAGTTGCATCCTATTAAAAGGTCCTCCAGATCTCCCTACATGACTCATTGTGACTAGTGTTTTCTCTCCCACATTTTGTTGTTGACATATCACACACCTCTGGCACAACACCTCTGCAACAGCTCGGAATCGAGGATTAAAGCATGTCTGTCGAAAAAGATGCATCATAGTATCTCTCCCACTGTGTGCAGGTCCATGGTGGTTTCTTGCCATAGGTGACAACAAACTATCAGGCAAGACTGGTCCCCATCTGTGTACACCCACACCTCATCCTCCTGTCTTTGTGTGCAACCAGCTTTGATCCACCCCTGTCTTTCTGATTCTGACACTTCATCCTGTAATGCTTTTATTTCCTCCCATGTTTCCACAACTGAAAACATCAGCCTGCATTCTGTGACATCAGCTTGTTCTTTTAATGAATTTCCATTGAAGATGTAAGAATTTAGGGCGCAATGGCGCGTGGTCTCATCTGCATAGCGGTTGCTGACTGTCACATAATCATTTCCTTGTCGATGGGCTGAACACTTTACCACTGCAATTTGGGCTGGCAACTGTAATGACAGCAATACGTTTTTCACGCTCTCCCCATTTCGGATGGGTGAACCCGAGGTGGATATGAACCCACGCTGAGACCACAACTGCCCAAAATCATGGACAACCCCAAATCCATATTGGGTGTCCGTGAAGATGGTAACTCTCAATTGTTCAGTAATGCTGCAAGCCCTGGTTAGTTAGTGCAATTAGTTCAGCTACTTGGGCTGAATACACTCCTTACAACCATGATGCTTCCACCACTCCCACAACAGTACAGATGGCATATGCAGCTCTCAAGTTTCCTCCAGCATCTCTCAAGCATGATCCATCTACAAACAACACATGATCTGACTTAGGCAATGGAACATCCAAAATATCTGGATCGGTCACATCCAAACAATCATGATCTGCTTCATCAATCACCACTTCATTTCCTGGTAAGGGCAGTGAGGTGGCCGGGTTCAGACTTGTGCATCTCACCAATGACACATTCTCAGCACCCACTATCACTTGCTCGTACTTGGTTAACCAGCTACGTCTGAGATGTTGCGTTCGAGTACGAGTGAGCAAAATCTCAACAGAGTGTGGCACATGCACTTTCAATGGATGACCCATAACAATGCTCTAACATTGCTCTAAACTCATGCATGTGGCAGCAACTGCCTTTAAGCATCCAGGCAATGCCGCCACTACAGGATCTAATGTAGCTAAGAAGTATGCAACAGGTCTACGTGCAGTTCCATGCATTTGCGTTAGAACTGACAATGCGCAGCCATCTCGCTCACTGCAGAACAGAGTGAAAACGTTTGTTAAAGTTGGGCATTCCCAATGCTGGAGCTCGACACAGGCTCTCCCGCAGTTTGTTAAAAAAGCGCAATGCATTCATCGCTACATGGAACTGGATCTGGCACATCCTTGTATGTAAGCCTCTGAATGGGCTTAGCGGTATGGAACATTTTGGAATCCATGGGCAGCAATAGCCAACCATTCCCAGAAACATGCAAACCTCTTTTTGAGTTCTTGGTGGGTTCAGCTGCAAAATGGCAGTAATCCGATCCTGTGACACCTTTCTGACCCCTTTGTCAATGTGATGTCCTAAATAAAGGACCTCCCTCTTGCAAAACTGTATCTTTACTGGTGACACCTTATGCCCACTCACTGCCAGATGATTCAGTAATGCAATAGTGTCGCATATGCAAGCCTCCTGTGTACCTGACGTCACAAATAAGTCCTCAATGTACTGTACCAGAACAGAGTGGTTTGGCATCACCAATGACTCCAAATTCCTTTTCAGTATTTGATTTAAAATGGAAGGACTCTCTGTCTACCCTTGTGGAACTCGTCACCATGCCAAGTCAAGGTTTCCGAACCAGAAAGCAAATAAAAATTGGCTATCCAGGTGCAAAGGAATGGAAAAGAAGGCTTGATACAAATCAATGACAGAAAAGCACTCAGCTTCGCATGGAATATGATATAGTATCACGGCTGGATTTGGCACGATTAGACATATCACTAATTTGTGCAGATTCTCAAAAGATCCAATTTGTACCTTAACAGTTTCAGTCACAGGTGTTGACATTGATCGGTTAGAAACTCCTACAACTTGGATTCTTTCTCCAGAGAGGGATAGGTTGGGAATTCTGCTGCTCGCACAGTGGAACAGGTAGCACCAGTGTCGACAAGAAACGAAATAGGTGTACCATTTACCTTGCCATCCACATAAGGATCACTTTGGTCTACCTTTAAGGATGCGCCAAGCATGCATTCCTCCTCCCCCCTCAGGCACCGTCATTGGGACAAATCAGAATCACTGTCATCAATCTGTATGAGGTATTTGGTCTTGTATCAATTTGATCATTTGTATGAAACCCCATGTTCACATTATATTTCTGTACTTGACCATTCAACTGAGGCATAGAAGCTTGTGGCATAGTCAAATTTAAATGTTTCTGTCTTTGAGTCTGCTGTGCATCATATCACCTGCTTGAGCCTGTGTCAAATTTCCCTGCGTCACCTGCCCATTCATCTGATTCAGTGGATTGAACCTACACTCGACCTTCCAATGCCCGAACTTGCCGCAAATATGACATGGGTGAGTCTTTTTTAACATTTCTATTGGTACCCCTCTTCCTCTGCCTTGAGTTGTCACGTTTTGTTGCTGTCCTCCTGCTACTCCTCGGATACCAGTATTCGTTTGGCCATTTCCCTGAACTATAACAGAACAATCGCCAACTCTCTCATAACCTTTCTTTGCTGCCTTCATCTGAGCCAACATCAATTTCTCCTTCAACCTCTTATGCTTGGAGTCCACTTCATCTCCACAATACTTTGCATACTGAAGAATCTCGTCTATAGGCTTGCTCTGCCAGCAATTCAAATGCTGTTGTATCCTTGCACGTTTTTCAGGCCTCAATCGATACACAAATCGATCTAAAAATGTCCTATATCTTTACCTGTCACATTCTCCATTCTGCTATATTGCTTAAATGCCTGTAGAAGTCTCTCGTAATATGCATGTACTGTCTCTTTCAATTCCTGTGTAGTCTTATCAATTTTTACCCAATCAGTTTCTTTTGGTGAAATCTTTCCCTTTAAATATGTAATGACCTGATTATATTTTCTCATTACCTCAGGTGATGGTGCACCAGTTCTCGAATCTCTTGCGGGTTCTGTCTCTGGCCAATCTACTGCAATTTTACACTTAGGGCCCGATTCTGATGCGGGTTGGAAAAGCTTCCCGACCGAGGGCCTGATTCTGATGCGGTTAGGAAGGCCTCCTAACGGCATTTGCTCCTTCCAAATCGGATCGGGAACGTGTCTTCCCGACCGAGGGCCCAATTCTGATGCGGTTAGGAACAAATGTTCCCATTGAAGTCAATGGGAGTTCAACCAAATCGTATCTGGAAGCATCCGGATGCATACTACTCCGCCGGTCGGACTTTCCCGATCCGAGTGGTTCGGACACCATTTCCCAACCGATTCGGTCGGGAAGCTTTTCCAACCCGCATCAGAATCGGCCCCTTAGCCCATAAATCACTTGGAACAACGATGTCAAACAACGTATCTAAGTCCTTTAACAATACCTTTTAAACCTTTACAAATCTCTCGACTTACCTATACCATTCAACTGGTTTCTCTTTCAACTTTGGGAAATCATTTGTAAAAGCCAATATGTCTGGTCTAGTCCAAGGAACATGAACATATCCTCCTCCTGGCACTTCTCTCATTGTTTATATTTTGGTTTCTGAATTTCCGATTTCCCTTTTAAACATTAGATACATTGGCATGGTTACCCCTTTCATTTCCTTCTTTTTAGCCCATCTGCCTTCCCATCTTTCTAACTCACCCCATTTCCTAAGTGTTGACAGCAATTCTTTAATCAGTAATCTTTTTCCTGATGGGTTTAAACTCTCTAGATCCTTGTCACCAAAATCCAATCAATACGTTTAATGTAATGCCTTTGACTTATGTATGTCCACCCCATATTTTTGTGCCACCTCAGCAAATTTCTCACGTGTGGTTCTAGCTCTCATTGTGATATCCTTACATATGAACAATAATTTGTTGTCACGGTAATTAGCAATCCTTCCTGGACTAATAGTTCCCAAGATAATTTCTTCCAATTGCACCTTACGTTTGGCTGCATCAAGTGTGTTTTCATTTAAATTTCCTGTTTTTGAAATCCCCCTTTCTGCCACACCTCTTTCAAAGGTAGAAGGAGCTATATCCTTAATACAGTCATCTAGTTCCTGGGGGGTAGGGCATACCGCTTGATTTCATACACCCTCTTGTGATTCACCAGTAGCTCCCTCCATTTGTGGAGTAACACATGTTTCAGAACCTCATGTTCCCATTTGTAAGGGCCTGTGGTCCTCTCTTAGGGGTTTCCATAATCCTTTCTGTGGTAATAGATAATAGGTTTGGTCTCTCTTGAGTAGGGATTACTGTAGTCTGAATGGTCCTCTCACTAACTCCTGATTCATTCCCTTGTTGTGAAGTACTTTCATTCGGAAATGTTAAATTGGAATTTATTTGACCCGTACTTGATTCTTCTGATACAGTATTTGTTCCTCCCAATCCAGTGGGAACAGTTAATGTATGTATTTTTTGTCCTCCCATGCTTGCTTGGTGCAAAGGCACCACAGGTACTATGCTTAATGGAACTGAAAGAGCATCTGGAGCATTAGGTATTAAGGGTTGTTAAACCCTACCCCTCTAGGCGTTTGCTCTTCAATCAAAAAGGGATTTACAGACTTTAAACTATTTGGCAATGCAGGTGCATCTGGTTGAATTCCCACAAATGGATTTGACCAGTCTGTTGACTGTTCTTCGTTATATGATGGGGGTCGATTCATTAATAACTCGCGCAGAAACTCATCATCTACATCATCACCACTTCCCTCAGTTACCATGAGAGCTTGAGGGTTCTCATTCTTTTCTGCGACTAATACAGGATGCATACGTGCTCCCTCTGCAATATCTCTTCTCCACATTTTTCATTGCGAATCCCCCTCAGCCTCTATGTACTTATTTAATGTATTTTTATATCGGCCCTGATATTGTTCTTTTTCTTTCTGATGAGCCACATGTTTCCATTCTTCAAGGGCTTCGAATTGCTTAGGTCTAGGTGATGGCTTAATATCATTCATCTTTCTCTTTAAATTCTCAAGAATTCATACATTTAAGGTACCACATTGAGGGAAAACTAAAGGTCCATCTTTTTCAGTATATTTCATCCAATTTTCTAACTATGTACATGTATGATATCCTTTCTCTAAAGACATGTACAGTGCAGGTGTGCCCTCAGGTGCTACTGGTACTCCTTCTCTAGTGGGTACAGGCATATCTCCATGTATCAGTGTTTTTAAACTCTTTAGAATTTTCATGATTACCGATCAAATATTTTTTTAATGTCCTTTCCAATTATTCCACTTGTATTTCAAGAAAAAAAAAACACTTCCTTGTTATTGTTCTAGCTTCCAATCACTGTGCGGCTTTCTCCAACACTTTCATCCAGTCCCAGCGTGGCTCTACACCAACCGTCCTATCACAGCGCGGCACTCTATGACATCAAACCAACTCGTCACAGCAACTGACCTTCCCTTTACAATCCAACTTTTCAAACTCAGATCTTAAACAATCTATTGAACACAAATAAATTCTTGTCTGCTCCTCTAAAAGAAATTTTAGATCTCCATACAACATAAGAATTATTCATCCAACCTAAGCAAAATCTCGAACCAGCGCGACTTCACCTGAAAAATCCTTACAATTAATCTCTGTGCACTTGAGAGAAATCCCAACGATTTTAACTTCTCACACTCTCACAAAGTTCCCTTCTCTTGTGGTACTGCCGACGATGTCTCATGTACAGCGCCTTCAAAACAGCAGACAAACTTACTCAGTGTATACCACACTGAGACTTAGGTGTATATCCCAGGATATTAGGCCACTTTAGTACCACAACTCTATTCTACATAAAACACTAAAACACTCCTTTCACGAATTTTCGTAAGTAGCACATATGAACATAATATTTTCACAACCCAATTAATACTCACACCACTTGTCTCATTGTCTTCAGAACTGGCATTCAGTAGAGGATCACTGAACTTGAGGTTTGGGCAATTTTATAGTAACCTCATTACACATCCCCCTTATATCCCAGTTTTGTCAGGCAGCAAACTATCCGACACTCTACCAGAAAAACTGTTGTAGTGCAAACGTATTGGGCCTCATAAATTATTATATTTAATCTAATTTCTCTTATCTCAGAATAACCTCAGCTACCATACCAAATCTCTTTGATACTCCGATGGATCGTGTTCTGTGCTGAAAGGGACCAGAATACTTGGGGGATGAACAATTATGAGTACCTGGAATAAGATAATTGTTAACATTCAATTATTTCTGATGAAGTTTTCCCAGGTAATTCTACCTCTAGGTCAGTTAACCATAAATCAGATTGATTTAGCCACAGCAAATATTGAAACAGAATCAGCAGAATATTTTATATTAAATTGTATTTTCATCGAGCTTCAACTAATTGGCATACAATCTAATTTTAAAATACAATCAGATTTAATAAGCATTAACAAGCTTGTGAAATCCTGATATGAAGGGAGCTATCTTCCTCAGCCAAGGGAGATTTTATCCCAAGAAAGTAAATATATTTGGGAAATCAGTTGTTTCTCATACCAACCCAAATGATGAAAGTTCAGTAAATTTCCGAAGGGCCAGTTCCAGTTTATGGACAGGATTGTCTGTCCCTGTCCGCACTGCAGCATCAATGCCACAGATGCTTGTCAGAACCCTTTCAACCGATAAGGTTCCACTACGCAAGCATACTAGCCGGTAACAAAGTATTTCATCACAGTTTGCGTTGTTTCTGGAAGTCCAAACCATCAGTCTCTGCACCGCAAGATGGGTTGAGGGGAGATCGACAAGATTGGAACCGCCCCTGCCCACAGTTTAGGGAATTATACTCCATCGATTTCAGGTTTACACCCCTTGACATCACCAAATTTGTCAGACCACTCTGTCCCATTGGTCAGTTTCGATAGGATGAGATGATGTAGTAGGTAAAAGTATGCAAATCCGGAAGAATTAAGTAATCCATTACATGCCTTTTGCTTAGGACCACTGTACTTCAGTCATATGATTGGTTGTGACACTCAGGAAGTAGGCGAGTCAATGTTCTCATCCCTTGTCAGTCCTTTCCCAAGCATGTGCTCTAAGAAGTAACAGTTTTGTTGCAAGTCTAGTCAAGTAAGCTACAAATGTGAAAAGAATCATTTGAGTGTTAGAGCACAAGTAGAAACTTAACAAAAGGTTTCCATAGGCTTTAAACTATTCAGTTCATAACTTCATACTAGGAAAGAAAGCAATTTTTGAGGCCTTCATGAAGCTTGTGCATGATGAATTTGTGCGAAAATATAAATCTCACATTACATAAAACAGTGCATTAGTTCTTCAATTAAATGTTTTAATATCATCTCAATATAATTTGTAATTTATTCACGTAAGAATAGGGTACTCATAAAAAAATGTAACACCACTATTATCTCACACATAGGGGCCGACCGAGCCGGACCCGGAGAGATTTCCGACCGAATCGGACTCTGGCAGTCCGACCGAACGAGTACGATGCGCACGCATGCCATCGGACTCGAGTCGGTCGGACTCCCATTGAAGTCAATGGGAGCCTGTCGTACAACGCGTACGCGGGCTCCCATTGACTCAATGGGTGCGAGGCGGACAAGGGCGCCCCCTACAGCGTGTACGCGTCCATGCGCATCGCAGCGTACATGCACAGGTAGGGGGGACCCATGAGTCCCCCCTGTGTGCGACTCGCGCGCCTACGCGTACAGGGGGGTCCGACGCGGACCCCCAAAGTCCGGCTCCGACAGTTTTTTCGAGCCGGACAGCGCGAGTCGGTCGGACTGCTCGCGGCGCGCATCGTACTTACCCGGCCGGGATACGTCTCCATAGCGCGGTGCGAGTCGTGTCCATGCGAGTCGGTCGGAGCGTGTTGAAGCCGCGTTCGAGTCGGTCGGCGATTTCGCGGGTGCCTGCATCGTACTCGCTCGGCCGGACCCGCGTACGATTCGGTCGGGAAACAGGGCTCCGAATCGGATCCGGTAAATCCGAATCCGATTCGGAGCACTACCGGCCGAGATCGGAATCGGCCCCATAATCTTGTAAGTCTCTTTGCACGTTATCAGTTAATACATCATTCAGGTTTGAAAGGCACATTTGAAATAAGCTTTTTCATAGTACGAATTATAGCATTACTTTGTATAACATCTATTTTTCTCATCAATGTAAGTGCTCACATTACACATTCTAATATTATTATTAACCAGTGGCGGCTTGCATAGGGCGTGCTGCGGGGCGGTGGAGCGGGGCGGGGGAGGGGCAGGGTGGGGCGGTAGTAAACTCGGACATACGACAGAATGGAGGAACGTAATAATTACTTTCCTCCGTTCCGTCGTATGTCCGAGTTTACTACCCCCCCACCCTACCCCTCCCCCGCCCCACCGCCCCGCAGCACGCCCTATGCGAGCCGCCACTGTTATTAACCAATTTTCCTAACACATAAAGCAGTTTTATTCTTATATAGAAAATGTTATGTTATCGTTTGTTTACCTCATTCATCTACGCAGATAAAAACATATCTCAATATAATTGTTAAACTTCACATTAGCTTATTGACTGTTGAGTGTTACCAGAAACCTACTTCTAACATTCTGCATGCTTTTACTATGCAGTATCTAAATCAAGCTTCGTTTGCATGTTTTCTTAAACTTGATAACCTGACACACATTTGTCATTGTCGTAAAATTATGTCACAAATCATTGTCAAGGTAAAATTGTAGAGATAGATGAAAGATAACGTCTATGCTCTATCACCGGAAACAGAGATAGCTTCACTTTCTCCACTGCAGTAGATGTGGAAGTGTTGCTCACTGGGCCTACCACTGTCCTAGCAGCAGAGTGTGCCTGTCTTTGAAGTATGTGGCCTGCAGCCATATCTGAATACAGTAAAAAGAGGGCTAGGCAGCCAGGATAGCTCTCCGGTTTCCTGCAAACTGCAATCATGATGACTTATACTGCACATCTTTAAAATTCATATTTGAATTCCTGTCACAGAGCAATGATAACTGGTACTTGAAAGCTCCCACAGCTCCGCTGTTCAACGTAGCTGCATTTAGGATTCTTGTTACTGGTTTCTCCGTTTCCCCATTTAAGGTTGGGTTAATTGGAGGAAGCGCACTTCCCACAAGGTTCTATGACTAATTGCCTATTGGTTTACCCATTGGTGTAGTGGGCTTCCCCCCGCTCCTATGAGTGATTTGCCCATAGCTTACCCGATGATAAATGGACAAAAAAAATTATTAATTCAAAACGGAACACCTCTTGAATCCATTGGAGCCATCTAAGACACTCTTCCTGGACTGGCCGCCAGTTATGTGGCAAAAACGAGAGCAGCCAAACTGAGTCCGAAACCTTAGTTCTCATATCATTGCAGATTTAACATTAAAAACCCAGACAGCCCATGTAGCCAAATTCTATTTTTGACAATTAAAAACTCGTAGTCCTTACGTCCCTTCCGTAATGCTATGTGTCCTAACCCAATCATAATGCCCTTATCCAATTCCATCAAATTATGGGAATTAGCTTCTGGATGTATTGTGAATGACCCCAAATTCTAACATATTTCTTTCATTTTGCACCAGGCCTGCTGCCTTCAAATTAAACATCGTGTCATTTTTAAAACAAAGGTGAAAGTTCACAGGGCAGTGTTCCAGCATTTTACAGACTTTCTAGCAAATATGTCAATGGTGCTCACCTAAACATTCTCTGCTCTAAGCCCAGTCACTTTTGTTGTCAATCCCAAGATCACATACTTAAAGGTTGTGGACGGATCTTTCTCAGTGGCCATGGCCAAGCCACTAAGCTTTCTCCCTGTCTGCCTCCGCTCTGAACCTAACCTTCTTCTGTTTAGAAAACTTCTGGTGTCCTATCTGTTTAGCCAGATGGACATTCTTCTATGCTCATGTTCTTACTTTTTCTTTCTTTTTAGCTCCAAGAAGCTCTGGTGAACTTGTGCTTTACCAGTAAAACCCAATGACCACTAAAGATATGGCTCCCACCCAAGAACCACACCTTTTTAGGTCGAGCTGAGGCAGCGCGCATGCGCTGTCTGGAAGACCTGCAGTAATTTGCAATCCTGCCTGTTCCTTACCATTTGTTTCCTACTGCGTCGGTCTTCTTTAGTGGCTCCTTATTGGCTGGTGCTACCGATACATCACATCCAGTTTATGGCAAGCAGCACCGACCAACTACAATTTACTTACGCTGTAGGTCTTTATGTATTTTGTTTAGGGACTATTTCTTTTATTTTGTGGTGATGATATTGCATCACCACAGCGCCGCTTTACGCAAGTGAAACATGGAAACCACTGCGCCGCTTTACGCAAGTGAAACATGGAAACACGGCCGAGAAACGCGAGAAATTTCAGAATTTGTGCCTTACCTCCCGACTGAGATGTTTTAAAAACCCGGGACTTCCTGCTCGGCGTTTGGATCTAACCAAACAGCATTGCCAAGTTGAAATTGAAAATGTGCACAACCCCCTTTGAAAAAAGGCAAAACAAGCCCCACCCCAAAATCACGAAAAAACATTTTTGGACTGTAATGAAAATGAAAAACAACCATGTATTGGCTTAAAAGCTATGCAATAAAACTGCACTACAAGTGATTTATTTTCAGATAGAACTTTAGTGAAGTTGACAAAAAGGACTAGACTGTCAGTTCAAAATCCCCATATGTCACGGCATACAATTACCATTATTTGTGACGAGCGGTGTCTCCATATTATTTAAACGAATACATTCCATCATTCTTACTCATTTTCTCATTGTAGTTAATAGCATACTTAATAATGAAAATAAATGCTCTCTTCCAAGCTCTGTCCTAAGATGGCGACTGCCGTGCTTGCTTAGTTCTGGTGACTTCCTGCGGTCAGAGCGCACACTACTGCTACTGGTGTACGCTTCTTATTGTAAAGGCGGTGTCATACCAGAGTTGACTAAGCTAACCAGCCATACTATGCTGCCCCCATGTTTCTCCCGCCCGGGGCTTTCACTTGCCACCGCTGGCCCCGTGGCCTCCACAGTGCTGGGGAGGCGGTGGCCCGTGCTGCACGTTAAGTAAGCTCCTTCCCTGTTTCCCAGCGCAGCCTCTGAGCGTGCAGAAACAGGCCCTCACAGGAGGCAGGAGCGGCAAACTCAGGTGAGGGTTCGTTGTTTACCAAGTTGCCCAACACCTACATATGATCTCAGTGCACAAAAATCAAAAGAATGTTTTGTATTATTCAGTCCACCCGGTGTTATTGTGAAAAACCACTTTATCTAAAGCCTTTGGAAAAAAGCACATCACAAAGTTACTTATGTTGAACATGCGACTGCAGGTTTGATGTAATTTGGCATCTGGTACATGATTATTAAAATGCGCCTGCACATTGTGCCGGATGCACGTGTCACTACAATCAGCCTCCACCTTCGAGTTCTTGTACCATCTTTACCACTAACTGTCTTTGCAAACAGAGACGCACACCACTATCTCACAAAGGGGTCAATTCCGATTCGGGCCGGAAAAAGCACCGACCGACTCGGATCCGGAAAAAATACCGACCGACACGTACCAGTGGCGCCCGACACGCCAAGTACGATGCAAGCCGCGATAAATCCGACCGACACGTCAGGAAACCAAGCCGACCGACCGAGCCGCTCGGAAAATTGCAATCCGGCCGGAAAACACGCGAATCCAACCGACCGACACGCACCCGGAACAAATCCGACCGAATCGTACCCGCCAACTCCAACCCGCAAAGTACGATGCAAGGCGCGAAAACACGACCGAGTCGGACGGAGGACAAGCCGTACGACCGACACGCATACAAAACCGAGCCGAAGCAACACAATACACCGCGACCGACGCGTACGCAGCATACAAAACTGCACAAACACAGCGTGAACGAAACGGAAAACACCGTACGAGACCAATGCAGGGTCCGACTCGGTCACAAGAACGTTTCCAACATACACAAACAGCACAAAGGAAAAATCAACCAAAAAAAGGCCAAACAAGCAATTACCAAGCCAATAAATACTGGGGGGTGGGGACAGAGAACAAAGACACACCCACAACTCCACCTATATAAAGGACACAAATCACTACCATGAGCCTTTGCAAATGCCATTCCACTGCCAGCACCCAAGAGAAAGCAACCACACACCCACAGCTCATCCCTCACACAAGCCACACACCAGCAGCACACCAACAAATACCTACCTCACATACACCCAGCACAACACACACCCACACACCCTCACCTGCACACCAACACACACATCACCCACCATCACCACCCATCACCATGCCCCCCAAGAAGAATCACAAGTTCCTAGATTGTGAATTGGAAGTCCTGGTAGACGAGATCCTCAGGGTAGAGCCACAGCTGTTTGGCACATTGGTCCAACAGACCCCCATGTCGCAGAAAACCAAGATGTGGGAGAGGATCATCAACAGGGTGAACGCACAATCATCATGTCGGCGCACAAAGACCGACATCCAGAACAGGTGGTATGACGTGCGCAGGAGGGTACGGAAACTGCTGAAGCAAGATTACATCAACAGCCAACACACCGGCAGTGGCCCTCCTGCCAAGCCAATATACCTCAGGCCCTGGGAGGAGAAGGTGCGGGCCATCCTACCGCCAGTGAGCATATATGGACTAGAGGACATCCCAGAGCCTGGTGAGTACACAACAAATGTACACAATAAACTGCCACAAAACACACACATCACTGTCAAGGGGAGAGTCAAACCATGCACACATAGCAATTACACAGCAACTAGAACAGAATCATCCCAAAATGTGTATGTCAGTCAGATAAACACAACACATGCCATCAAAAAAGTCACATCCAACTGTGCCAACACATGTACAAACACAACCACAACTACAGCTAGGCAGTGGCACAAATAGAACTAACACACACATCCACACATGTAGCCACCACAACAACACCAACACACAGTGAAGACCACTCAAAGGAAGGAATTCTGTGTATGCTGGCCAAGTCAGTGTAGCCAATAGCATCATGGGAGTCGCAGTCACACATATTGCCCCCCCACAACTGTCCCATCAACACCACCCTGAACCATGCTCACATCACAGGGAGTGGAGAAGGACTCACAAGATGGCTGACACTGGCTACTGCTGTGGGGAGCACAAGGCCCTGCTGCCAACTGTGCACCAACAAACAGCAGGACACCACTGACTGACATCCTGAGAGACAACTTACACTCCCTGCAATGCAAGCACGTTCCATGGTGGGATATCTGGCTGGCTGGGTGGGAAGGGGGACTTGCAGCACTGACTATAGTCACCAGCACCTCCCCTCACCCCCCCCCCAACACAAACTCCACAGTACCCACCTGGTAGAATGCAATGCCCTCCATCCTAACACAAGATCCCACAAAGCACCACCACCCTGGCTTATGTTGTGTGAAGCACAGGGACACTCTTGGGACTCTTAGCCAAACAACTGCCAGGACAACACTCCCAGCCATCCTGTCAGCACAGCCAGCCCACCCCACAGGGAAGCAGAGTCAAAAGGAAGGAAGCATGGGCATGCTGGGAAGGGGGTGGAGGCAATAGCATGATGGGAGTCGTAGTCACAGACATAGCTCACCCCCACAACTGTCCCATCAACACCACCCTGAACCATGCTCACATCACAGGGAGTGGAGAAGGACTCACAAGATGGCTGACACTGGCTACTGCTGTGGGGAGCACAAGGCCCTGCTGCCAACTGTGCACCAACAAACAGCAGGACACCACTGACTGACATCCTGAGAGACAACTTACACTCCCTGCAATGCAAGCACGTTCCATGGTGGGATATCTGGCTGGCTGGGTGGGAAGGGGGACTTGCAGCACTGACTATAGTCACCAGCACCTCCCCTCACCCCCCCCCAACACAAACTCCACAGTACCCACCTGGTAGAATGCAATGCCCTCCATCCTAACACAAGATCCCACAAAGCACCACCACCCTGGGTTATGTTGTGTGAAGCACAGGGACACTCTTGGGACTCTTAGCCAAACAACTGCCAGGACAACACTCCCAGCCATCCTGTCAGCACAGCCAGCCCACCCCACAGGGAAGCAGAGTCAAAAGGAAGGAAGCATGGGCATGCTGGGAAGGGGGTGGAGGCAATAGCATGATGGGAGTCGTAGTCACAGACATAGCTCACCCCCACAACTGTCCCATCAACACCACCCTGAACCATGCTCACATCACAGGGAGTGGAGAAGGACTCACAAGATGGCTGACACTGGCTACTGCTGTGGGGAGCACAAGGCCCTGCTGCCAACTGTGCACCAACAAACAGCAGGACACCACTGACTGACATCCTGAGAGACAACTTACACTCCCTGCAATGCAAGCACGTTCCATGGTGGGATATCTGGCTGGCTGGGTGGGAAGGGGGACTTGCAGCACTGACTATAGTCACCAGCACCTCCCCTCACCCCCCCCCAACACAAACTCCACAGTACCCACCTGGTAGAATGCAATGCCCTCCATCCTAACACAAGATCCCACAAAGCACCACCACCCTGGGTTATGTTGTGTGAAGCACAGGGACACTCTTGGGACTCTTAGCCAAACAACTGCCAGGACAACACTCCCAGCCATCCTGTCAGCACAGCCAGCCCACCCCACAGGGAAGCAGAGTCAAAAGGAAGGAAGCATGGGCATGCTGGGAAGGGGGTGGAGGCAATAGCATGATGGGAGTCGTAGTCACAGACATAGCTCACCCCCACAACTGTCCCATCAACACCACCCTGAACCATGCTCACATCACAGGGAGTGGAGAAGGACTCACAAGATGGCTGACACTGGCTACTGCTGTGGGGAGCACAAGGCCCTGCTGCCAACTGTGCACCAACAAACAGCAGGACACCACTGACTGACATCCTGAGAGACAACTTACACTCCCTGCAATGCAAGCACGTTCCATGGTGGGATAACTGACTGGGTGGGTGGGTGGGTGGGAAGGAGGTCTGGCTGACAACCAAACACAATCAATGCAGACCATGTTCACACCCCAGAGAATACATAGAAATGCCCAAATAATGCAGGACAATGTGCCACACCAATATCAACCCCTGACTGTGACGACTTAGGACAATACAATGTACAGGCCCGCACCCCGAGGCACAGTCACAACTGTCAGGTGTGTCAACCACTGATGCCTGCAGAAACATGACATACATTGTTTGTGTCTCCCAAAAACAGGTGATGATAGGGACACAGCAGCAGACGCTGAGGAGTCCCAGTCCCAGGCTCAAGAGGATGCCGAGCTCACTGGCGTCGTACAGCCTCTGTCCTCCTCGGACGATGAAGAACAACCTGGCACATCCGGTGCAAGTCAACATGCTGCACCAGCAGGACCACCAGCTGCAGCACCAGCAGGTCCACCAGCTGCACCCCCTGCACCCACCCCTCGAACGACTGTCACCACGAATACCATCCCTGCCGACATGGACAGAATAAGGAACAACACCAGCGCAGTGACCCTGGACCAACCTGGGGCCATGGACACCACCACCACCACCAACCCCCAAGGTGGACCAGGGTTATCTGTGCGTGCAACTGCACACACTGCACATGTCAGCAGGGGTGGTGGGAGGGGTGGGAGACAGAGGTCGCTGCTTGCAGACGTTGCTGGTGTGCATGAAGACCCACAACTGGTACGCATAGCTGATGCGTACCAGTCCAGCACCGGAGAGCTCAGCCAGGTAGTGGGGCTCCTCAGAGACATCAAACAGCAGCAGGCTGCCCATCATGCCCGCTTGGACTCCCACATGTCCCAAGTGGAGTCACACATGTCACGTGTGGACTCCCACATGTCACGTGTGGACTCCCACATGACCCGCGTGGAGTCCAAGTGGGATGTACTACATGAGATGACGGCGGTGCACAGGGACATTTTACAATGCCTCCGCCAGATGAACAGCAACCAGTCCACACCTCCCTGTGTGCCAACAACATCTGGTACCGAACAAACTGCAACTGCCACAGGGAGGGAGGAGGACTCTGGCGGAGAGTCCCCTGCACCGCAGCAGCCTGCACTTGAGGGCCCCCCCCAAGAAGAGGGGTCGTCCGAGGAGGGGAAAGTGAGAGGCTGATGGCCAAGCGCAACTCCCAGGAAGCCTGAACCTGTTCTGGATTTTCGCCTTTGTGCACAGACTGTTCACCCTGTTGATGGCAACACTACTCCCACACATAGCATGGGGAGTACAAGTTGGAACAATGTGTCAGACAACTGTGGCCCCGATACTGGGGATCCTGTCTACCTGGACTTTCTATTCATCTAGGAACTTGGGATTGCAAGATTCATGTACAGCACAATCCATCCTATGCACTATTATCACAATAAACACACTAATACACCATACTTGCCTCTGTCGTGATTCCAACGTGGGTGCTGTTATGGGGATGATGAACTGCAAAATTACACAGTGTATGCGAACTGCAACAGCAAGGACAACACAGGCATGTGAGTACAGGCAACGTGACACATATGAGGGAGACACACCACCAGGGCTACACAACACATACACACCTAGGCCATCTGACTCATTGCCTACACTGATGTTGCCAGGGAAGACGGTGCAATGCACAGACACCACACCCATTCCCAGTTGTAGTCAAGTAGCCCACAGGTGCAGTAAGCAAATGGCAGTCAAATGTGTGACCACAGACAACGCACATCACTAAGTGAAGCACAGGTTTATTACACAGTAGCAACATGCCGTAACCACTACAGATGCAAGGTAACCCCACCTGGTAGCGGGCACACAGTCAACAACTGTAGACAGAAGGAAGTCCATGGGTGTGGCGCACATCACCTGTAGGGACACAACAGCTACCAGCCTGGATGTGCAATCACGTCGTCGGTGGACACAGTTGACCAAACGAATCTGAAAGTACCCTGTGAAGGACAGAAATGACACACAGTCAAAAGCAATGCAGTACAGGACAGAACAGCAAAACTCATGCACAATACATGTTACAAGATACCCACCCAGAACCAAGTTAGCATGTCAACACTGTTGGGGAGTACAGCCCACCTGTCACCACACATCGCAACACACATCCTGTCAAGTAGCCCATGGACACACTCCAACAGCACCAGAGCACCACCCACACATCATGCCAACTCACATCATTCACATGACACCTCAGGATACTCACATTCAGCTAAAGAAGTTGGTGATGAGCTGTGTGCGGACATCACCATCACCATCATCATCATCATCGTCACTGGCATCGTGGTCCAGGCCAGGATCCTCCACAGGTGGCGGATGTTGGTCATCGTCATCCTGGATGAGAGGCAACTCCTTCCGCACTGCCAGGTTGTGGAGCATGCAGCAGACGATGATAATCTTGCACACTTTCGCAGGGGCATATGGGAGGGACCCTCCGGTCTTGTCCAGGCAGCGGAAGCGGCTCTTCAGGAGACCAAAGGTCCGCTCAATCACTCTCCTGGTCCGACCATGTGCCTCATTGTAGCGCATCTGGGCAGGTGTCACAGGGTTCCTGAGGGGTGTCAGCAACCACGGCATGTTGGGGTATCCCGAGTCACCTACGGACAGACAAGTGCACATCAGCTGACTTGGAAAAGTGGGCGGAATACTACAGATCAGATCACACACAATGGCACAAAGTCAGTACACACCGACAAGCCAGGCACGCTGGTTCTGCATCTGTGCCATCAACCTGGGGATGCGACTACTCCTCATCACAAAGGCATCGTGTGCTGAACCAGGGAAACGGGCACACACGTGTGTGATGGTCATGTCTGCAAGACACACCACCAGTGCATTGACCGAGTGGTAGTGCTTGCGGTTCCTGTAGGCCTGCTCCTGGGCCTGTGGTGGTACCAAAGCCACATGTGTCCCATCAATGGAGCCAATTACATGCGGCATCCTCCCCAGGGCATAAAAGTCACTCTTCACGTCAGTGAGTCGTCGCAGTCTAGGGAAATAGATGTACCGGTTCAGGAAGAGCAACATTGCCGCCAAAACATCGCGGAGCACACGGCTGAACATGGTCTGTGACATCCCACCAGCAGACGCCACAGTATGTTGGAAGGTACCGGTGGCAAAGAAGTGTAGGGCTGCCATCACCTTCACCTTGGGGGTCAGCGCTGTAGGATACGGCCGGCCAGGCTGCAAATGTGGGGACAACTGCACTGCAAAATCCTCAATCAGCTGCCTGGTGAAGCGGTACCGTCGGATGCTGTCCCGTTCCACCATCGTTGCCAGGTCTGGGAATGGCCGATGGACAGCAGGAGCCCTGCAGTGCAGAGGAGAAGTAAGCAAGATCGTCAGTCACCCCACATATGCGGCATTGAACACACTCAAGATCCCAACATACATCATCATGAGGCACAACTACATGAAGTGTGCAGTACCGGAACGACATTTATGGTACATACATGGCCAACATCTGTCAACACGGTCCTACAGGTGGCATCAATTTGTCCCAGGTTGGCCCATTGGATATCATGATGCTGTGTCACAGTCACCCCCCAGTGACATGTGAGGACAGATGTGCCCCAGGCACCACAGCTCAACGACAGGCACATTCCCAGGGACCCTGTAATGCCACATGGACACTGGCATCACCTGGAGTATCATGTGTACACCACAACAAAACAAACATGACCCCCACAGGTAGTGGCCACACTTGCCATGGCAGGAGAGCCATGGACGTCTGTGACACACACGCACAACATCAGAGTCCATGCACACACAACGTGGATGTGGAGACTGTCTCCCATTGTGCACATGAAATCAGAGACATTGTAAACACTACATGCACAAAGACTGTGGAGGGCCATCACTATTGTGCCACTGGGACACCCTGGCTCAAACATACCGTCCCACATGGGACTCACGGGGTATGTGACATGACATACACAAACACCACTGTGAAATGTGACCATGGCACATGCACAGATATGAACAGTTGCACATCACAGTGGTCACGTACACGTAACACCCAGGATCCTGTCCCCATTAACACGTGCACAGCCTGGGGGTGGCTGCCCACAGGTGACACCCACAGGACAACATGTACACCAACATACACACAATAGGAAATGCAGCCTTACATGCCTTATGATAAGGTTTGGACAGGCTGTCGTGATGTAGGTGTGCCCCTCACTCCCTGGGAGCTATCTGTGGCTGGCATATGTCCATCTGAGACAGGCATGCTGACATATGCCAGTCACATGTACAGTGATGCGTTGTACTGCAATGGACCGATCGGTGCCTCCGGCCGGCCCATTGCATTCAATGTGTGCGGGTACGCGTTGTACCCCTGTGCGCGTTGAACAGCAATGGACCGATCGGTGCCTCCGGCCGGCCCATTGCTTTCAATGTGTGCGGGTACGCGTTGTACCCCTGTGCGCGTTGTACTGCAATGGACCGATCGGTGCCTCCGGCCGGCCCATTGCTTTCAATGTGTGCGGGTACGCGTTGTACCCCTGTGCGCGTTGAACAGCAATGGACCGATCGGTGCCTCCGGCCGGCCCATTGCTTTCAATGTGTGCGGGTACGCGTTGTACCCCTGTGCGCGTTGAACAGCAATGGACCGATCGGTGCCTCCGGCCGGCCCATTGCTTTCAATGTGTGCGGGTACGCGTTGTACCCCTGTGCGCGTTGAACAGCAATGGACCGATCGGTGCCTCCGGCCGGCCCATTGCTTTCAATGTGTGCGGGTACGCGTTGTACCCCTGTGCGCGTTGTACCTCAATGGACCGATCGGTGCGCACCCATTGACAATGGGCTTGCCTGGCAACGGACGCGTTTTCGAATATTCGAACGAGTCGGTTGCTGGAAAATCAGTTGGTCACCCACAACAATGTTGCAAAATCATGTATGTCATGAAGTTGAAGATTTGAAGGATGCTGTGGGCGTGTTTTGGTGCTGCTATTCCATGGATTGGCCAGATTCAGAAGATGCAAACGACTTGGACCTATCACTTTGGACACAAGGGACAGTATCTGCCTCTCCAGCACATATATATTGCTGCATGTTCCCCTGAGAGCCCACTTGCCTGCACTACATGCTCCAGGACGACATCTGCCACTGCACTGCTGCTGTCTCTGCCCCTCTGGACCCTGCAATGGCACGTACTGTGGAGAGAGCCCCAGCCTTCAGCCTTGAAGAGAACCAGGCCCTGCTGGACAGCCTACTTCCACAGTACAGCAAGCTGTATGGGACACCAGGGGAGCAGGTGAGTGTTCTGTGCACTGCCTTTCTGAATGTGCATTTTGTCTGACTAGCAAGGCTGAGAGTCAGCACACCACTGGCTAGCAGGCTCACTGAGTAGTTGTCACCCCCCATAGTGTGTAGTGACTTGCACTGGACAGGTATGGTGCAGTGACAGTGCTTCTGAACAGGGTTTTACTCCCCATGCTATGATACCATGTAGTGACTTCTGGAAAACTGTCCATGGGCAGCCGTGCACTGCCTGGGTACACCATGTGCCCCTGTGATTGCGACATGTATATGCAACTGTGTCATGCACGGATATGTTGCATGTGTAGTAATGTCCTTATCACTTTGTCATCCTGACAGGCTTCTGCCCATCGGAAGCATGAGATCTGGAAGGACATCGTCCGGGCTGTCCGGTCCGTGGGGGTCTACAAGCGCCGGATCCGCAACTGCCAAAAGAGGTGGCAGGACCTTCGGGGCTGGACCCGGAGGATTGCACGGGTCCAGCTGAAGCTGTCGCCTCCTCGCAGGAGGGGCGGAACACGGACCCTGACCCCCCACATGCTCAGGATCCTGGCGGTGGTCTTTCCAGACCTGGATGGGCAGCTGAAGGCCAGAGAGCAGCAAGGAGGGGGTGAGTCAAAGACTGCACTGTGTACTCTGTCTAACATGTTATGTGCCCTCCTCGGGCCAGGTTGAACTGCCACAGTACAGCAGTCATGTTGTCCAGGAGCCATGTCCCTCTATTGTGCACTGCCCACTCCTCATCTGATACCCAGGTGTGGCCCTTACATGCAGGGAATTCTGTCACTTAGGACTGTGTCCTTGCAGTTTGCTTGACTCAAGGTGGGAGACAGCATCTGTTTCCCTGACTCTGTGGTGGGCATCATGGGTGGGTCCATTGCTTACACAATGCCTGTATTCTGACATGTATTCAGCGTGTTACTTTGATCTGTGGTCCAATTGCTGAGCTGATCCACCACATGTGGCTGGGGTACCTGGCACACACCCATGCTGCGGGTGGGAACAATGTTTGGGCCCCAGGAGTATGTATATGACGTGTGTCACACATACTTAGCCAGCTGCCTACAGTCCAGGGCTCATCCCTCATTCATGTGGGGCTGGACAGTCATGCCTACTCCAGGCCATACAATACACTCTGTACTCCCACTCCCGTGTATCAGAGGACACATTGTGCACAGTGATTTGCCCCTCAGGTGTCTGCCTCTGTGTCAGTGTGCTGTGGATTAGTCGCCAGGACTGCTGTGGAGTTTCTTGGTAGGGGCTCAGCATGCCACTGGAGATGTGACCATAGGAGACGATACTTGTGTGACACATAGGTGTCTGATCAGCTGCCCATGCAGACTGGGGCATGTAAATGTGAAGTTCAGGCAGCTGTTCCCCATGCACAGCAGAGTGTGAGGGGCTCAGGTTCCGAGGGTAGTGTCACAGGTCTCCCATATGTCCAATAGGTATGACCTGGACAGATGAGGGTTAAGAGGATGTGTTGTGGGGGGATGTACATGTGCACTTGTGCAGCTCCAGGACTTGCATTCCCCATGACCTACTATTGTGACACAGTGCAGAGTGTTGTTGTCTGGCTGCAAAGTCATACATCACTGAGACAGTGATGTATGACTTTGCAGTCATGCCTCCGCCATGGCATGTGTCTACTGATTGGTGATCCTGCAGGGGAGTGACATGTGCTACATGCACACCATAGTGGCGCTGGCTATCAGGACATGGGTGCATCATGGTGTCTGTCGCTGGTATGCATCACATGCATTTCCTATTTGACTCTGGGCATCCCTTACATCCGTAAACTTGTACTGACTCAGTGGCAAGAGCTGTGATGTGTCCACACCGTGTCCTCTGCACTGTCCAACTACTGTGTACTTGGTGCATGTGTCAACACTGGGGTGTTGCAATCCAACAGACACCAGACAGATGGGTGCAAGGCCATGTGGGATGTGAGTGCCATGCTTGGCATCAGACTGACAATTGACTTCTCCTGTTCAATTAGTGCACTTTTAGCAATGCACAACTAATGATGCCAGGGCTTGCTCTGTGATGTGCTGTGCTCACAGTGGTGTGTGCGTTATGTGCAGGTGACTGATGTCTGTCTGTTTCCCCATTGTTTGCAGATACATCCACGGCCACGGAAGGGGACAGCTCCACGGACCAGGAGGAGCCGGAGAGCCAGACTGGGTCAGCAGCCGAGGAGTGGTCGGAGGGACCCAGTGGCACGGAGGGCGAGGGGAGCCACACCGAGGAGTCCTCAGCAGCATCCACCTCAGCTGAGGACCAGAGCAACTCGGAGGATGACTCCCTTGTGGAGGCGGGTGTCAGCAGCCACCACACCCCAGCTAGTGTTGCTGTCCCCGCCACCACCAGCACCACCACCGCCCTCCCATCGGCTCCCATTCCCCAGGTCCGTGGAGGCTCCCATGTCCGGGAGCGTGTCTCCTTTGGGCCAGGCACCGCACCCCTGCCCCTGTGTCCCCTGCTGCCCTGAGTGAGGAGTCTGTGTACCTCCTTCGCCAGCTCCATGTAGGGCAGACAGCCATGCTGAGTGTCCTCCATGCGCACACCGCGCTGTTGACTCAGCTGGTGTCGTTCATGGAGGGCATCTCATCGGGCATGTCTGACCTACAGAGGGGCAATAGGTCCATGGACTCCTCCCTGACGGCAGCAGTGTCCCTCCTCAAACGGTCCCTCACCCCTCCTGCCTCTGCTCCATCCACACTCCCCAGCACCTTACCCATCCCAGGCACACACACACTGGCACACACCAGCACACACACATCCAGCACACTGACACACACGCCAATGACAAAACGCACACGCACGCACATTCAGGGGACTGAAGCCAGACTCACAGGGGATGGGGCCCTGGAACACACACACGCATCCACATGCACTGCGCAGTCCTCAGTTCCCTCTCCCTCCAAAGCACCCTCCCTTGCCTCACCTGCAACCCCAAAGTCACAGCAGCTCTTCCTCTGTGACCTCGGCCTCTTCCCCACCGATGAAGCTGCTCCAGCATCCCGGGGGAAGAGGAAGCCCACCCACACGGAGCAGAGTGCCCCTCGCCCCCGGACACCCTCCCCCAGGCGCAGACGGACTGAGGCCCCCACCCGCAAGTCCCCCCGGAGTGCTAAGAGCAAGACCCCGCCACCGCCCTGCAGCTCAGGCACAAGGTCTCCGTCCTCCATCCCTCAGGCCCCCACTGCACAGGTGCCCCCACCACACCCTGCCCCAGGTTCCCCCACCCACAGATATACCATCCCCAAGATGCTCCGGCCTTCTCCCCCTGCCACTTGCTCTCCCAGCACCACACCCCCGCTGCGCTTGTCTGTGCCACTGATGTGGTGAGGGTGTCCCCCCCTCTGTCCAACCCACCTTGCCTGTTCCCCATTCTCCTCCCCTGGAGGTAGGCACTGCAGTGGAGTCCACTACCGCCCTGTCTGACTTGGGCACTGCAGTGGCGGACCTGTCCACCCCATCTGCAGGGTCCACTGCAGTTGTGCCGGCACCCACGACATCTGTGTCATGCCCCCCAGTTGTGCCGGCACACACCATGTCAGACACCTCCACTGCAGTTGTCAGTGGCTCTCCAGCACCCACCACCCCTTCCCTGACTCCCCTGGTGAGCCCTGATCCTGTCCCTGCGGTGCCTGGCCTGCCCCCCGGTTGCCCCTCCTAGTGGATTGTCCCTGGTATTGTGCAGGCATGCGTAGGGTGACATCTGCCAGTGTCACCCTGTTTGAACTTTGACAATGGACTGGCCATTGGCCTTTGCTCTTTTTTCAGGACTTCGTTTGGCCTCAACACATATGCTGAATAAAGCAACTTTCTTTTCTCTAGTGCTCATGCTTCAGATGTACATGTTGTTGGTGCAGCTAACCATGCCCTTGCTGCAGTGATGGTGATATCTGGTCTCATGATTATGAAGTGTTACTGTGCAGGAACCCATGTGGTCCAGGGGGAATGTGTCCTATCATGTGGTGTATCCATGTCATCAATAGCAGCATCTGAGGGTGTCATGTGTTCAGTATTTGGCAATGGGTTTCCTACTTACATTGGCAATTTCATATCTGTGGCTTCCACCCCTGCACATCTGTTGTGCCTGCCATCGTTGCATTTGTCTACTTCCCTGACCGTGTTGCCATCTCCAGTGGACATGCAGGTTTGGGCATCAATGGGGAGGGACTCATCCGTGTAGTCAGTGCAACATTGCTATACAAGTGTGTTGGATCTGTGCTGATGATTCCGTTGGCACATCCATGACCAGGCTGATGTGATGGGAGCCCTCATTTGGTGCTAATTGTTGATTGTGTGACCAAGTGCTCAGCTGACATGATGGGGCCCTACTGAGGCAACATATGGCACAGCTTTCCTCACACAGGAGTGGAGTCCCCTCATGGCAGTGTGTACACGTGTGACATTGCCTGCGCCCAAGGTGTGTGTTGTATGTGCATGTCTGTGTGTTCACTTCCATTCATCTGCGCATGCTGTGATCCCTAGTGTTGTACCTGTTTGTGATGCTTGCTGACTTGAGCTATGTTCCCCCAAAGTCTTCTCCCTGTGTTCTCTGTGATGTGGGTGCATGGCACATTACTGGTCATCAGGGTGTCACCCATAGGTGTGTTTGCTGTCAGGGCAGAGTTTGTGTGCTGACGCAGATGGGTCACAGTCAGGTTTCCCTTTGGCACTTGTTGTTTGCCCCTGTCATGTGATTTCCAGTTTGTGTTATCTTTCAGTGATTGTGACACGTTGTGTGTGTGACTGCTGGCACTCCTCAGGGTCCGGGCTGCAATGTTGGTTGTTGTCTATGTGTGTTCTTTGTGGGTGACCTTGGCTTCTTCATTGGTGTGTGACTGTGGCTGGGATCCCATTGGTCGGTGTGGTATTGCCGTCATGTCCATGTACAGCGTAGTGTGCAGTGTGTCAGACATTCAGGAGTCTTGTTGAGTGTCCATGTGTGATGTGTTTCTACACCTTGGTTCCCACCCACCACCCTGGAATAGTCATGGGTGCATGTGCAATGTCACCAGTGCATGTGTACTTCACTGCTGCACATTGTTGGAGGTCGAGGGGTGTGGTCTTGAGTGTGTGCAGATGAGAGTTGTTGCCCGGCTAGTCCCCTGCCTCCATGTTGGCCTTGGCTTACTGGCCATGCTGATTGATTTGTGCTTGTGTAGGTGTGATGGTAGTTTGTTGCTCAGGACACCTGACTGTGGTTCACAGTGTGAACGACATTTAGCTTTGTCATCACAGTGGTATTTTTATTCAGCCCAGGGTCACCACATTGTGGGGGCCCTGGGGGTGGTGCTGTGGTGTGTCTGTGACTTGCTGTGTCAGTTGTTGTTCCTACGTGCCTGTGTGACATGTGTGTTTTGTGCTCCCTCTCACCTGTCAATGCCTGCTTGCCCACATAGGGGATTTGGATCCATGAGTTACCTTAGTGTGGCAGTGTATGCACATCTGTATGATTGGTATTCAGCTCTCCTCATGTGTTGTGTTGTTGCCTGGGGACACTGGCACCCCCACCCCTCACCTGCTGTGTATGATGACAGTGTTGGTCTGCCTGTTTGTGTTTGTGCATCTGCACCACTGCATTGGCATATCTTGGGTGTGCCATTGGCTGTATGTTGTTTGGTGTGTTTCCCCTGCTGTCCCTGGGACTCCTAGGTCATCGGTCAGCACAGTGATCATGGTTTGTGTGTCCCATTGCTGCCATGGTATGGTATCTGTTCACCTCACATCTGCTGTCTCCACAGGGTATCTGCATTTGTGTGCCCATTGGTGCAAATATGTGGGTCTGCATTCTGATGGTCACTTCTGTCATTGTGTCATTGATGACTGTTGACGGTCTCAGCCCCCATGGGTGTTGTTTGTCTGCACATGGCCAAAGGAATGTCTCATTTGCACTGCAGTATTTGGCTCCCCCAATTTATGTTGCAATGGGACACATACACTACTTTGCCACAGATGAGTTTTTGGTTCTGTGACCAGGAATGATCCATGCAGTTTGGCAGTTGCAGCTCTTTCTTTGTCAACAATTACCTTTTGGTCACTGTGATGATGAGGGTGTAGACCCCATTGCCACAATGGTCAAAATGTGCTTCAGCTATGGACCCCACACTTCCCTTTTGGTCACTGTGATGATGGGGGTTTAGACCCCATTGCCCAATGGTCAAAATGTGCTTCAGCTATGGACCCCACACTTGCCTTTTGGTCACTGTGATGATGGGGGTTTAGACCCCATTGCCACAATGGTCAAAATGTGCTTCAGCTATGGACCCCACACTTGCCTTTTGGTCACTGTGATGATGGGGGTTTAGACCCCATTGCCACAATGGTCAAAATGTGCTTCAGCTATGGACCCCACACTTGCCTTTTGGTCACTGTGATGATGGGGGTTTAGGCCCCATTGCCACAATGGTCATGGGCTGCTTGCATTGTGGGTGCCACACACATATATGTGTGGCACATGTGCTAGGGGGTCACATTGTATGTTCAATGTCATGTTCGGTGTTGTAGGCATTTGACACAGCCTGCTCACACGCTTGTCATGGTGGTGGGGGATGTCTTAATCTTGCATTCCCTAGGTTGTGGTGTGCTTGTTGTGTCATGCATTGTCCATCCTATGAGTGGGGGTGGTAGTAGTGGTAGGCATCCAGCCCCCTGGCTAAGGGTGGTAGTAGTGGTAGGCATCCTGCCCCCTGGCTAAGGGTGGTAGTAGTGGTAGGCATCCTGCCCCCCCTGGTTGAGGGTGGTAGTAGTGGTAGGCATCCAGCCCCCCTGGCTAAGGGTGGTAGTAGTGGTGGGCATCCTGCCCCCTGGCTAAGGGTGGTAGTAGTGGTAGGCATCCTGCCCCCCTGGGTGAGGGTGGTAGTAGTGGTGGGCATCCTGCCCCCCTGGGTGAGGGTGGTAGTAGTGGTGGGCATCCTGCCCCCTGGCTAAGGGTGGTAGTAGTGGTGGGCATCCTGCCCCCCTGGGTGAGGGTGGTAGTAGTGGTGGGCATCCTGCCCCCTGGCTAAGGGTGGTAGTAGTGGTGGGCATCCTGCCCCCCTGGGTGAGGGTGGTAGTAGTGGTGGGCATCCTGCCCCCTGGCTAAGGGTGGTAGTAGAGGTAGGCATCCTGCCCCCTGGCTAAGGGTGGTAGTAGTGGTAGGCATCCTGCCCCCCTGGCTAAGGGTGGTAGTAGTGGTAGGCATCCTGCCCCCCTGGTTGAGGGTGGTAGTAGTGGTAGGCATCCAGCCCCCCTGGCTAAGGGTGGTAGTAGTGGTGGGCATCCTGCCCCCTGGCTAAGGGTGGTAGTAGTGGTAGGCATCCTGCCCCCCTGGGTGAGGGTGGTAGTAGTGGTGGGCATCCTGCCCCCCTGGGTGAGGGTGGTAGTAGTGGTGGGCATCCTGCCCCCTGGCTAAGGGTGGTAGTAGTGGTGGGCATCCTGCCCCCCTGGGTGAGGGTGGTAGTAGTGGTGGGCATCCTGCCCCCCTGGGTGAGGGTGGTAGTAGTGGTGGGCATCCTGCCCCCTGGGTGAGGGTGGTAGTAGAGGTAGGCATCCTGCCCCCTGGCTAAGGGTGGTAGTAGAGGTAGGCATCCTGCCCCCTGGCTAAGGGTGGTAGTAGTGGTGGGCATCCTGCCCCCCTGGGTGAGGATGGTAGTAGTGGTGGGCATCCTGCCCCCCTGGGTGAGGGTGGTAGTAGTGGTGGGCATCCTGCCCCCTGGCTAAGGGTGGTAGTAGAGGTAGGCATCCTGCCCCCTGGCTAAGGGTGGTAGTAGTGGTAGGCATCCTGCCCCCTGGCTAAGGGTGGTAGTAGTGGTAGGCATCCTGCCCCCCTGGTTGAGGGTGGTAGTAGTGGTAGGCATCCAGCCCCCCTGGCTAAGGGTGGTAGTAGTGGTGGGCATCCTGCCCCCTGGCTAAGGGTGGTAGTAGTGGTAGGCATCCTGCCCCCCTGGGTGAGGGTGGTAGTAGTGGTGGGCATCCTGCCCCCCTGGGTGAGGGTGGTAGTAGTGGTGGGCATCCTGCCCCCTGGCTAAGGGTGGTAGTAGTGGTGGGCATCCTGCCCCCTGGCTAAGGGTGGTAGTAGTGGTGGGCATCCTGCCCCCTGGGTGAGGGTGGTAGTAGTGGTGGGCATCCTGCCCCCCTGGGTGAGGGTGGTAGTAGAGGTAGGCATCCTGCCCCCTGGCTAAGGGTGGTAGTAGAGGTAGGCATCCTGCCCCCTGGCTAAGGGTGGTAGTAGTGGTGGGCATCCTGCCCCCCTGGGTGAGGGTGGTAGTAGTGGTGGGCATCCTGCCCCCCTGGGTGAGGGTGGTAGTAGAGGTAGGCATCCTGCCCCCTGGCTAAGGGTGGTAGTAGAGGTAGGCATCCTGCCCCCTGGCTAAGGGTGGTAGTAGTGGTGGGCATCCTGCCCCCCTGGGTGAGGGTGGTAGTAGTGGTGGGCATCCTGCCCCCCTGGGTGAGGGTGGTAGTAGAGGTAGGCATCCTGCCCCCTGGCTAAGGGTGGTAGTAGTGGTAGGCATCCTGCCCCCTGGCTAAGGGTGGTAGTAGTGGTAGGCATCCTGCCCCCCTGGGTGAGGGTGGTAGTAGTGGTGGGCATCCTGCCCCCCTGGGTGAGGGTGGTAGTAGTGGTGGGCATCCTGCCCCCTGGCTAAGGGTGGTAGTAGTGGTGGGCATCCTGCCCCCCTGGGTGAGGGTGGTAGTAGTGGTGGGCATCCTGCCCCCTGGCTAAGGGTGGTAGTAGAGGTAGGCATCCTGCCCCCTGGCTAAGGGTGGTAGTGGTGGTGGGCATCTGGCACCCCCTGGCTAAGGGTGGTTGTGGTGGTTGGCATCCAGCCCCCTGGGTTGGGGTGGTGGCGCGCATTCAGGCCCCTGTGTGCATATGTGGCATTGGTGATGGGCATCCCGCCCCTATGGTGCTGCTGGTGTAAGTATATTCAGATTCCCAGTGTATGTGTGTGATGTGTCGTGTACGTGTTGTATGTGTTTTGTGGTTGGTGTCTGACTTACCTTCTGCGCCGTACGCGTCCGTGCCTGTTCCGGTAGTAGATGTAGAATATTGGTATGATCGGGACGAAGGGATTCATGGTTGGTTCGTGTCGTTCGTCCTTCTCGTTGCTTCGCGTCGTCCTCGCCGCTTGGCTTCGTCCTCGTCGCTTCGCTTCGTCCTCGCCGCTTCGCGTCGTCCTCGTCTGTGCTGTGTTCGTCTCGTAGCCGTGGATCGTGTTGTGGCGCGATTCGGAGCTTATGTGCGCCTCTCCCGGATGCTTTGACGTGCCGTGCGTAGCGACGGGTTCGGCGCGTACGGAAAGCGCATCGTACTTGTCCGGCCGGACGGGGCTGCATTTTCCCTTCCGTGCGACTCGATTCGGCGTTTCCGGATTCGCCTCGGTCGGAGAACAGGACCTGGTTTGGGTGAGTACGGCTCGGCCGGATTCTTTGCTGTTGTGCGCATCGTACTTGCTCGTTCGGTGTGCTGTACGGATCGGTCGGGAAACTGGCTTTCGCATGGCTTTTTTCCCGACCGAATAGTATTGGGTGCGCCTCCGACCGAGATCGGAATCGGCCCCAAAGTCTAAAATTAGCTGATCCTGTCCGTCCATCACTACTTGGAGGACTCCAGGTAGCAGTGCATGTGCAGAACGCAGTATAATAGTGCCTTTTCAACTCTATCATTCTCGGATCACTGACAAAATATCGAAGGTCAAAAAATCGACCTACAAAAATATCGCAACAAAAATATCGATGTCAATAATATCGAAATCCTATCTACAACATGGTAAGTACAAAAATATCGAAAAAACAATATCGATTGTCAAAAATATCGTTATCAAAAATATCGTTTTTTTTTGTTAAAAATAATATGTAAAATAAACTAAATAATACTTATAATTAAAATAAACATAGTTAAAAATATTTTATAATTTTTAAAATTAATAAGTAACATATATAATTAAATAAAACATTAATTAAACATATACATATAATATATAATATATATACTTACTTATAATGAGTTTCAATAATTATTTTAATAAATTATAAATTATTAAAAAATATTATAAATTACAAATACATCTATACACATAAAACAATAACATAAATAAAAATTAAATAATTATAATAACAAATTAAAAAAATTAAATTTACTTTTAATATTTTGAAAATTAATTATATACTATATTAACTAAAATAATACAAAAAATATTAAATAGCGTAGGGAATAAAACTACTATTACAACCCCCAAAAAAACAACAGTAAGAAAAATGTTGGATAGCGTAGGGGTAAAAATTACTATTCCCACTCCAGAGAGTGCAACAGTAGGGAAAGTGTTGGATAGCGTAGGGTAAAAATTACTATTCCAACTCCAGAGAGTGCAACAGTAGGGAAAGTGTTGGATAGCGTAGGGGTAGAAATTACTATTCCCACTCCAGGGAGTGCAACAGTAGGGAAAGCGTTGGATAGCGTGAGGGTAAAAATTACTATTCCCACTCCAGTGAGTGCAACAGTAGGGAAAGTGTTGGATAGCGTAGGGGTAAAAATTACTATTCCCACTCCAGAGAGTGCAACAGTAGGGAAAGTGTTGGATAGCGTAGGGGTAAAAATTACTATTCCAACTCCAGAGAGTGCAACAGTAGGGGAAGTGTTGGATAGCGTAGAAGTTACAAATAACATACTTATAAATAAATAAATTTTTTAAAATAATTAATTAATTATTAAATAACTCTAAACTATTTACCAATACCAATAAATAATTATTAAAAACATAATTACCAATAGAAAATTTATTAACAATAAATTAATAATAAATACCAATAAATAATAATTAATAAATATTAATTACTAAATAATAAATATTGAACAATAAAATATTTTTAATAACAAAAAACATATAAATTATTAAAACTTAATTACCAATTAACTAATATTAAACAATTAAATGCTTTTTATACCAATAATAATAATAATTAAACATTAATTATCAATTAATAAATAATTCTTAATATATTAATTAAATTTATCAATAAATAATATTTAATAATATTTAATTACCAATTAATAATAAAACAACAATAAATTAATTTTTAGAACCAAAAAATTGTAATTTAAAAAAATTACCTATTAATAATTAATATCCAATAAATTAATTATCAATACCCAAAAATAAATTTAATAATTACTTAATTAGATTTCAATTACTTCCAAAAGTATTCCCCTATAAACGCACAACACACTCCAATGATAAAATAATACACTTAACATAATGATCAATTAATCAATTAATAAAAATTAATAACTAATTAATAATAATTAATTACCAATTAATAATAATTGATTACCAATTATCAATTAATTAACAATAATATAATTATCAATACCAATTAATTAAAATAAATTATAAGTTAATTACATTTAAATTACATGATGATCAATTAATGAATTAATAAAAATTAATCACCAATTAATAAAAATTAATTACCAATTATTAATTAATTAACAATTATATAATTATCAATAACAATTAATTAAAATAAATTATAACTTAATTACAATTAAATTACTTCCCACCCTATTCCCCTATAAACCCACAACCCGCTACAGAACTTAAACGCAAAAATAATTAAAATTAATTTATAATTCCTAAAAATTAATAATTAATTTAGTATAATTAAATTACTTCCCACCCTATTCCCTATAAACCCACAACCCGCTACAGTACAAAAAAAAAAATGTAACTTACATTTTTTTTATTAACATATAAAAATTGTATACATATATTTTTAAACAAGTAGAACACTTAACAAAAACACATATAACACATACATATTAAAAACATAACAAAATACATAACAATAATACAAATATCGATATTAGTAACATCGATATTAAAAAATTCGATATTACTTACCTTAGGGTCGATATTCTGTCCATCGATATTCTGTCCCTTCGATATTCTGTCCCTTCGATATTTTAACTTCGATATTTTTGTATATCGATATATTATTTTCGATATTTTGTCTGCTCACCATCATTCTCCGGTCAGTAATTATTATTTCATTAAAACTGCGCTTTCATTCCTAACACCACAGTAGCAAATTTGGAGAAATGGCAGATAGCACCCTAGTACCATTGCTATTCTAAATCAGCACCATGTTCTTGTCTGATCAGCAGGTGTAACTGTTAAGCCAACCAATAACTGTGCACTCAAGTATGAAGTTCTTGCACTGGTGTGGTACAGAGATCCATGATTATGAACTCTCCAGGCCGGGGCTGCACTACCCAACCAGGAGCAGCAGACCAAAAGATCCAGCTGATCCAGCGGTGTACTAACAGCAGATACTCCACTACCATATACTCACCTGGGCCCATACAACTCGCTTCTACTAAACACCAAGTAGACCGCCGGAACTTTTAGTTTATGATGATTCTCATACCTTAAGGTCTAGTTATTTCTTCTCCAACTAAACCTTTCACTGATCAAATAGTTCTTTCCTCTGGTCAATGGACCATTAGGTGGAACTAGTTGATGGTGATAATTAACATAACTTTATCAAACATTTCTCGATTAAAATGAAATAATCACAGACTCAGGAAGTTTTAAAATCTTTCTCTAATTTAGTTGTTTGTGAACCATCTCAAATGTTTCAGTACAAACACCCTCATTCGCAAGAGTGTCAATTCAATCAAAATTCATTAGATATAATAATTCAGATCCACACAACAACTATGCTCAGAAAGAAGAGGACAGAGAGAAAAGAACATCTATTCAAATATGATATACTTATTTTTACCAAGAATGGTGTGAAGACCAAACCCTCTGGCCAAAGGGCTGGTAAGGGTCCCCCGGGATAGATCAGGAGACAAAGACTTCAGGACAAGAATTAGGACAGGATACTTCACCTCTCTAAATACCGACGACTGCGTCGCACCCCTCTCTGACACTCTCTTCCTCCTCGTGGTTCTTCCGAGATCTTCTTTCTAACCCAATTAAATTAAATAGATGGTTCTGCATTCGATTTTCTTCATCAGCATCTCACTGCATCAGCACCACCTCAACACCGACAGCATCCCAAGCTCTGCAATGCTTCCGCCAAAAGTCACTCCCAGCATCGCGCTCCTCCAAAAACTTCTTTCGCGACCTGTTCTGACTAACTAACTGAAACTACCTCAATTATACCTTTTCATATCCATGTACCACCCATTAATGTTTCAATTTTACAAAATACTAACTCTGATTGGACAGGCGAGGGGGGGATGATCATCACACCATGCTTACATTTCACTTATTTCTTTAAACCATTGTTTCAAAACTCCTCCCTCAAACTTTATTACCGACTTCCTTTCCCATACATCTTCAAACTTTATTAATACAAATGTTGCGATCTCTTGAATAAAGTTCCTTCATATGAACTCTTCACCCTCATGTTCCCAGGGCACATCTTCGCTGGCCTTGGACGCGTGACAAGTCCTTATTCATCTTTCGTACTTTTTCGCCAGGGCGCATGCGTTGCGCAACGTCAGTCTGCTCGACTCAGACCAGTTTGACAGGCCCAAATACGCACTAATAATAAAGTGGAAAGGAAAAAAATGTTATTCTCAAAAATAAATGATTTCACTGTATACCACCAACCTCTACTCTAACCCGCTCCATTTGTTATTTCCCTTTCTGCATTTGCGTTAGTATAAAACTTATATTCTATTTCAGCTAAGCAGGTGCCATGCATGTGAGCTTTTCAAGCGGCCATTTTATGGTTCTTTGTGCAGGCGCCAGAATTTCCCTCCAAGCGATAGTACGTCATACTACGTAGATGCAGTAGACGCATGCGCAGTAAAGATCCTGTGTTAGAATGCATCTTAGTCCTTCGTTCATGTTATTGCAGTTAGTAACCACATAGGCAAGCTTCATTTTCTCCCGCGTGTAAAGGAAATGCGTATTATTAATCACAAAACACGTTGTTAATAATTTGTTAGTGAGTTAAACGAGTGGATTGCTTCCGAGCAAGTCTCATTTACGAGTCCTTGCTCCATCACAGCCATGGGGGGATTTACACAGCACTTTTAGATCAGCTGCTCATGGAGCTGGACAAGGGGGCTTATTATCTTTATTCAGAGCCAGCAATTTTTTCACATGTTCAGTTTTATTTCATATGTGTTTCACAGTTGCCTAAGGACATCTACTGCTGACATTGTCTACTTTTATCTATTCACTGAAAGTTATTAAAGATGCCCATATCACTTGCATCAAATGTCTGCATTCCAGATATGTTAAAGTGGTAAGCCAATGCTGAGATTGTTCTTAAACTTCCCACTCAAACATATGGAAAAGAAAGAGAGAGAAAGCGAGAGAAAGAGAGAGAAAGATAGAAAGAGTGTGTGTGTGTGTGTATATGTGCCTGTGTGTGTGTGTGTCTGTCTATCTGTCAGGGTCAATCAGTTTAGAGCTAGGAGAAGAAGCAGTAGCAAATAAGAAGGGCCCGTGTAGGGCCTCTTTCTCAGATGATTTTGACATGAGACAAAGTGGAAGGGTCAAATGACTGTAAGGTCGATGTTTATAGATTATTGGGATGAGCATGTTGGGACTGAGATGTGTGTGCTGTGTGAATTTAAGTGCCTTGAGCAGCACAACAGGTAATTGGGTAGGTTGTTTGAATTACCAGACAAAGGAGGGCAGGTCAGAAAGACAGGAAGCAAATGAATTAAGCGCTCTTATTCCTAGGTGCGTAAGGAGCAAACGGAATGACCAAATGTTTAGGTCTCGCCTAGGCAGCGCTTGCGATGTCTCTTCGAGACAAGCTGTGTTCAGGATATGGGCATTAAGCTCTGCCCATTTTCAAGGACTGCCCCTGTTAAATGTGTTGTTACTCAGACAGTTTGTGGCACTATTTTGTTTCTTTTAGCTGGAGCACTCGAGACCAGTGCTCTTTACTGCCAGCCATGCTTCTCATAAGCAAGGACTACAAGTGCAAAGTGTGTGTTTACGCACCGCTTACAGGTTTTCACAACACATAAATAAAAGGCATTGTCATTTACAATGCCAATAGCTCAAACTCTCGCAAATGTGAGACCTATTGCATTGCAAATGCTTGTTTCCCATTGGTTGCTCACTTTCTATTCTGTTGGTAATCTTGTCCCCCTCTTCTCTTAAGGTGCACTTTGCCTCCTCATTTTCTCTATTTCTTTGCCTTTTAAAGTCATGCTTATGTCCCTCTCTTCCCCTCTCTCTGGTTGTTACCTCAATGTACCTCCAGGCTCCAAGAAAGGGTTGAGTTTGTTTTTAATCTTTCCAGTGTGCAGAGGGCAATTGAACATGAATGGGAGGAGCTCTATTGCTTCGTTTCTGTTCGGTAAAGGCAACCCTGGCCCCAGCATAAACTTGTGTTGCCACCTTGCAGATCTCCACTCTGGCCTTCATAAACAGACTGCCTTTTACAGACTTAAATAGCACAGTCTAAATGCTTGAATTGGTCTCATCTATGGTTGTTTGTTAGAATATCAAAAATATAGTCTGGCATACATTTTGTGGCCTAAATATCCATTTGCAGAAATACCACTCCATTGGATGTATATTTTCTATTGTGATCTCCAGTTGGCCAATATTTTTATACTTTTTTAATAAATAATATTTAGGACACTATATTTATTGACAGACGATATTCAGGCCATGATATTCTCGTACTATGCCGGTCTACTGGTGATCTCTGGCTCTGGTTTTTAGGGTTGTGAGCTTTCATTTCGGTCCTGGTGCAGGGGCTAAGATTGGTCAGTGAAATTTGGAGGGGCGGGGATAGGGCGGGTGTTAGTGTGAGATTTCTCAATAGTGGCCGTGGTGTAACCAAGTAAGGCACTGGTTTACTATTATGTAGCACTACGCGATGCAAACAATAGCATTGATCAAAACATATATAATATATTCTGTGCTGAGCACAGTGCAAAATGGCTTTTCAGTATGGAGCGCAAACCCTCCTATCTATGCAGAGAGGGCAAAACTGGGAAGAATAGTACAGAAACTCATATCATTTGACACCAAATCCAGATATGCTAAAGTAATGATATGGTTTTGCATGAAAACCTAGTGCCAAATTGAACCAGGCACAAACAAGGGGCAATCAGAATATTGCATGTTATTCCCAGCCCTAACATGTTTAATTTCCATAAAATTACACATTTTGTGTGACTTACTTTTGAACAGTTGCCATTGTGCAACGTTTGTACTGAAAGAACTCCCATAAGTACAAATTTCACTCAAAAAACAATAGCTCGACCTTACATCAAAGCTCAATGCTTAGCATCATGCAAGACATTTTTTGCAGAGTTTACAACTCTTTGTAAATATGACTTGGCATTATATTTCCCTGCGCTAGCGGGAAGATGGTGCCGGGGCCTGCCATCACAGAGTTGGATGCAGTTCCCTACATTCTCCCTCACCAAAGATTAAGGGCTCCCGTTGAATTCCCCTAGCCTAATACACGTGGCTGGTGCACCGGTGGGTATCTTCAGGGATTCCCTGAACCGCTGGGGGTGAGAGAAATGGATGTTGTCACTCCAGCAACTCAAGGCATCATGGGAATTCTTAGGATTACCTTCCCTGGGGTGTTCATGAACCAACTGGAAAAAGAGGAATCCTCGGGATTATCTTGCTGATACAGGGAGCATGCATGGTACTCACAAAGCAATACATTGGACTCCCATTTTATCTAAAGGAGGAGATGTGCTTGCATATACCAGAGTGGGTAATCTTACGAGTTAAAGAGGCTCCTTAGAACCCGTGCATGGAGAATCCTGGAAATATCCCACGGCCAAAGGGCCTTGAGTTCATCGCAAGATACTTGTTCCACTAAGCGTCCCTGTGGGGCCACTGAGTAGAAAGAACGTCTTACACTACCATGCTGATGTCTACCAACCCTGCTGTGCTCCCACCACAGCCTACTTGTCCCTGTAATAAAGAGCAGGTTCATCTAATAGCCGTGGCACAGGAATGGTGAAGTGGTGATGCAGGACTGATGCGGTGCCTCTGCCACCGGCTAGATGAAAGTTCTTTGTTATCTGCAGGTTACACTCATCAGTCCCATTGAGATAGCCCAATAGATTGTGAAACTTACGGGTTTCAAGCTCCAAAGTTAGTAAAATGGGAAAAGTGTGTGTGTGTGTGTGCAAGTGTGTGTGTATGTGTGTGTGTATTTTGTTTATGTCAGAAGGAGCATCCCACATTTAAGGTGCAGCACATACAACTTAATGAGCATATGTGGTCTGGTTAGAAAGTGCATGTAGTCTGCTTGAAAGAAGACCACAATGGACATTATTCTCAAAGTTATTTGTGCATGCAAGTCAGACTCACACTGAACTAGCCCTTTTTATGAGTGAAAATCTACTTTTTTATAACATAGTTTTGCACATGTATATGGTTTTACTCTAACAAAGACTTTTGTGTCAGGAAATCGTCGATCAGGTTTCTTGAGGGGGTGGGGAATGAGTGTTACAGGGTGCAAACGGCCTATAAGTTAGTACACACCCACAACCAAACATGTTTGCCAGAGTTCACAAGCTCCTCTCCAACTCCCCCCCTCCCCCTCTGAAAAAGGTTGGAGATTTACTAATGTCAAGGGCAAAAGTAAATCAATTTCCTTGATGGAAAGGCTAAGGGAGTAAAAGTGTTTTCTACAGGGTGAAAAATAGTTCACAGTGGAGAAAGAAGGGATTAAGTGTATTTGCACTTCCTCTGAATTTGTTTTCAAGGAAAAGCATAATAGCCTATGCTTGCATGTGCAAAAATAGAATTCACCAAAGGTTTCCATGAGTTCATCTGGAAACCTGTGACTGGGAGCACATTTTCAAGTGTAACCTGAAAAACATTAAAATCTATGTAGAGCCGTAAATCTCAGTTGCATTTTTACTCATTAACTGTGAATTCAGTCCAACCTGAAGAGCAGGTGGCAAATAGCTTAATTTGTTGGTAATAGGGCTTGCAGGCATTAATTGTTTCTTTTTTTTCTCATGTCCTCTGCGTGTGTGTGGTTAGGGAGGAGGAATGAGAGTTTGCATTACATGCTTTGAACATTTAGATGGACGTGCCACTGGCTCTCCAGTGCAGCTAAAGAGAAAGGTAATCCGACAGAGACACTGCCGGATCAACTGAGACTCTCAAAACCCAACTACCAAGTGGTTAATTCATTTATTGGGGGTGTGGGGTGTAAGACCCTAAACACCCCTCCCCTCGCTGAAGCTACAACCCTGTCCAGCTGTTGGTGATTAGGGTTATATCATGGCTTCTTTCATGGTTTGCTGAGTAGAGAGCGGATGGTGTTTTGTCTACTGGGAGGATTTGATTCAGCGTTTACCGGGCCCTCAAACTTTATTATCTTCTCTATCTCCTTTCTCTTCACTTGGTCCTCCAATGAATCTTGCTCATCGCATTGAGGTGTGAAGGGAATTAGGGTGGTCACCTTTGGTTACTCAATGAGGACCTGGAATTGTAACCAAATTACAGGTTAGTAATCAGATTCAAATATACAACCCTTAGGATCCTACTGTAAAGATATAGGATAGCAACTGGAAGTCCTAATCTCCTGAAAACATTCAAACGGGCTAGATTCACTCAGACTAACAACCCTGCTGTCGTGATACAGAACAGCAGCACCAGAACCTGGTGTTCAGTGAAAAATCTATGGTTATCTCAATTATGCATAGGTAATCTATATACCCCAAGCACAGTTCCTGTGGGAATATCATTTGTAAAACTCAAGACACTCATATATTTAAACAGTTTTAATCAAGGTTTATAATGAGTAATAGCAATAGAGCAAGACATTAATCATCAATAGCCTCATATAAGTCAGTCACAGGTGTAGCAAAAACTACACATCAAACAGAGTCTAAAGAGTGAAAGTTCTTAAAGTCCATAAAGAAATGGTTCATGGGGAATAGTCTACAAGGACAAGATTAGGAGAAAGCTAGGCAAGGCATTTGCACAGCTATGGTTCAGTCAAGTAGTCAGAGAAAGTTCACTGAGCAAGGGGTTTCTGCTGTTGCATTGGCAGGTAAAAGGTCTGCAAAGTTCTCTCTGCTTAGAATGGAATCTGGTCAAAGTCTGCAAGCATCTCCTCCGACACTCTACAAGAGAACTCCAAGAGAGCCAGACTCCAGACCCTCTGGTCAAGGCAGATTTCGGTATTCTAGTTCATCAGTTCCCGAGATGACACCCACTGTGTCACACCATCATCGTCCAACATACATGAGGTGATCTTCCGCTCACAAGGTGCAAAACTAGCAACATTCAGAGATTTTACCACATAAAGTATGGGAATGAGTGTCCGTCATGAGCACACAGGTCAAATCACAATAAGCTATTCATTTTCAGAAGCTTCTCATGTGCTAGTCACTAGAGTACAGTTCTCACGAAAGTATCAATATTTTAATATCTTGTTGCAACTCCTCTAGTTTCTCATGGGAAAGTGCAAGAATGCTACGTATGCAAGAGCTATGATAAAATACTTTCTCGTAGACATCATGAGAAAGCACAGGTCTAGAAATGAGTGTCAAGTTAAATGCTTTAAAAGCAATATAGCATTATTAATATGCAAATATATCTCTTAACATAAGCATATGTAAGTTCATATCTGTATTTGTCAGGCAGTCAATATCATATTTTGTCTCATATAAATGTTCAATAGCAAGTGTAGTCAATAACTGCAATTAGAAAACATATACAGGTTACATATGTGCATACATGTGATTCTTAATATCGCTTTAGAAAATTTGAGACTCTACACATATAAAGATCTCGTCTGGCAAGTTTTAGCTTTCTAGCTAAGATGATTTTGCACCAGATAATCATTATTCATTAGTGCATTATAATGATAAGGAAAAGAAGGGTTTTTAGTAATATTTTTTACATTTATGTTTATCATAATAATACAGCATATGACTCCTTTTAGTTGCAGGTAAAGCCTAGTAATGCACTCCAGTTATAACACATACATTCTTATTGATCATTCAATAATATTCAATTGTTAGCAATATTAGACACATCTTATATGATTTCCCACTACTTCTACAACCTTACAGTGCTTTTACTATATTTTCTCTCATAATCATTGTCATTTTCTAAAACGTGCACAAGGTGTACATTCATTTTGTCCTCTCATTATATGTTAATGTATCGTGTAAAGAGTGAGCAGCATTTAAGCTGCATCATTAGGGAATGTTTGACTCCAGTGGTGCTGTTGGGTATCCATGGAATAAGTGCAGTATGCTATTCCTTCTTGTGCTTTTGTTTGGCTGGCAGCTGAGATTTTGAGTCTAACCCCCATGTTTCACTTCGGTAAGTGAGTGCTCCCCCAGACTTGGTCTACGTGATGATGATGCGCATAGGTGGTTATTCTTTGCCTGTATGAGAGGGACATACCTCTTGCTACAATGTTCTCCTTTCTGTAGTTGCAAATATGCAGGCATTCAATGAGAGGATTTCTGTCACTGTTAGCCTCAAGAAATGGAATTGTTCCCCTTTTTCCAGTGTGAAATTGTCTCTATGGACCCTATTACACAAAGTATGCCCACTTTTTGCACCCTTTGGGGCACTTTCCCATTACAGAAGGGGTCCGTAGATGTCTGTGTAGTCGCTTCTGTAATACAGATTGTTCCGGTGCACATTTTGCACTGATGCAATAATAAGGGGGCATTTCCTCGTTTGCATGGTGGTGTGGTCCCATAAAAATACGATAATCCTTTGTGCCTGTGCTGTATTACAGAGGCAGAGGCAAGAAGGCTGTTAGGAGTTACTGATTGTGTGCCATTATGAGGAGGTGTCGTCATCGTCCTTCCTTCGAAGGCCTCCTTGGTTGGAGGTAAGGGGTGTCCCAGGGACACCCAAAGGATCCCCTGCAGGCAGGAACAGTCATGTACCTCACCCACCTGCACAAGGATCCATTGAAATGGAGGTTGGGTTGTCACCTGCAATGTAAGGCAGGCCGGCAAGTCCAAACTGCCGGTTGGTCTTTCACTAATGTGCTGTTCCCAGTGCAGGAGTGGGTTTACTCCTGCACGGGGAACAGTGCATTTTCTGTAATCAGATGCACTGGCGCTGGGCGCACCAAGGGACTGTGACCTGATCTTCAAATTCAGGCCCCGCAGTGCTCTTGATGTGTATTTGCCACTTTTTGGTCCCCACTGCTTTATCGTATATTCTTTATTGTTCAGTTCCAGACTGCTCTCCTTTCGTGTGAAGGTTAATTGTGCTTGCAGTGCCCTAGTAGTTTTTACAGTTATGGCAGAATCTGCATAGAAACAGATGGGTACTGGAAAGTTGCTGGTCTTTGAAATATCCTCAGATGCTGCCCTTGCCACCTCATAGATATCACTGACATATAGAGGCATATTTGCAAAGAAGTGACACAACGCAGTGCATCAAGCAAAGTTGCTGTGCTGCGTTGCATCACCTGGAGAGACCAGAACTGCACCATATCTTCAAAGAAATGGCACAGTTCTGCTGTCTCCACGAGCTGGGGCACTTTGGGCTGCCTAGCGCCAATGAGGCACCCTTGTGCTATAGTGCAAGGATGCCTGCGTTATGGTCAGGATAGTTTTGGTGCAGGAAAGGGGACTTTCCGGCACAAAAACTATCCTTTGATACTATTTCCTCTTTGGATATGTGCTTTAGAATGCCTACCTGATGCAAAGTCACACAAGGCAATGAAATGCGCTGCAATGCATTAATTTCAAATACATAAAATCGACATTTGCGTAGCTTTGTAAATATCAAAAAGGATTTTGCATCAGGTTTGCATCACAAAATGACGCAACCCTGACGCTAAACCTTTGTAAACCTGGGTTATAATGTTTAGTGTTGTTGCTAGTATGCAGCCCTGTTTGTCTAGGTATTGTTGTTGGGTGTCTTTTTTTCTGAGTTGACCGTCCAGCCCTGAACGTGGGCAAATTGATGAACAAGCTAAAGTCTCGTTAAATTTCTAGGATTTTGCTAATCCCCACCATGTGATTACGTCTTTTGCCAGAGTCTCATTTTGTTGACTGGTTGAAATGCCTCATATAGATGTTGTCAGTTTCTATAGTGATATTTGTTGACTATATACAGAAACTTCATTACTTGGTTTACTATTGATATATTTTCTTTGAAGAGTTTTAAGGAATTGATTTTCTCTCACCCAGTCTTGAATTATTGACAGGATCAACTTGGCAAAGATTTCTGATCAATGGCAATTCGACTAGTGATCTAGTAGGATTCTGGGTTGTTAAAAGTCCCATTTAGGTGTCACCTACAGACAGATTTACCTGTCTGTGGTTTGGGTCTTGCCTTTTAGACAGCCTTTGCTGGGTGTTATCAAAGCCCTATTGCCCTATTTTTGTCAAAGCCTATTATAGACATTATCTATTTAAAAATTCCTTGTAAACCTGGCTCTTTTAAATTTCAATCTTTGCTAATTTTATTTCTTACCTGTGTGGGCTGAAACAGCACTGAGAGACCCTCCTGAGGGTGATTCTTTGTGCTTAACAAATATCAATGAGCAAAGAAGAGTACGAGGTTCCTCTAGATAATTAGAACAACGGGTAGGGGACTAGTGTGGAGAAACAAGGAGGACCACTAAGTGTATGGAAAAGGAGAAAAAGGGGGAAAGATCCCTTTTAGGAACTAGGGCTCTCACACACCCAGCAAGCTAGGTGTCATGCGTCATCATATGAGCCTGCCCCTCGTCAGGTCGGCGCTGCAATACCTGACGGGCACCCGTATCGGGGCTCTTTGTCGGGATCTTTTGTTCCTGCCGGTAGGTGCAGTGGGGGTAAGGGCCTAGTGTGTAGATGTGATGTGTGGTGAAAGTAAAATAGGTCAGTTAATCCTAGAAACCTTTATTGGGAAGGTAAACTGCCTAGTATAAAAGAATGAGAGGGTACAGGACTAGTACTGGTGTATCTAGTGATGAATGCCCTGCTCTCAGGTGATACGACATGTTTCGTGCCATTGTAGTCCTATAGATCAAGGCACTTCCTCAGGATCGAATAAAACGCTATCTACACTTCAAAGGTAAGTGAATTTCTACATACCCAAGACACAGGTAGTTGACCTATGAGACGTAAAAGAAAACATATATAGACATATAAATATTATGTTCAAACATACTCAGTCCTCAATGTCCACCAAGCTGTTATTGCTATTAAACGGCCCCACAGATAGTGTGCTACCCAGTGCACACTAAATGTAGTTACTCAATCACACTGTATGGGGCAGGAATACGATACAGTGATATCTGTAACCAAATATCTTCTCTAAAATTATATGGTTAAAACAAAAATAAAGACAACTAAGTGGATGCAATCGTCAGAACAAACAACTGACTCACCTGGTCTGTAAGTCAAGTGTACTTGCAACGGTTAATCAGCGGTACAAGAGGACACCAATTGGGTCCTAGAACAAGAATAAAAAGAAGAATACAGAAAGAAACGTGGATCTGTTACAACTCTCTCACCCTTAATTTTGGGTTGTTTATAATTGGTTTTGTTTTCATGCTCACGTTTATAGCATTCCCCCGTAGTTTTATGCGTTGGTTCTCGTAACATTCCTTGTTATATACGTTTCGAACTATTATTCGTTACTATTCATCTGGTCAGGTCCCTTTAAGTACCAACAGGGACACTCGATTTAGAGTTTAGGATCTCCTTTAATACATTCTTTAGAGTATTTCCACACTCCAATATGGCCGCTACTTTAGTAATTCTGCGTGCTACTCATTCCAGCCGAGTCACCAGTCACTAGGTTCACGACCTACGCATCCCGTACTACGCCACGGGAAGCGCCCACAAGTGGGCTGCTACTGGCTTATTTATGTTTCTCCGGCCCCTGCCTGCTACCATCCCGGTGTCGGCGGCAGGGTAGGTCTTAACGCAAGGAGCGTTAATTCGCCGGTGAGTTGGCTTTAGTTACGACATACAACTAACAGAGGTGAGTGTGTGCGGTGGTACTGGCTTCTCCGCACTCGACTGCCCTCCTGAGATCACGAGGCTCCCCAGTGTTACTCGGGTTTTAGCGTGTATCCTCCCGGGCCCCGTGGTGATCCTTGCATGCCAGTTGGTCCCTCAGTCCTGGTTTTACCGGGTTGATGAATTCTTTTGGTGACCCGCCTGGCATTGGGGGGTACCGCTACCTGACTACACACCTCGGGCATGTTCCCTTGACGGCTCTTGTTTTTCCGGCAAGCGTCCGCTTCTGCACCCCTCTGGTATTCACCATTCCGTTAGCTGATCGGATTCAGCTTATTTAACAGATCCACGTTTCTTTCTGTATTCTTCTTTTATTCTTGTTCTAGGACCCAATTGGTGTCCTCTTGTACCGCTGATTAACCGTTGCAAGTACACTTGACTTACAGACCAGGTGAGTCAGTTGTTTGTTCTGACGATTGCATCCACTTAGTTGTCTTTATTTTTGTTTTAACCATATAATTTTAGAGAAGATATTTGGTTACAGATATCACTGTATCGTATTCCTGCCCCATACAGTGTGATTGAGTAACTACATTTAGTGTGCACTGGGTAGCACACTATCTGTGGGGCCGTTTAATAGCAATAACAGCTTGGTGGACATTGAGGACTGAGTATGTTTGAACATAATATTTATATGTCTATATATGTTTTCTTTTACTTCTCATAGGTCAACTACCTGTGTCTTGGGTATGTAGAAATTCACTTACCTTTGAAGTGTAGATAGCGTTTTATTCGATCCTGAGGAAGTGCCTTGATCTATAGGACTACAATGGCACGAAACATGTCGATCACCTGAGAGCAGGGCATTCATCACTAGATACACCAGTACTAGTCCTGTACCCCTCTCATTCTTTTATACTAGGCAGTTTACCTTCCCAATAAAGGTTTCTAGGATTAACTGACCTATTTTACTTTCACCACACATCACATCTACACACTAGGGCCCTTACCCCCACTGCACCTACCGGCAGGAACAAAAGATCCCCGACAAAGAGCCCCGATACGGATGCCCGTCAGGTATTGCAGCGCCGACCTGACGAGGGGCAGGCTCATATGATGAAGCATGACACCTAGCTTGCTGGGTGTGTGAGAGCCCTAGTTCCTAAAAGGGATCTTTCCCCTTTTTTTCTCTTTTCCATACACTTAGTGGTCCTCCTTGTTTCTCCACACTAGTCCCCTACCCGTTGTTCTAATTATCTAGAGGAACCTCGTACTCTTCTTTGCTCATTAGTCCTTGCGGGGCATGTACGTTGGACCTCGTTAAATATGCCCTTAGTCCCTCTCCTTGTTGAATAGTTCTAGCACGGGTTTTCCCGTGGGACTCTATTTCAGGTTACCAGCAGATCACCCTTGACTTAGACTGGCCCATTTTACTCCTGTGTCCTCTACACCTGTGAGGAACAATGGATCAAGCTCAAGGTTTGAGCTTTGGCGATGATGCAGTCACGGACATTTTAGACAGAACACCATCTATTTTAGGTGGTGATGGTAGTTCAGCATCTGGTTCCAACTCTGATGACTGGAACACATTGACCACACTGAAAAGAGAGTGGCTTAAGATCACGCTTCACGGCGCACTCATGACGGAATATCTTAGAGCTAATATTGCTCCATCAGGCTTGATAGTTAACAACTTTCCCAGACTATTCCTGGATGATGCCACCTTCAAAGAGAATGGTCCCTAGTTGCTTGGAAGTGCACTAGGGACTGGTTGGTTTTAATCATCAACACGGCCAGAAGGTTGGCAGATGCCCTCTTAGTGAGAATCCAGATATCTGAAGGGGCCTTAAAAACTACTATCCAGATTACAGCCTACAAAAGTAAACTTTCGGAAATCAACAATGAAATTTCTGACAATAAAGAATATCTCATGAAGCAGAAAATCAACAAACTTCAGAAAGATATTCAGAAATTCTCTAAAGAAAAGGCTTACCCCTATCTTAGGGATGATTACACTTCCACTAAAACGAGTTATTCCTCTGACGAGAGCTCAGATAGGAGAGACTCTAGTGATAGCAACTCAAGTACTAACAGTGGGGGCAACAGTACACCTAAAAGGAACCGACGCCCCAATCAATACTACCAGGGACCACCTTACCAGGACCCCTCATTATACCATGGTCCACCACCTCCCTTCTGGCACTTCCCTCAATATTACCAGGGTCCACCCCAATTCTTTAACAACAGCAATAGGCCTTTTTAGACAGAGGTTGGGGCAGAGGAAGAGGACGCAACAGAACAGGAGTAAACAAACAGGTCCATTGGCAAGACCAACCGACCAGTGGCATGGATACTCGGAGCAAGACAAGAGCAAACAAGACCTAGTGGTCAATCTTTCCCACCGTACCCTCACTGAACCTGAGAAAAAGGTACTACAGATGGGCTTAGGCTTTGTGCCAACGCCCAAACCAGATAAATTTAGAGACCAATGTGAGATACATAATTGGTTCCGCACAATACGACTGAAAGCTTTCTTTAAAGATACTGTTCCTAGGGAACAGAATGATTCAGGCCTAAGGAATCCCTCATCCTTTACTCCACATAACAACATGGTTCCGGTAGAAGTCCTTGCCTTCGAGCAGGCAGTTCTGAACGAAATGGACCTACCAAATAGAAAGGCACCTTATCATAACCTTTCCAAAACAGAGGAAGCTATAGTGAGGGCTTTAGCGGAAGATGTGACCATCACCATTAAACAAGCGGACAAAGGAGGGGCTACGGTAGTACAATCTACAACTGACTATGATGCAGAATGCATCCGCCAACTATCTAATGAGAGATATTATACTCCCATCACAATCGATCCCACTACACGTCTCACGACGAGTATTTCCACAATGGTTTATGAGGCAGAGTCTAATGGGTGGATCAGCCGTAAGGAAGCTGATTTTTTAATTTCTAAGGAGCCTAGAACACCATACTTCTACACCCTGCCTAAAATCCACAAAGGTATCCTACCGGTCCCTGGTCGTCCTATCGTCTCCGGGATCGGCTCCATCCTCGAGCCTCTTTCCATCTTCTGCGACCATTTTTTACAACCAATTGTGAAAAACACCCCCACCTTTGTAAAAGACACTACTGATATTTTGAGGATTATTGAGGGAACATTAGACACTGGAGACATTGACTTCCTCGTCACTTTTGACGTGGAAGCTTTATACACAAACATTCCCCAGAGAGCCACCTTAGCAGTCGTGGAAACTGCCCTCAATACATTGGAGTGGACATCATCCACCCCTATCTCCTTTATAATGGATTGCGCTACCCTGGCTCTAACTGAGAATTTCTTTGAATTCAAACAACAACTATTTCATCAGAGTCAGGGTACTTCTATGGGTAGTACCTTTGCTCCTAGTCTGGCGTGCCTTTACATGACAGCTTTTGAAAGGGAAGTAATCCTTAACACTACTAACCCATATTACAACAACCTGAAACTTTGGAAACGTTTCATTGATGATATTTTGGTGTTTTGGCATGGCAGTCGATCGACCTGCGAAGATTTTGTACAATGGATTAATATCCAGAATGATTACTTAAAATTCTCACACAACATCTCTGATACCACCGTTCCTTTCCTGGACATAAACATCACACTAAGTGCAGGCAGCCTCAGCAGCTCTCTCTATAAGAAACCAACTGACCGCAATAGCTTACTCTTGTATAACAGCTACCACCCTAAAGCATTAAGAGATAATTTGCCATTTGGACAATTCTTGCGCATTAGACGCAATTGCAAATTGGTCAGTGATTACAAAAAGAAGCCGATATTTTAGCATCCAATCTAACGGCAAGGGGCTATCCACAGAAACAAATAAGAGATTCATTGAAGAGAGTGAGGAACAACCCCAGAGAGTCTCTACTTGAAGTACATCCCAAATTAACCACTGATACCTTGACGTGTGTAACATCATTTACCCCAGATTCTTTACGAATCAAACGGATCATTTTGAAACACTGGGGTATTTTAAACACTGGTGACCTACAATTACCCAAACCCAGGTTCGCGTACAAAAGAACTCGTAACCTTAAGGATACCTTAATACACACCAGACCTAGGAAACACAACACTGACACACAGAGGACACTGTGGGCCTTCCGGCAGTCACTGGTCATTACCCATGTGGTACTTGCAGTGTGTGCCCGCTTACCATCACATCCAAAGAAATAGCCCTGTCGTCTAACTTTAGATGGACCCTGAAGAGACACACGAACTGTAACACTACACGATGTATTTACATGTTGATCTGTCCCTGTGGTCTCCAATATATAGGAATGACTATGCGATCAATTAAGACCCGGATAACAGAGCATAAAAGTAATATCAGGTGTCAAAGGGTCACCACCAAATTGTACACACATTTTAAGGATTTACAACATGCCCCTGAAACATTGCGTTGGATAGTCCTAGAAACATACCCACAGGTAACCAAGACTATACTGTTCAAAGCTGAACAAAGATGGGTGTATAGATTATCCACACATACTAAGGGCCTTAATGATGATATACCGTGGGGCGCACTTACTTGATCTATCTACACTGTGGCCCCCACCTCCACACAGTATACACCATGCACCCTTATCCATGACGAGTTACTCCATGATTACACTCTTCCATTCTTGAATGGAGTAACTCTAGTTAGCATGACCAGTATCTGTATAGGTGTTTATATCAGTATTTAACTTTGGGACTATATTAGTTTCTGTTAGTGTATTATCATCACCTTATTGGATGTTCTATCCTTTGCAGCTATGAGGTAGACTCCCTTCAAGTGGCACGTCTTTGAGATCATTAGATTGCTAACACTCCGACTCTTTTACCCACATGCTGTATGTTACAACTCTCTCACCCTTAATTTTGGGTTGTTTATAATTGGTTTTGTTTTCATGCTCACGTTTATAGCATTCCCCGTAGTTTTATGCGTTGGTTTTCGTAACATTCCTTGTTATATACGTTTCGAACTATTATTCGTTACTATTCATCTGGTCAGGTCCCTTTAAGTACCAACAGGGACACTCGATTAAGAGTTTAGGATCTCCTTTAATACATTCTTTAGAGTATTTCCACACTCCAATATGGCCGCTGCTTTAGTTATTCTGCGTGCTACTCATTCCAGCCGAGTCACCAGTCACTAGGTTCACGACCTACGCATCCCGTACTACGTCACGGGAAGCGCCCACAAGTGGGCTGCTACTGGCTTATTTATGTTTCTCCGGCCCCCTGCCTGCTACCATCCCGGTGTCAGCGGCAGGGTAGGTCTTAACGCAAGGAGCGTTAATTCGCCGGTGAGTTGGCTTTAGTTACGACATACAACTAATTAGAGGTGAGTGTGTGCGGTGGTACTGGCTTCTCCGCAATTCGACTGCCCTCCTGAGATCACGAGGCTCCCCAGTGTTACTTCGGGTTTTAGCGTGTATCCTCCCGGGCCCCGTGGTGATCCTTGCATGCCAGTTGGTCCCTCAGTCCTGGTTTTACCGGGTTGATGAATTCTTTTGGTGACCCGCCTGGCATTGGGGGTACCGCTTACCTGACTACACACCTCGGGCATGTTCCCTTGACGGCTCTTGTTTTTCCGGCAAGCGTCCGCTTCTGCACCCCTCTGGTATTCACCATTCCGTTAGCTGATCGGATTCAGCTTATTTAACAGATCCACGTTTCTTTCTGTATTCTTCTTTTTATTCTTGTTCTAGGACCCAATTGGTGTCCTCTTGTACCGCTGATTAACCGTTGCAAGTACACTTGACTTACAGACCAGGTGAGTCAGTTGTTTGTTCTGACGATTGCATCCACTTAGTTGTCTTTATTTTTGTTTTAACCATATAATTTTAGAGAAGATATTTGGTTACAGATATCACTGTATCGTATTCCCTGCCCCATACAGTGTGATTGAGTAACTACATTTAGTGTGCACTGGGTAGCACACTATCTGTGGGGCCGTTTAATAGCAATAACAGCTTGGTGGACATTGAGGACTGAGTATGTTTGAACATAATATTTATATGTCTATATATGTTTTCTTTTACTTCTCATAGGTCAACTACCTGTGTCTTGGGTATGTAGAAATTCACTTACCTTTGAAGTGTAGATAGCGTTTTATTCGATCCTGAGGAAGTGCCTTGATCTATAGGACTACAATGGCACGAAACATGTCGATCACCTGAGAGCAGGGCATTCATCACTAGATACACCAGTACTAGTCCTGTACCCCTCTCATTCTTTTATACTAGGCAGTTTACCTTCCCAATAAAGGTTTCTAGGATTAACTGACCTATTTTACTTTCACCACACATCACATCTACACACTAGGGCCCTTACCCCCACTGCACCTACCGGCAGGAACAAAAGATCCCCGACAAAGAGCCCCGATACGGGTGCCCGTCAGGTATTGCAGCGCCGACCTGACGAGGGGCAGGCTCATATGATGAAGCATGACACCTAGCTTGCTGGGTGTGTGAGAGCCCTAGTTCCTAAAAGGGATCTTTCCCCCCTTTTTTTCTCTTTTCCATACACTTAGTGGTCCTCCTTGTTTCTCCACACTAGTCCCCTACCCGTTGTTCTAATTATCTAGAGGAACCTCGTACTCTTCTTTGCTCATTAGTCCTTGCGGGGCATGTACGTTGGACCTCGTTAAATATGCCCTTAGTCCCTCTCTTTGTTGAATAATAACAAATATCAATAACATAACATTGTGAACAACGGAATGCATAGAGAGGTTGTTGCTCATGATTCTGTGGACTTCCGGTATATTTAAGGTCCCTGCTCTCTATTCAATTACTTTCCTCCCTTCCTTTTGTCCCACTGCTAGAGCATTGAAGCTTTACCATTCTTTTGATTGTGTGAATTGTATCCTTCCACTGCTGACATCAGGGAACTACATTTTCTTTTTTCACTTTTTCATTCAGTCCATGGAAGCACATATCTTCATTGATTTTTTGCCTTTTTTCACAGTGCTCTTCTGAAGGCCCCACAGCTGCACACTGATGCCATACTATTTACTTCTTTGTTTGTTCATTGCTCACCCACCTGTTCATTGCTCCTCCATCCCTTCTTGCCCCCCACTTTATATTTTTTTAACGTTTTAAAAATTATTTGTGCAAGTGCCCAACACCTGTACAGTTCTACCAGGCTGTACGATTCTTTTACTTTGTGTAGCATCCTATGCAAACTTTATTTTTTTCATTTATTGTTCTCAAATTCCCATCTGCCACTTTGAAATGGTAAATTAAATTAAAAATAGAAAATTCCAAAATGGTCACCAGTGCATCAGTAAATATGCACCTACAAACATGCCAATTGTTTATGGCAAAAAGCATTCTAAGATGGCCATCAATGCACGGACTTGTGTGTTCCTGCCTAGGCAGCCATCATGTAGTGGGATTTATCATGGAGAAAAAATATTCCAAGATGGCTGCCCATGCATGTGCATGTGTGCCATGTGTATTGATGCACTGGTAGCCATTATGGAATTTTCTTTACGAAAGGCAAGCCAATAGCTTTATAACTTATTATAAAAGGCGAGCCCTATTGTCTTTGCCAATGCTCAGTTCCGGTTGTATTATGCACAAGAGGAAAAACTGTCAGAATTTCCATGGAATGTCTTTATTTAAAACCTTGGCTTTCATTACAAGTTAAGCGGAACAGGACGGGGTATTTACCACATGTGGCCAATATCATTACCCCTAGATGATGTGTTTGCTCCATGTGGTTAATACCTCATATTCCGAGATTTCAAATTTAAAAATGAGACATAACGTGCAAAATCTGTTTAACACTCTTAATTCCGCATATTTTGTATTTTTTAGACGACTTTGCCCTTAATACATTTTAGTAGGTCTGACCTGCCACTATCTTACTGGGGTTAAATTTGAGGTGTGATATATTATAAACAACTCATTATTCAAATCCCTGTATGCAGAGATCGTAATGTATCCCTTTACTTGTAATAACGCCACAATCTTTACTACTACATTATCAAGAGTTTTTCTATTTCATAATTATGGAGAGCTGAACCAGCACTTGGGCGAAGGTGTTCATAACCAATCGCTTAGAAGAAAACTTATTGTGTTAGTGGTGAAAAAGTGTTATTCTTACGTGTTGGTTAGGGCTTGCTTTAGGAGTTCTCATTGTTCATTTGCTGTTGGGGCTTTTTGCCTGCACCAAGCCTTAAGATTGGCTGGGGGAATGTTTGCCTATTGTGCCTTGGCTGAGGTATCCTTTATGCCTGCATAGACCAGAGGTGCTGGGTGAGTAGCTTATCATCAAAATGAAGATCAATTTACATAAATATTGGGGCATTTAAATGTTTTTAATTTATTTTTAAATTAGTAGTTTAATTCTGAACATTTTTACTTAAATGAAACAATTTGGGGTCCACTGTTAAATAGGGAAATCTAGCCTGATGGCACAGCTGTCGTCTTTAGACTTGGGGAACCAGGTTCTAGTTCTGGTGTTGGCTCAACATTGTGTGATTCAGGCAAATCACTTAATCTCCCAATTCCTAAAAACAATTAACCTGACCTTGCATAATGTAATCTGGTGCTCATATAGAGTGCTCTAATGTCCTTAGGTCAAGATTGCACAAAATAAAACTACAAAAACGTAATGTAAAAGTTTTTATATATATATATATATTACCTACTGACGGTCGCCAGTAGGTAGTTATAGTTAGGACCTCGTTTCTATTCAAAAAGCGTTTTTTCTTTTGCCAATATCTTTGGCACCGTTTGACGAATCTTCGCGAAATATTCCAAAAAAAAGGTTCACTCAGGTCAGCTCCTGTCTTGAAAGTTTCGGGGTGATTCATCAAGCGGGGGCTGAGAAAAAAGGGGGGTCCCAAAACGCATTTTGCCCATGTTCATTTCCATAGGAAATTTTATTACAGGCTACAGCCCGAACTGCTGAACGGAATTACACCATATTTGGCAAAAAGGTAGCTCTTGGTTCAGAAAGCAACCTTTTTTTAAATGGTGTAAATCCGTTCAGTAGTTCCTGAGAAATTAGAAAAAGAAAAGTTTTGATATCTGAGCACCGAGGAGAGTTCGCGAACCCTCCCGGGCACGAGCTTCACTCTGATTGGCTGCCAACACTCCAAACCAGGTAGTGTTGGCAGCCATCTTGTGACTCGGTAACCAAGTCACAAGAAAAGAGTAAATAAAAATGTGAAAAACAAGAAAAGGGGGCAGGGTACAAACACCCTGACCCCCTAGGCCTGCTCAGGGGGTCCCACAAGGACCCCCAGGGCCAAAAAAAGCATTTTTTTTTAGTAAAAAAAAATCGGCCGAATTCGCGCTGGGGTCGCGAATCCGGCCGAGAAAATGAAAAAAAAACGAAGCGCGGGCTCCCGCGCTTCGGTTCTTAAAGCCCCCAGGTGGGCCAGGTCCCGGGGGCTATGCCACATTAATTTGCGGGGGCCCGCGGGGGCCCCAGCAGCCCCGGGGACCGCCACCTCCCCGGGGCTTTCTTTAGTTATATGCAGGGGGCACGTGCCCCCCGTAGCCCCGGGGGCCGCCACCTCCCCGGGGCTCTGTTTAATAAATGTGTGGTGGGGCTCCTGCCCCCCCACACTGCCCCGGGGACCACCACCTCCCTGGGGCACTGTATAATTATATGCGGGGGGCCTCATGGGCCCCCCCAAGCCCCGGGGACCGCCACCTCCCCGGGGCTTAATTTAAGAACTAAGGTGTGGGGGGGCTCCTACCCCCCCACACTGCCCTGGGGACCACCACCTCCCCGGGGCTTTACAAATTTAGGGAGGGGGCCGCGTGGCCCCCCTCCAGGAGCCCTTGATGGCCCTGGGGACCGCCACCCCCCAGGGCCGGCTCCTGCAATATCCCAGGGTGCCTACCCCTGGGACATTGCCGTTTGCAATGACAGGGCAGGAGCACTGCTCCCGCCCTGTCATTGCAAACTCTGCTTTGCTTCGTTGAAGCGAGAGCAGGGAAACCTGCTCCCGTTTCAACGAAGCACAGCAGATTTAGCTTTTGAGCAAGGGGAGCTGCATGTTAGCCGCTCCCCTTGCTCAAAAGCAGTGCCGGCTCCCGCAGGAGGCGGGGAGCCGGCGGGACCGTGGGGCATCGGGGCTCCCCCCACGGTCCCCAATGCAAAGGGCCGGCCCCGGGGGATGGGGTCCCCGGGGCCAGGAGTGGCCCGGGAGGGGGGCCACGCGGCCCCCCTCCCGTTTCTTTAAAAAAAAAAGAATGGCCGGGCCCTGGGGGATGGGGTCCCCGGGGCCGAAATTGGCCTGGGGAGGGGGGCCGCGCGGCCCCCCTCCTCAAAAAATAAAAAAAATAATGGACAAGCCCCGGGGTATGGGGTCCCCGGGCCCAATAGTGGCCCAGGGAAGGGGGGCGATGCGGCCCCCTTTTCCCTGTAAAAATTAAAAAAAGAAGAGGCCATGCCCCGGGGCCAAAAGTGGCCCAGGGAAGGGGGCCACGCGGCCCCCCTTCCCTATAAATATATTATAAAAGAGGAGGCCATGCCCCGGGGGATGGGGTCCCTGGGGCCGAAATTGGCCTCGGAAGGGGGCCGCGTGGCCCCCTTCCCGTTTTTTGTTTTTTTTTAAAAAAGGGGTCAGGCCCTGGGGGATGGGGTCCCCAGGGCCCCAAAAATAGTAAAAGAAGGGGGGCCACACAGCCCCCTTCTAAAAATAAAAATAAAAAAAAAGCCGGCATCTCACCGGAGACCCCACCCCCTCCCTGCACCACTCTGCAAACGTGCCCCCTGGCGCGTTGTAAGTTGGGGAATGAATTCCCCTTGAATACTGAGGGTGATGTCACTGACCATGTCATGAATGATGTAATATGTGACGTAATCAGCAGTGCATTGCGGGGGCGCGAGTTATAGTTAGCTGAACTAACTATAACGGCCGAATTTCACTGGTTTTGTACGACTGAAATGCCCAACTAACTATAACGTCCCTGAAACCTGTAGTTTTTTCAGTGAATATATATATATATATATATGTTTTAAAAATGATTCTATTGTATTGTAATTACATTTATATAGTGCTTTCCTACAAAGTGTTTCCGCGTTAACAGTGCATAGAACTCTACTCCAGACCCCACGTTAGTAGTTAGTCCAGTGCTATTGTCTATTGTTGGTTTTGTTATTGAGATTTGTCTTGTGCTCTCAAAGAAACCATTCCATGCATTTATTTAATTTTCTTTGTGGTAAATTAAATTAATAGAGATAAGTGTGATCATTACTTGAGGACATTTAAGTTCATGCCAATGTTTGGTGCTGTGACTAGAGAGGAGATTGGCTATCGTTAGTTTCTAGGGATAGGATTTCTAAGAAGGAGAGGTTGTGATCTGTGAAATAAGGTGTGTGCCCTTTACAGAGATACTGTAATAGAGAATAGGGTAGACAGGGTTAGAGGATTAGTCTAGTATTTATTGTATTGGTAGTAATATTAATAATAATAATAATAATAATAGTGTTTTATGCATGTTTGACATTTAGTAGCTTTTTGTATTGTATTTTTAAGATGAATTTCATGCCTTATATCTAGGTTATTTTTAGGGGAATTTAGTATTGATTGGTTAGTTAAGGGGATAGAATTGTGAGCGATTCATTATATAATCTAGAGGAGTATGAAAAGTCAATGCAACTATTCATTTTTTTACAAAGTAGTAAGCGCATAGTGAGGTGAGCAGGATTATTATGTGGTTAGGAAATATTATGTCCTGTGGGAAGGTGTATATAGGATTAGAAAGGAATTTGTTATAGTGTGTGGAGGTTAATAAGAGGTAGCGCTTTGGGAGGAGCTTCTTCTCGCTCACTGAAGGTTGGGGTCCCACAGGGTTCGGCTTTGAGTCCGACCCTGTTTAACATCTACCTCACACCATTAGCCGCGATTGTCGAATCATTGGGGGCTAAAATAGTGTCCTATGCAGACGACACACAGCTGTTGTTTACATGGAAGGAAAACGAGCCCTGTCTGGGTACGTTAATCAGCTCTTGCCTCTCAGCTGTCTTCGGTTGGCTGGCCACGGACCAGTTGAAATGTAATGCTGGTAAGACAGAGCTACTCTTTTTCAGCAAGGATACTGAGACTCCTCTGCAGGTCTTCTGGCCAGCGGACGCTCCCGCCCCTTCGGTGATTAACCTGGTGGTGAAAAATCTGGGGTTTAAATTGGATAACCAGCTGCTATTCCGCGCTCAACTCAATGCAGTAGTAGGCACCTGTTTTGCTCTGCTGCGTTTTCTGCGGAAATTCTTGTTTTTTCTGTTCAGAGCTGCCAGACAACAGGTGATTCAAGCTCTGATCATATCCAGGCTGGACTATGGGAACGGGCTCTATCTCGGCATGCCTAGCTTTTTGCTGGACAGGCTTCAGCTTGTCCAGAATGCAGCAGTCCATACCATCTTTGAGCTCCCTCGAAATGTGCATGTGTCCCACCTTCTGAGGAGCCTTCATTGGCTCCCTGTAAGGAAAAGAATAATCTTTAAAACTCTGCTCGTCACACAGAATGCCCTATACGGGGCAGGACCAGGCTACCTCAAATGTAGGATTTCTTTCTATACCGCACGTACAAATCTTCGCTCTTCCAATCTGCTGCTCGCCAATGTCCCCCGTTTTAAAAAGACTAGGTCGGGAGGTAAGGCTCTCTCCTTCCTTGGACCCTTCCACTGGAACAAAATGCCCCTCCATCTGAGAAGCATTGAATCCATACCCTTGTTCCGAATAAAACTGAAAACCTGGCTTTTCTCTTGCCCCTAAACCTTCTTCCATGCTGCTACCACTCAGCTTTAGCGCCAGGACACTCATTGGAGTAGCAGTGCGCTCTACAAGTCTCCCCACATAGACATAGACACAAAGTAGGTGTTGTAGCATTTTTGGTGTTCCGTTGGCTATCAATGGTACTGAAACTTAATGCTTTGACAGGTAATATTGATAGTTAAGATTATTGCCATTCTTTTTGATTAGTGCTCGGCTCTTTCTAAGTACCGTATTATGTGGTATGTCCGTATTGCTGGCCCTGAGGGTGTAAAAAGTAAGATTCGGAGGATTGTCTCTGCGATTTGTATTGATCATTCTAGTACATTCTTGTTTGAAACAGAGGCTTGCGTGGCATGTTTGTAGTGGAATTGGGTTGGCCTGCTTCTGCCTTGACTTTAGTAATGGGTTTTGGATCTCCCATGATCCTTAGAAAGTACTGCTGGGCCATCTGTCTGTAGCCTGAGAGGCCAGAATTTGTGTTGTCACTCATCTTTGTGAATGAGATAATATAGATTCTCTGATGAATTACGCCGAGAATAACCAAGGATCAACCGTTCCTCTAAATTCTAAGTGACTCTCATTGGCTCTAATCTTTGCAGGTAGCAAAGTCCAAAATTTGGCAGCTTTAAAAGAGAAAGTAGTGCCACCTATGGTTTTCTTCATGTAAACTGGAAATATTAGACACAATGTCATCCTGGAATGTATGTTCTTTGGTTTGAAGAATTTGCAATTTTTTTTAAAACAATTTGTATTGATTTTCTTTAATTTATCAACATTACATTTCTTACAACAACCATTCTACTCATTAATGGGAAGGTCATCACATGTTACTTTTTCATATTGATTCATACAGATTTATAGTGGCACCTTCTGTCATCATTTTCATATTTACATATATCATCATTGCCATCTTCTGTTTCATTCTTGAGTGTCAACTCTCAGGTGAGGAGCTCAGGTCTCCTCTGCGTCGGTCTGCTGGTATAGTTAATCCAACTCATCACCTTGGTGTTCTAACTCATCACCTTGGTGTTCCATCAGTAATGTTTCTCATACCATGCCTTCATTTGCCTCCCTTCTTTTATACTGCAATTGTCTCCTCACTCCACATTCCACCGCTATCCATCTAATCAAGTCTACCTCCTAGGTTTTAAACCCTGGTGCTGCTGAACCTTTTCACTGTAATGCAATGTTCCTCTAGGGTAGTTCCAGCCCCAACTGTTATACTTTGGACATCAAACTGTTACCTTTACTATGTGGGGCTACTCTTGGGGAGCAGAGGTCTGGGTGTCTAACTTTTGTGTCACCTCTTTCCAAACCTTTTGTATTCACTAGCACTCTGAAGTGTTTGATGTTTTTTGATTAAAGAGATTTTGATCCTTTGTCATTTATTGCTCTGTGAGTGATGCATAATAGCTTGAAACAGGATCTTCTTACAAAACATACCTGTACTGACAAGTTTGATGGCTTTTACAAGGGATACTGTCAACAACTAACATGATTAACACATTTCATGCATTTAATGTAGCCTTCCTCTAGTATTATACCACAGGGAAAAGTAGACTGTTACTCTTCCCTACTGTATACTGACAACTCACTCTACTTACCTGTGATACAAGCTGTGACATTAATCCAAACATCTCTCCAATCCACTATAATTAGATGCTGTATTTAGAATGAGTGCAGACTAGTGATACAGCTAAAGTGTTTTTTAAAACTTCACTAACTCTCTAATCGTACTGCGCCCTTATTATGATTTGACAAATCACATCACTGTATTTTACCACAGAGGCGATAGTCCTCTGATGGATCTTTTTCCGTCATAGTGAGGGGTTAGAAATCAGGATGTCCAAGACCATTGGCCACCCAATGAGGACCATTAATTAGTAGCCAACTCACAAGTTAGAGATGAGGTTCAAGTACACTACTCTCAGAACCAGGCTATAGAAATAAAGTATTGCAATGGGAAGACCCAGCCTCCTAAAGAAGTTTAGTCTAACCAAGATTATACACACTAAAGGTTCTGCAGTCGAAACACAGAATAAAACCAGCAGAACCTGATGCTCTGAAAACAATCTATGATTTTCCCTGTCATGTATTTAGAGTCAATGTCCAATAACACAGTTTCTAAAGAAAGAACATTAAGACAAAATAACAGACTTAGGCAATTTTAGATAATTTGGTTATTGTATTAATGATCCAAAATCAATGCATATAAGCAGCATTTTAAGCATTTCAGTTAAGAATCTTACAGCATGTAGTATAAAACCACACATTAGTCAAAGTATTCTAATCCATAAAGATGATGGTTAAGGTTACAGATTGCTACCATCAAAAGGCAGGAGGGTGGTTTTCTGGTTCATAAGAGTTCTCTAAAAGGGACAAAGGAACCAAGTTAAAGTCCACTAAGGAAAGGTCCTTGGGCATGGACAAAAAGGGGAATGGAGGAAAATCAGGAAGGTTCAGATCTGATCTCTCACCAGATAGCTTCAACTAGTTCAGCAGGCAAGTTCATTGCAAAGAGAAAATGGCATGAGCATAGAAAAGTAATCGAATAGGCTGTTGTCAAGAAGGACTCCAAATCGATCAGCAGCCGCAGAAGAAAGGCAAAAAAGGAAGAGTCTGCAAAAGAGTTCTCAATGAAAGCGTTCCAAAGAGAGTCCCCCCTCCTTTGGGGAGACACCTTTTATAGTTCAAATGATTTGCATATGACGTCAGTCGTCCTGCCACATCATGTGGTGATTCTTCCATTTTTCAGGTACAGTTTTGATACTCCAGCATACTTCCCCATGCTGCTCATGAGAAACGACTGTCCATTCCGTCCTCACAGGCTTGTTGTCAAAGAGCTATATACTATGTTTCTCTTCATGGTTTCAGTCAAAAGGTTAGGTTCTCACCAATTCACTCCACAATGAACAATAGAAAAATATCCTATTCATAAGAAATGTTGCATAGACAGAATAGAGATAGCAACATTTAGAGAGATGTGTCAAAAAAGGTCCATTGTACCAAGCTATGAAATAATGCTGCATAGGGAAGAAAGCAAATTAAATGCATTTAAAGTTAGCATTTCTTATTTAGGAAATTAAACTCATAGTTAGATTCAAACTTAATTAAATAAATCACGCATTTCATTTAAAGTAATAATGGTTATACTGTCAGTGATTATTGCATAGAAATGACTAAACCTGAATATGGCCTACTTCTACGATTTTCAAAGTACATACATGTAAATTATTCTTGAAAATCATTTTACTGAAATCGTTTTTCCATTTTTATGATCCTAATAATGTCAAGTTGTAATCCTGCAAATATCATTCAAGTAGCATTTGGCATATTTATTTTGCTCCACATTCTTTTCCATGATGCATTACAATGAAAGCAATAGAGATGCTAAGTCTCATCATTAAGAAGTGCACTATTTTATCTGTGAAAGCATTTTCATCATTAATTTTCACAACTATTTTGTTATTACACTCAATTAATAAGCATATTAAACTTATTGCATTTAAATTCTTCTATTTCTACGAATTCACGCATGCTTTTATGGTGCTGTTACTTCCACTTTTCTCAGTTTCTGTGTTGTTTTTTCTCAACCTGTGCGAAGTGCACTTTAAGGTTTCTGTGTCTTAATCAGCAGTTATGCCTTGTAAAGAATAATTAGCTTTTGCGCTACATCACTAGGGTACAGTCATTCAAAAAACAGCATCGAGATCTGCCCCCAGGATGTCACATACATGGGCAGGCCACATTGAGGGTACTCGACCATGATGTAATGTAACCTCAATGGGACATTGCAGCCAGCTCCTTACAAATGTGACATTATAATTCATGCCGTTGCATGCGTTTTGAGTCTCCCTGCTATGAGGATTTAGATTGCGCCTCCTGCCTCTGCTCACCACTGCAGTCCATCAAGGCTGGTGCCCTCCATCTTGATCGCAGATGCATCCACTTAGCACTGTCTCCTACTTTCTGCTGCTTTACCCTTGCCTCCCGTGCAGCTGCTGGTTCTTATGGTGGATCAGGACAGGAGGATGGGTTTTAGTGGGTGCATTTCAGAATTATAAACGGCAAGCTATTAAAACTGAAACCTTTTAATGGTGCCAACTACAGGCACAGCAGTTGAGTGGGGCAGCTAGGACTTACTGCTCCCAGCCTTCTCAGTCTCACGTATGAGGTCACGCTTAGACTAGACGAGGCAATGTGAAAAGTAGCATTTCCTAAAGGATAAAAAGAGCTCCTTTATCAATCAACACTATAAAATCTATACCTGCGCAATTCTCCAGTAGGCCGATCCAAATGTGACAGCCACTTGAATCAAGCAACTGCTGAAGGTGTCTGGCTGAAACAAGCCAGACTCAAACAAGCCAATATCTGACTAGCGGTGGCTCAAAGCCTACTCTCCGTATACTGCTCACATAAAGTCTTTGGATATGCCACACCTGAAAAGTGTCTGCAAGTAGAAATGAATACTCTGGACACATGATTTATGGTGTAGCAAGTAGCACATTGCACATAAAGAACATTTTGGACTACTGATATAAGCAGTAAGCCACTTAGTATGCATCCAGAATCTATTTAGCTTTATACGGTCTTGTCTACTCTCTAAAAAATACCACTCGCTCTTTAGTTTGAGCCTTAGGGGCCCATTACGATACCCGGCGTAAATAAATCCGCCAGGCATGGAAGCGGCAAAAATCCGCCCGCACACACCGCCTGAACACCGACCACGCCATTACGATTACACAAACCGAAACCGCCATCGGCGAAAAAGCACACAAAATACCGCCCGCCAACGTCCGAGTCGGAGTCAAACCGCCCGCCACGGACGGAAACACGCACGACAACACAAAACCGCCCGCCCTCACGGCCGACACACCGCACGTGAAATTACGATCGCACCGACATGAGCGCGGAAAAACCACAAATATACCGCCCGCCAGCGCAAACAACGCCGATGAGAATCGACACGGCAGAAGCCATGGCGCCCACGTACCTGCACAGAAACCATCCGCACACAAAACCAATAGCACACAACATGGCCAACAAGTCCACACAGCAAGGCACGCACAAATACACAAGCACAGTACACATCCCGAAAACACCCCCCCGGACAAACAAAAAATACAAAGGCCAGAACCCCAGACACAACACACCTGAAAACAACAGACCATGAGGACACACCCACATAGGTGAGTACAAAAGCAGCACTCCCACAGACCACAACCCCTTGCTACATTGCAAACCAGAGAGGAGAGGAGAGGACACAGTGACACAGCAAGGACAGCAGCACACCACAGAAACGCACACATCACAACCACCACCACCACCACCACCACCACCAAACACCACCACCACCACCACCACCACCACCACCACCACCACCAAACACCGGCACCACAAACCCCCTGCACATTACACAACACACACCGCACCAGCACCACAAACACCATGGCACCACAAAGAATGCCCAAGTTCACGCCCATGGAGCTGACGGTCATGGTCGACGAGATCATCAAGGTGTACCCACAAATCTATGGGAACATGGTCCAGCACACACCACTAGCCACCAGAAACAGAATGTGGAACCGGATCGTAGACCAGGTCAATGCAGTCGGGACCCTGCCCAGGAACAGAGTCGAGATTAACAAACGTTGGAATGACGTAAAGAGCCTGGTCAAGAAGAAGGAGGGCAAAAACAGAGAGCTGGCTGCCGTCACTGGCGGAGGGAATCCCGCGCTCTTTAAGACCTTCAAAGCGTGGGAGGAGAAGGTGCGAGTCGTAATACATCCGGAGATCCTCGCCGGATTAGCAGGGGGAGTGGAGGCTGGTAAGTACAAACTAATGTATACCAGCACACCGCTATGTACTCACATGCACTACCACCATGCCACAGCTCCCAGGGACAAACACCCCCATGTCCAGCACACAATACACAACACATCACACACACATGCAACAGACACTACCACACACAGCCCAAACCGAACAACTGTAAAATGCGTGGGGACATGTGTACACTAAGCCAGCCACGTAACCACCAACAGGTCCCCAAATATGCCAGAAGCGCCACAACGAGCACCCACCACACCCATGTGTCCGCCACAGCTGCACTAACCGACAAGTAACAGGTAAGTGGCAGGAACACAAAGTGCAGTGGGTGGGACGGTGGACAGCCCAAGTACAACACACACCAGGCCCCAGTCCCACAGCACAGCAAGGAGGAGCATCCCCCACACCCCACAGCCACGTGTCAGCCACCGCTGTGCACAACGACAGCCGAAAGGCAGACATCACGGTCCACAGCAATCGGTGTCAGTGGGTGTCCAGCCACCCCCACGACCCACAACACCCCCCCACCCCCACAGACCTGCAACATGGAGCACCCCCGCTTAGAGCCATGTGGCATCCAGTACAGTGCACGCACGAACAACTTGCAGGTGGGAAACTGGACAGGGCTGGATTACTGGAGGCATGAGGACCATAACACGACCAACACATGGGACATGTCACATAGCAGACGAACACGCAGCACCGCCCACCGTCACAAACAAGTGAACAATGTGCACACGGACATGAACAACAGACTCACACCCCACATGACCCATCACAGACATAGCAACACCCAAGGAGCCACGTCTGCATGCACAAGCCACACTGAATATAGTCCCACACGGCAGCCACTGTGCAACTCATCACACACAACCGAAACACCATTGAAGTCCTGTCCATGTAGCCCCTACTGCCTGTCAACAACACACCCCACAACTACGCCTATGTAAGACAAACAACACTAGACGCAACAGAGCGGAACAACATAAATGCACACGAACACCACTGAACCCATCAAACTCACAGACACACCATGCACATACAACATACCATCCATCCCATCCGTCAGCCCCAGTCTCATGAAAGGCATGTCATCCGCACAGCTGCCACACATACAGCAGTCACGCTAAGACACATGCCCATGACCAACCATGTGCCAGAAGTCAATTAAGCGCACGACACACTGTGAGCAACAACACACAACATGGGCCACACCCCCCGAGCACTGCAGTGATGCACATGGCACAGGGCAGCACGCACACCAAGGAGATGGGACAACTGCAATACGTTGGCTGGCACACAACTATCACTCACTCATAACGATGCGTCCAATGCCATGTCCAGTAATCACAACAGACAGCAAATATGCAGGCCATGTCAAGCATGCACACACCTCAAACCATGCACTGTCATGCTGCCACAACACATGTCACGTTCGGCACCCATGGCTCACAGCATGTACCCCAAAAGCATATCCCTCCCAAATGCGAATCTGGGGCATGGCCCCCATGTTGCCATATGCGTTCCTAAGCGTTCCATTTGAACCCCAAAAGCATATCCCCTCCCAAATGCGAATCTGGGGCATGGCCCCCATGTTGCCATATGCGTACCTAAGCGTTCCATTTGAACCCCAAAAGCATATCCCCTCCCAAATGCGAATCTGGGGCATGGCCCCCATGTTGCCATATGCGTTCCTAAGCGTTCCATTTGAACCCCAAAAGCATATCCCCTCCCAAATGCGAATCTGGGGCATAGCCCCCATGTTGCCATATGCGTTCCTAAGCGTTCCATTTGAACCCCAAAAGCATATCCCCTCCCAAATGCGAATCTGGGGCATAGCCCCCATGTTGCCATATGCGTTCCTAAGCTGTTCCATTTGAACCCCAAAAGCATATCCCCTCCCAAATGCGAATCTGGGGCATGGCCCCCATGTTGCCATATGCGTTCCTAAGCGTTCCATCTGAACACCAAAAGCAAAGTACAAACCAGACCCAGGATGGGCCAGGAGCCCGCATACACCAGAGTCACAATAAGTAGGGGCACAGCAACACACCCATCGGCATGGCCAATCCGTCCCATGCCACATGTGCACAGCACACAGTCTCATTGCCAAGCACACACAACTACAGATGCTACAGCCACACACACGCCTCCGGGAAACCCATGTACGAGATTGCACGAACTGTCAATGTCAGACGACAAATACATACTTCGCCAGGTGCAACACAATAACAAATCTCATTCTCTCCACAGGTGACGAACTGCTGGATGCTGGGGATGGAGCCAGCAGCCAGCACAGCCAGCCTACAAGCCCCCAACGAGGACACACGGATCTGGAGGATCTGTCCTCCTCTTCGGACACGGACAACCAAGCAGGCCCATCTGGTGTGGCAGGGCCCAGCCGCTCCCCAGGACCCCTCCTACCCACCAACCCATCATCCAGGGCTGCTGAACATTCCCAGCCCCCTGCTGCCACTGTCGTTGCGGCCACACCCACGGTCATTGTGGCCACTACCACTGCCGCAACCGCCACCATCGCCGCACCGACCACCACCGCCGCCACCACCGCCACGTCTTCGCTGGCACCAGCCCCAGCGCAGGTGGTGGCCCGGACGACTGGATCCACCCTGGGAGCCACAGCGAGGACCGTGGTGAGCAATGTGGCTAGTGGGCAGGCCGGTGGCAGCAGGACTGGTAGGAGGAGCAGGGTCAGGGAAACGCCAGCCTCCCCTGGGAGCCATGCCCTGCCTCACATGGCCAGAGTCCTTGGGGCCTATGAAGAGGCCCAAGGACAATGGGTCCGGTCTGCTTCAGACACGCGTGAGGTGCTGGGGGTGCTGAGGTCCATGGACGCCCGTATGGGCCAAATCGTGGACCTCATGGGACAGCTGGTGGTGGCGGTGAGGTCACAGCCAGGGACAGCAGCTCCCCCTCCGCCACCACCTGCCGGGGCGCAGGGTGGAGCAGCAGTGTCCAGTTCCCCTGCGTCCACAGCCAGTGATCACACCTCAACCACCAGCATGTCGCAAGCAGGCACCCCCCCTCGCAAACATGGAAGGGGCCGTCCGAAGTGGAAACAGATCTCCCGGGAGGACTTCGCACGCTCCAAACGCAAGTGAGGCAGCCAGCCAGCCTTCCGCCAGCCTTCCTTGACCAGCCACTGCATTGACTTGGACTACGATCCCACTCCACACAGCCATCTGGATGGCATGTGTGTGTTGGACTATGGACATAGAACCAGTGGGTACACCCTGATCATCACGCAGCCATGACCGACAGCTCATTGTCACTGCACGCACCACTTTTGTCATCACCTTACACACAATCACATGTCACAGTTTGTAATAAATGCACCTTTTTCACTAACTGCTGTTTGTGCCCTGTGTCTTATTTGTACGGAATACAACGGCCACCTTGGGCGGAAAGGCACCTGATGCGTGGCATGGCATTTGAATCCGGAGGGCCTGTAGGGACCTAGGGGTGGGAGACAGAACAGGAGCACATTCAATGAGTGTGTCACACACCCATCACACAGTACATGTCAACAACTACAAGCAATGTACACACATCGCACAGAGCAATAGGGCACAATGCCACAGCCACCAACAGTGGCATACTACCCTGGCCATGGAGCGTTGACACACAGCACGCAGTGAACAAACGGCCACCCTGACACAGCACACACACACCTGCACAGATACAGCCACATCAGCCGTCGTACATGGACACTCACCGTCAAGTGAAGTAGCGGGCGATGAGCTGCTGCCGCACATTACCAGCTTCCTCCTCTCCGCTGTCCTCCTCACTCGAGCTGTCCTGGTCTGCGGGCTGGGGCCCTGGTTGATCTCCGTCATCCACGATGAGGGGGATCTGCTTCCGAATGGCCAGATTGTGCAGCATGCAGCACGCCACCACTATCCGGCACACCTTCTGTGGGGAGTACGCCAGCGCACCCCCGGTGCGGTCCAGGCACCTGAACCTGGACTTGAGGAGGCCAAAGGTACGCTCGACCACACGTCTGGTCCTCCCATGTGCCTCATTGTAGCGATCGTCTGCTGGGGTGCGAGGATTCCTCAATGGACTGAGCAGCCATGCCCCATTCGGATACGCAGAGTCACCTGGGTGTGAGGGACACAGAGAACCGTTGCTAATCCAACTGGACAGGGGACAGCATCGCACAGCCAGCACGCTACACCACTCCACATACTCACCGACAATACAGGCACGATCCTGTTGCATATTGGACATCAGTCGTGGCAAGATGCTGTTGCGCATTATGTGTGCGTCATGGGCCGAGCCTGGGAACTTTGCACACACGTGGGTGATCACCATGTCCGCAAGGCACACCACTTGCACATTCAGGGAGTGCGTGTGCTTCCTGTTGCGGTACAGGTGCTCAGTGGCCTGTGGTGGAACAAGGCCGACATGTGTGCAGTCAATGGCTCCAACGACGTGTGGGATTCTGCCAAGGGCATAGAATGCACCCTTCACTGCCGCCAATTCACGAGCCCTGGGGAAGCGGATGTACCTGTTCCGGTACAGCATCATGGCTGCCAGTACATCCCTCAGCACCTTGCTGAACATGGGCTGGGACATCCCTCCTCCACTGCCCACTGTGTGCTGGAATGACCCAGTGGCGAAGAAATGCATGGCGGCCATCACCTTAGCCGTGGGGGTGACAGCAGTCGGATACACCCTGCGGGGACGGAGATGGGGTTCTAACATGGCACACAGTCGATGCAGGGTTGGCCTGTCCAGACGAAACTTCCTAATAACCTCTGTATCGTCCATGTCCGCCAGCAATTGGTATGGGCGGTCAATGTTCGGTCTCCGCCTAGGGACAATGGCAGAGGACACATGTCAATGCAACACGACACATAGCAATTTCGCATACACATCACTGACATGACTGAGCAAGCACATGAGCCACAGCCCAGCTGTCAAGCTGGGACGGCACGGCCACAATACACTTACACAGGTCTCCCAACAATGGCAATGGCTAGTGATACAAACCACTGCCATGTGCATGCACATGGGGATCTAGGCCCCAATGACTTGCGGGGCGTGCTGATGGGGACTGACTGCATATCCGTCAAGCGGCAACGCCACGGCAACATGAATGTCTGCTGAGCATGGAACTGCTTCCGCGGCTGGATGAGTATGGCACACGACGACGACGATGTGGGCACAGGCTGAGCGGCCAAAACAAGTGGGACCTGTGGCACGAGGGGATATGAGACAGTAGTAGGTGTCAGCACTGCACCCTATGTACAGCACTGTACGGATCACACCTCCCGAAACATTGACAGGTGTCCACATTGACAGCCCCATGCCAAGACGGCTGTGTGCTTGCAGTCACACGTCACAGGTGAGAGGTTACATTGCACGTGCCAGGTGGCAGTCGTACATAGTGGGAGCTGGCATGTGTGTGCATGTGTCTCCTGTTCAGGATCCACCAGATGGGCGCTGACTCTGTACTGACCATTGGACACAGCATGTTCCGTGGAAGGCTTGTGTGTGTGGGATGGTGGCACTGGATGTGCCTCCGTTGGGTGGGGGGCCATGCACAGGGCGGGTACGTCGATGATTGCGCATTGTTGGTCACGGTGGGTGCACCCACTAAGATGTGTTGCCCTGTGTTCAATTCCTATGTCCGCATGATGATGGACTGTAGATGTGGGCAGACTACACATTGGTCGATGTGCTGTCTATATGCATGTGCCTTCACACCAGGCACAGCTGCCCCTGCACATGTGACCCCTGCTGGACTCGCTGCTGGGTCTGTGGAGCTGATGCACCTTCTGCGCGTGGGGCGGGCAGCTCTCCTCACTTCCCTCATTGCGCATGTCATGACTTTGCCGCAGGTGACATGGATCATGGAGGGCCCACATGTACGCGTGGGTAGGCTACACATGATTGTACACTGGTCGCCACCCCCAGTCAGTGTTTCGAATGGGAAGGTTGTCGTGCTGGTGGTATGTTCGATGTGGCGGATGGGCGGGCCTAGGTGCGGGCTTACATTCCGGACATGGGGGGTAGTTGGATTGGCGACTAGTTGCAGTACACACGGGACACGTCTCTTCCTTTCCACATCTGGGTCATCCCTTGTACTAACTGACAGTGATACAGTCATCTTCGCCCCAGCCCTCATGTCCTCCCTCGCTCCCCCAATATGCATGCTCACCTGCGAGGCTAGCGCTTGCACAGGCAGCCCCAAGCTCGCACCAGAGAGGGCAAGGAGTGTATGTGTGGGTCCAGTTGCACGAGTGGGCTGTCTCAGGGTATGATGTGTTGCGGGACGCCGTCCACCTGCGTGGTGCCCCAAATGGAGACCCGGCCTGCATGGACTATGCATCACAGTCTTCGCCTTCCGGATCCGCCACCTGCGACACCCAGTGGCTGTGGCTGCCCTTGCGGCCAGGCCGCGTCCGTCTGTGGCTGATGGCCCACACATTCACTCTTTGGCCTCTCTGGGGAGGGCTCGGGGTGGTGGCGCACGCGCTTGCACTTAGTCGCAATGGCATGTGGCGTGGTTGGTATGATGGGCAATGGATGGGATGGTGCGAGCCACCTCCCGTGACGTCAGTGCTGCTCGTGCTGTGGTGCGTCCCCCTACACTTCCATGTGACTTGTGCCATGCTAGACGTTGAGGTTCTATTGCCTGCGTGATATGACCAGGAGGAGCACGAGGAGACCTCTCACACACCATGCTCCACTGCCATCCCGTGCCCTGTATCGCCTGTGCGGATTGCCTATGTTGGGGTTACACCTGGTCGACTGGGGCTGTGTGTGCCTTGTCAAGGGGCATGGCGGGCGCACAACAGGATCCAGCTTGTCCATAGAGGGTGGGCTGAGGTGCGCCTGGTACCGCTTTGTACGTGTGCCCGGCTGCTGTGCACACACGTGTTCACTCCCCCCCGACAGGTGTCCTCTCACAATGCCCAGGGAAGCGGTGGTGTACTGTTCATGACCCCTCCCAACACGGCGTGCTCCAACTTGGCATGTGCGCATCTACCCGTCGCACCCACCCACCTGAGCACTGCGTCCATACGACTTCACACGACACATGTGTGTCTTCCACAGTAGTGCTACTCATTTGCGTTGACATCCAATACCAGTGGACTACATGGTCATGTCACGACTGCCGTGTACTTCACATACTCTCATCCTCTCTCATTCGTACTTGTGAAATGAGTCAGCGGAGACAGTTTTGGTTTCAAACATTATATTGAGTCTTCTGTCCTCTGTAATGCAGTATAGTGGACACTACTGGCAGCGGAATACATGTTGAGGATATACTGAGCATGATTGCAAATGGGATAGGGTGTGGGGTTACATGTGATTGGCTGTTGCATGTGGGATGTGGGCTTCAGAGTGACATCTGCTTGGCCAAGGCTGTGCTAATGTACATTTACGTATAGCTGCGGAGCTGCGGACTTTGACACAGACGGTATACATGTAGCCTACCAGACCGCTTGGCATCATGGGCACAGTCCATCTCAGTTCCATGTGACAGGTTTGCTGCGGTTGTTCCTCATGCACGCGTGCATGTGAGTTGACATCAGGGCATGTGCTTGCGTGCATGCAGCGGCGTGCCACTTGTTGTTGCACTGTGGTGGTTACTGGACATGTCACAGTCACTGGGGTCGTGTTGTTGTTGTATGCACTTGTCGTCCATGCAAAGGTCCTGGTATGGGATTCCCGGGGCGGGGGTGGGAGGGGTGCAGCACCCACAGACTCCAGGCGACCTATTCATGTCCACTGAGCGGTGTGTGTGTCCATGTGCGCTGGATCCATGTCGTGTCCTGGTTGTTCGTGCAGTTCCGTCCATGTGGGTGCGATACACAGAGCCCATGCCACTGCCTCCCACGATGCATGCGGTGTTCCTGGATGTGATGGGGAACAGTGTGCATGTCCCGGTCATATCCGATGTCATGGCGATGTCGTTGATGGTGTGGTTACAGTTGCCGGTCGTTTGGTATGGCTGTTGTGGTGGTGACTGGCCAGTCCGTGCGGAAGCTAAGCATGGGTGCGGGGTTGGACATCATAGGTCACTCGGGGAACCTGCGTTGTGGTCCGACGTATTTACAGGTTGTCAGGTATGCGATGCCGTCCAGCAGGGCTTCCATGTCATTGGTGGTGTACATGTTTGCCAGCCAATGTAGCGGATGGTGGCTGTCAAGGTGTTGTTCGTAAGTTGTCCCTTGGAGGACCATGATGGGGCATGCTGGGTGACATTCGATGTAGCTGTTCTCGATGATCCGTCGTGTGGAGGCACAGTGGTCCCATTTCAGTGCGGGTGCGATGTTGGCCACATACGCCATGCCCCCATAGGCAGAGCAGGCCCTGTCGTGTGCGTCCAGAGGGAGGAGTAGTGGTAGCAGGTCCGCCTTCAGACATGCCGGGTTGGAGAGGCATATCTCGACGGGATGCTGGTAGGGACACCTCCGACAGTAGAAGACGGGCATGACGCAGCTGAACAATGTGATGCGGTAAGTCAGTCGGTAACTTACGTTCAGCAGGGACAGGAGATCGCATCCCAATGTATGGCACAGGTTGGTTTTGTACAGCTTGAGCTGTTCGGCGTAGTTGGGTAGGTGTGTTGCGGTTGCCATTTGACAGCGGTTCGTTGAGGTGGCGTGCTCCGGCTGTGTGTGCAGTCTGCAATGTGCACGCTCCGGGGTTGCTGTGAGCTCTGTGTAGTCGTAGGGAGACAGGACTTGTGTTCTGTTGGCTTGTTTGGAGGACACGGGCCCTCTTCCCACATGCTTCTCAGACAGTTCAAGGTCAGTGCTGTGTGACTCCTTCCAATTAACTTGCATGTGGCCGACATGGGGGAGTGTTTTCTTCTTTCTTCCCCGTCCGTTGTGTGCTTCTGTGATATGCGCTATCTGCCCTGTGGTCGGTCTCCTCGGCATGCCTGTGTTGGTCTATTCTTGGACAATGGCTGTATTCACCGGCTTCTGTCGTAGGGCTGTGGTTTCGGAGTTGGAATGGAAGGTCATTCAGTGCTGTCTGCTCTCCCTTGTGTGGGCGGCAGGCTGCCTTTCCGCTCTGCGTTGGGCCTTGTGTGTGAATGTTATTCTTGGGCCACCTGTTGTCGGTCCCCGGGCTCTTTGGTGTTCCGTTTTATATGTCTTGTTCATATGTGCAGGGTGGTATGGGTGTTTCTGTGTGGTACTGGCGTTCCTCTTCCCGAAGGGGCCCTGCTTCTCCTAGTTGGTGTTGCCGCCGCTGTGTGCTACGCCATGTTTGTTACACTGGGGTGTGTCCTGCTGTTGCGTGTCTTCACTGTCATGTGTGCGTCGGTTGTGTGGCGTTGGGTGTTGTCCGTGAATTGGGCGTTGGGGACATGTCTGTGGCCGGCCTGTCACGTGTCATGTGCGTTCGGGGTGGGGCTGATGTGTGTGCTGCTTGGTTGTGTCCCTGTGTCTGTGTGCGACGCATGCATGGCGCTGCGGTTGGCCTCTGCGTTGTGCGCATGTGTGGCGGCGTCATCGGCGCTTTGGGGCCGTGACGGGGTGGTTGGTTCCTAGTCCCAGGTGGTGTGTACACATGTGTTCTGCGATGTTACGATTTGGCCTGTGTGTCATATGTGGATGCGATGGTGGATGTGTAGTGTACACGCGCTGGTGGGGGGTTGTCCGCTTTTTCCGCCCTTGCACTGTGTGCGCTGTTTGCGTGCACTTGTTGTGTGTGTGCCTACCTGCGTCTCCGCGGTACGTTGCGTCCTTGGTGGTGCATCAGCAGAAGCATGGGGAGTGCCTGCAGTGCTGGATTCATGCTCGGGGAGCCGCTTCTTCGTTGTCCGTGCTCGGCATCCGTGTTACCGCTTCGGTTTGTCGTACGGTATCTCTTGGCCGTGGCAGCCGTTTGTTTGCGGCATCGTAATTTATGCGCCGGGCGGGACGTGTTTCGTCGGACGGTGTGTGTCAGTTAGGCTGCGCCGCTACATGTACGGGCGCACTTTGATGGCGGACGGTGTTGCTGGCTTGCCGGCGGTGTTTGGCCTACTTTTCGCATCGTAATTGGACGGGCGTGTGGACTGCTGCGTGCCGGCGGTAACTGGTGGTTTTTGCATCCGCCAGCACGGCGGTGGTGCTTCCGCCCGCCATCGTAATGTGCCCCTTAGATCTTAGTCAAAAGCCAGAAAACTAATGTATTCCTTATTATATAATCTTTTTTCACAATCCTGCCTGTTCTCTGGCAAAATGCTCACATTTGAATTGCATTTATTTTCTAAAAGCTACAAAGTTAAATTGGTCCTGTCCTTTTGCTGGCGTACGGGTCTTTTGTAGTTACTTTTACAAAGACCGACAAATTTCTATTGCATATGTCTTACAGAACTCTACCACACTTAGGGAGAAATGTCTTTTAAAATTCAATGGTATGTTAATTTTCTCATTCACATAAACCTCATTTTATAACCATTCCTAGACTGGTCATGGAAACGTTTCCCCATTTTTTTATTGGATTTACTGGCAGATTGGACACTTGGGGGCTCATTACGATGGCGGGCGGACATCAGTTCGCCCGCCATCGCTGCAGAGCTGGGACCGGCCGCTGGTAAGGTGGCGGTCCCGCTGAGTGCATTAGGATGTGCCCGCCACTATGGCGGGCGCACATCCAGGCCCCTGATCATTGCGGACGGTGCTGCTGGCTGCAGCACCGTTCGCAATGCACAAATGGCACGTAGTGCATTTCCATGCACAATGTGGCCGGCACCACGCGGTGCCTGCCACCTTGTGCATGGAAATGTACCCCCTCAGTGCACATAGACCCTCCCCCCACACAGAGGGGGCCCGCAACGGGCCCCAGAACCCAGCCTCCACCAGCCTTTCCATGGCGGTGGAACCGCCATGGAAAGGCTGGCTGATGCCAGCACTGTAATCTGGCGGGCGGTGCCTGCTAGGCACCGCCGCCATTTCACACATGGTGACTGCTCCGCCAGGCAATCGTGACGATTGCCGTGGCGGAAGCATGGAGGGCGGTCTTTGTGACCGCCGCGGTCAGTAAGCGATTCCCCCCGCCATCCTAATGTGGCGGGGGGAAATGGGAGCCAGATGGCGGAGGGACCGCCACCGCCGGGCCGGCGGTGGCGGTCCCTCCACCATCGTAATGAGCCCCTTGGTTCTATGAGGCTACTAAATACTTCACTGTGCATGTACCATGCATGACTCTGACACATAGCATGGTAAATAATTGGCTAATCCTGATTGACATATCTGAATATTAAGGAAGATCATAGAAATATGACATACCAGTTGCATTAGTAATTACAATTCAAGTGTCAGATGTGTGCTGCCATTTTGACTTACGCCATCCACTAAGTGGCTTGTCAGCAGCACATTGCAGTACATTGTTGCCTTCAAGGTCTATGTGCATAATTTACAGAAGTGTGGTATGGCAAGTATGGAACTGCATGTTTCTACAGTAAAAATATTCAAAAGAATCATTTACTGTGTAGGCTGAAGCAGCCATTCTGTTTAGTCAAGATTATCTCTAGACTTGTTTTAAGTAAAAAAATCCTCCTCAGTTTCTTCAAACCCCCTGCTTGTGGTTGCGGCATCCTTAGGGACCATTGTGTGAGCCTATTCCCTTATGAGAGTTAGCCCTTATTTAAAGGCGGAGTCCACCAGTGAAAGATTGTTTATTGCCTGTGGTAAAACCCCTCTTGTTACATGATCAGCCCAATTTGCTGCTGACTAGTATTGCTGTTATTTGAACTATGCACACTGGGGCACTGCTGCCCAGTCCCCATTGTATGTGCTATGGCCCCTAAACACTGTAAAACCGCCTAATGCCCAGTTGCCATATTTAACGTTTCAGTAAGCCCATAATATAAGATGCAGAAAAATGCACCAATGGTATGGAAACTTAAATGTCACCTGGGGACTGCAGAACCTGTAGTGTCAGCAACTGGACTGATAAAGAAAAACATGGCTTGAGGCGTACATGTGTAGCCTGACTGCTGAAGCTTTTAAACCTGCAGGCAAACCTGTCAAAATATACATTTTTGGCAGGAGTGAACCCTACCTTGTTTTAAATATTAAATACATAGGTCTGGTAAGGTACCTAGTATTTAAAAGTGGAACATATAGGAATTTTATGTTGACATGTTCCTACAGTCAATGGCCCAAAAAGCTGTTTTCATTGTATATGGCTGTAGTTGAACGTATGGGCGAAATGAAAGTGCAATTAAAATATTATTTTTGCTAACTTTGCTTAGGGATAAACTATAGAAATGATTCAACCACTGATTTTAATATTTTTTTTCAGATCCAGTTCAATGGTGAACCTGGAGGATTAATAAATATAAAGGAAATTAGACTTTAACTGCCTGAAGCTTAAGGAGGATAAATAGCATTAGTTTGCCAGCAGCTGCCGCCTGTCAGTGTTTTCCCAATAATTAGGTGTGAAAAATGCTCTCATTGCAGGAACAATGGCTTAGGCCTTTTGACAGGAAGGCCTGGGTGTGAGAATTGTGTCTCATCCTCTCCAAAGAAGGGCAATTTCGGCTGGGTCCAGGAATTTCCTTAACTTGTAGGGGACCAGAATGAGGCCTTCACCATTTATAGTTAATTGTAAAGAGAAACCCGGGGAAGAGAGGCCTTGTGATCCCAGGGCACAGTGTACCTCTACTGGCACAGACCCATTATGTTAGAAGCTGGTCCCAGAACCAATTTGGTGTGGTTGAGGAGAAGGGGACTGTTTATTTCCCTAAACATACCCCTGGGTGGGCGACCATCTTCCTCTAGGGGAAGAAAGGCCCTGCCATGTTTTTTTTGTTTTGTTTTAGGAATCGTGCACTGTGGGATAGTATAGTTTGCAGTATGGCAAACAGGATGTGCAGCAAAAGTGGGAATGTTTGCCCTGGGGAATGTTTTGCCCATTGGTTAGTGAGTGTCCACGAGTCACTCCTATTTACTACCTTGTGTGTTGTACAAGACGCTTCACCTCCAGCTCTTTAGAACACTTTATGGATCTCTGGAAGACCTGAAGAGGACTGGACCTGCTGTTTGTGACATGTGTGGAGACCTGAAGCGTTGCACCCAAGGATAATCAAAGTGGGCAGACAGGAGAGTGAGAAAAGCTGACTCTCCCGGCCAATAGAAGGACTAGAGTGTGAAGTGGGACAGATGAGAAGGCTGGACCTTGTTGCTGTGGAGGCTTACTGCACAGTCCTAACTGCAGGTGCAGGTATGCAGGAGAAGGCTCCTGGCCATTCTTGATTAGGAAGGAAGATGGGTGCAGTCATAAGGAGAGAGCAGCATGCCCCTGAATAGACTGCAGGAGGAGTGGCTCACCCGACAATGCACCAGGGCCAGAAATATTTACATAGAGATACAGGTACCCTGAGGGAGAAGAACACCCACCCAGCAGCACTGAGATAGCTGTAAAGAAAAAGATCAAACCAATATGAAAGGTGCAGTATGCACCATTTGTAAACAAACATTGGCAAAGCCAATAGTTCTCACCCATTAAACCTAGGCAGGTATACAGAAGACAGCCGCCTGGCTAATCTTGGTTAGGAAGGAAGACGGGCGCAGTCACAAAGAGAGAGGGATATGCCCGTGGATAGGCTTCAGGAGTGGGTCACCCGACATACCACTAGAGCCAGATATTTACAAAGAGATGTGCGAGCCTTGAAGGAGCTCTGAGGCAGCTGTAAAGTGATAGATCAAACCAATGTGGAAAGTGCAGCATGTACCATTTGAAAACAAACATTGGTATAGCCAATAGGCTTGCTTTTCTTACTAAATAATCATTGTGCAACACTCTGCTTCCATCTAGGAAAAAATTGAATGTCCTTAAAGCATAAGTAAATCTATCCAAAGATGGTCTCTGCAGATACCGTTCATCCACAGCTACCATCTTTGAATGAATTTTATTATAGCGTAAGGAAATGTATTCAAAGATGGCAGGCGCTAGTGTGTAAAACTCTGTTAATAGCCTTACATACACCCATGGGTAAATGTGTTTTAGTGGCAGGTAGTGTTTCTAGGTGCTTAAGCAGTGACATTTGCACATCGCGGTCACTTAAAGTTCAGCAAAAGATGGAGTCATGAAAGATCCAATCCTGTCTCACTGATCGGAAGTTCGCTGCAAATGAAGGAAAAATTGCAGCAAGATAGTACCTACTTGTTGGCCCTGGCACTTTTTGCAGGGTTATCCCCAAATTTTTTGCCTTCTTCCTCCTATTTTTCTGACCCTCTTTTTGTTGGCTTTAGAACTCTGCGCACTTTACCACTGCGAATCAGTGCTAAAGAGCATGTGCTCTCACCTTTAAAACATGGTCGGATTGGATTACACCTGTTTGGCATATTTAAAATACTTGTAAGTCCCTTGTACAGTGATACCCCATATGTCCAGGGCCTGTAAATTAAATGCTACTAGTGAACCTTCAGTGCAGATTGCGCCACCTACCGAAGTAGCTTTTCAAACCTGTCTCAGGCCTGCCACTGCAGCGTCTGCGTGCGCAGTTCACTGCCACCCTGACTTGTCATTTAAAACTACTGGCCAAGCCTTAAACTCCCCATGTCCTGGTAGTGACAAACACCCTATTTTATTTCTCACTACGGTAATACGGTGAGGCATACTCCTCTAGCATTGGGGATTCCCTTATCTATGTTTAAGTGGTAATTCCTGATCTGAAAGGAGTTACTCTGTCATGTTTGGTATGTCTAGAATGGTAGTGAAAAATCATGCTTAGTGGTGTAGGTGGATTTCTTACTACTATTTTAGAAATGCCACTTTTAGATAGTGGGCATTTCTCTGTGCTATAACTCTTTGTGCTTTGCAGCCTCCAATCCACGTCTAGGGCAGATTGACAGTTACACTTTGTGCATACTTTCCAGACAGCCATAACACAGGAAGGGCTGGGCGTGACAAAAGAGGCATCTGCATCCATCTGCATACTGACAGTCTTCCTGGGCTGGGAGAGAGGGAGGCGGGGTGCACATACATTTGTATTGGCTGTGTCCTGGCCTCACACAAATGGCTCGTTTACCCCTACTGTGAGCCTGGAGCCGGGGCTGGGATTGAAAGGGAGTGTTGTGCACTTGTAAGGCTTCTTTGGAAGTGCCCATTAGATCAAAGACATTTGGAGTATACGTCCATGGGCTCTGACCCCATGATTTCAGAGCACTTTTGGAACTAGGACTGAATCTCTGCCAGAAGGATTGCTGCACTGCACAAAGGACTCATCTGGACTGCTCTTCTGCTGTTGGCCTGCTACTTGCAGGGTGGCCTAAAGGACTCACTGGATTGCTATTCTGTTTGTTGTCCCGCTGCCAGCTACTCCCTGACTTTGTTCTGCCAAGACACTGTGGGGCTACCAGGAGGAACCATCCTTATCTGCCTTTGTGTGCTGGTCTGCCTGCCACTCAATGTCCCCAAGTGTTCTCCAGGGAGGGGTGTGCTGGCTCCCACCCTGTTCAGTTAAGGTTCTCTGAAGAATTTCAGAATAGCGCTGCTCTTGGGGTAAAGAATGGCGGGTGTTTTCAGCATCTCCTGCACCAACATGTGTTCCAGGGCTTGATGTGCACTTTGTTCTTTTTACCAGTGCGTGAAGAGCCCCTCTGGTGAGAAAGTACGTGAGAAGAGTGTATCCTTTTTCTCTGTGTTTTACTACAAAGTAGCACATAATAGGCACTTCGTTTTCCATTCCTGGACAGATCAGACCGCGACGTATGCCCACTGATGGGAATGCATTGTTGTGAGGAAACATTCCCCTGTCGGCAAGGATTGTCATTTGCTGGCTGTTCAAAGCTACCCAGTGGGGCCCCCTTCTATGGAGAAGCCGCCCTAGCAGAGACCAACGTCAGCCATGTGAAACCCCCTCAGCGCTACCCCCTCCTCGCACACAGAACTGTGGACTCCGGCTGCTGTAGGAGGAACCTACGCGTAAGCCCCAGCCCAAGGAGCCTCAGTGCAACACCAGAGATCGGCTTGACTTCACCTGATGGACCACAAGTGGTCCTGGTGAGTTGTTGCCACCTTTTTGGCCTGAGAGGTCCCGCATTTCCATTGACCTGAGCGGGCCCCCTGGTTACATTGTGCTGGGTGGTTCCGCCATGCCCCTCACAGCTGGGGGTACTATTATCACAACTTTTGGCTGCACACTGGTTGGAGGGGCCCGCCTAGAAGCTCCTGCTGTTCTTGGTGTCACCTGCCTTCTTGAGCTTTGAGGGGCATCAGTTTATGCTTCCTTGGTACTCAGGGGGTAGCCTCAATGGAGGTTCCCAGTTTTGCCTGATTACCATACCAAGTTCAGTAAAAGCGCAAGTGCGCTGTGATCTAGGTGCTTCTGGTGATTTGGGGATGTATAGATTATGTCCCTAATCAAGCTACTGCATGTCACGATCTGAGATTGTAAAGTATGCCGTGTTCATTCGTGCTTAGCCAGGATAACGAGAACTATTTTGGGAACTGCATGGTATGCACAGTACTAATGAATGAATGAATGAATGAATGAATTTGTACTTATGATACATGGTGATTCACATGTTTCAGCTATAACCTAACTGTTGCATTTTATTCCCCGATGTTATAATGTGTGTCGTTCTGATTTTTGTTTGGTCATTATAACGAGTACTACCTCAGTATTTGCATAATTTGCGCAGTATTTATGATTCTGTCATTGTGGTCTATGTTTATATGCACAATACACTATGGGGCATATTTACAAAAAATGTCGTAGTACGGGATTACGCCAAATTTGGCAACGCCACGACCTGACATTTTCAAAATGCAGGGATGTGCCCCGGTATTTCCCCTACGCTGGTGCTAAAAAAGCTGCCTAGCACCAGCGCAGGCACCCTGCCGGCATGTTGCAAGGGTGCCTGTGCTGCAGGGGCAATTGTTTATGTGCAGTAAGGGACACTTTCCTGCACATAAACAAGCAATAATGGTGATTTTCTCTTTCTATGTGTGCTGCACACAACGAGGAGAAAATAATAATTTCTCGTCAAATCGCCATTTTAAGACCAGGTATTCCCTGTCCTTAGGTTTTGGAGCTGCCTCAGCCTTGTAAATCTGGGGCAGTGTCAGAAAGCAATGGGTGATGCGGTGGAACGCCCACTGCAACACCCTTTGCCGCAGAGGACTGCGGGGGAAAGGGGCATATTTACAAGGAGGCGTTAAGCCACGTTAAGTGGCTTAGTGCCACCTTGTAAATATGGGAAATGCCGCTATGCCACCGAAGCGTCACAAAAAGTGACACTCCGGTGGTGATAGGGGCTTGTAAATATGCCCCTATATTTTTATATATCACTGTGTGGAGTCTCTATTGTGGTGTAGTTACTGTGTTGCTGGTGTGAGTGTGTTGCGCAAACGCTTTACACATTGCCTCTGGGATAAGCCTTACTGCTCTGTGTCAAGCTACCAGTGGGTGAGCACAGGTTATCCTTGGTGTGTAACTTACTTGCCCTGACTAGAGTGGTGGGTTCCGCCTGGTTTAGGTGCATACCCTAGCCAACCAGAAACCCAATTTTTAACATTGCTTCTGTAAGATGAGGAAAGTAATTGTCTTTGTGTGCAGGATAAAAAGAGGCAGGATTGGAGCCAGTGGAGCAGGAGGGAGGGATATACAATGATGCATCAAGGACCGAAACGTAGAGAGCTTGCTAATGTTTTCCAATGAAAATACAGAGCTCAGCCAGTCTGACTTGAAAAAATAACTCTGCCGCTTTCCATAGAAATGAGGCACAGGTGAGCTGGGGTTTTTAGGAAGCAGTAGGGGGATTGAGGGAGCGAGGAAAGCACAAAGTTTCAGGCGCCTATCACCTCCACCACAGGATATTGCAATGTGTGGAACATGCAGTTCCTATACCCCTTCACTGTGTAGGCTTTGTAGCACAAGCATTTTTTTCCGCAAATGCTGTTCCGCACAAAGAAAAGAAAGAAATGCTTTGGATGCAGATCAGCATTGGCAAAATGAAATCTGCCACAGCATTGTTATGTTATATTATGCAGATTTGTAGAGTGCACTATCAGTTTGAAGGTATCCTGGCCCTGAGCAGGTGTGAGGATAGCCAGACCTAGGGCCTAGTAGGACAGGTCCTCAGCTTCTTGCGCAATTCAAGAAGTGAAGAGAGGGACTTATGTGAAGTGGCATATTGTCCCACACTTTAGGAGCGCTATAGATGGCTCGACTGCCAGTGATGGTTTTCCATATGTGTGGGATATGTGTAAGTAGGAGTCGGGACAAGTGGAGGTGCCTGGAAGGTTTGTGAAAGAATATGCGATTGTTCCGGTATGCTGGTCCATTGTAATGTAGTGCCTTGGAAGTGTGGGTGTGGAGTTTGAATTGTGCTCGTTTATGTATGGGGAGCCAGCAGAGCTCCTGCAGGTGTGGTGTGAGTGTGGCATGGGAGGAGGAGAGTGATTCTGGCTGTTGAGTTCTGAATGGTTTGCAGCCTTCTGGTGAGTTTTGCATTTTGTTGATCCCGGCATAGAGGGTGTTCTCGTAGTCCAACTTGCTTGTGTTGAGGGCGTGAGGGGCGGTTTTCCAGGTGCTGATAGGGAGCCATTTGAAAATGTCCTCAGCATCTTCAGTGTCTGAAAGCATGAGGTGGTGACGGTGTTGACTTGTGCGGTCAGGTCTAGTTTGCTTTGGATGACTATCTCGAGGTTCTTGGCATTGGTGGTAGGGGTGGGTGTCGGTCCTAGCTTTGTTGGCCACCACATGGAGTCCACTGTGAAATTGTCATACTGAAGATCATGATTTTGTTCCAGTCAGTATTCAGCTTTAGACAGTTGGTCTTTATCCAGTGGATGATTTTAGTCAGGCAGGTATTAAACTTGATTAGGGTACTGCCCAGCTTATCCGTGAGGGAGTGAATAAGTTGTGTGTTGTGAGCATTGGAGAGGACGTTGATGTCGTGAGAGCAGATGATGCTGGCTAGAAGGATCATGTATGCATTGAAGAGGGCCCGACTCAGGGAGGATCCTTGTGGAACACCACAGATGAGGTTGTGGGCTTCCGAGGTGTACAATGCCAGGCTGACCAAGTCCTTCCAGTAGGAAAGGAACAGATCCATCGGCGTGCGTGTCCTTGGATTCCGAAGTCGTGTAAGTGTTGGATGAGGATAGGGTGGGAGACCATGTGAAACGCTGCAGAGAAATCCAGGAGGATGAGGGCTGCCATGTCTCCTATGTCCACAGTCAGGTGGATATCAGCCGTATAGGTAATGAGGGCAGATTCTGCGCTGGCGTTAGCCTTAAGCGTGACTGATCGCAGGTAGATCGGTCTGTAGTTGGCAAGCGTTGAAGGGTCTGTGGAGGGTTTCTTCAGCAATGGGAGGACAGTTGAGTGTGTCTAAGCTTCTGGAAATGTCTGGAAGAGAGTGAGGTGTTCAGAATGGGTGTGAGCATGCGCTGATGGGTTGCAGACCTCTGAAGTTGACTGGCGATCTTGTAGCTGGGGGTGGGTGGCTGTGGCGATGACAGGTGCTGATGCGGAGTTCAGCCAGGTTTCTATGAAAAAAAGTAGGTCTGGGGCATTGTTGTACATTAGGTGCCAGATCACTGTGATGTGTTTGGTGAGTGAGCGGGTGTTGAAAAACATGCATGAGAGTGTATAGTGTTGTGTGTGTGGTTGCAGGACTATGTGAGTGTAAGAGAGTGGGGTGTTGGGTGCTCTTGTTGTGGGTGCGATGAGCGTTAGGTGTGGGTGAGTGCATGAAAACTTGGAAGAAGTGCAGGAGAATGCTCCCTTTGTGTTGTGTGGTGTGCAGCGCAGCAGCTTGGGGAGCGGTGGCCGGGGTTGAGGCTGCAGAGGGTCGGAGTGGGGTAGGGGCAAGAGGGGGAACGACCTGAGGTCCTGGTACTGGGCTCGGTCCAGGTGTGAATGGGTGAAGAAGGGCTTGCCTTTGGCACGTCATTAGGTGCGCTAGCAGCGAACCCACTGCATGTCCATGCTGTGGCCACCATTAAGTAGGTCCGGAGGGGGGGAGGAGTGATGTTGCTTTCTGTGCAAATGGATGATGGGAAATACAGTGACCTATGTGTGTGAATGTTTCATTACACGTGTGCATGTATGTGACATTACACAGCAGACATTTTTTTCTTTTTACTTTTAATTTACCATTCCGAAATGGCAGACACCACTCTTGGAACCATAAGTTAAAATAAATGAAATGCATTAAGAGCATTAAAAACAGATGAACGGCCCCATAGCAGATTGAGCAGCCCGGCCCTCTCTTCAAATAATTTTTTTTCAAAAACAGAATGTGATATGCAGGGGCAGCAGCCCAAAAGAGTTGCAGATAGGAGGAAGCATTTACACCCGCGTTACATTTCAATTACATTTGGCCTAATTTACTTAATTTGAGAAATTTTGCTTTAAAGTTGTTATGCGGAATTCCCGAAATTCTGCCACTATGCATAATTACACTGCAGCAAAGCTATGGCGCAGGAGTGTGGCAACAAGGCGATTGACCGCAATGTGAGTGGCTGTTCGTTCTGGCACTTATGTTTTTGTGCTTTTTTTTTACACGAAATGCATCCTCCTGTCCAAAATGGACACAGGAATGCATTTCATGCCAAAATATAGCACTAAATGATGAATTCGCATTTTGAGCAATTACTTGTAATTTCGCATAATTTTCCAGAAATTTCGCATCATTGTGCAAAAGCAAATTACATGAACTTAGCACACCCCTAGAAGCAATGGGAGTGGATAAAATAAAACTACAGTAGGTTGGAGGGAGAAGGGCCAAAGCAGTACACTAGGGAGAGAACAACACAGAGAGCAGAGAGAGTGGGGATAGAAGGAAACAAGAGAGAGCAGCGCACGAGAGAAAGCAACACGAAGGATGCACCAGGTGCAGCAGGTTTTTGGGTTGGGAGCAAAACATGTGCACTCACATGCAGTGCTGAAAGAAACATAAGAAAGTAGTTCCCTAAATGTGAACTATGGAAGATACAAGCTATCCGACCAAAATAGTTAGAGAGCTTTGCTCCAAGAGAGGGATAAAGAGAATAAGAGGAAGGCAAGCCTTTGAATAAGAAGAAAGCAAATGTGAGTGACAATAAAGCCAATCAATGGTAAGGAAAGGTGGACTCTATGCCCAATGTAAGTTTTTGGTAATACCACAATAGGTCTTTCGTAACTAGACAGCTTGCACTGTCTGTTAGCAAGACCTAAAAAAGTGTAAGCAAGGAAACCTGTTCTAAATAAAGCATTGTGTGGTGTTGCTAAGCAACCCTCAAAGAGTGAACTCATGGGCTTCGGCTCGCTTTATAAAAATTTACTTTGGCTAGAAGGCTGGATACTCTGAATAGGGAGAGGGCACATGCTAATATGCCATATATTTTCTAGTTTTGGCCAAGGGAATGTGCAGGGCTGGACTGGCCATTCTGCCACTCTGGCATTTCTCTTATAGGCTTAAGCCTGTGGGGCTCATTTCAGTGCAGGGTGGGCTGCATGATCATGCGCTACTGGAGCATTCTAGCCACTGTCTCCTACAGTGGGGGGGGTGGGGGGGGGGGAAGGGGCTGGATTGAACATTTTTGCCAGGAATTATTTTTGTTTACAGTCCAGCCCTGTGAATGTGGTGTTGTCTATAGAGATACAATGTTAATGGTTGTATTGCTCGGTTTTAGGTCTGCCTAAAATGTTGCTTTTACTCTGCCAGGGTGCGAACTCACATTGATGAAAAAGCCAGCAGACCTATGGGTTTAATTGTGGAAAATGTATTGTTTAAAAGCTGTAGACCCTTCCTTTGAATTGTGAAAACAGCTAACAAGGCCTGTAGGGCTAATGCCTATTAAAAAGTAAAAAACTACATATGATAGATGTGCACTGGGATATAACTGGTTTCCAGGGTTAGTGCGTGTTAGCAGGCAAATTGTATTTTGCAAATAATGTAACCAGACTAGGCTTATGTGGGTTCAAACAAAGGGAAGCAGAATTTTCTATGCACTCTCTATGGTCGCAAAGGATTACAATAATAACATGCATATGTTTCGTTTTCCTTTCTTTCTTTTTGTCATTCAAACTAAAACATAAATATTAGGAGTGCAAGTTGCAAGTATATGGAGTTAGTTTCATCACAAAATAAAATGATGGATGAAGTGTTGAGACTTTTCAAACACTCACCCCCAGTCACAGATCTGGGTTTAATCCATGCTTGCCACGACACCCCAGTTTGGACCCAGCCATATGCAAATCAGTCTTGACCCTGCTCCCCATGGGAACAGTCCAGCCCGAACTGCCAGGCCAGGTCCTCCCTGGACCAGAAACAAGCATCCTGGGACCGGTTTTAGGGTATCAACCCTCATCAGCCAGGCTAGCTTGAATCCCGTGGTGCAGCGAGCAAGGAACCCACGTCTGGGCATACCCTTAGCCTCTTAAGGCACATATATCAACATCACAAAATAAAATGATGAACGGAGTGTTCAAACTTTTCAAACACTCACGCCTAGTCACAGATCTGGGTTTAATCCATCATTATTTTGCTAGCCACGTCAACCCAGTTTGGACCCAGCCATATGCAAATCAGTCTTGACCCTGCTCCCCGTGGGAACAGTCCAGTCCGAACTGCCATGCCAGGTCCTCCCTGGACCAGAAATAAGCATCCTGGGACCGGTTTTAGGGTATCAACCCTCATCAGCCAGGCTAGCTTGAATCCAGTGGTGCAGCGAGAAAGGGACCACCATTAGGGCATACCTTTAGCCACTTAGGGCGCACATAGCAACACCACTAAATAAAATGATGGATGGAGTGTTGAAACTTTTCAAACACTCACCCCCAGTCACAGATTTGGGTTTAATGCATTGCTATTTTGCTTGCCACCTCACCCCAGTTTGGACCCAGCCGTATCCAAATCAGTCTTGACCCTGCATACCCTTAGTTTCAACATGCCACAATTTGCGACCCATTGGAAATGGCCTGTTACCAGAGGGATGGTGACCAGTGCCTGCTCTTAAAAAATGTTGGCTCCCACATTCACAAAGGGGAAGGGGTCCCTGGGGGGCCCCTTCTCGTTTGCGAATGGGTTTCCACCTCCTTCACGGAGTCCGTAAAGTATGAATGTTTTGTGACCACATTCCGGTCGCAAAACATTCATATATGCCCCTGCGACTCACTGTTAGGAAGGGACAGCCTTGGCATGCCCCTTCCTAATAGCGACTCGCAAACCCTATTTTGCGAGTCGGTAATAGGTTACCAATTCGCGAAATAGGGTTAGTACATGCCAGAAGCCGTTTTAGCGGTCGCAAACGGCCCGATTCTCCATTTGCGACCGCTAAAAACGGCCCTACATCTGGCTATTGGTCATTAATATGTGTGCAAATTGCACCAGATTGGGAGTTGCACACCTTTGAATGTTGGATAATGTGCAAATTGTGTACATTTCCCCCATTCTGGTGTGTGCAATTCAACAATTTGTATTGCAATTCAATGGTATTGTTTGGGCTCCCAGTTTCCACTAGGTTTTATGTGGCTAAAACCAAGAGGGTAAAACCCACTTCTGGAGCTATTGGCACTTGACTTGTAATTCTTTTTTGGGGCACAAATGAGAGTTTGCTTCTGAAATGGAAGTAGCAGCCAAACTGTAATCAGGCCTAAAGTGTGGGTGTCTAAGTGTGTGTATGGTTTGAAGGTGAGGACGAAAGGGTATTATTATTTAAAAAAGAAATTCATATTCTGTTAATTGTCTCCTCTGCAGTATATATATGTTTCACTTGGTGACGTCGCCTTGATGTTATTTTCCACTAGATTATGTCATCCGGATGATATTTTAAACTTCACTTCCATGTCGTTCTTTGTCAATCCATGTTGGAAGCAATGAAAGGGAAGTTGCTTCTGTGACCTCACAAAGACATCCAGACTGAAGAAAAATGACTGTATGGCAACAGCAGCAGGCCACCCCAGAAAGGACAGTCACAGTGGCAACATTAAGACCACAGACAGATTTCGACATGAGGAGAAAAACAAATGCAATTTCCGGCATATTATGTAGCTTCCAAAGTAGTTCACTTAATTTCTCTAGGAACTCAAAACAATTATAAAAGTTATGATTACATTATAAAATTCCATTCTCTATTTAATAAAAAACAGATATAGTCCCCCTCTGATATATCCAATGTAGCTAGTGTGAGAGCTCAGTGAATGATTACGCATGTGCGGGCTAGTGGAACAATTCTATTATTTCATTCCAAATGTCCCTATCACAAATATAAAAATAAATATTGTAGCTCTCACTTAAAAATATGTAGCAAAATGTATGGTGAAATGTTCAATAGCCTGTGACATTGTTCTCTCTATGGGGTGCCTGGCCTCTTAGATTCTTGCCTTTCGATGTGAACCTGGGTGACCTCCTCAGCAAGTAACAGTTTCTGCTTACTGTTGTCAAAGAGAAAAGTTGCCCAGCCCATTCCACCAACTCTTAGGAGCTTAGTGATGACCTCAGTAGTAGTAGTATGTTTTCTGCAGCTGTGCAGCATAAGACCTAATGAATATTTGTGTAGCGCACTATACATACCGTGTATCTAGGCGCTGTTCAGGTCTGAGATGACTGGGTGGAGGTGGTGTTAAGAGTGAAAGGTAGTTAGGCAAATAGATGTTTTTTTTTAGTTTTTCTTGAACTTTGTGAAAGAGGGTGCCAGTTGTAGATTTACTGGGCGTGCATCCCTGGATGAAAGTCTGTGTCCTCCCTCTCCCTTCCGCCCCAAGCGCCCCATAGTAGTCAACCCAAGATTAGACTATGCGACACCACTGCGCATGAGCATCGGTATGAAACGAATGCAGAAATTTACGATGGCCCACAACAAGGGTGTGAGTGTAGCTCCTGACATAAGGCAGCACAAGGGCACCTTGAAAGCCAGACATAGACTTCATAGGATGTGTGTTGAGGACCAGACCACTTTAAATGCCTATGCACCTCACCATGTAAAATGTGAAACTGCTTCACAGCACATATATTAGAAATGACGTCATCTCGAGTACTACATGAAGAAGGGCAGTATTCCTGCCCCCTCCTTAGCTGCTGGCAGCGATGGGGCGCTTGGGGCGGAAGGGAGAGGGAGGACACAGACTTTCATCCAGGGATGCACACTTAGGCCTAGAGCCCACAACTTTACATTGACGACGAGTGATGCAGAACCCCCACGCCGTGCTGCCTGTGGCCATCCTCCGTGAAAGGAGAGGACACGTCCTGCAGTGGCGGCTCCCCCATTGGGGCGCGGGGGCGTCGCCCCACTGCTTTCTCGCGGTGCGAGAAGGCAGAAGCATAAACGCTAAAAACTACCATTTATGTTTCTGCCTTCTCGCATTGCGAGAAAGCAGAAGTCCCTCTGTGCCTGGTTGGGGGCGGGCGGGTGGGTGGTCCTGCTCGAGGGCAGGGGGGTAGTGGCTTGCCCACTGTTGTGGGTACTGACTGTTTGGTCGGCCCTGGAGCCGACCAGTCAGTACCCACAACAGTGGGTAAGCCACTCCCCTCCTGCCCTCGAGCAGGACCGCCCACTCTCCCTTTTTCTCTGCAGAGAAAATGTCCCGGCTGGGGCGCTCGCCTGCTGCGCCTACCAGCGTTGTCATTGGCTTGCGTTGCGTAGGGGAGGGAAGCTGCCTGCTGGCTGCTTCCTGCAGCAGGAACACGCGGACCCACCAGTACAGCGTGGCCGGCCTGGAGCGGAGGCGGTGCGGTACCCCAGCACTCAGGTACATTTTATTTGAATTGTTTTATACCCCACCCGCGACCCCCCCTCCCTCGAGCATGCCGGCCGCCGCTGCCCCTTGTTGTGCTGCTGACGCGCATTTCTTCTCCCCACATTGGTAGCCGAATCTGACCCCTCCTTTGGGGCCGTGAGGCACTGTACAGCTCGCACAAGTGACCTGTGCAGGTTTGTGCAGCATGGACTGGACCCTGGGGGACAGAAAGCTGAGATGGCAGAATGTTCCCAAATTATAGTCGAAAGTGACGACATTCACACGATGGGGAGATTTACTTCTAGTTGTGAGGAGTGAAAGCGCACAACTCTCAGGGTAAGAGATGGGCGTGCAAACACTGGCGCCGGGGCACATATACTCTGATATATTGCTCGTATTGCACAGTTTTTGGGTCTACAAGATAGCATGGGTTTTGTAGTATCTTGCTGGGGTGTTTGCGGCGTCGTTTTGCCTATTACCATGGCAATCGATGAGGTAGCTGGGGCACCGTGACGTCATAGCTCTGTGACAATGACCCACACCTTGCACCAACACAGAATCTATTCAGTTCTCCTCTTAAGAAAGGTTCCCACGCCACCCCATTGAGTGAAGTGACTGAGGCCGCCTTGGTGACGTGTTTCCTGGCGCTGGGCCCATGAGCAGTGCACTGCTCCAGAGCTGTCCTTCCAGTTCGTACCCTGTGTGCGCCTGACCCCAGTGAGACAGCTCTCCACTCCCTTCTCTTCTGTGCTCAGAGACGTGTTTCTTGTAGTGTCTGTGATTTGATACTACCATGACTCCTTTGTGTCTGCCCCACACCTCTTTAGTGTTCCCTTAGTGTCATTTGTAGGGCCGGAAGTAGAAAGCGTGCCCATCACATACCCTGCCAGTGTGCTGGATGGGCTCCGCAGTGCACATTGCTGTAAACATGACGCAGTCACCCAGGTCTATGAAACGCAATGCTTCTGGGAAAGGACCGCGCAACCATGTTGGAAAAGGGAGACACAAACGTGTTACTGATTGAGTCCGGGGCACTCCTGCCGAAATCCTTCTCATGCATTTACCTCTCTCTTTCTCCTACGCCCGCCCTTCCCTACATGAGCAGCGTCATCACCTCTTGTGCGGGACCCCCCTTCCATTGCAGTACTTGTGCACCCTTCAGGGTCTCCCCCCTGAGGTACTTACGTGTGTCTGGGACCCTCTCCCCACCCAGCTCCTAATGTGTGTTCTCTCTCCTTTCCCTGCGTGAGCGGCGTCATCACCTCTTGTGCGGGACCCCCCTCTTCCATTGCAGTACGTGTGCACCCTTCAGGGTCTCACCCCTGAGGTACTTACGTGTGTCTGGAACCCTCTCCCCACCCAGCTCCTAATGTGTGTTCTCTCTCCCTTCCCTACATGAGCAGCGTCATCACCTTTTGTGCGGGACCCCCCCTTCCATTGCAGTACCTGTGCACCCTTCAGTGTATCACCCCTGATCAGCCTGTGTTAGGAGGGTTTTATGGCCACTGGGTCCCTATGGGATGCTTCTGTGTGTTTTGGGATATCACGCCATAGTCATTGTCATTGCTTTTCTGGACTGGTCGCCCTTGTGCCTGGCTCCCAGTAGTGTTAAAATGGGCGTCTGGTAACTAGCCTCGACCCCTGGCGTGTATAGTAGCTTTTGGGAATGAGACCCTTCGAAGGCTCAAATGTGCGAATCATTTTTTCAAATGGTGTAAGTGGCCTTGTGCTGTCAGTGTGTTGGACAGGTGTAGTGCCTAGTGATGGAGCTGGACATACTGAAGGCGCTTGTTCTCAGATACAAGAAATTCTTTTCGCATTGTATGAACGATTTGATATTATTGCCCTGCAAAAGGTAGCTCAGTGTTCAGCATTCCCCCTTTGACCATTCTGCAAATGTCATAGGCGATCACGCAAGAACACAGCTGGAGCACCTGGCTATTGGTATGTTAGCGGAGGGCAATGTAGTGAGCCCTGTTCTTGATCCCAAGTTCTAACACAGTTTTGGTAGGCGCACCCATGTATGTGCCCTGACTAGGCATTAAGGCATAGGCCAAGACAGGAACACTCAGGGTCACAACACGGCAGAGGGACCATGTAACCCTCACTTTACCGGATGTTCCCAAAGCGCGCGCAGGCCGTTCCATGTAATGCTTTGCACATGCAGCTGTGTCCCAGTATAACGTTGTATATTGACATGTGGTTTACGGTTTTACATGGCGTCCTATTGCAGTGGTGAACTGATAAAGCCGGTTCCTTCTGTGAAACTGATGCATGTACACAGCTGCGCTCTGTTCGTGTACTGTTGTAGGGGCGCATCTCTGTCTTGTACATTGTAGGGTTAGAGCTGCATTCTTGTGCAGTATTGGTTTAGAGTCCTTCAGGTGCACCATGTACTGATAAAGAAGTTTTCTCCTGATGTATGGCATTAAAACTGGCCCTGTGTACATGCCCATAAGTTAACACTGATGCCAAAAACATAGATTGACTTGCAAACAATGAATGTTAAAAACGTCGAGGGAATGCATTTTAGCGATTTAGTTCCTCTCTTATTTTACATGTTTACTTAATCTTGCATTCCCCACGAGTTAGCTATTTTATAATGTTGTTGTTTATCTGTATTTTTTTCTGTGCATACTTTGAGGCTTGAGCCATGCCAGGTGTTTATGAGGGACTTTGATTGAGCATGCAGGCGCTAAGGCTAAAGCCAAACAAAGTGCCTGTCAGTGGGTTGGCCTCTCTGCAGAGCACACAGAACAATGTTTGTGTATTCCATTTGCAACTGAAATTCTGTGGAAATGTGTGTGAAGGGGGTACACTGATGTCAAAATATTTGCAAGGCAAAAGTAAGAGAAATTAAGGTGCTTATATTTGAGGGAGTGCAGTGCATGTTGGGGGGCGGTGAAGTGACAGAGATGTGAGGAAGGGCATTCGGGGAAGAGTGAAAAGAGGATGCTGAAGAGGAAAGAGAGGGGTTTGAAGATGTGCAGATGTACAAGATATGCAGAGAAAAAGAAGATACATATCTAACATAAAGCAAACATAATTGAAGGCCAAAACTCCTTCCACAGGCCTCAATGCTATTTAATTCACAGACTCACTATTTCAGAATTTAAACATTTTCAATGTTAATTATTTATAAGAAATCATTGTTGTTACTCATTTATCTTAAACAGCTAACACCCAGTGACAAAGCCAATCATACTGACAGGCTTTAGGCGTATGTCAGTTGCTGTGCCATTTATCTGGATAAAATTACATCTCAGAGAGAAACCAAAATACCGGTCTGATGGCACACTATGAGAATCACAGAAATTTATTTGGCATGTTCCTATATAGGGAGCACCTACTTTTTTCATCTCACTTAAAGACCTGTCTGCACATATTTCTATATGACTGGTTACAGCCGAGGGGCGTGGCTTGGCGCTGATGTAGACGGCGGCGGACCTTAGAGCTCCTCCGCAGCCCCCCACCGCCGCAAGCCAACCTGACAAGCTGCTGAGATCCCCGGCACTGCAAACTGTGGCGGAATACCGGGTGATCTCCAGGACGCACTTCCGAGCCGTCTGCGGGGAAAAAAGCGGAGAAAACGGTGGTTTTGTTTCCCAGACTGTATCCCGCTCGACCGCTGGCCAAAATGGCGGCCGCGACTTGCGGTGAGCGCGCTGACTGGTGAAGCGCATTGCGGCGCTTGGGGAGCCCCCTGGATAGCGGAACAGCACCCAGAGCCAGAGCGACGGCCGCAGTACACGGTACGGCAGGGAGACACAGTTTCACTGAGGCGAGGGAGATAAGGCGACGCGCAACCGATAGGCAGTGGTTGCCTGACCTTAAAATGGCGGCGTGGGAGGCCCGAGCTGTGAGGTGATAGGGCCCTGTATTGTTGGATTGGGCTCCCTGCGTGGGAAATTTCTTCTGGCCGGCTGAGATGCTCATAACAGCCTGAACTGTCTGAGGGCAAATTGCCGAGGGGGTGTGGAGGCGAGCTGAGAGGCCCCCCTGATAGAGACTGTCGGAGAAGGAGAGCAGTGCACCTGGGACCGAGCAGACGGTGGCTGGTGCGTGGTGGTGTGGACCTGACCGTGCCGATCTGGGCCTGTAAAGGGACTGTGACGCTCCTGTCCAGGGTGCTGCTGGCCGGAGGTACGATCGAACCTCGGTGAGTGCCCACAAGGGCTAAAACCCTGACAATTTTGTGCCCATTGGTCTCCAGGGGTTGGAGCATACGGGACTCTCACATCAGACTCCTGCCTCAACGAACCACACGATGGGACGAGTATCCAGGAAAAAGGGGTTCGAGGTCCTGCGGACAGACGACCCGGGGCACCGCACTGACGACGAGGAGAGTGAGACTGGAGGGGGAGTGGAGAAAACGTCTGGAGACCCTACCCTGGCGGATATCATGACTGCTATTACCTCCTCGAGGGAAGCGCTGGAGAAGAAGATGGACACCATAGGGGCGGATCTCACCCTGCTAAAAGATGACCACCGTAAGCTTAAGGAAAGGGTGACGTCCAACGAGAATACCATGAGGGAAATCCCGGACACGGTCGCCTCCCTGCAGGCCGCCCTGACGGCAGTGGAAACCAGGATCAAAGTGCTGGAAGTGAGGGCCGAAGATAGCGAAGGGCGTTCACGCAGAAACAACCTGCGTATAGTTGGGATACCAGAACGCGAAGAGGGGTCCGACGCAGTCCAGTACTTGGAAACTTGGCTAAAAACAGAAGTGGCCCCGGAGGGTCTTTCTCCTTTTTATGCCATAGAACGTGCCCACCGGGTTCCAGGCAGGCCACCGAAACCTGGTGCCCCACCCCGCCCAATGGTGGTGCGCTTACTACATTATAGGGATCGAGACTTTCTACTGCAGCGAGCCCGTGAGAGACAGAACCTGCAGATTGGGAACAGCAGGGTGATGATCTTTCCAGACTACACTAGGGAGGTGCAACGGCAGAGATCTACATTCCTGGCTGTCAAGCGAAAAATGCGGCAACTTCACCTCCCCTACGCCATGCTGTTCCCAGCTCGCCTGAGAGTAACTGCTGATGCGGAAACACACTTTTTTCTCACCCCGAATGAAGCTTGGGACTGGCTAGAGACTCACCGCAAGGACGGAGCGCGATCTCCGCACCTGGACTCCCCCCGACAACGATCGACCACATCTTCGCCACCACAGAGGGCCCCTTCATCTGCAGGACGACGACAGGAACGAGATAGAGCAGTGCAAGCAGTAGCGGACATTAGTCAGGGCAATACAAACCCGACCAGCAATACCTCGGGCCCCGAACGAGCCGGATCTGAGAGCTCGGGATCAAGTAGTGCCCAGGGGCTCTCTGACACTGACCTCCCGAATGTTACCCCGCAGACTGCGAATGGAATGATCGGCTGATCGGCCCTCAGATCGTATATAAAGAGGATTACCTATAGACTAATGTTGCTGGGTGGCCCTAGAAGCCCGGTTGTGCACAACAGGAGGGCACACTGGCACTAAGGGGATTTATTAGACATGTCCTACATGGGGGGCTCTGGGTCCACGGGCAGCGGAGCACGCTCTACCACCTACATGTTTCATCGTTTGAATGCTTTTGTTTGGATGGGGATCTGTTTTCGAGCGCCTGTCCTGGGGAATGGGAGTTGGGTTGGTTTTATTGTTGGGGAGAATTGGGCGGGGATCAGGCATGTCGCTATGAGGGAATCACACCGACAGGAACTGAAGATTGAGCTATGGGTTCCTCCGTAGGCATCAAGTGTATGACCTGGAATGTTAGGGGGATGCACACTATGAGTCGTCGCCACAAAATACATGCTTATTTGGTACGGAGAGGAGTGCAAATTGCACTGCTACAAGAAACCCACCTCACACAGAAAGAAGGGGTAGCGCTGCAGCGCCGCTGGAGAGGGCAGGTCTATCACACTGCGTACTCAGCATATGCGCGGGGGACCCAAATATGGGTACGAGCGGGAGTCCCCTTTCAGTGTGTCCGGCAAATCATAGACCCTGAAGGCAGGTATGTGGTAGTACAGGGGCGCCTTGACGGCCGCGATATAACTTTAGGGAGTCTGTATGCACCTAACATTGACCAGCCTGCATTCTTTGCTCAGCTATCACAGACACTGGCGCAGGTCCTGACTGGGCCCGTACTACTGGGGGGGGATTTCAATAGCATTACTGATGTACACCTAGACCGTTCACATCTACCTCTCCCTGATGCCCCCACACATAGGGTGGCGGAGGCCCGACGAGACTGGCAACGACATTGGGGGTTGACGGACACCTGGAGAGCCCATCACCCAGTGGACAGGGACTACTCTTATTTTTCGGCTCTACACGAGCTGCATGTTAGGCTGGACTCCATTCTTTGCTCCCCAGATGTCCATGTAGAGATTACGTTGAGTGAGTACTTGGCCAGGACGATGTCTGATCACAACCCCCTGCTGATAGCCTTGAACTGGGTGCGAACTAGGCCCTCAATTCCTAGCTGGCGTCTTCGCCCAGAGGTACTAGAAGATCAGGTTTTTAGAGCCACAATAGGCACTGCTATTGAGGAGTACTTTCAGAATAATGCCAATACGGCTACCAGCCCCCACATTGAATGGGACGCTTTTAAAGTAGTCCTTAGAGGTCGCTGTATTGGGGAAGCAGTGGGCGTCCGGAAGACCCTTCTCAGAGACATACAACGAGCGGAACGACAGCTCCGAGAAGTGGAGAGAGATAAACCAGAGAGGATAGATAGGCAAGTAGATCTTCTGGGGGCCAGGGAAGAGTTAGCGGTCCAGATAGAGCGGCTGAGATGCTTTGATCATAGGGCATATGCGGCGCGGGCGCATGCAGAGCGGGACAAATCTGGAGCGTTGCTGGCTTGGCTGGCCAATCCAGCGCGCAGAGGGACGCCAATCCTAGAACTACGGAGAGGAGACGGAATAACACACTATGGGCAGCAAGCTATTAATGCGCAGTTTCTGGAATACTATACTACCTTATATCAGAGCCAGCTTGACCCAATGGCGTTGGAGGGAGAGGGATTCTTGGATATAGAACTCCCCCAAATTACAGAGGAGGAAGCAGAGTCCCTAGGGCGGAACATAGAGCTAGGCGAGGTCAGGGGGGCCATCAGGCACATGGCCAGAAACAAAACCCCTGGCACGGATTGACTCCCGATTGAGTTCTACTCTACATTTGTGGATGCATTGGCTCCCCGCTTGGTGGCCCTCTATAACCGGTTGAGACAGGAGGGGTTTCTCCCTGTATCAACAAGAGAAGCAATAATTATACCGCTCCTGAAACCGGATAAACCGGCCTGGGACTGCACCGCCTACCGCCCCCTTGCTATGCTCAACCTAGATTACAAGATTTTAAGCCGCATTTTAGCTAGCCGGCTGATGGCACACATGACGACACTTGCGCACTTAGACCAGGCGGGTTTTATTCCAGCCCGGAACACGGCCATGAATATCCGCCAACTGCTCAGGCTGCTGGACGGCCCAACACGGAATAGGGAGGAGGCGTGTATACTCTCGATCGACATCGAAAAAGCCTTCGATAGCCTAGAATGGCCATATCTTTTTAGAGTCCTACGAGCTTTTGGACTGGGCGAGCGGTTCGTGGCCTGGACGGCAGTATTGTATAGGGACTCCACTGCCAGGGTGCGCACGGGGGCGTGATATCGGAGGCCTGCGCTGTGGGCAGGGGAACGAGACAGGGATGTCCGCTGTCTCCCCTCCTGTTTGCACTGGCGGTGGAACCCCTAGCTGTTCATGCGAGATCGGGATGATACTATCGGGGGCTGGATGGGATGGGCCAATCCCAATTTATTGCATTATATGCAGACGATCTATTAATGTTCCTTGCCAATGCTTCGGATGAGTTGCGGTGGGCCAGAGACCTACTGACCAGACTGGGAAGGGTGGCGGGCCTCAAGGTCAACTGGAACAAGACATGCCTTTTCCCTGTTTTGTGTGATAGAAGCGAGCCACCGGTTGAGCTGGATGTAGCGTGGGAAAGTAGATGCCTGACTTACCTGGGGGTCCGCGTTTACCACGCAGCCGCTGACCTACTGGAAGGTAATGTTGGAAGAGCGCTACGCACTACCAGGAGCAATTTCGAATTTTGGGGAACCCTCCCACTATCGGTAGCGGGGCGGGTGGCGCTGCTAAAGATGGTCACCCTGCCACAACTACTTTATTATTTTGGCACATTAACGCTCTGGATACCGAAAAAATTCTTTACCCAACTCAACACCATGGTTACGGGATTTTTATGGGGTTCTGGGAGAAGTAGGGTATCACTTACCACCATGATGAGACCTAGACGGGAGGGGGGATTTGCAATACCAGACTTCGAGGCGTACTACCACGCGGCTCAATTGCAGTGGTTTACAAAGTGGATGGCAGGGAGACTTCGCGGGGGGGACGACCATGGAGGCATGGACCCAGACCTCCAGCAGCTTTCGCGGGTACTGCTGCGACTCCCCTTAAGGGAAAGAGAAACCCAGAGGGACCTGTGGGTGGTGCGACAAGGGTGGAACCAAGCTAGTGAAAGAGCCAAACGGGGCCCTCCATATGCGCCTGAGATCCCGCAATTAGTTTGCGAGGCATTACCGCATGGAGGAGACTGGCAGGGTCTACAGGGCTGGTAAGAGGCGGGGATATCAACTATTGGGGACCTTTATGAGGACAACACCCTCCTACCCTTTAATGACTTATCAGAGAGATTCGAGCTTCCTCAACGAGACTTCCTCTTACATGCCGCGCTGACGGCAGCCATCCATAAACATTGGAAGACGGGGATGGTGGAACCACTGACCTCTTTACCATGCCAATATGTGGTGACAGCGGCCGGGACGATCAAGGCGGTCACCTGCCTATACAGGCGCCTCACCCAGGAGATCAGACATCCCCTGGAGCGACTGCGCACCAAGTGAGAAGAGGATCTTGGAATGCCCCTAGCAGAGAAGGCGTGGGAGGAGCTGGTTGAGAGAGCCTGGAAATGCTCTGGGAATGCACGATTCCAGCTAATCCAATTTTATGTCCTCCACAGGGCGTATCTCACGCCGCACAAACTAAATGAGTACTTTGGGACCCACACGGCCTGCCCTAGGTGTAACCTAGAAGATGCTGCATTTCTGCACATGTTCTGGGAATGCCCATTGCTGAAGGGGTTCTGGGAAGCAATTTTAACCACCCTGGATGGGATAACGGATAGGGACAGCACACTGACCCCAGGGTATTGTTTGCTGCACTGGTTTCCTCACACTGGCCGTAATAAAGTTACCAGCAAATTTATAGACCTGGGTCTCGTCCTGGCTAAGCGGGAAATTACCAGTCACTGGAAGGCGACCAATGCTCCTAACATCTCGCGGTGGCGGCGCGAGTTCACGAAGTGGGCTGACTGTGAGGGGATTTTTAGATTGCAAATGGCCCAGAGAACGGACAATGAAAAAATGCTAGATATGGCAAGAGCATGGACAGTACTAGTGGACTTACTTAAGCACCAACCTGACGACGGCGAACAGCCTCCTAACTGAGGAAAATGACTGGTGGGGTTTGAAGTAATTGCCCTACTTAAGCAGATAGATCAGGAGCATACAGATTTGTACTATATAGGGATGTCCCCTTTTTCGATACCTACCCACTGGATAGGTGGAATCCGGCACCAAGCACATCTAGGTGCTACCTACCAATGAGATCCAGATGCTAGAGCGACTTGCCTGAGGGAGGGGGGAGGGTATGGGATGAGGGGGGAGGGCAAGTTTTGTTATTGTAATGTTCACTGAGGCTGTTATGCATCAGGGCTGTGACGGTCATTCGGAACGCCGAATAACGGCCCAAGAACTGGAACATGGCTCACCTGGGGACACAGGTGTGACTGGAGGCTATACATCCACTTGAGGGGAAGATGTGCATGATATAAAGGTGTGAATGGACCTATATGACTGGCAAGTACGAATGTAGAGCACTATTGTCCGCAATGCGGAGCCTAACATGCCATTCCACTGTATTAATGATGATTTAATTGATGTAAATGAATAAAATATGTTTACAAAAAAATGACTGGTTACAGCCAGCAGCTTTGGGTGCTTCCCGAAGTCTGGTTAGAGCATATTTTTCCAAAGTTAATGCTGCATGCAGTGCAAGACAGTGGGCAAGCTAAGCATACATTTTAAAGGGCTAAAGTTGTCATGCAGAACAATTTACATATTACAGTAACTGTTGAACAAATTAAAGCAAGAAGATACGGGGCAGTTTTTAATGTGTTTAATATTTCAAGACTATACGTTCCCACTACTTAATAAGCCTTGCTTTATCGCTGCATTCATTTGCTTTAAAATGCACCATTTGCCAATCTTTTTTAAATTTCTTTCTCAGGAGAGGGACTCTCCCTAGACCCCAGGTTTGTCCATTGAACTTGTTCACATCGCTAACTAGTGTCTTCTATTGGAAAGGGTAGAGCCAAAGCAGTCTTGCATAGTACCCTAGCCCTCTTCAGAAGTCAGACTTGCTTGGCAGCCCAGAAATTCTCTGAAATAATGTTTGAGTTTTCTTTTATGAATGCCTAGAACTACTGAATTTTTAGTCCATTTATCACAGATATAGTGCTGAAAATCGCACCAAAAAGATGCCAATTTTTTAAAAATTTCTTCACGGGGGGAGAACCCCCCCGAACCCCCCTTATTGCTGTCGGGCTCGCTCGCTGCGCCCGCATGCGTTGATTCGCTCTGGATACGCCGCACCAGTTTCAAATTCCACCAGCCGCCACTGAACACGTGTATTAGTGCACCGCCGCTATCGCCTGCCCAGAGGAGGAGATTGGGCTCAGCACTGCGGCTGCAGCCCTCTGCTTTAGAGGGGGAGAGGAAAGAGACTGCTTTGGAGAGAGAGAAGGGTGGATATCGTTATCGGTGGAACGCCGAGAAGCAAGTGCCCATACCCCTCCAGGTATGACCGGGCCCACACTGTCATGCCCCTACCTGGGAGACACCAGCAAGCTGCCCCCGTATGCCACCATCTGTTTCAGTGGGATGGGATGAGGAGCGCCCTCCCAACGAAGAGGTAGCCACAGGCAAACCCCAGTGAGACCTGTAAGCAAGAGCACCGGCCTTCCGCTGTACCGACCGGCCCCGGTGTGGTGCGTGTCCACAGCACCGTGTTTGAGGCGCCTGCAGACTGCCGCAGCTGCCCTGCGAGCCTGCTGATGCCCCACCCGCAGTGGAGAAGAGCGTGGATCGGCCCATGGCTGTTTCCCCCTGCAGAGACATGCACAGAGTGGCTGACGTGACCCATCTGTGCACTGGCAGCACTGAGTGCCTTGTATGCGGCGGCCCTGGCTGGGGCTAGCATAAACAGAAACCGAGGCCGCACCTGCACGGTGTGAAATCCCCGCACCTGAAGCTGCAGCGCCACCCGGCAGTAGTGACCGGCATGAAGCAGCCCCGACGGGGCTCGGACTTTAGAGGGGACATGCCACCCGGCATGTGTAAAGAGCCTGTGGTGCCCCACATACTTTAGTCCATGCACAGAAGGCCCCGGTCATGCCGTAGGTCCACAATAGAGAAGAAAGACTGCAGCGGCCTCCTGAAGGTGCTGTAGCGCCACCTGGCAGTCGCCCAATGCACCACAATCGGCCACAGTAATTTAAGAATGTGGATCACAGAGAGGCAGCCTCAGCTATGCTATAGAAACATTTATACATAGGACCCACCGTTCTGCCACTCAAACATTGTGCAACCCCCTCACGGGCACTTAAGTAAAATCAGCACCCGCAGCATCAGGAAGATTGACAACGATTGCAGAGGCCTGTAAAGAACAGCACTGCAGTGCCACCTAGTGGCCATTTGGAGTTAGTGCACCAAAAGAACAGCACATAGTCTGCGAATAAACGCCCCCAAAATAACACTCCTGTTATGTACAGAGCAGCCCAGCAAGAAGGAGAGCTGGCAATGCCCCAAGCAGTAAAGCACAGACACTGGGAGTGGGGCCCTCTGACCATTCAAAATGCCTGCAGCAGCAGAGCAAATAGGAACCTGACCCATGGCCACTTTGTCCCCAGCACCAACTCTCCAGAAGTAAATAGTGGCATGAATATCACCTCGTTTCCCATGCTGTAGCGGAGACCATGGTGGTAGGAGAAAACAGACTGGCAGAAAGAGCACTGCGTGCCCCCTGGTGGAGAACAGCCACTACCCCAAGCTGTTTCGGCTGAAGGGAGAAACTGACCATCTCTCTCTCCCCCTGAAGGTGGCAAGAAGAGCAACGCACGCCCCTGGTGGCAAGTGCCCACCACTGCAAGATAGAAGAGCAAGCACACCAGGAGCCAAAAAAGAGCACCTTCCAAGAGACAATGTCATTTACAGAGAGAGCCTGGTTGCCTCTCAGCCACCAGCGCTCCCCCAGAGAAGAGAGGGGAGGAAAGGCCTAGCATGGCCTGAATGCAGGAAAGAGAGCATCTACATCTCAACTACAGAAGCACTGCTCCGCAGTGGGCCAGAGACTATTTAGGGAGTGCCCCCAACACTGCCTTAAGACTGTGACGTAGATCGGCCCATTACAGGCAATAGGAGAGTCGCACACCCCAAGGGGCAAGCTCCGACCACCACAACACCAAGAAGAGAAGACATGCAACACATAGCCTGATGCCACTTCATAGCATGTGCAGTGAAAACATGCAACACATGGCCTGACGCCATTTCACAGCATGTGCAGAGAAGACATGCAACACGTAGCCTGATGCCACTTCATAGCATGTGCAGTGAAAACATGCAACACATGGCCTGACGCCACTTCGCAGCATGTGCAGAGAAGACATGTGGCTGGATACCACATCACACTGCAAGGAAGAGGAGAGCGTGGCACGTTGCCATGCCATTTCGTGAAGTAGAAATGAAATGGAGAGGAGAGGAGAGAACAGAGTGTGACAATTCTGTAACACTGAAGAACGGACAACCACAAGTGCGCAGGAGGAATTAATAAGGGGACCACACCGAGGAATCATACCACTATTTGAGTGCACCTACTAACACAAGCCAGCCACCAGGGTGCAGTGATGTCACTGGAGACAGCTCAGCGGGATTGCCAAACCTAAGTCACCTGCATGCACGAACCGTGTATCTTCCCCCACGCTTCACAGTGTGACCGTCCAGCCACCTGTCACCGGCTGCCTGAAGGAAACGGCATCCCTGCTTGCAAATGCACATGCCAAAGAAGAAGAACTGCACCAACTATGCAACAAGCTACATGGCTGCGAAGTCCATCCAGTCACCCCTACTCCATGCAAGTCATTGCCACCTGTCGTACAGGTCGTCTAATGGCAACCATTGCATCAGTGCCATGTGCATCACCACCACCCACCGAGCATCAAATAACCGGACTGGAGCCCTGCACCATTGCCATATCAACTGACAAGAAGCACCAGTGATGATCTGAAGAGCCAGTGACTACCTGCTCACGTGGCTTGAATCCTGAATCCGGAAGCGAGAGCACATCCTGACAGGACACATCTATCCCTGAGATTGCATGAGCGACTAGGTATGCAGCCCCAGTGCAGCCCACAGGCAGTCCCGTGGCAACCCAACCAAGGGGCCTCCCCCAAGCGCGAGAGATGGACTTGACTTTGCCCCACCAATGGATTTCAGGAGGTAACCAGACTGTGTAAAAGAGACTTCAACAGGTTACAGCATGCCAAGACTGTCGCCAGTGGATCAAGCAACACCATCGTCAAACGTTCGCAATAGACTCACCCGATGCGCCTGATGCACCAAGTTTGAATTGTAAAACACCCACTGCATCACAGCAAGAACATGCTGGACTGATCAACATTACATAGGTGGACTGTCACCTAACTGACGTGATGCTGAGGGATCCGGACTTCATCAGCACTGTGTTCGTGTCCAGAGGTAGCTGGTTAAATAATGAACGTGTGCAGATATGCCTGGGTGCTTCCAGCTGCACCTGCCCACTGCTGTCCAGCGGACTGCCTCTTGAGGCTGTGAGACTGAGTGTTGGTTTAGTTGTTTTTTATTCCTTCCCAGAGGTTGGACTTGTTTTTGTTTTTAATAAAATTTGGGAGGAATGTTGTGTCTAGTGTTTTACCAGCCACTCCCACGAGGGCTGGGGAAAGGAGTTGGCCTAACAGCTAGGGCGGTCGACCTTGAATCTGGGGAACTGGGTTCGAGTCTCGGCAATGACGCTGAACATCCTGTGATTCTGGGCAAATCACTTAATCTCCCCGTGCCTAACAAAATTGAATGTGTCCTCATGTAACACAACTGGTGCTATGTAAAGCGCTCTGATACCCGATACCTTCGGGTCAAGTTCGCGCTATATAAAACTCTGTAAAATAAAATAAAAATAAAAATAAATATACCCACCCCACACCCATCCAACACAGGCATCACTGGTCTGGTGACCCTGCCAATAAAAGAGTCTGAGTGCACATGCTCATGGCCAGTTCTAAGTACCATATACCATGTGTCTGTGTCATTCTTATTTCGAATGTATGTGGGTTTAGAGCCCACAACTTTACAATCGGCAACGTGGCAATGGGTAGGGGTGTTCAGAGTTAATCGTAGATGGTGACACAGTGTCCTTAGATTAGCAAAATGTGTGGTTTTCGTCCTTTCAGTTTCATTGTGAAATATGTTTTCTCCCGTTGAGTATCTAATTTCACAGCCCTACTGAGAAAGCAGTGCTCCTTTCTCTGAGTCAAAACACATGTTATGACCGGAGGATGTGCCAGACTCTGATGGAAACAAGCCTTCAGCAGTGTTGCCAATCCCCAACCTCCCAAATGTCTTGGCACTCACATGGAGACCACCTCCTAACAAGAGGACGAAGACACAGGGGGAGATGGGGAAAGGGAGGGAAATCCAGAACTACAGAGAACACAAATGGGCCTGCAATAGAGGGAGCACATGAATAATACCAGCAACCATGCTCTAGTAAGGTGGTGTAGGATGCACAGACCCTTTCGATGGACCTTCCCGGAGCATGCAGGAGTGAAGTTTTTTTACGAGGGCAAAGAGGGAACTGAGAAGTCCTCTCGAGCTGTCAGAAACCGACAGGGCTCTGAAGGACGGAGAGCCGTAAACGTGAGATTTAGACTCCGGGTATGAACTATAGGAGCGCTGGAAGAGCTAAATATTTTTCAAAGAAAGTCGCAGCAAACTTTCAAGGTGGCAACACCCTTTGCAGTGGATCTCCCTCCCCTATGTGGAAGATGGCTGTTGGACTGCTCTCTCTGCAGGGTAATCCCCAAACATTTTGCTTTAATCCCCCCCCCCCCATTTCTGAACCCGTTTTTGTTGACTGTTAGGACTCTGTGCATTTTACCACTCCTAACCAGTGCTAAAGTGTGTGCTCTCTCCTTTAAACATGGTAAAATTGGCTTACACCCAATTTGCACATTTAATTTACTTGTAAGTCTCTAGTAAAGTGGTACTACCTGTACTCAGGGCCTGTATTTAAATGCTACTAGTGGTCATGCAGAACTTGCTGTGCCAACCACTTAAGTAGCCTTTTTAACATGTCTCAGGCTTGCCACTGTGGCCTGTTTGGGCTGTTTTAAACTGCCAATTCAACCTGGCAAAATAAACCTTTTGCCGGGCCCAAACCTTTCTTTTTAATACATATAAGCCACCCTTAAAGTAGGCCCTAAACAGCCCATAGGGTAGGGGGTGTTGTGTTTAAAAAGTAGACATTTACTTTTAAGTTTTACAATTCCTGTTAGCGAAAAACACCTAAATTTGTTCCTGCATTGATTGTCTGTGATGCCTGTCAGGATCTTCACGCTACAGTGACGATAGTCCGCAACGCCGGCCTGCTCCTCGTGCTACAGAAACGACCATCCGAGATGCTCTGCCTGGTCCTTGCGGCCTCCTCCCCCACAAACTGAACTCTTTGTGCTGGACTTTGTAACATAACTTTGTCAGCGGGAACTAACCTAGTCTGTGTATCCGGCCCACGCTCCATCGCAGTTGTCCTGAACTTGTGACTCTCAAACGACCAAATAACTGCAAGTGGTGTTTTATGGTTTTAGGCACTATACTTACCTTAAATCTTTGAAACTGAATATCTCCAGTTCTACTGATTGGATTGTTGCCACTTTTCGTATCAAATATTTTATAACATTTTACTCTACTTTTCTAAATTGGTGTGGGATCTTGTGTTGTGTATTCACTTCATTACTGTTTGTGTGCTACATAAATACTTTACACATTGCCTGACTGATTTTGTGGCAAGCTACCAGAGGGATAAGCACAGGTTAATTTAGTGACTTTTGTGGTTCACCCTGACAAGAACTGTGGCTGTTGCTTGAGAAGGGCTCCCACACCCCTCAACCAACAACTCAATTACTCACAATGACCACCTCCTTTGGTCAACACCCATTTTAGAGGATGTCTGGCTCCTTTCCACTGACTGCCGCTCTGAGTGCCCACCCTTTCTGAGGATACCATTTTGGAGAGTCTACACAACACCCAGACATTGCCATTTTGGGGAGTCTGCACCCCGCTCTGAGACCACCATATTGGGCAAGTACCTAATAAGTACAGTCTGTATCAGATACCCGTTATTTTGTAATTTAGCAAGGGCCTATCTGAGGAGGGTTGCAGCACTGCCTTTCTATTTTGAGGTTTTGAGAAGCATGACCCAGAAACATTGCGGGGCTGATTCACAAAAACATTTACGAGTAAAGGGGAAATAGTATTAAAGAAGTACTGTTTTATATATTCTTACATGTCTTTGTGAATTGGCCCCTAAATCCGGACTATTAGTAAAAGTCCAGAGGGTACAGTCATTTCTATTTTCAGTATTTGTATATGAATATTCTCTGAACATTTCCATTGTATTCACATTTTTTAACGTAAAAGTGCAGGAGTACTTCTTTATGTATGCTAAAATGCCTTTGTCAATAGGCCCTATATATGATTAAGTTAGGCTATGAGTGACAAGCTGATGATTGTTGAGAATGGCTTCCTTGTGAGTGGAGAAGAACTGGCGATCCGCTGAATTACTGCGGATCTCACTATTCCTGTGGGCCCCATCGGATTTAAAAGGGCACTCGCAAGGAGCGCCTTAGACTGAGTTGTGACCATATTTCAAAATTCAATTTTTGGAAATCTGTGCAGTTCACTCCTTTAGGAAATATGCACTGCTTCCGCTTCTATGCATATCTGTATTAGGTACATACATGATGCCCCATTTCAGTCATGAAGAATCCCAGAGCACTGTTACCTGTGCCATGAAATGACAAATACCTGCTTTAAGAAAGCCACAAGCTCCTGTATAGATGTATAGTGTAAACCATCAATGGTCCCTGATACTTATGGGATTGTTTGACCTCGTGGTTTTTGAGTGTTTATGGTCCCACCACAAAACTGTTCAACTCCTGAGCAAACTGGCAAACCTTTTGTACTTTGTGAAATCCTGAGCAGTCGGTACAACGACATAATCACATTCACAACCACTGGAACAACGAAGGTTTCTGCATTTACTAAGTCTGTCTTGTACATCGCTGGTTAAGAATTGCTTCTGGAGGCTTCTATAAAGACCATTTACTGAGTCCAAAGCCTTGACTGCTCCATAAATTAAAACCCTCACATTGCATGAATTTCATATAAACAAATCTGAGACTTGCCAACCTAACCTAATCTAGCCTAACCTAAACCTAATTCATTCATACCTTGCTGACTCATTGTTCGCTTGCATGTTATTTGATAACTGTCCCAGTCATATAATGACCTCACTTACTTCATTTCTAAACCCACAGCACTTAACACATACATTATTTCAATAAAGTTGAACTTTTATTCAGTTTTATCAAAAATATATGTAATCCGTTGTTATAAAATCTCACACAACTCCATCGCAGTTAGTTAAACACAAAAGCTATGTACACTATTATCTGACAATCACAATCGAACTATACATATCTTGAAGAGGGCTCATAACATCATCCAGTAATTCTCCAGTGTTGATGTGATGTGTGAGCTCAATTCAGTGTATAATGGCCATACTTGGTTAAATGTTCCGCTTCCGTGTAGAACACAGGCCCTTGTGAGGACATCATGTGTGTGTGTGTGTGGTGAGTGCTTGTCTACAGTGTATATATGTGGCACCAAAATGAGAATGACACTATGTGCAATGTGTATATGGTTACTGGGGGCCAGTGGTATCCATTCTAGATGTTTCCTGGTTTAGCATGGTACAAAATGAAGAATGGATACAGCAAGTGTTTTGCTTGCATTTTTAGTGGCAAGGAGTGGGGAGCCAGATAGTGAAGTGAGGAAGGATGGAGAGGGAGCTATAGAGACAGAGCTAAACTTTGAAATTCTAAGCGGACCTTTAAGCAGGGGATTACCAATTGGTGGATGGTGGTGGAGAAAAGGTGGGTCAGCAGTTTTTGTTGTTTAAGTTGGGGAAGTTCCTAAGTAGGGTCACACCTTTTGTCTATCCCTGATTGCTACTCTAGGAAAGCTGATGACATTCAGGTGCAAAGTCTTCACATTTCATTGTGCCCATGTTTTGGATAGTCCTACTTTGAGCCAGCAACATCACTAAATGCTGCACGAGCCATCACCTTGCACAAGGCCGTGTCTAGACTGCAGCCATAAAAAGACATTTGGAAGGGAACCTTCCACAGAGTGGATCCACATCCACTGTCTTGAAAATTAGTGTAAAAGTGAGACCAGGATCACCTTGCTTTGTTCCAGTTCCAAGTTCTTCTTCTGCAAGGAATGGAGTGCTCTGCAGAAAATTCTAACAGTTGCTGTGAAACCAGAACTGGTGTCTGTCTGATGGCCATTCTCCCAGATATGAACCGGATATCACCTGAAGGCTGCAACTTGGAGGATAAGCTGTGGTTCTACCTAGCACCTATAAGCCTGTCTGCCTGCTCAGAGAGGAACAGGGATAGCCTGGCCCAGTATGGTTTTATTTGTTGCACTGTGAAGACGCACATTTGATTAGCCCTGTTTCATCTGACATTTATAAAGTAGTGAAATAAACTAATGAAGGAATGCCAATGCTGATGCCAATGTGCAGTGCAACTTAAGTGAAGACAAAGCAGGAAAAATGTATCCCAGCCCTGAGGCTGCATCTGCCAAGCATGATTTCCCTAGAGCCACAACTGCTGAAGGCCAGCACTCACATACAGCCTGCCAAGCTGATACCTGAAGCGGTCGATGAGAGAGAGGAATGGAACTGCTGCTGCAGTCGAAGTGACTCACTGGCATACGCGCATGCCCTCCAGTGCCCACCAATCTGCATCCTCTGCTGAGCAGGTAAATGTGAGACATGGCCTCAAGAGACTGTAAATCTGAGTAAATCCAAGCCACAATACAGTATCATCCTTATCAGTAAGACTCTTTTAGACTTCAAGACTGTATGAACTGATTAACCTGTTGTCTAGAGGTGACTGCTAAGTAAAATGTGCACCTGTGCCTAATCTTGTCTAAATTAGACTTGCAGAAGGTGGGGTGTCCTGGATAGTTGAGGACACCGGTGAGTGAGGGGTGGACACCAAGATGAATGCAGTATTTCAGTAAAACCCTCTGGTTTGATTGTTGAACCGTAATCTAAAATGTATATGATTGTGGCATTAAAAGTACTTTCTTTGCTAAAACAGTAGGACAGACCACAGGATGGCAAAGGCAAACAACTCCAACCCCCATGGTGGTAGCCCAATAGCCCCCGCCGGCCAAGTACCTCCCCTCTCCCCTCCCCCCCCCCCCCGAATGGAGTCTGACAATCCCTAATTGCTACAACTGTTCCTAGATGAGCATAGATGTGCAGCCATTTCACTGGAAATCATCGTTTCTATGCATAAACAGGGTCTGCATCTGCTGTCTCCATGGATTTGGGGGATGCCTGAGGGAGGCATGGTAGTTCATAAGCTGTCAGTTTCTATAACGGCCCATCACCATCCAGGTGCAAGGGTACTGATGTTATTTAGAGAGCGCACAACATTTTGTTTATGGAAAAGCTGTGGATCACGGTAGACATGAGGCCATCACAACCAGTAGGACTGGGCCGAGTTCAGAAATTTCAGAACGATTGTTACCGGTTCCTTCTTGGACCAGTCCTAGAGTTGACCTGACAACCCGTAATGATTTCGTCGCCCAGAGAACCATCCCACTCCTTCGGTTAATTGCTAAACGATCTTAACTTTGAACCTGCCAACTTTGGCAGCAAATACTTTAGCCACACACACCCTGTATGCCCAAATTTGGTAAACCACTTTTTGTCCCCCTAGGCTCTTCCGATGAGTGGGACAGAATAACCAGGCTTAACCATGTGCTTTGTCCATGTGGGTGACCCTCATTTTATGTACCCATATAGAGAAACATTACCTGCTCATACTGTTGGATATGTGCCACTTCTCCAGAAACAGTACCTCAATAGTACCTGATGCTGTTACAGCTGCTGTCCATAGTAAATGCATGTATGGGCTGAACAACTGCAAGATCTGGCTTGCTGATCACACCTCTGAACATAGCACACTTTGACAAACAACTGCTGACGGCTGTTCATGTGAACACATATTTCACTCCCAAACAATAGTCTACTCTTCGAAAATTGCATTAATTGCAGTATTTTACAGATTTTACCACTGCACCATTCCAAATGATTCAATAACCATTTATCCAGAAATGCGCCAATGACGGCACTTGAAACTCCACACTGTTAGATATTCCAGTATTTAACCTCTCATCCAGGATGAACGTTCCACACGAATGACATTTGTGCAGCCTTTTATTTCACATTTCAGGCACAAACTCCTAGAAATTCCTATTGCTTGTGATCCATGGCCCTACCATATGTCCTCTCTATGCTGAAAATGCACAAATCTTGATTTCGAGCCTTAGTTGACAAAACAGCTCATTTAAGTGCATGTCTGTGAAGGGATCTTTCTTATTAAATGTTTTTCATTAAAATGACAGTAACACATAAACATGCAAATGTTATTAACTATGTTTAATTCATGTTTAGATTGACCATAGCTAATGTAGACCTGCATTTTAAAATCTTGCTTCATACTGTGCGTGAACTTTTATTTATAGGCAAGCTGAATTTCAAATGCTATTGAACATGGAGTTCTGTTTCTTACTTTCTCATGAGAAGAATTGCTTTCTTTTCATCGTAGTCATTGTGGAATGCTTTAATGAATATTGAACATGAGGAGACGCCTGCAGAGTGCAGGCTGGTCGCTGTATCTCATTTTGTTGTGAATAATGTAAGTTTGAAGAACGCTGAGAAAAGCTTTATTGTGGGAGATCCTGAGAAACGAATGAGCCCGCAATTGTATCATTTCACTCTAACCTAATTGGATTGTTTTATTGGAACTGTATGTAGTTGTAGCAAATGCTGCAATTGTATGATTTAAGCTAGGGCACATTAGATTGTAGGACAAAAATACTTAGGGCCTGATTATGATCTTTGCGGATGGGATACTCCGTCACTAATGTGACGAGTATCCTGTACGCCGTAATACAAGTTTCATAGGTTATAATGTCCGCCGAGATCGTATTCAGGCCCTTTGTCTTTTTTCCAATGCAGTTAAGAGCAGAGAAGGAGATTTAGGGTACTCTCTTTCTGGGACTAACTTTTTTAACCTTTAATTTGAGGCGACTCTATGCTAGTTTGTCCTCTCCTTTTATAACTTTGAACTGATTTGAACCTCATATTAATTGATGCTTCCATTTATTGGTTATTGATTGATACTAACTAGATGATTTTGCCTTCTGTAAACTTTTAACATTTAATAAACCTTTATGGTTTAAAATCTTAACCAATCTCTGTCTTCATTGTTTAGCCTAATGTGCTTCATGCTATCTAAATGTATCGATGTGTTGAATAGCCTCAGTTTTGAACTTCGATTCATCAAATAGCACTTTATGCGCCATGAAATTAGCCCAAGGTAAAGCACTTGACTATTTTCAAAGATATCAAAGCCATTATTCTCCCCTCAGGGTCTAAGATTGTAAGTGCCTCGCTACGTCAAGGCACTATCCCAGACTGTCTAAAGGTAGGACAGGTAACCCCCACTTTAAAACAAATTAATGCAGATTGCTCAGATCCCAACAACTTCTGACCTATCTCCAACATCCCCACTCTTGCGAAGCTCCTAGAAAAATGTGTCCGGACCCAACTCTGCAACCACATAGACAAGTTTCAACTCCTTGACCAACACCAATCAGGCTTCCATCAAGGTCACAGCACTGAATCTGCACTTACTCACGTTGTGGATGACATATTAAAAATGCTGCATTTAAATGAATCATGACTACTGATACTACTTGACTTATCTTCTGCCTGTGACACTGTTAAACATGACAGTCTACTGAACCTACTGGAATGAAGGATGGGCTTATCAGGGGTCGTATTGCAATGGTTTACTTCATTTCTCCACAACAGATCCCAAAGAGTCAAGATGAATCAATCCCTTTCTAAGCCCTCCGCGGTCACTCTTGGTGTTCCACAGGGATCCGCCCTCTCACCCATTCTCTTCAATCTATTCTTGGAACCTTTAGCAAACTCCTTAAAATCCACTAACATTCATTTTCACATGTATGCAGATGACAATTGTATCTCAAAATCGCCTCCCCAGATGACATTATATCCCTCAATTCTACTTTGCAAAACACTCATCTTTGGCTCACTGATAACCATCTCAAGCTCAACACTGCCAAAACTGAATTCCTTCTTATCTCGCCTCCGAATAACATTCCCAAGATCGATCTTTGGATGAAACATCTTACATCGCTTAACTGTTCTCCCCACATCATAGATTATGCTAGATCCTTGGGAATTACATTAGACAAACACCTGAATATGCAGGATCACATCAGTATGGTCACCAAAGGAGCGAATTACCAGATGAGCATTCTGCGGAAACTTAAACCTTACCTCCCACATGACGACCTCAAGCATGAGGTTCAAGCTCCTATGCGGCCTACCTAGATACAAGTTGGCCCCTCTAAGAGCCTCCCTTAACGAGGCAGCCAGACTTGTCAGCTCTAAAATCCCTGAACTGGCTCACTTATGAGGCCCGTTTCATCACTGTTTACCGCTGTTGGGGGCCGTGATCGTGGACAGGACCGCAAGTCCCAGGCAGGACCGGCTCTAGGGCGGTGCGATCGGTGCCATCGCACCGGGCGCTGACTTGGGGTGGGGGCGCCATGTTTATTGTTTTAGAAGCAGCTGGTGCCGCGTCCCTAGTTCCAGCAATAAAAATGTCAAGATAACTCATCTGATTAATGTTCTTCCTGGAGAGAGACCGGAGCTTTGTCTAAGAAATGTTGACTCGTAGTGCATAGGGTTAATATGTCTGCTGCAAATAACGTGTCCCATTCATATCACAAAGTGCATAAAATATAAAGTGGTCAATGGGTTACCGCTTTTGTCAGAGAGATCCTGTTGTTACTTGTATATGTTAAAATCCTAATATATTAACTGTCATCAAAGAGCTGCATGCAAACTGCAAGGAATGTGTTAGAGCTATGTGTGTTTTTTGCCAGTCTTTTGTTATTCTTATGTTGCAAAAAGGGTTCATTTATGTAGAAATCAATTCTTATTATTAAAGAAAACCCCTAACTTTGGTGTAACATTTTAAATTCTGAATTTGTGTTTTTCCAGACCAAGGACTCTTAAACTATACTGCCTACCAGAATGGATGACATTTTACTCCTACACCTTGTAGGCCTTTGTCTTATGTAACATTTCCTATACACTCATTTACACATGTATGATTGTCTATGTACAATGTGTGTGTGATGTAAAGTGTTCTGACACCTTAAACTGGAATGAGTGGCGCTATAAAACTAAATTAATCTAAGAGACAGTGGTTATTGAGACTTGAGGAGCACTGTCAAATGGTGGTAGTGAGGGAATCCGTGGCAGAGGTGATCATGGGGGGGGCACCAACAAACATTGTCGCACAGGGCGCCACCAGAGCTAAAGCCAGCTCTGGTCCCAGGCTTCCTTGCGGCGTGCTACCGCCTATGCACTTGACATCGCGCCAGGAGGCGCTTTAAATTCAGTTGCAGGCTCCCGCAGCGCGGGACGCACGCGGGCAGCGCCCGGGCAAAGCCCGGGCCAAGGGCGGGCCCGTCCTGCGCCCGTCATCGCCCGAAGAGGCTGGGCTGGGCCACCCCCCTGTTACCTCTAGCTCGAGGACTTGGGCTGCTTCACTTCCAAGTGAATACCAGAGGTATTAAACTTAAGGTAACCTTTGAGCGGGACTAGGCTACGCTGACCGGGGGGGGGGGGACTCTATCTCCCGGCTACCTGCACCGCATGTTTACCGTTTACCGCCAACGAATTTTGCGGCCCGGCGCCTGGAGTCATACTAATTCCATCAAGGGTCTCCCGCAGCGCGGGACAGGGCTGGCTTGGGCCACCCCGTTGATCCTCCATCTGTGGGGTCATTGTCAGTCCATCCTCCCGCTCCAGCTTCTGCGTGAATATAGTTAAATCGCAGGTACTACCCCTATTGATAACAGGGTTTGACATTTATACGTTTGACTGGAAAACGGTGTGAGTCTTAAGCCATATATTATAAAGCGTCTCCATCTTATAGAACTAAAGAACAAGTCAACAGTGCCCAGAGGAAAGGAGTACCTCCCATTTACTCTCCACGTATTCTTTTTAACTTCAGGGTTTCGTGTCAAGGAGGTATCAGCGATAATCCTCGTTCAGACCTGCCCCATACTTTTAAACCTTTTCTTCCTTGAAATACTTTTAAAAAAAGAGAACAATTTAAAAAGGGCTCGGTTTTGCATTATATGTGTGTGTTTTATAACGCTTTTTAGCACTTTGTACTTTACACTTGACCCTAGCTTTCTGCACTTTTGCATTTAGCACCTTGTATTGTGTATCGTATTATATTTGTGTGTTTTTATAACGCTTTTTAGCACTTTGCACTTTGATTCTAGCATTTTGCACTTTTGCATTTGGCCCTTTGTATTGAAACGAAGTGTGTATTGTATTATAGATCAAACCTGCTTATATCCCATACTTAGGTATTCCCTGGGAAGCCACCATGGCTAAACGCAAGATTCAAAAAGCTGTAATTGATAATCCACGCACCACAATTGATTCATTTTTTGTGCGAGCAGTTAGTGCAATCACTGATGAAATTGACAGGGCAGAACGCCGTTTATCTTTGCGCCCTGGCATGATGGTAGGTGGCCAGGTAGGCAACAGCAGTGGATTATTACCGGGAGAGATTATACAATCTGCGGAAGCTGTCCACATTGAGTCCCAGGGAACATCTAGGCCCCCGTAAATATATTAGAACCAGAACTCGACCTGCTCACACAACCTGATTCTCCCCCTTTGCATACATCTGACAGATCGCCATCCCCGAAGATAAAGAGAGGATGTAAGAAGAGACAAACTGTGGTGGGGAATTCGAAAGGAAAGAAAGGCCCTATACAGACCCCTAAAGATTCTGTATGTGACAGCTTAGATGGCCAAGGTACCACTGCCAACTTACAAACAACATTAATTATAGCCACAATTTTATCAAAGGTTGAGGAGCTGCTTAAGCCGGTTTATGAGAAAATTGACAAACTGTCCAGTGAAGTTACTAAGATCTGCGGCCTATTGAGGCATACCTGCACTAGTGCCGGGACACAGAGGGATGCAACTAGGGGAGGGCAAGTTGAGCAGGTGTCTAAGGTAATTATCCCGATTGATAATGGAATAAATAAAGGAACAGGTAGAGAACCTGCTGGGGGTCGAAATGACATGACAAGTACAGGGTATAATAGAGGAAATAATGAGCCAGCAAATCATAACCCACCAAGACAGCAGGGTACGACTAACCATCTCCGACCAGTCCGAGGGGATAGGTTGGATAGGATGGACGCGGAACAATCAATTGCTACACATAATAAGTCAGATTCCATCACGACCCATGATAGGAGAGTAGATGCTTCCATCAATTTGCCCCCTGAATGCTGCCCATATGTTGCAGTTTTGGTGAATGTGCCTCCCCTGCAGTTAGGACAAATGGAGAGCCATGATACCCTAAAGAATAGAGTAGTACATTGGCTTGATAAGAACTGTGGCTTCCCGGTGGCAGGAGCTAATCAGATTCTCCTGACACGAAGAGTGGGATGGATTGGCCCCTTACGGAAGTGTCTCAAAGGAGACTGTATCATCATTAATTTTAGAAACTCAAGTTGGGCTAGAAATACCTTAGATAGAGCACCCCCATTGTCTCAATTTGTTTTGAACATGACATTGCAACCACTTGGTTTTTTCTATAGACACCTAAGGTCTATACAACATAGGGAAGATGATCGAAACCCTCCGAGTATGAATTCAGCCCTGTCAATCTACCCCCAACATGATTTACCAGTCTCAAATAGATACCAGGCTTTGAGCAACCTACAAGATAATGATTGACATAAGGGTACCAATCTTCCTAGCTCGGAGCCTCATCCTACTGGAGACTGGGTAGATGTCAAAGATGCGGGGGCCCTACCTGTAGCTGACCCATCTCAGATTGAATCTATTGTCACCACAGTCACTGAGTGTATATTTACAGAGGCCCCATTCATAAGTATAGATAAAGGAAGTAAGGGCGAACACCCCCGAGTTAATCCAGGGAAATCAATAGAGAATGGATATATTATCACAACCTGGAATGTTGCCGGCCTAAGGAGCAAACAGGACTCACCAGCATGGCAGGATTTTATTATTAGTGACCTTGACATAATTTGCCTGCAAGAGACCTGGTGTACTGAACCGGTGTATGTAGAAGGGTTCACTTCATATTGGCTTCAGGCAGTGCCCTCGCCAGCTGGTAGAGCCAAAGGGGGGCTCTTGACCCTTATTTCAAATAAGTTATCAGCTATTACTGTTAAAAGATCTATTACTATAGGAGCACACTCCCAGATTTTGTGGTTGCAGTGTAAAGACAGAAGGGATGTGGTCATGGTTAATTATTACAATAATGTGTTCGATTCAACCCGCAACAATATTGTCTTTGAGTTAGATAACGGGCTTGATAAACTGTTAAGCATTATCAAGACTAATACTGTTATAAAATCAAGATTTCATAACAAGTATCGCTGCTATTAGACAAGTATTATATGAAATTGTTACAAAATGTGATGCAGAGATTTCTTATTGCCTCAATGAGGATGTCAGTCCCTCCCTGCTGTTAGCCAATTTCCCAAAAATTAATGTTGTAATTGAGGGGATACTGACTGCACCATCCAGGAAAAAAAGCAGACAACACTGAGGTTGGTTTGATCATACTTGTACCCAGGCACTAAGCCAACTTAAGCAAGCATTAGGCAGTAAACCTAGAAATATTGCAAGAATTAAAAACTTACGTTTTAATTATAAATTGGCTCTTAAGGCAAGGAAAAGCATGGGATAAGTTATCCATGGCAGTGGATACAGCAAACAACAAGCTATTTGGGGAAACTGTGAACTCGCCGTTTTTAAAGAGTGATTCATTCCCAGAATTACTCTCTCATGTTAATTGTGACGCGTGGGTGAGACACTTTTCTAGTATTTTTAATCCATCTGATCCTGATGTATCTAGGACGCTAAGCATAACAGGAAGTAAGTGGCCGGTGATGCCCTTAGATATTACAATCGATGAAGTACAGGTCGGATTGACTGGAAGTAGGGGTGGTAAAGCACCAGGCCCAGATGGGGTCCCCATTGACGTTTACAAAGCTGAAATAGATCTATGGAGTCCTATTTTAACTAGAGCTTTTAACCTAGCAGTGACGGAGTATATACCGCCGTCATGGGGTCAATCGGTGATAATCCCTATTTTAAAAAAGGCATAAAATCCAAAGCAAAAATTATCGCCCCATTTCGCTTCTGGATTCATCAGTTAAAGTGATGAGCAAAATATTATTGGTGAGACTTGAAGATTGGGCCACTGAAAACGAGATACTCTCACCAGTCCAATATGGTTTCAGAAAAGGGCTGCGAACCCTCGAGTAATGTATTAACTTAGAACTTTTGATAGGCAAATATAAGCACGCTAAGCAGGGAAGATTGTACCTGTGTTTTGCAGATCTTAGCAGTGCGTTTGACCTTGTTGATCACACTATCTTGTGGCCAACTCTGCTTAACCTTGGGGCCCCTAAACAAATAATTTTCTTCCTCGCAAGGCTGTATGAGAAACGTTCGTGCAAGGTGCGATATGGACAGCGCACTTTGAGGTCAAAAGAGGTATCCGCCAGGGCTGTGTCTTAGCACCAATACTTTTCTCTTTATTTATAAATGAAGTTGACAAAGCCCTTCGGTCGGTACAGGCAGATGCTCCCCAAATTGCTGGCAGCCCCGTACCCGTCTTACTTTACGCAGACGATGCGGTGTTACTTTCTAGAACCCCAGTTGGCTTACAACGATTAATAGATAATTTTAGTCACTTTATTAATAATAGGAAATTAGTAATTAACAAGGCCAAAACTTTTGTCATGGTCTGTGGCCAGAAAACCAAGAAATGTAAAACCTTCTATATAGAGAGTTCCCCAGTAGAATCTGTTAAAACCTTTTGTTACCTGGGAATAACCTACTCAGGTAATGGGAATTGGATGCACAAACTTGTTAATGTTCACTCAAAGATGGTTAAGAGTGCCCACAGGATTTTTAGATTTGCATTAAAACTAGGCAATCGCCGCATTAAGGATATGGTAGACATATATAAGGCTAGATGTGTTGCCACAGCCCTCTACGGTGCAGGGGTGAGGGGTCATAATCATAATCAGATTCTACAACACGAAGAAAATTCTTTCCTAAAACGCTTTTTGTGTCTACCTCCATCAGCGTCCACTGAAATAATACACCGGAAGTAGGAATAAACTACCTATCGGATCAGATTGCTATACGGCCTTTACTGCTATGGAGATCCATCTGGGCCAAAGATGAGACTAAATTTACTCAATCCATCATTAAAGATTGCCTACTCCTGGACAAAAGTTCACGTATCCCCTGGCTTAAATATATCCATGATTCGTTTAGTAATTTATTTAATCTCCAGATTCAGGGAGATCCAGGTTGTGTGACAACCATATCTAAACAGGAGATCAAGGATACCTTTTAGCTCATAATATAGAGACTCGTAGGAGAGCGGTAGGGAAGCAACCCACCTTTGTATTTTATCAACAGATTGAGCTCAGTGCGGGATTCCAAGATTACCTGTCCGTAGTGACTAGGCCCTCACACCGCTTCGTCCTGACTCGGTTGAGACTAGGTATAGTACATCACCTAGTTGCCTTCCCTACTATGAAAATGTGTCCTTCTACTCCATGCCCCTGTGATGGGCTATCGAAACAAAGCACCATACACTTTATGCTTTTCTGTAAGTTTTATTTATTTCTAAGACGTTTTTATCGGAAATCATTTTTTATAAAAATTCAATGTGAGAACAACCCATGCTGCTATGAACTTATTGGTTGCTCTTAAAGATCCTGGGATATGTTTTTATGTTGCTTCTTTTATTAAAAAAACAATTGCTGCTAGGAAAAGCATCGTGCTTGATAATTAACTGGCCTGTTTTATGTATTGGAATGTCTTTATACAACTGTTTTAAATTTTGTTCTTGCTTTTATGGTTGCTGTATATACCGAACAAAGCTCTTTTGAATTGAGGCAAGAATTCAACTAAAGATTGCGTGCATGACTCATAAAGCCCTACATTTCAATGCCCCCAGGTATTTGGCTCAAAAACTAAAAAAATCAGGGGTAGCAGACCTTTGCGAAGCACGAGCTCCCTGCTTCTGAAATCCCAATGTTTCCATAAAAAGAAAACGGGCTCCAGAGCTTTCTCGGGCGTCGCAACTTAAATATGGAACTCTCTGTCACCGGATGTTCGCCTAATCTCATCTACTGCCTCCTTCAAAAAAGAAGCAAAATCATTTCTGATGAACAAGTTTGTGCCCTAAGATAACACCCCTATGTTTATTGAATGCAATCATACTTGCTACTCTTATAAGATGCCTGACCTCTTCATCGCTGACTACTTTTAGAGATCGAGCTTAATACTCTGTTTACTCTCAATGTTGCGTCCTTCTTTCATATATGTGACGAGTTTAGCTAGCTCAAGTTATACCCTACCTTCCCTTCATGTAAAACGCTCTGATACCCACTAGGGTCATGTTCGTGCTATACAAAACTTTATAAATAAATTAAATTAAATAAATAAAATAAAACTTACATCTGTGTGATGTCCCAGTACAAAGACCGACTTCTCCTATGCGTATACTTAGTGTCAGTGTTTAGGTTGTGTTGGGTAATTTTCGACATGGAAGCAATATTTCATTCTGTTTTCCTTTACTCAATGTTAAACTATGTATTGGTAGTAGGTAATTCTGTGGTTAAACTAAGTGATTCCTCAGGAATGGCATGTTTGGTCATTCAAGGTATAGTACAAGCCCAAGGGGATTTTGGTGGGCTTGGGATCTGAAACATGTATAAGTTTACATAGTGACAATAAATGGGCTACCTAATGGTGAGTAACCAATCACCTTTTCATTGAGGTTGGCCCATTTCTGGGGTTAGGTACTGGAAGGAGTCAAATCACTCTTGCATGTCTGGAATGCAGGCTGGGGAATGATCATGGAAGCTTGAAATGTAGCAATTAGTATGTTGTGGTCACTCTCTAGTCTGTGATGTACCTTCATGTCCCAGACTGTATCGAGTCTAATTGTCAATTAGGCTGCACTGTTTGTCAAATTCTTTAGTATTATCAGATGAAATATCCAAAGGGACCTACCTGCTCAACAACTGTAATCAGTGAATTCTCTGTAATTGGCACCCACATTTCCTATAGCAAGTGCTTTGCCGTTTCATTGAATATACAGTCTGTTCTTCTTCTTCATATTATATATTAAAGCTACCCGAATTTAGACCTCCTTGGGGGACATCAAAGTGAGTCACAATTAGAATTGTTAAACGCTGTGTCAGACTAACATTATCCCTTAGTCACGTGAGTAGTATTACACTAGGGCACCTGGATTGATGCAATCTCCATTTTCCTGATATCAGTGTTGTAAACATTCATTAAATCCACATTTATGAGACTTTTCCTCTCACGGCCAATATAGTATCTAACTGTACAGGAACATGGACATTTGACATTGTCAGGTTGTCGGAAGGACCCGGTCTGTCATCTTCTCAAGTGTGCTTTTGCTGGGATATCCAGAGGGTCACACCGCTTTTATTACAGAGGCTTTCCAGTACTGCTGCATACAAAAGCATTTCTGAAAAGTCTGGATGACAAGTTCAGAATTACATTCCACAAAGTTCTAGATTAATATTTGCAGTAAGTTCTCATCTCTAGATTAAAAATATGTTTTGTCATTATTTTGGTCCTGCAATGCCAGAAGAGGAGTGCAGTCTGTCAACTGCATACATCTATAGGGATTTGCATAAGGGGAATGAAGTCAGTAAAGTTCAGGGGTGCAAATGGTGACAATTTGAAGATAGCTTCGGAAAAGCATTGCATTGAAGGAAGATTGGCATATTGCAGTAGGAAAGGCACTTGGTGTTATGTATTGACATTTGATCGTTTTCCTTCACCAGCATGTACCTTTCTATGATATTTAATATATTAGGTGGGACGCATATAAGGCATAACCTAGAGCACAACACTTGAAGTATCTGGAGAAGGTGGAAGAGACAGGATGGAACAGAGAGGGGAACTTTGTGAAATGTTTTAGTGAAAAAACATGTTTTGAATAGTCTTGGAAAAGAGGAGAAGTTGGTAATGTCTTTAAGGTACTGTTAAAAATCATTCTAAAAAAAAGGTCCTCTGACGCAACGGAGTGGCCAGAAAAAATAAACACCCCCCATTTTCAACCACATCCGGTATGGCTGTGAGCGAGCAAAGCAAGCAAGCCCATTTTTATGGTCTGGCTTGACAGCACAGTTGTCACCAATTATGCAAGAATCACCAGGAGAGGGCTCGGTCCACAGATTGGGAGTCAGGTGTACGTGTTTTATTGGCCCGAAATTATGTGTGCTTCTACAAAAAAGTGCTTGCCCTCCACACAACTATGATCATTTTGTTTATTTATCCAGTATCCTGGGGTTGAACTTTCAGGGGCACACACGTGACGTTATAATGTTATTAAAGTGTCTTAGATAACTAGAAAGCTTATGGTGTTTTTATCTGGCAGCAAACAGATGGGAGGAGGGCCGTCATTATTCTACATGATTGTTTAGGGCTGGCTGGACAGTGCCACTGTAACCTGACCTTTTAACTTACACCAACATTATACTACAGTTTTTTGCTTCTACACAAATTCATATCCATTCCCATGCCATCCACATGTAATGCTTCACAGTACCATACAACATTCCTTTTAGGCCAGACTCGTTGACATTGCCAATGCTTGTTCTCTAGATGGGTTTGGAAGGTTTTCCCTCAGAGAATTTATTTCACATATAGGTCCTAATGGTGCATTTTACAGTACAATTTCCAAATAATTTGCCCAAAAAGCTAAGGAGGATTGATCAGGTGGGTTTCAGCAGGGAAGAACTGTTGCCTGTGGGACTTGAAGAGAAAAGCACAAAGGGACCTTGTCATGCCTCATGTATATTTTGTGCTGATAGAACTCAGAGCAGAAAACGATTGATTGGATATTCAGTGACAGACTGCAAAGGGGTGGAGAAGGAGCTTTTGGTCGCAAGGGTGGAAGGCATGATTGATCCAAGAGGAACAGTAACAATCTGTTGGAATCCTTCAAATGGAGAAGGCCATTGATAACGGTGACAATGGCTTTGTAAGCACCAGAATGGAAAGAGTTGAGGATGAGGATGATGCAAAGTAGAGTTGGATATTAGAGTTGGAGGTATCAAAAAGGCACCAGGATTTTTCCAGCGATATCTTTTAGTAGTGTCACAGAGGCGTTGATTGCACAAGCAGGTGATCTTTATTCATGGTACATGTGGATTATGGAAGCAGAATGCAATGTTGATTAATGGTCATGTGTTTGAAATCCACCACACCTGGCGGCAGCTCCGATCAAACCAATGCCTCCATTTATGTTTTTTAGGAAATTAGTTACTTCCAGTTTCCTGGCGAGCTCTTGATGCGGATGCTGAAAATGTTGATTCTGCCGTTGGTCGTCTCCAGGTAAGTGGATTTGGGGAGAGTGTTTTCAGGATTTAGCATTTACATTACAAAGACATTATATCCTGAGTGAAGACATTCACGTACACTAATGAACCATTTGCATTTGCAAATTCATTGTTTTTGCATTGTTTATATTTGTAATAGTTTGTTTTGGAAGAACTTTCAAGACGCACAGTTTGAGTGAAATGTGAAGCTGTTTCATTACATTTATCAATAATGTTCTGAGTTTAGTGTACACTCTGGGTCTTATTTAGAAATGAGCGATGATTAAGGCATAGCATGGTGATGCAGTAATTATGTTATCATATTTAGATTCAGTTATATTTCTCCTGATTCCGGTTTTTTAAAGACGTGTTGAGAAAAACTGGCTATAATTGTGTGTGCTGCAAGTTTTCAACATGTATATGTCATGTAGCCATTTCCATGTTTTCTGTTTCCATACAAGAAAGCCTCAGTAGTTCATACTTTTTAATATATGCCACATTGATGCCTGCTGCAGCCGTTTCCTTTGCCAATGGTACTGCCTCTAATATCTGCTTTCGCCCATAAACAACAGCTGTATGGTAATAAGTATCACAAAAGTAGTCCTCACTTACCATTCCTTAGTGGTATGATTGTCTCTAATTATAATGTCCTTGTCAGGCCTGCCTGCAAGTCGCTTCCTCTGCAAAACTTCCTGCCCCCTTTCCACAAAGGAAGTGGTATCCACTGACCTGAATTGGTGCAATGGTCTCCCGGTTGCCCAGGTCCTATTGCTTCATGGTTGGCTGGGGACCGACATGACACTAGTTGTTGATTTTTCTTTTTTGTAATGTGGCATTACCACATTTTGTTAATGTGATAAAAGCAGCATCTTTATGATATGACTTACTGGAAAAATCACTGTCAGGGTCCTAAGATGTCACTTCCTGTGATGTCTTTTAGGTCAAAGGGTATATGATGTCACTTCCACTACCCCTGGCATCTGGTGAATCAATTCCCATGATGCAAACACGTTGGAAGAAATTTTATATCTTGTTATGGGCTTAGGGCCTGATTTAGATCTTGGTGGACAGGTTACTCCAGCGCAACAGTGACGGATATCCCGTCTGCCGAAATATAAATCCCATAGGATATAATGAGATTTATATTTCGGCAGACGGGATATCCGTCACCGTTATGACGGAGTAACCCGTCCGCCAAGATCTAAATCAGGCCCTTCACTTTTTTATTTACCAAAAACAACCATCTGCTTTTTTTTTTATTATTATTTATTTTTATACAGAACACATTCGCAACAGCTGTTACAGGGTTAGCATAGGTTGAGTCAGTTATCGTTTATACATTGGTGTTTATATAGTTAACCCCACATGGCATTATTTATTGAAGAAGAGAAAAAGGCAGGTAGAAAAGGCAGAAAAGCAAGGGGTGAAAAACAGAGATAGGGGACAGGCACTGTGAGAGATACATTCCTTATTAATTACATCTGACATTCTGTGATGATGTATGAGCTCGCATGCAGGCCCGACAGGGCTATAATTGGATGCGACCCTTTGGACCCAAGTAGACGCAGGCCTAGCAGTTTCATGGAGGATCATACGAGTCTAGGTAAGTGTCCAGAGATCTCCACATCCCTCTGGAGGCCGGTTTCCAGGGTGAGTTCTGTAGTGCAATGTTGTCCACTCCTCTAAGGTGCATGATCCAGTTGATCCAGCCTTTGTAAGTTGCCTTACTTGTGTCCTTCCAGTTGGCTAGGACCATTTTCACTGCTGCTGTCAGTAATAGGTCTAGTAGGTCCTTGTCTTGTTCCGTTCTCAATTTCGTGCTCATAAATGCCGAGGTGAGGGTTGAAAATTCTTCTGCTAGTGTACAGTCAAACAAATCATTTATGAAACCAAAGATTTTTCCCCAGATTACTTTGAGTGTTGGGCATTGGAAGATAAGGTGTGCTAGGTCCCCCTTCCCCTTGTTACAATTCCAGCATAGAGCGTTCTCCCTGAGGCCTAATGAGAATAATCGGGCAGGGGTCCAAAAGGCCTTGTGAAGCAGCCAGAATTTTGTTTGTGCGAGCACTGGGGAGATCTTATTGTGTGCGGTTGAGGCCCATAGTGTGGCCCATTCTTGTTCGTTAAGTGAAGTTTTAGTTTGTTTATCCCAGTAGGAGACTGTCTTATCATTAAGTTTGGAGGTTTTTGGGCGAAGGAGTTTATAGAGCTGCGAGACTTGGTGTCCTAATTTGTTAATGTTTGACACATATCGGAAGATTGAGGGCTGTGGGGTAGATAGCTTAGTTTTTGATAGGGCCGATCTGATTTTCAGAAAGTTATAGAATTCAATGTCATTTAAGTGTTGTCTTGATTTGAGGTCTGTGAATGTAATGGGGTACGTTTCGTTCTCTAGTTGGTGAGGGTAGTAAATACCTTTCTCAATCCATGTATCGAAGGTTAGGCTTTTCCCTTTATATAGAACCTTGCTATTTGCCCAAAGCGATTCCATTTTAGACCCTTTGATACTAAAATCCAGCTTCTTGTCTACCTTTAATAGCGCGATTTTTGTGTTTTTAAAGATAGGCTTGGAGGCGTGGGGGTATCTATTTGCTGTTAGTAGGGCCAGTGGGCTCAGATTGTTCAGGAATGACCTCTCTACCTGAAGCCATACCGGTATGTAATCGGGCGGTGGTGATATCCAGTATGAGCCTTGTTTTGCTAGAAAAGCTAACTGGAATATTCTGAAGTCTGCTAGGTTTACCCCTCCTTGGGTTTTATCCAATCTTAGTTTCTTAATGCTTATCCGTGCCTTTTTTCCGCGCCAGAGGAATTTAGAGATCAGGATATCGACTTTCCGGTGGAACTCGTCTGTGAGGAGGAGTGGGAGCATACTGATCACATAGTTAACCATTGGGGTGATCATCATTTTAATAGTTTCGATTCTACCCCACCACGTTATGAATTTTGGGGACCAAGAGTCCAAAAGTTTCTTAATCTTTTCTAGTAGTAGCTTCTCGTTGTGGTGTAATGTGTCCATTAGGTCGCTACCAAAGTGTATGCCTAGGTACTTAATATGCCCTGTCTGCCAGGCCAAGCCCGATTCCCCCAGGATGTCTTTCGTGCAGTGACTGTTTAGTGGTTTGCATTCAGATTTGTCTTTGTTTAGCTTATACCCTGAGAACCCGGAATATTCTGCTATCGTAGTCATCAGGGCCCCGATTGAGGACTTCGGTTGTTCCGTTACTATCAGTATATCCTCTGCGTAGGCGGCTAATTTTATTTCTACGCCATTGATATTGACCCCTTTTATGCTGGTGTTTAGCTTTATATCCTGGATAAGGGGTTCCAAGGCCAGTAAGAATAGCGCAGGAGATAGCGGACAACCTTGTCTAGTTCCTTGTTGCAGTGTAAAGGGGTCAGAGAGTGAACCATTGACTATGATGCGAGCTGAAGGTTCATGATACAGGGCCATAACCATCCGTATAAATCCCTCCCCCAAGTTAAAGGATTGCATGCAGCATTCCAGGAAGGTCCAGGAGACTTTGTCAAAGGCCTTCTCGGCATCTAATGCGATAGCTACTGCTGGATCTGATTTAGTGGTCACATGTTCCAATATGTGGCAGAGAAGTCGGGTGTTGTCGTTAGACATACGGTTGCGTAGGAACCTGACCTGGGAGTTGCTTATTAGTTTGGGGAGAACCGCGTTGAGTCTAACTGCCAATATCTTAGCATAAATTTTACAGTCCACGTTAATGAGGGATATGGGTCTGTAGTTTTTTGGTGATAGGTGGTCTTTACCCTCCTTAGGGATGACTACTATGTTAGCTTCTGACATGGACTGTGGGACTGCCCCCTTAGCTGCAGAGTGGTTAAAAACCTTTTTCATGGTTGGTTTGAGCTGGGTTAAGAAGGTCTTGTAAAAAGCGGCTGTATACCCGTCTGGCCCAGGGGCTTTATTTCCTTTCAGTGATTTGACCGCCATTTCAATTTCAGTGTAGGTAATTTCTTGACCTAACCTGATTGTGTCCACAGTGCTTAACTTCGGGAGTCTGATTCCGTCGAGGTATTTTGTGCAGTCCTCTTGGTTGGGGTTCTGGTCGTTTTTGTAAAGTTCTTGGTAGAACTCTTGGAATGTCTTAAGGATGTCTTTGTGCCTTTTGTGGGTTTTGTTGTTTGAGTCTGTGATAGATGAGACCGCAAACTGGTTGTGTTTGTATTAGAGGTAGGAAGCAAGAAGTTTCCCTGCTTTGTTGGCTTCGCATAGATTAAGGGCTTTGTACTTATTAAACCACAGTCCTGCTCTCTCACTCAGGATTTTGTTATATTCATATTTGTTTTGTGTTAGTTTTGCTAGGAGCTTGTTATCTTGTGTGGCCTTTGCATGGGCCGTTTCTAAACACTTGATCTCCTGCTCAAGTTGAGTTAATCTCAGGTTTGTACTCTTGTTTATTTTTGACTTAATGTCAATTATTCTGCCTCTGACGGTCGCTTTTAGGGCATCCCAGAGTGTATTGGTGCTAATCCCCGGGGAGTCGTTATATTTGAGGTAGTCAGTTATTGCCTCCTCAATCTTTTTTTTATTCGCGGGGTCTGATAGTACTTCGCTGTTAAAACGCCACCTCTGGGGGACGGCTTCGTTATGACACCCGCTCAGTTTTAGGCTGATGCATGAGTGGTCTGATACTAGTCTTGGCGCTATTTCCGAGTGTTCGATTAGATGTGTGTGAGATCCTGAGATTAGTATGTAGTCTATCCTGGTGTAGGAATTGTGTGGGTTAGAGTAGAAAGTGTAATCCCTAGTGTCGGGGTGCTGTAGGCGCCATGCCTCCTTAAGGTTGAATTTGGAACAGATATTATGGAGTGCTGCGTGCGAGTTCGTGGGGTGGTATTGACAGGAGGATTGTCTGTCCGTTATGTGGTCCAATGGGATGTTAAAATCCCCCGCCACTACCATGAGATCGTTTTCGGGGAAGCTATCTATTGTGCGTGACACCTCCGACCAGAAGGATGGGTCGTCTGCGTTGGGGCCGTATATGTTTGCTACATGGATCAGCTCCTCCCCCCTTCTCAGATGTGTTACTAGCAGTCTACCCTCACTATCGTGGGATTGTGAGTCTATTGTTATGTTTGATCTTTTGGATATCAAGGTCAAGACCCCTCGCTTCTTTTTGTCGGCTGGTGAGCAAGCCATCTGTGAGATCCAATTACCTCTCACTAGTTTGGCATCCTCCATGGATAGTTTGGTTTCTTGTAGAAGGACTATATCTCCTTTAGTTTTGGATAGGTAATCTATTATCTTCCGGCGTTTAATAGGGTGGTTAAGACCTTTGACATTGAGGGACACTATGTTGAGGTCCGTTGTCAGGGTGAGTGTGTTATTGAGGGCCATCAGTTATGGTGTAGTTTGGCGGGAGCCTCCGTTCTATATACCCAATTTTCAGATTCGCTATCTCGGGGTATGGGATTGGGAGGTGGCCCTATTTGTTCTACCTCCCTTCTCCCACGGGTCTGTGTGTCTAAGTTCCCCAGGTGTGCTGCAAGCAAAAAATGTTTCTTCACCAGATGTGTACGTATGGGTGGTCTCCCACATGTGTTGGCTACCAGGACCTGCCAGATACATTTTGTAGAGAAAAAAGGTGTGAAAAAGGAAAGGGAGATAGAGAATATAGAAATCAAAGAACTGAGAAACCCTAGTGCGGATTCCTCCCCTCCACTCGCCCCTCCCCCCCATTGAAAATACTCGTATGTCGGAGGTGCGACGGCAGGATCGCCGTCCCGAACAACCATCTGCTTTGAGGGTTTATTTTGTGGCAACAAAATGCCCACTAGCATGCCATGGTATGGAAGAGCATCTGTTGTTTGTTTTTGTGGAAGATGCTTCCGCCATGTGGGAAAGATCAGTTTCTGCCAATAACTTGCTATATGGGTTAGTCCAGCCACCGCTGGGCCAAGCGAGGCAGTGCCAATGAGGGTCTGCAATTTCAGGAAAAGAAGCTTTGCATCTGTATTGATCGTGTGCTGTTTTTTTACCTTCATTTTTTACACATCTTTCGATTATTAAACAAAGATGCACAAAAATACATCTATTGGTGTTTATCTAAAATGAATTTATCATTCTATGCATATGCCTGTTTATTTTGCTTTCTAACGTGTTTCTCGTACAGCAAGACAGAGAGGCATAAGGTTACCCTTTGCTTCCTCTTAATAGCGTTTTTTATTTTAGAAAAATGTTAGTTATGTGGTGAATGATACTTCTTTCACTACATATCCCAGGGCATTGTATCAGGAAAGCACAGGACAGCCACCAGTCAAAAAGCCAAAAGAATTATTGATTTTGGTCCCAGATCTGAGACCACAACAGAATAAATTACAAAGTCGCAGAACAGATTAACTGGACACTGGACTGGCACGTTTTCTCTATGGTCCAATATCTTTACCTGACGGTGTTCTTTGTATAAGTTTTTATTTATCCTTCGCAGCGAGCGATTTTATGCATTAAGTATAGTGCAGGTTATTCTGAGGGTCGTGCTAATCCCTGTTCAAGGACAAATGGGAATTTGCATGACACTCTGAATGAGCCTCGTTGTGTTCTATAAATGTAGGACATAAAACAATGAATGCTGCACTCTTACAAAAGCTAAATATGAAAATCATGGACGTTCTCACTGTTTTCCATAAAACAACATGGGGCATATCATCAAGGCCCCGAGATAATTTTATCGCCGCTTTAGCGTCCGTTTTCGGGCCAAAAGCGGCAATAATTTTATCGCACTATTAACAAGGTCACGCTATCGCGTGAATCCTTGCCGTAGCGCCCCTTCCCTTAACGCCCAGCTTTGCATCTCTTATGAGATGCAAAGTGGGCGTTCCTCCCCAAAACAACGTGAGAAATGTCGCTAACCGACATTTCTCCTATCAACAATGTGAACGCTAACCTGCAGAGCGATAAGAAAAGTAGCGCTAACCGTGGTTATCGCTACTTTCCTTACGCCTGCTTTCAGGCTGACTTAGCCATTATATCCAATGGAAGGTGTGCGATTATCGCTGGATTTCCAGCGATAATCGCACATTTGGCAGCTAACTCTGGAATTTGTATCGCCTCGGCGATGCACGTTGTTGATAACGCGCTAACCGGGCGATAAATTCCAGAGTTAGCCGTCGATAAATATGCAAGCGCTAAGCGCGCTTTGCGATATTTATCGCCGGGCCTTGATGATATGCCCCCATGAGTCTTCATTCGAACGTGTCTCGATTTATTATATGCACGTTTTATATGCTCATAAACTGGAACCAAACTGCAGATGTGCTATTTCTGTTTTGCAATTTTTTTTAGGTAGCCAAACGGTATGTACTTTTCAAAGCACTGCATTATGTGCCTTCAAACACCTAGAGGTGTGTGATTGTAAATGTATTTCACACATAATACAGCCTAAAACTGAAATACGTGCAATGCCATAATTCTGGGAATCTGGGATTCATGCAAATACCCAGAGAAATGTTTAAGAGGTAGAATAAGCACTTAATGAACACCTTCCCGAAGCACAATTCAATTCAGAATTCCACAACCGCGCATGTTTTTGTAATATGGCTTAAAATTGCCTAAAGTTTAAGAAATGAACAAGCTATAAGCAAAGCAAGTTTTGGAAAACGAGACAATGGAACAGCTGTGTTCGATCTCTGAAACTGTTGTTGTAAATGAAACACGTTATTCATTTCAAAATAAAACGTGTACTTTGTATATTACACTACGTCTGGAGTGCGGGCGGTCCAGTGACAGGCCCAGCTTCCATGGGCGTCACTGACCATGCCTCTGATGCGCAGGCCGTGGGAGTGTGTTTACAGTGAGTCAAACACTGGCCTGGGAATCATTTATAAGGGCATTCTAAGCAACAGAAAGCGGACTGGCTGCAGTGCTTAATTTGTAAAATATTAGGTGCCAGGGCTCTGACCGGGAGGCCACTACAGCTTGCACCACCCATCGCCCTATTCATGGCTGCCAAAACAACTACTAACCATCTCTCTCGCATGTAAATGCGACAGTTCAAATTATTCCAGGTCCCCAAAGCTAAAGGAATGGCTGGGGAGGCAGGTATTTGCAATTTTAATGTATATTGAATTTGAATTGTATTACTAAACAACCGTTGTTCTGCTCATCTCTAAATTAGATGAACAGCGCCACCATGTGGTAGACTGTTCTATGTATGGTGTTGACAATTAGGTGCCGGTGCCGAGCACCGGAAACCAATTAAGTGCCAGTGCTTAGCACCGGAAAGCCCCGGCTCAAATTAAGCACTGACTGGCTGAAGACATTAAACACAGGTATATGGTGCTGAGAGTCACGAAAGGGTAAGAATCACAGTAGGATTTTCAATGGTAGAAACAGGAGCTAGTTACGTTTGCCACATGCAGTTCCTTGGTAAGTTTCGCTATGTTATGTTTTGCTATGTGGTGTGTAATTGTAAAGGGCACTATCACCCACAAGGGTGTCCTGGTGCTCAGCAGGTGTGTTCCTAGCACTGCCTATGGTAGATTGGTTGACTGAAAAGCCAGGTCTTCAGCTTCCTTTAGAATTCAAGAAAGAGAGGAGGAGGCTCTGATGTGGAGTCGGCGGCTGTTTCACGTTTTAGGACAGATGTATGAGAATGCCTGTCCTCCCAATCTGGTTGTGTATGCTTGGGTTGTGTGTGAGTAGGAGTTCTGTATAGCGGAGGTGTCTGGGTGGTTGGTGGAAGGAGGTGCTGCTGTTCAGGTAGGTGTGGCATAAGTTGTGTAGTGCCTTGAATGTGTGTGTGAAGAGCCTGAAATAATTATGTTTGTGAATCAGGAGCCAGTGGTGCTCCCTGAGGTGTTGTGTGACATGAGTTCTGTGTTGGAGGTCGAGGATGAATCTAGCTTCCAAGTTCTGGATGGTTTGTAGTCTTTCAGTGAGTTACTTTGTGATCCAGGCATAGAGGGTGTTCCAATAGTCCAACTTGCTGGTACTAGGGCATGTATGAGAGTTTTTCTAGTGTTGCTTGGGAGCCATTTTGAAGCTGTTCCTCGGCATCTTCAGGGTGTGGAAGCAGTATGCAGTGACGGCATTGACTTGTGCCGTGGTGACCAGTTTGGTAATGATGATTATCCTGAGGTTCCTCGTGTGGGTGCTGGGTGTGGGTCCAAGTTTAACCGGCCACCAGTTGGAGTCTCTTGATGACTCTTGCCATTGGGTTGCACTTGAGGGGAGCCAGGGTGTCATCACATGCAGTGATCCAGCTGTTGAGGTTCATGGTGGCTTTCTGCAAGTTGCTGGTGTGCTCGTACCAGTGCGCAGAGAGGGTGGAAGCTCAGTACTCTTCTCAGTTGCTTTCCAGCTGCGGCAGGTGGTTTCGATAGTGGTAGCTCTGTGGTGGTACGGGATGGAAATGCTGAAACTGAAGAGGGCGTGGTCTGTCCAGGTCATAGTTGCTGGCTTGTCGACTGTGATGTTGCTGACTGATGAGAAAATCATGTCCAATAGTTGTCTGGTGGTGTGGGTGGGTTCGGTAACCCGTTGGGTGAGGCCAAGGTTTCTGAGATTTTTTAGATGGCTGTGGAATTTGGGTCGGTGCAGTCTTCTAAGTGAAAGTTAAGGTCTTAGAGGAGGATGAAGGATGAGGGGTGCGACAAACTCTATGATGTCACTGTCGAAACTGGTGCAGGGTCCTGGCAGTCTGTATATCAGGGTTTCACCCAGGGAGAAGTTAACTGCGATGAATATCTTGAACGTGAGGTGTTCCATGTAGCTCGTGGGGGTGTCCGTGTAGGTGGGCAGCTGATGGTATCTTTGAATATTATGGTGACTCCACCCCCAGACTTGTGCTGACAGTCCTGCCTGTCAATCTTCAAGCCGGCGGGTATGACTGTACTGATGTAGTGATGTCCTGTGTTTTCCGTGAAGACGAGCAGGTCCAGAGCTTGGCCATGTAGTAGGTCCCATATCTCTGTGGTCTGTTTGGTGAGCAAGCAGGTGCTGAGGAGAATGAATGCGAGTGTGGCATGTTGTGTCAGTGGAGTTTGGTCTGTGTGAGCCTGAGCAGGTGGCTGGTTTGTGCGAGTGTGAATGAGTGGGGTGCTGTTGGTGCAGGAGTGGTGGGTGTAGGCTGTGGGAGACTGCATGAGAACTTGAAGGAGGCACATGTGAACACTCATTCCATGTTTTGTGGTTCGGCAGCAATGCAGCAAGCGGTGACCGTGGTTGACAGCACATGGGAGCTCTGCAGGGCAGCAGTGCGTAGGAGAAGAACCAGGGTTTCTGACGTTGGGCACGGTTCAGGCGCTGATGGTCTGGGCTTGGTCGGTTTTCCTAGGTGCTGGATGAGCCCATGCTGAGACATGTATTCTTGTGTACTAGCAAGGAGCCTGGCACTGTTTGGATTTCTCCTTAAGTTAAGAAAAACTCCAAACAGTGTCTGAGCTCCTCGCTGTCTCAAATCTGTGTGTCTTAGCCACAGCAAGGAGCCGGGTACTGTTTGGATTTTTTCTGAGGCTAAGACAAAATCCAAAAAGCATCTGGGCTCCTTGCTGGCATGCAGGCATGTGTGTGTCTGGGACCTAACAAAGAACTAGGCACCGTGTAGCCAGGTGCTGTTTGGATTTTTTATGATTCTAAGAAAAATCCAAACAGCATCCAGGCTCTTTACTGATGCACAGATAAATGTGCATCTGAGCACCAGTCAGGAGCCAGGAACTGCTAATATCCACAGTTTCTTTCCAGCAAGCAGCAAGATGCTGTTTTGATTTGGATTCTTTATGTGGCTAAAATAAATCCGACCAGCAGCACTTTGACAGAGAAGCACTGGGAGTGGAAGGAGCTGTCTTGAACTGAAGAAGAATGTGGGGAATGAAAGGGAGGGACTAGAAGCAATCCTCGTCCCTCCCTTCCAATTCCCACCACATGGTTCTTCTGTTAGTGGATTGGTTTGGGGGGTTGGAGGGAGGGTAGGAAGAACTGGGCTGCCCGTCCCAAGCTCTTTCATATCTATCACCTCCCTCTCTCCCACCAACAGAAAAAAGTAATAGCTACCCTTAGTCCTTAGTTCTGCCCATCAGCACGGTCCATGAATGGACCTGGGAAGAACTAGGGAATCCCTCTTAGGTCCTTCCTTATATGTGTGTGGCATTACTAGAGGCTTTACAAGCATATTAATGAGACAGTTTGGAAGTGAGAACTGGGCAGCATCATTAACGAGTTTGCTGGTGCATTGGAATACACCTACTCTACAACCCAGGGCCAAGCGGAGTTTGTCCCATCAGGCAGGTGGGAGTAAGGATAGGCAGGGAAAATTTAAAAAAAAGGCTGCTGGGCCTGGGGGGGCCTAGGGGACATGCCTGACCTCGGCCTCCTCAAGGTCTCCCAGTGAGTCACACTGCAGGGTCCCTCAGCATCAGGGCTGATGAGCTCAGTAGTCATCCTCTTGCAGATCATGAGTTGCATCTGCACCTGGAGGTGGCACATGGTATCTTCACCCTGTACATCTTTTTGGTAACTTGTAAAACACTGAAAATTACACCTTTTACATACCAGAAATTGTTCCTTAAGGGACACATTCGGTCTTTGTTGGGATTCAGGCCTCCTATATGCATTTGCACCTCTGCTGCTAATTCAGCAGGTCCTGAATAAAATCAGGTCAGACTGAGTACAGTTGTTTCTGGTGGCCCTGGTTTGAGATTGGGACAGCACGGTCTGGTACTCAATACTGTGACCCCAAGCACCTGCACAGCTCTTTAGGAAGATCTGCTGTCTCAACTACAAGGCAGGGTATTTTACTCAAAACTCTGCAATCTACAGCTCTGAATGTGTGGAAATTGAGTGGAACCAGCTAAGATGTTTTAATCTAAATTTGGATGGATGGTGGATGTCACCAACCATTTGCTTGAATTCACATACCCCACTCCACTAAAGATCACACCTAACTATTTATGTAATCTAACACATAGGAACTGGGGTAAATGCATAGAATGGTTTACTTAGGAGCGCAAGAGTAATCCCAATAATAAACAATAACCACTGACAAAACCAATAACCTTGGGTTTAGGAGCAGATTGCAGCCAAATGTAAAGTGCTTCAATGCCTCGTCAGGGGTGGTAAGTGCTATCTAAATACAATATAACTTATAACCCACATGGCCCACACTAATACTAATACCATAACACTCAGCGGTTGAGCAGTGAATTGTAATTGATACAACCTGCATAATAATTCACTTGTAGTGCTTGACACTCTTACACTTACATAAGACAAAACTGCTACTAGTCATGGCCATTACCTAGTACTGTGCCAATCCACAACAATAAACCACCCATCACCAACTGAACAGGCATTGAACAACTGAAGCGATCTGGCACATACTGCTGCCCAACAGAGGATTTTAATTTAGTTCACCACTGCAGGTCCCACCAAGCTACATACTGCTTATTCACATCTCACATTTGCATTCAGATATAGGATGATATTAAAGAAAGCCATCCTAGCAGACCTCTCCACCATTTCTCCCTCCAACCTATGCCTGCTCTGCAGTATAAACCCTAAGCAAAGTATCTCAGAATGGACAACCTAGTGGAGTAACCAGTTAAGTAGACTTTGATCATAAGAAGTACCATAAATGGACCTGCAGAGCTACTCAAAACTGCCATCTTAATGCAAACCATAAACTGCCTGCCTACCCCTCACACTTCTTCAACCATCACAGTGCTAAGTGCTTTGTTCCATAACACGATAATTGTCCTAAAATATGACCTGGAAACACTCCCAACATAAGATCAAATCAAAGATTACACCCTTCTTACCACACACCCTGTTCAAAGTAGGATGCAGCACATATAGGCAAGTGCTTCCGTGTCCCACATTGGGATGGTAGCACTATATAAATGTTGCAATATACTACACCGCAATGCTCATTGTTAAGGATTAGAGAGCTATTAGACTGCCCACTGGTGCACATAATGTCAGTGGACATGGGGAGAGTTCCATAAAGGATTGTGCTGCTGTAAGATTTGTGAATGAAGTACGACACCACTACAAACAACAGGAAATCTTCATAGTAAGCCTTTTTGGGTTTCAATAGTTAGATATTTTGAGCCTGATTCACGAACTGCACTTTGTAGTAAATTTTTTAGTACTACAAAATGTACTACAATGTGTACGTTTTGCTCATACTAATACACGCCGAGTTCTCCACCCCGACTGCAGAGTCACCGCACATGTAAGTATAGATTTTAGTAGCACATGTAGGAGGGACACAGGGGAGTGAGTGGGAAAAGGGGCGGATTTACTACTAAAAGAGTTGGGATTAGGGAGCAGGAAGAGGGGTTTAAGGAGAATCAGGGAGGGGTTTAGGGGGGATGTCACACACCCACACAAGAGTAAGCCAACTGGGGGGTGGAGAGATGTAACTTATGCTTGTGGAGAGATGTAACTTATGCTTTTCCTCTCCAAATTGGTATTCACAGCACTAGGGCCCGAGGTGAGTTACACTTTTTGAGCGCGTTTACACTTTGTAGTAAGTTTACTTCTTTCAGTATTCATAAACTTTGAGTATAAGCTCTGTCCCAGTCCACTAAGCATTGCCCCATATAATCTACCCATTGGATATCTATCTCGTTTATTGGCTAACATACGAAACTTCTTAAAATGGAAAGCATCGCAATACATCACCAGATCAGGGAGAGCTAAACACCCCGCCCCAAGCTTTTTGCTCAATTTTTTCCAGGCGATCCTAGGTCACTTCGCAGCCCAAATAAAACTCCCGATTTTACCCTGCAATTTAGCTATGTTTTCTCTCAGGAAAGTAAGGGGCATAGAGTTGACGAGAAAAGTGATTTTAGGGAGAATAATCATCTTAATGAGGTTTATGTGGTGTCCTGCTGTTCCCAGGTGGAATCTGGAACACAGTGTCCTGGTCCGGATTCCACACTGAGACGGTTGACCCAGGCTTGATGGAGGAGCTTCACGGCTCATCTCCTCATATAAATAAACTTACCTGGACCCAACGATAACGCTTCGTCCTCTCTTCTTGACTACGTTTTACTGGCGACGAGGATGGGAACCGAAGCATCAAGCCTGGAGCCCTGCAGACAGCAGATCGTGAGCCCATATGCTGATGAGCTCCTGTGTAACCACCGGAAGCTGTGTGGTGTGTTGTGACGGTCGACTGCCTCTTTTTCGTGGAAACCCCGTCCTTCTGAGGCATTGTGGTGAGGCTTTAGCCAATTTCAGGCATATTTTCAACTTTACGCCAGCTAGCACATACTTTCCATATTTAAACGAGCTGTGCCCACGCGCGTCGGAATTTCTGTGTTTGTGCCTCGTGAGCCTGCAAAGAGAAGAACGTTAATCGTTCGCGCGCTAGCACCGCACCTCCTTGTGCATGTTATTGTGTCTTGCGGACACACAAAGGGAACCTCGCTGATTCGCAGACTCAACGCGCTCGCGCGCCAACGATGCTTTCTTTTAGCCAAGCCGATTACCATTTAAAACCCGATTGCGCATGCGTGCAATTCAAGGGATACTGGAACGATCACCAAAGTTTCAGTGCTGCTTTGTAGCACGCATACGTGCGCATCATCTTTCGTCTAAGCTCCATAAAAAAATTTCAACTGTGCGTTCATTTCCTACTGGTGAGCCGCACACCATTATTAAAACTTGGCAATTGTTTCAGTGATTCGCACACTTCTTTTTGAGCGAGTCTATTTCAATATCATTTCAGTGATTCACACACTTTCTGTATTTCAGCAATTTACTTTATCTCTTGTGGATATCTTGTTACCGGTGATTCACACATCATTTTCAATCATATATTCATTATTATATCTATTAGATGAATTAACATTTATAGTTCATTATATTTTTTTTCTTTTTTTTTTTCTTTCTCATGGTGTGATTCATTATGGAGGGTTTTGGTGCTCCTCCTCCCTTTTTGGCTACTCCAGGAGAACCTACTTTAGAGTGGAAACAATGGAAAGAAGGATTAGAAGCTTACATTGAAGCTATAGGTGATGATGACCAGTGTTCCCAGGAAGCTGCGCGCACGGGCGCGCGCGCACATCTTTCAGTCCGAGCGCGCAGTGTCCTATTTGAAGCGCACACACAGCAGATCTCTCGAGAGCGTTTGCGTCGCCGGAAGTGGCAGGAGGTAAGTTTGCTTTTTATGGCAGCCTGTGCACGCATTCAGCAGTAAGAAGCTCGTGCACTTGCTGCATTTCATTTCCTAATGGAGCACGGCTGGGGGCTGATTGTGGGCCATTGTGAAAATATTTCTGTTAATTGCAGCGCATGACAGTGCTGCGATTAACAGGAATACTTTCACAAAGGCCCACAATCAGCCAGCAGCCGCACTCTATTAAGAAATGAAATGCATCAAGTCCAAAAGCACGACGTGTGCTTTACACGTCGTGCTTTTGGACTTGATGCATGTTTTCTTTTAATGGAGCGCGGCTGCGGGCTGATTGTGAGCTTTTGTGAAAATATTCCTGTTAATTGCAGCGCATGACAGTGCTGCAATTAACAGGGCTATTTTCACAAAAGCTCACAATCAGCCCTTAGCCGCGCCCCATTAACAAAAAACATGCATCAAGTCCAAAAGCACGACTTACACAGCTGCCATGGTTTCAGACTGCTATGTGTGACTTTTAATAATTTCAGTGATTTCTAGAGACACTGTAGTTTGACGTGGTGTTTGTAAAGTGGTTGAAATGGTCTAGGCAGTTCCTTTCCACCTTTCAAAAAGTCCCCTATGGTGCGCTGTTGCTCATCGGTCTTACCCATTAGATTGGGATGCCTGGCTTTTATGAATGTCTACCATGTACAGTCTGATAATAACATATGATAAGGATGGATAAGCTTTGTATACAAAACATTTGCAGCCTCTGCTGAAAAGTCGGAACATGATATATGAACGGCGGCATGGTGTTGGATTTATGGTTCAGAATTGAAGATATACTTGATATTCCTAAAGGGTCTACCTTTCTGTCAGATGCTCAGAAGGTTACTGATATTAAAAAATAAGATTATTGAACGTCTGCAATTAATTACATTGTACCCTTGTTTTTCAGCTATTTAATTCAGCAATTCTCTTTTATCATAATACATCTTATTTTGTGTGTGAAGTCCAATGTGATAGGGAATTGATGATTGGCAACTCTTAGGAAACATCTCAGTTTGAACAAGTACGATTTCTGACATACCATATATCATAACTAAAGCTGCTAGACTGATGAACACTCTTTGGAGACCAAATTGGGCCATTATACCGTGATGAATTAGAAGTCCACAGGAGATTACCTTAGCAATCCTATCAATGCAAGTTTTTAAGTGCAAATAAAAAGTGAAATGTTTGATGGAGACCTTGGGAGTTTAGCCTACTTTCACATTCCCAGTAGTCCTAAGGCTTCTAGGATACCGATGTCCATCTATTAAATTGGGCTGGAATATCTCATTGTGTATAGACTCTTGCTCCAAAAAGGAAAATATTATCCGAACAGAACTAGTAAAGAATTAACCACCTGTCTTATTTACATTTGCTGATGGGGCTGTTTTTTTCTTATGCAGCGTTTCAACAAGGTAGTTACAATGACTTTTCAAAAGAAATAAACAATGCTAGAAGTTGAGGCCTAATCAGCGTGACCACATTTAATTTAATTAACATGGCATGTGCATGGAATTAATTACCATGGTTAGGTGCGGGCAAGGGTCTTGACTCACGAGAAGCGAAACTTCGAGCGGGTCATGATTAAGGCTCCCAGTTCTCTGTTTTTACTCATTTTTCAACTGATTTTTTTTACAGATACATGCAGACAGAAAACAATCTATTTTTCAGTCTGTATTTATGTTTAAATATGGAAGGATACAGAAATCAGATTTTCTTTTGAATGATTGTCACTACTGTCAGTCATGTGTGTTAGGTCAATAGCTATGTGTATTGACACTTAGGGAGTTTTTAAAAAAGAGAAAAATCATAATGAAGCTTACACAACTGCAGTTGTTTAAGCTGTTGTACACTACAAATGATTTCATATCATTGCACTGTAAATGGCGCAAACTATGTTTTACTCTCCAAATATGGTTTATGCCATGACATTTTTATTTTAAAACGAAAGCATTTAAAGAAAACCAAGATACACCTCAGAATTCAATATTTTCTGGCCAATAAATGCTACTTCTGTCAACAGCCATGCTCCCTCAACCAATTGATGCTTGTCAGCGCTAAAACCAGAACAGCCACTTATGGAGACCATGCTGTTTGTACAGAAGCAGCCAAACTGAGGAACTCTCTTCTTTGAGTTTGGTTTGCAGGCAGAAACAAACCTACTGTTTTAGACACTAACTGAAAACCCAGATTTTTTATAATTATCTTCCGGGCTTTATTTCTCAGACACTGGTTTTATAGCTGTCTTCCAAAACCAAGAAGCATCTTTGTATGATAACTCTACAAATAAACCCTACCATAACATATAAAAGGAATTGCATTTATGCGACGAGGCAAAAAACATTGAAAAAGCATTGTGACTGTTAGGAGAGTTTTGTTTGTAGTATGTGTGGCTGTAAATACACATGCACTGCATACTCCTGCTATCTAGTGTTGGGCTCAGACATTTGCAACTATTTTTTCTTCGAAGAAGCAGTTCGAGTCATGAGGTATAGTGACTCCTCTCTTAGTTGGCAGGTCACATGGGCACCAGCTCTATTGTTGGATTGTTTCTTTCCGGCTGGTCCAGTTCAGTTCAGAGGCAAGCTCACACTCCAAAACTGAGGGGGAACAAGACCCTGAAGCAACAGAGTCGAGGAAGACTTAGACTGCAAGTATGGTCAGCACCCACACACAACCCACTGCCATGCAGCGACAACGTGGCTAGGCAGAGCACCGCCCCGAGGTTGGGTATCAAACCAGAGATTCAACAACAACCTGTCAGACCACCACTGCCTTCAGGCCATAGTTGGCAACAACAAACCAAAACCTTTTTAATGCCACAGTCTGAAAGGGCTCTAGACATGGCTGACACTAGGGCCAGGGGAGTTAGCACCAGCAGAGTTAGCACCAGCATCCTGGTCAGATGTCACGCCTGGCTCTGTGTCTCTGGCTTTAAGTCAGAGGTACAGCAGCATCTGTTGAACCTGCCATTTGACCGCAAACACTTCTTTGGACCGCAGGTAGACCAGATGTTTGAAAAGCGTAAGAAAGACACGGACATAGCTATGGGTATGAGTGTCCTTCAGACATCCACTCCTAAGAGGTCCTTTCGGAGGTCACAGTAGAGGGGGGGTAGTAAGAGTACTTCTCCAGATACGTCTGCTTCCTACTAGGGGCAGCAACAACATCACCAGCAGCCTATGATAATTATAAAGTAGTAACAATGGTATGGTCTAAAGGGTGGGGGAGAGTCGCCGCGGGTGGGGCTTCGCTCCTCTGGCCTTTAAAAGGAACCGTCCCTGGGGGTCATATTAGATACAGTGCTCTGAGGGCCTTATTTATTTATTTAATTCACAGCGTGACCACTTTCACTTTAGCGGTCGTGCTACAAAAGCTTTCTTTCTTTCTTTCTTTATTTTTAATACACTTTGTGTAAAAGTGCCCCATACGCACTTTCACTTTAATGTTGGCCGCGCCCCTTTCTTTAGACGCTGCACCCACACGCGTGGTCTGGTTCCTGGCGCACATAACCTTGGCTGCAGCGCACAGAGACCTTACACTGCCGCACACAGAGGAAAAAAATTAGAGGGAACATTGGTGATGACTACACAGACAAGCGAAAGCTGGCTATTTTAAAACACTGTTTAGGTGCTGAAGGCAGACGGATTTTAAGTCATTTACCCTCAGTTTCTACTAATCTTTCAGGTGAAGAGGATGACATCGATGTATTTGACCATGCTATCAAACAACTGGACAAACTGTATGTAAAAAAAGTCAACGAAGTGGTTGCACCCCACAAATTTCTAAGCAGAGGCCAATTAGTAAATGAACCTATTGATATTTTTGTCAACGATTTGAGAATTCTAGCTGCCAAATGTAATTATTCCTCTTTTCATGATCAAATGGTACGTGATCAAATGGTGCATAAGAGGGCTGATGTCAAGTTACAAGAAAAATTATTATCTGCTGAAGATCTGACTCTTAGCAAAGCCATTGATATTGCTCATTGTTTTGAAGACATGAAGTTAGGCATGAAAGAGTTGTCAGATAAGAATGCTGCTGACGTTCATTTAGTTAAAAAGTCTAATCCTGATGAAGCTGTTAATAGCAAATTTAAAAGTATGGTTCCTCTTTCTAACCCCATTCAAGAAAGAAAAGAGTATGTATGTTTCAAATGTGGCATTCCGGGTCATTTAGACAATGACAAAAAGTGTCCTGCTATTGGTCAAGTGTGTAGATATTGTAGGATAAAGGGACATTATGCTAGGATGTGTAAGAACAAGAACAGGTTTAGGAGCAAAAGTATAGATACCAGAAATTGTAACACAGATCAAATTAAGGAGGTCAATTGCGATCTCGAAGAGGAAGAATTTTTTGACACCGTTTGTGAGGTCAATAGGAATGGGAAGGATGCCCCTTTTTGCACTATCTTAATTGGTGACAAAGAAGTAAGGGTTATGGCAGATTCTGGTGCCAGGCATACCCTTATTGGTGATGAGTGGTTGAAAGAGTTTCCAGATGTATACTTATCCCCTCCTGATATCAAACTAGTGGGGTATGGTAGGAAGCCCATCAAAGTTTTAGGACTTTTCACCACTAATCTTAGTTTTAAAGGTAAATCCATTTCTGCAAAAGTGTATGTGGCCAAAGATGGTTCCTGCCTTTTAGGCTGGCCCCAGCAAAGGGACCTGATGATCACCCTTGATCCCAACCATCCCGATCAGGTGCTGGGTTACTCAGATCTGATTCTTCATGTGGACAATGATCCAGCAGCGGAGTGGGAGAAGATGTTTCCCAGTGCATTCGCTCCACATTTGGGTTTGCTTAAAAATTTTGTTCACAAGATTATTTTGAAACACAATGCTGTACCCAGGGTGCATAAAGTCAGTAACGTTCCTTTGCTTTTGAGTGATGCAGTGAAAAAGGAATTAGAGAGATTGTGTCACCTGTCGTTGTCGCAAACAAACCTAATGGAAAAGTTAGGTTGTGTGTGGATTTGAGAGATCTCAACGACAATGTGTGGGTAGACAGACATCCCCTGCCTAATATCGGGGAGATGTTTGCCAAACTTAAAGGGCTTCGGTGTTTTCGACTCTAGATCTGTCAAACGCTTATCACCAAATTGCCTTGCATGAAGACAGCAAACAACTCACCTCATTCATCACTTCTGAAGATGCTTTCAGGTATAAAAGGATGCCATTTGGCTTAATCTCTGCATCTTCTGTCTTCCAAAGGGTTATGCACAATTTATTTAAAGACATGGAAAATGTGTTATATTTTCAAGATGATATTCTGGTTTTTGCGTGCAATTCACAAGAGCATACTGATACATTACACAAAGTCCTGTGTATTTTACAAGATAATGGTTTGACATTAACAAAGGAAAAATGTAAGTTTGGAGTAAAATCTGTGGATTATTTGGGTCACTCCACTAGCAAAGATGGCATTTCCCTAAACAAAATTTGGTCAAGGCCATTTAGGACGCTCCAGAGCCTCAAAACAAAGACCAACTTAGATCCTTTTTAGGTCTAGCGGAGTACTACGCTAAATGTATTCTGGTGTTTTCCGACAAAACAGTCCGTATGAGAAATTTTATGAAAATGAACCAATAATTTTCATGGGATGACAATTGTGCCTGCGAATTCAAACATTTAAAGAAATGTATATCTTCTGCACCTGCTTTGGCCACTTTTAACACTGCTTGTGATTCTGTTATTGTCTCCGACGCTAGCAGTGTTGGCATTGGTGCTGTTCTCATGCAAAACCAGAAGGGACATTTAGTCACTATAGCCTTTGCATCCAGACCGCTAAGAGGTGCTGAATGCAAATACTCCACTCTAGAAAAAGAAACTCTTGCATGTTTGTGGGGCATTGAGTATTTTCGAAAATATGTTTATGGCACTGTTTTCAGGGTGAGGACTGATCATCGTCCTCTTGTGGATCTGTTTACAACCAAAGGTTGTGGAAAGGCAACTCCTAGGATTGCGAGATGGCAATTCAAGTTACAAGATTTTCACTTCAAGGTTGAGCACATTCCGGGTGTAAAGAACATCCTGGCTGACTGTCTATCAAGATTACCTGTGAAAGATGATAATGTTGTCGAGGATGATGTGGATTTAGAGAGGGTTGTTTCTGTGTGTGAAGTATCTAAGGGCTGCATCAAGGAAGATCAGTGGAGATTGGCATGCGATAAGGATGTGTGTCTCAAAGAAGTTGTAGGTTTTGTCAAATCTTCATGGCCTAAGAAAGCTGATGTTCTGCAGAATCTTCTTCCTTTCTTTCAAGTTGCTCACGAGTAATCCCTCCAGAATGATGTTTTGATGAGAGGTCTACAACTTGTTGTACCTGTTGATCTTCAACAAGTTGTCTTAGACATGGTTCATGAAGGTCACCCTGGTATGACGAGTATGAAGAGGAGAATCAGGAGTGAATTCTGGTGGCCTGCAATGGATAGATGCATAGAGCGCAAAGTCAGATGTTGTGTCGAGTGCTGTGTCAGTGATAAATCCCAAAAAATTGTTGCATTTGAACATCTTCCAGTTTCAAGACCGACACATGTCGGGAAAAGTGTGTCTCTCGATATTGCTGGTCCAATAAGTTTTGGTCACAATCCTTTGTATGCCATTGACTTGTTGACCAGTTATCCCAGTGGCCTGATGTCAAATTGGTTCCTCATGTCACTTCCAGAGTTGTGATTCAGTTTTTAAACGAAATATTTGAAAGGTAAGGTTTTCCCGAATCGTTGCTTACTGACAATGGGGTGCAGTTGACATCCATTGAGATGAAGGAATTTCTCGAATGTCATGGAATTGTTCATATGCGCTCTTCTGTCTATTATCCCCAGAGCAATGGTATTGTGGAGAGGTGAATAAGAGTGTTAAAAGAAGGTTTACAGCTGACGATTAGTAATGGTAAGAACTGTCATCAAGCCATTAAGGAGATACTTTAGTGTTACAGAAACACTCCCAGGAGTGATGGTGATTTGTCTCCTTTTGAAAAAATGAGGGGTAGGAAGAGTGTGTGCAATATGAGTCAGGGATGGATGAGAGATTTGGTGTGTAGAGAGGATGACGAATGCAAGACTGGTCACGATCATCGTGCTAAAACAGTAATATCTCCTTTGAAGGTTGATGATTGGGTGCGTGTGAGGAAAGGGAGATTGGTGAGATCTGGCGAGTCAAGGTTTTCGTCTCCCATGAAGGTAGTCAGAGTTGGCAAGCAGGTTGTGAAACTTACTGATGGGAATGTTTGGAGTTTGTCCAAAGTTGTGAAAATTCCTCAATGGTTATGGCCCGTCCAGAGTAATGTGTGCTCCAAGGCTGTGCTGGATCCCAAGCTGCTGAATGATAATGTAAATGGGCAGAAACGGTTCTGCTATCAATCCAGAAATCTGCAAAGGCGTCAAGTGCAGAGACAGCGACAACGCCCATCTTGGTGTAAAGATTATTGCTTGGATATGTGAAATTTTGTGTTATTTTACTCTTTATTAATGAGTGCCTTTAGCAATTGTATAATATTGTTTTTGTTCTTTCTGTTTTCCTTCAAAATGTTCGCATTTATTTTGTTAACGAAGGGGGATGTGTGGTGTCCTGCTGTTCCCAGGTGGAATCTGGAACACGGTGTCGTGGTCCGGATTCCACACTGAGACGGTTGGCCCAGGCTTGATGGAGGAGCTTCACAGCTCATCTCCTCATATAAATAAACTTACCTGGACCCAACGTTAGCGCTTCGTCCTCTCTTCTTGACTACGTTTCAGTTTACTCTACCATAGATGTTTAATGGCAGATTTGCAAAAACAACAGTTGATGGACAGAATGCAGAACAATGTCATACATTCACCCCAGTACAGAGATCTGGGCCTAAATCCATCGTTTTTTTGCTCACCATGCCATTCCAGTTTGAACCCAGCCATATGCAAATCAGTCTTGACCCTGTGCCTCATGGGAACAGTCCAGCCCGAACTGCCAAGCCAGGTCCTCCCTGGACTGGAAACAAGCATCCTAGGACCGGTTTCGGGTTTCACCCTCTTCAGCCAGGATAGCTTGATTCCAGTGGCATGGAGAGCACGGGACCCACGTCTGGGCATACCCGTCCCACTCGGGGTGACAAATGCAAAAACAACAGTTGATGGACAGAATGCTTGCAATGTTCAACACTCCGTCCATCACCCCCTTTGGTTTTGCTATGTTCACCCAAAGTTGGCAGAGTATGCCCAGACGTGGGTCCCTTGCTCACTTTGCCACTGGATTCAAGATAGCCTGGCTGATGACGGCTGTAAGCCAGAAACCGGTCCCAGGATGCTTGTTTCCGATCCAGGGAAGACATGGCTTGGCAGTTCGGGCTGGACTGTTCCCATGGGGCACAGGGTCAGACTGATTTGCATATGGCCATGTCTGAACTGTGGTGGCGGAGTGAGCTAAAGAATGATGATGGATTAAACCCAGATCAGTTGACTGGGGGTGAGTGCTTGCAATGTTCAACACTCCGTCCATCACCCCTTTGGTTTTGCTATGTTCGCCCTAAGTTGGCAGGGTATGCCCAGACGTGGGTCCCTTGCTCACTTTGCCACTGGATTCAAGATAGCCTGGCTGATGACGGCTGTAAGCCAGAAACCGGTCCCAGGATGCTTGTTTCTGGTCCAGGGAAGACATGGCTTGGCAGTTCGGGCTGGACTGTTCCCATGGGGCACAGGGTCAGACTGATTTGCATATGGCCATGTCTGAACTGGGGTGGCGGAGTGAGCTAAAGAATGATGATGGATTAAACCCAGATCAGTTGACTGGGGGTGAGTGCTTGCAATGTTCAACACTCCGTCCATCACCCCCTTTGGTTTTGCTATGTTCGCCCTAAGTTGGCAGGGTATGCCCAGACGTGGGTCCCTTGCTCACTTTGCCACTGGATTCAAGATAGCCTGGCTGATGACGGCTGTAAGCCAGAAACCGGTCCCAGGATGCTTGTTTCCGGTCCAGGGAAGACATGGCTTGGCAGTTCGGGCTGGACTGTTCCCATGTGGCACAGGGTCAGACTGATTTGCATATGGCCATGTCTGAACTGGGGTGGCGGAGTGAGCTAAAGAATGATGATGGATTAAACCCAGATCAGTTGACTGGGGGTGAGTGCTTGCAATGTTCAACACTCCGTCCATCACCCCCTTTGGTTTTGCTATGTTCGCCCTAAGTTGGCAGGGTATGCCCAGACGTGGGTCCCTTGCTCACTTTGCCACTGGATTCAAGATAGCCTGGCTGATGACGGCTGTAAGCCAGAAACCGGTCCCAGGATGCTTGTTTCCGGTCCAGGGAAGACATGGCTTGGCAGTTCGGGCTGGACTGTTCCCATGGGGCACAGGGTCAGACTGATTTGCATATGGCCATGTCTGAACTGGGGTGGCGGAGTGAGCTAAAGAATGATGATGGATTAAACCCAGATCAGTTGACTGGGGGTGAGTGCTTGCAATGTTCAACACTCCGTCCATCACCCCCTTTGGTTTTGCTATGTTCGCCCTAAGTTGGCAGGGTATGCCCAGACGTGGGTCCCTTGCTCACTTTGCCACTGGATTCAAGATAGCCTGGCTGATGACGGCTGTAAGCCAGAAACCGGTCCCAGGATGCTTGTTTCCGGTCCAGGGAAGACATGGCTTGGCAGTTCGGGCTGGACTGTTCCCATGTGGCACAGGGTCAGACTGATTTGCATATGGCCATGTCTGAACTGGGGTGGCGGAGTGAGCTAAAGAATGATGATGGATTAAACCCAGATCAGTTGACTGGGGGTGAGTGCTTGCAATGTTCAACACTCCGTCCATCACCCCCTTTGGTTTTGCTATGTTCGCCCTAAGTTGGCAGGGTATGCCCAGACGTGGGTCCCTTGCTCACTTTGCCACTGGATTCAAGATAGCCTGGCTGATGACGGCTGTAAGCCAGAAACCGGTCCCAGGATGCTTGTTTCCGGTCCAGGGAAGACATGGCTTGGCAGTTCGGGCTGGACTGTTCCCATGGGGCACAGGGTCAGACTGATTTGCATATGGCCATGTCTGAACTGGGGTGGCGGAGTGAGCTAAAGAATGATGATGGATTAAACCCAGATCAGTTGACTGGGGGTGAGTGCTTGCAATGTTCAACACTCCGTCCATCACCCCCTTTGGTTTTGCTAATGGCAGATTTGCCCATCTTACTAAGAGTCTCTCCACCTCTTGGCTCACTTTTTTCCAGTTGACCCGCAGGATATCTTCCAATCTCTGAGTTATTAAAATTCCCAAGTATCTCATTTGGGATTTTGCCCCCTGGCTGATCTTTCCCTGGTTCCAATCCATAACTTCAGTTTTATCCACATTAACCTTGTATCCCAATATCTTGCAAAATCCCTCAGCCCTTTCCATCAAACTGGGTATAGTAGACTGCAGATTTGTTGTATATACCACCATATCGTCTGCATATAGGGCTAGTTTAATCTCCAATCCAGCTAATTTAAAAGGGGTTATGGTGGTATCTGCTCTAATCTGGTGCGCTAAAGGCTCGATATAGAGGTTAAAAAGTAAGGGCGATAGGGGACAGACCTGTCTTGTGCCTCTAGTTATGTGAAACCAGTCTGAGAGCTCCCCATTTACCAACACCCTCGCTATGTGGAACCCATACAGATTTTGTGTTGCACTTATTATATTTTTAGGAAATCCAAAGCTTTTACGGGCTTCCCAAAGGTATTCCCAATATACCCTGTCAAAGGCTTTAGCCGCACCTACCGCCACTACCGTTAAAGGAAATTTCGGAGCTTCTGCCATATCAATGACCCCCATCATCAAATGTGTAAGCTCGTTTAACTGCCGACCCAGGAGAAAACCCCTCTGATCGGTATGGATAATGCCCTTGATAACCAGAGCCACCCTTGAGGCTAGTACCCCAGAAAAGATCTTATAATCTACGTTCAATAGGGATATTGGTCTATAGGATTCAATTTTTGCAGGGTCTTTATCAGGTTTCAGGACTAGGACCACAGTTGCCTCTGACCAAGATGCCGGCGCTTCTTCTCCCTTCATATATATCGCGTTGAAGACTCCCTTTAGAAAGGGGGCTTTCTTCTCTATGATTGCTTTATACAGCTCTACTGGAAGACCATCTGGGCCAGTGGCTTTCCCACCGCTCATTTTCCTAAACTGTGCCAATATCTCCTCCTCGGAGATCTCCGACCCTAATAGGTCCACTTGCGCCCTGGTTATTTTTGGAAGATGTAGCTCTCTTAACCAGGCCACTATATACTCCTTTCTTGGCTGTAGATCATCTTTATATAGACTACTCATATACCTCCAAGCTTCCACTCTAATGTCTGCATTCGTTTTTAAGAGCACCCCAGTCTCCAAATCTATCAGACCCTGTATCAAATTCCTGGCTTTATCTACCCTAACCTTCCAAGCCAAAAGCGAGCTACACCATAGGAAAAATGCTGCAGCTTACTGACTTTGCACCTGTCCTGGATTCTCTTTGCAAGCTGAGCCTCATACTCTGCCTGCAAATCCTCCAGTTCTCCTCAGAGAGTTGCTACCCTAAATGATCCCTCTAATGAGGCCTTCAGGAGTTCAGTTTCTTTCATCTTGATTTTTGCTATAAGCCCCACATCCCTCACCTGTGTAGCTCACCTCTTACCTATCGTTATATCACTTATTATTGCCCTTAAATACGCCTTATACGAATCCCACACTACTTGTACCTTGGCAGAATCTTTATTAAAATGAAAGAAGTCAGCGGTCTTATCCGCCAGGCCTACAACCACCTCTTCATCGAGCAGTATAGTTCTATCAAGGGTCCACCTTCTCTGTCCCAGCTGTTTACGATCCTCTAAATATAAGGCCACAGGAGAGTGGTCTGAAAGTACCACAGGGACATGAGCAAATGACTCCACCTCATCGCTTAGAGCCTGGTCAACCAAAAAGTAGTCTAAGCGCGAAAGATGGCCATACTTTTTGCTATAGAAGGTAAAACCTCTGGCTACCCCCATCATCCTGTGCCAGATATCTAATAAATTCAATTCAACCATCATATTTTTTAACCTACGAAATGTCTTAGGACAGCTTATGTATTTTGCCCTTGATGTTCTATCCAGGTCGTTATTTAGAATAATGTTGAAGTCTCCTCCAAGGATGATGGGAATCGTAACCTCCAAGAGACGGGATTGCAACTTCTCCAGGGCATTTGGAGTATTGCTATTTGGACCGTTATAAGTTGCACACGCAACCAGCCTGTCCTGAATCCCCAGATTGGCCACAAACCATCTACCAGAGCTATCCGAGTCATACTTCAGTAACTTTATTCCTGAATTTTTTCTTATGACTAAGGCCACCCCTCGAGTGCTACCTCTCTGATCCGAGCACACTACGTCCTGCACCCACTGTAGTTTACTAAAACAAGACCTACACTCCTCCCGCTCCAAATGAGTCTCCTGGAGCATTATAATGTGTGCCCCACTGTCCCTCAGATACTCTGCCAAAATTGCCTACTTTCTCCTAGATCTCAACTCACTCACATTATAGGTTGTAATTTGAATCTTTCCATCCTTATTCATTATCTTGTGGTCACACAAACCCTCCCTGCAAGCTGTCTTGCTTAGCCTTATATAGCGGGAGCTTCCCTGGAACGGTTTTGCAATTACTACAAACTTGCGAGATGAGGATATATTTTTTAATTCCCCCCCCATGCTCCCCAACACCCTGTGCACCCACTGGGGAACCCCCCCTCCTATCCTTAGGCGATATAGTCCGCCATTCGCGAATCCCCCCACGGAAGGATACACAGAAACTCTATTACTGTTGCTTAAATCAAGCTGGCCCCATACATAACACTTCCAGTCTATATGACTTATCTACTGATTCCGAAGATGGACTCCTAAGTACTAGATGCAGCAGCCGTGGTTCCCTCCATCTGAGCCAAGAAGATATCCACCTCCTCTGGGTCCCACATGTTATACATCTTGTTCCTCCACATAATCTTTAGCATCGCAGGTAATTTCATCTGGACCTGAGCTCCTTTTCTCTGTAGGTAGTTTATCCTAGTGCCTAGCTCCCATTGTCTCTGCGCCATCCCCTTACCCACGTCGGACCTCCCATGATAGGGAAAATCCTCATACTTCAAGGTTTTCTCCATCAGTGCACGACCTAGGATCAATTCTTTAACCGCATAGGTAAGAAAATCAATAAGAATTTTTCTAGGAGACTTTCTGTTGGGAGATAATTTGAAAGGATCTCTATGCATTCTTTGAATCTCTGTGTTTACAGTCTTGCCTGGCAATCTTGAAGCCGGCGGGTATGGCTGTAGCGATGTCCGGTGTAGAGGTTAGGTTTAGCCATGTTTCCACGTTGACGAGCAGGTCCAGAATGTGGCATGTAGTAGGTCCCATATCTCTGTGGTCAGTTTGGTGAGCAAGCAGGTGTTGAGGAGAAAGCATGCAAGTGTAGCGTGTCGTGTCATTGGAGTTTGGTCTGTGTGAGCCTGGGCAGGTGGCTGGTTTGTGCGAGTGTGAATGAGTGGGGTGCTGTTTGTGCAGGAATGGTGGTAATAGGGTGTGGGAGAGTGTGTGAGAACTTGAAGTAGGTGCATGTGAACACTCCTTCCATGTTGTGTGGTGTGGCAGTAGTGCGGCAAGCGGTGGTCGTGGTTGACAGCAAAGAGGAGCTCTGCAAGGCAGCAGTGTGTAGGGTAAAAACCAGAGTTTCTGCCATTGGGTGCAGTCTAGGCGCTGATGGTCAGGGCTTGGTCAATTTCCTTGGGTGCTAAATGACCCCATTTTGAAATGTGCATTCTTGTGTCCCAGGAAGGATCCGGGCACTGTTTGGATTTCTCCTTTAGTTAACAAAACTTCAAACAGTGTCTGAGCTCCTCGCTGTCTCAGATCTGTGTGTCTGACCCACAGCAAGGAGCTGGATACTGTTTCGATTTTTTGCTCAGGCTAACACAAGATCCAAAAGGCATCTGGGCTCCTTACTGGCATGCAGGCATGTGTGTGTGTCTGTGCCCCAACGAGGAACTAGGCACTCTGTAGCCAGGTGCTCTTTGGATTTTTTTTATTCTATGAAAAAATCCAAACAGTATCCAGGCTCTTCACTGATGCACAGATATGTGTGCATCTAGGCACCAGTCAGGAGCCAGGCACTGCTAATATCTGGCGTTTCTTTAAAGCAAGCAGTGAGGTGCTGTTTGGATGTGGATTCTTTATGAGGCTAAAACAAATCCAACCAGCAGCACTTTGACAGAGAAGCACTGGGAGCGAAAGGAGCTTTCTTGAACTGAAGAAGAAAGTGGGGAATGAAAGGGGAGGACTAGAAGCAATACTAGTCCCTCCCTCCCAATTCCCACCAAATGGTTCTTCTGTTAGCGGATTCATCTGTGTGGTTTGAGGGAGGGTAGGAACAACTGGGCTGCTCCTCCCATGCTCTCTCATATCTCCCACCTCCCTATTTCCCACCAACAGAAAAAGGTAATAGCTACCTTTAGTCCTTAGTTCTGCCCATGAGCACGGTCCATGAATGGACTTGGGAAGAGCTAGGGAATCCCTCTTAGGTCCTTCCATATATGTGTGTGGCATTACTAGAGGCTTTACAAGCATATTAATGAGGCAGTTTGGAAGTGAGAACTGGGCAGCATCATTAACGAGTTTGCTGGTGCATTGGAATACACCTACTCCACAACCAAGAGTCAAGAGGAGTTTGTCGCTATCGGATAGGTGGTGGGAAGGATAGGCAGGGGAAATTTGAAAAAAGGCTGCTGGGCCTGGAGGGGCTTGCCTGACCTCGGCCTCCACAAGTTCTCTCAAACAGTGAATGACACTACAGGGTCCCTCAGCATCAGGACTGATGAGCTCAGCAGTCACCCTCTTGCAGATCATGAGTTGCAACTGCACCTGAAAGTGGCACATGATATCGTCACCCAGTACATCTTTTTGGTAATGTGTAAAACACAGAACACTACACCTTTTATATTGTAGAGATTGTCCCTTAAGGGTTGTTAGGGGACACATTCACTCTTTGTTGGGATTCAGGCCTCCTATATGAATTTGCACCTCTGCTGCTGATTCAGCAGGTCCTGAAGAAAATCAGGTAGGACCGAGCAAGGCTGATTCTGGTGGCCCTGGATTGGGATTGGGACAGCACGGTCTGGTACTCGATACTGGGACCCCAAGCACCTGCACAGCTCTTCAGGAATATCTGCTGTCTCAACTACAAGGCAGAGTATTTCACTCAAACCTCTGCAATGTACAGCTCTGAATGTGTGGCAATTGAGTGGAACCAGCTATTATGTTTTAATCTACTTTTGGATGGGTGGTGGATGTCATCAACCATTTGGATGAATTCACATACCCAGTCCCACTAAAGATCACACCTAACTACTATTTATGTAATCTAACACATAGGAACTGGGGTAAATGCATGGAAAGGTTTACTTAGAAGTGCAAGAGTAATACCAATAATAAAAAATAACTACCGAATAAAACATTAACCTTGGGTTCTGGAGCAGATTGCTGCCCAATGTAAAGCGTTTCAAAGCATTGTCAGGGGTGGTATGTGCTATCTAAATACAAATACAATAGAACATATAACCCACATGTCCCACACGAATACTAAAACAATAACATTCAGCGGATGAGCAGTGAAATGTAATTCATACAACCTGCATAATAATTCATTTGTACTGCTTGACACTCTTACACTTACATAAGACAAAACTGTTACTAGTCATGGCCATCACCTAGTACTGTGCCAATCCACAGCAACAAACCACCCTTCACCAACTGAACAGGCATTATACAACGGAAGAGATATTCCACATACTGCTGCTCAATGGAGGATTTTAATTTTGTCCACCACTGCAGGTCCCTCCAAGCTACGTACTGCTTCTCGACATCTCACAATTATATTCAGATATTGGATGATATTAAAAAGTCAATCACAGCAGATCCCTCCACCATTTCTCCCTCCAACCTATGCCTGTTCTGGAGTATAAATCCTAAGCAAAGTATCTCAGAATGTGCAACCTAGTGGAGTAACCAGTTAAGTAGACTTTTATCATAAGAAATACCATAAAGGGACCTGCAGAGCTACTCAAAGCTGCCATCTTACTGCAAACCATAAACTGCCTCGCTATCCCTCACACTTCTTCATCCATCACAATGCTAAGTGCTTTGTTCCATGAAACAATAATTGCACAACAGCTGTCCTCACATATAACATGGAAATACTCCCAACTTAAGATCAAATCAAAGACTGCACCCTTCTTGCCACACACCCTGTTCAAAGTAGGATGTGGCACATGTAGGTAAGTGCTTCCGTGTCCCACATAGGGATGGTAGCACTATATAAATGTTGCAATATAATACAATGCAATGCTCATTGTTAAGGATTAGAGTGCTATTATACTGCCCACTGGTGCACGTCAGTGGACGTGGGGAGAGTTCCATAAAGGATTGTGCTGCTGTAAGATTTGTGAATGAATTACGACACCACTTCAAACAACAGGAGATCTTAATGGTAAGCTTCCTTTCGTATCAATAGTTAGATATTTTGAGCCTGAGTCACAAACTGCACTTTGTAGTACATTTTTTGTGCTACAAAAAGTACTACAAAGTGTAAGTTTTGCCCATACTAATACACGCAGAGTTCTCCACCCAGACTGCGGAGTCACCGCATATGTAAGTATAGATTTAAGTAGTAAATGTAGGAGGGACACACGGGAGTGGGTGCGGAAAGTGGCAGATTCATTACAGCAAGAGGGGTTTAAGGAGGATCAGGAAGGGGTTTAGGGAGGGATGTCACCCACCCTCGCAAGAGTAAGTCAACTACATGAGTCTGGGGGATCAAGAGATGTAACTTATGATTTTGTAGTGAGTTTATACTCAAAGTTTATGAATACCGAAAGAAGTGAACTAACTACTAAGTGTAGACATACTCAAAAAGTGTAACTTACCTCGGGCCCTAGTGCTGTGCATGCCTATTTGTAGAGTAAAGTAGTGCATCAAAGGACAGTCATTTTTTCAGTACAATATATGCAATATATGAAAAAACATTTTGTGTTTGAAGTGAAAATATACATGTTTTAGCCACACTGACTCATACGATATTTTGCCCAGCCTATGTGTGTGCAAAGTCCCTTCCACGGCATTTTATATGTTTTACAGAGTTTCCACATCCATAACATTATACACATACCCCAAGATCATCTAAAGGGGGGACAATATGTCTTTGCACAACACAGAGAAACAATAAATAAATAATTTAAAGTCCCAAGTATGGCTTTGAGACAGAGCGCACTCAATTCAAAGTGGACGTAAACAATATGGCATCTGTTAGACTTAAGCTTACAAAAAAAATGGAGCTGTTTCTAAAGGGATGACTCCATCACTCATTACCATCTTTGGAGGGCAAATTTGTTGTAGATGTCCAGTCTCTATAAATACAATTAGCTACTTGCTAACATCTCTCTTTGTTTTAGCATAGGAGAAATTACAAGAAACCAAGGGATATTAAGTTCATCATTTTTTGTCCAAAACGCCACTTCAGAAAGAAACCAACCTGTCGGGTTCCCCTCGAGGACTCCGCTGGTGTCGCACGGATTGATGGCAGGGACCCTTTTTCTCCCCTCCAGCTCCCGGACCCGGAGGTATGCCCACCCGGGGGTGGCTCAATCAGTGAGGTGTACCACTGGCCCTTTAAGGATCCTCTACAGGCCGACTGGAGCCCCGCCCCTTGGGGGTGGGAAGACAGTGCGTCATCCGTTGATAAGGAGCCGTGGTCCAATGAAGCGGGGTCTCAGAACCGGAAGGAGGAGAAGCCAGACGGAGCATCGGGACAGCGGAACCTCGACTGGACGAGAGAGCTGCGACAGGAGAGGAGATCGGACGACCGGAGGAAAAGCCAGGAGGCCAACGACCCTGTGTTGCGCCCACCCACGCTCCCGGAGGAACGTGGCTAGAACAGGTGCGTAACCGATTACGGGGCCCGGGAAGGTCGGGAGTAACTCTATCGGGAGGCGGGAGGGAACCGGGAACCTAGTCAGGGAGATACTGTTTCAGGCAGCGTGCGCTGCGTAACTTCCTCTCCACGGTGACGGTCCCTTACCCTGCACTACCCTAGAACTGGCGGTGTTACCTCCCATCACTCCCTTCCTCCGCGAGACCTCCCACACTGAGCACTAACCAAGTGCCTTTCCTTTATCTTTCCCCAATCACCCGGAGCCGCTGCCAACCCGGACCAGAGCGACGCCAAGGAGGAAGACGGCATTCCCCCTGACGAAGACGTTGCTGGGACCGCCAACAGACGCCATCCCTGTACATTTAAATAAACCTCGCATAACCATAACTCCCCTGGTCTCACGTATTTGCTTGACCTGCGCCACATGTGGTGGAGAATGCGGGCAGGCGAGCACCATTTGTGAGCCCAAAGATGGAAGCCCTAATACAGCATATCGTGGAGGGGCAGCAGAAGCTTGAATGGGCCGTCGATCGGCAGATGTCCTCTGCCCAGGCCGACCGGGACACCCTCAAAGAGTTCATGAAAGCCCAGGTGGAGGCCCTCCGCCGACCCACCGATGACCCCCCTACAGAACCCGCAGGACAGAAGGCCACACGCAGTGCACTGGCCACCCCTAACATATCCCTTCAAAAATACACCCCAGGGGAGGACCCCAATGCCTTTTTGTTGAATTTCGAAAGGGCAGCCAGAGCAGCCGGATGGCCACTCGTGAAATGGCCCTTTTTCTTGGCCCCCTTGCTCACTGGGGAGGCACAGGCGGCCTATCAGGTCGCCAACTCCGGCGGTGTTACGCCATATGAAGAGATCAAGGCGGTGATACTAGATCACCTTGGAATGGATGCAGAAGCCTATCGTCTCCGGTTTAGGAAAGAAAAAGGCGCTGCCGGCGACAATCCGAAGACTTTATACTTTAAGTTAAAACTCGCCGCCGACAAGTGGTTGAAGCCCAATGACAGGACCAAGGAAGAGATTATCAGGTCCATTTACTTGGAACAGTTTTTGGACTCCCTGCCATACAACACCCAGCGCTGGTTACATCAAAATGCCAATCTGACGGCCGAGCAGGCGGTGGAAATGGCCACCTCCTTCTCCAGGGCACAACCGCGCCTTGGCCCCTGGGAGGCCGACAAAACACCCCGGACATTGCCCACGCCGCGAAAAGCCCTCAGACCCATCCGAGAGCCAGAAAGAGTCCGCCCTCAGAAACCCGAGAACACCTTATTTCGAGGCCCCCAGTGTTTCGACTGCGGGGAGTGGGGCCACATCGCCCGAGCCTGCCCTCGAAGGAAAACAGAAGAACCTATGGACATAAGCTATGTGTCAAAGAACCTCATGTACACGGCTGAATTGGGGTCCTGTTTCTACGTAAGTCTAACTGTCAATGACACGTCTGTGTTGGCCCTCCTGGATTCAGGATGTCGCCAATCCGTGATCAAACAGGACTTAGTCAAGTCCAACCAACTACTTCCGGGGAAACAGGTTTTAATTCGCTGTGTTCACGGGGACGTTCGTCCTTACCCTGTAGCCCAAATACCACTTCGTTGTCCTGAAGGCCTCCTTTCCCTGGTCACCGTGGGGGTTCTGTCCACCCTTCCAGAAGTCCTCATCCTTGGCACCGATAATCCCAACTTCCTCTCCTTATTCTCTAGCCTTATAAAGAAGGGTCCCACCTCCACCTTCAACACCGATCACGTGGGCTCCAAGGCTCTGTTATCTCAGAGTCCTTGGCAAGGGGATAAAAACTTCCGATGGGCCCAGAAGAATGATGCCACGCTCGCCCATGCGTGGCAAGAGGCTCTCCACCTCCAGTCACATACCCCTAAACACTACCCCCATTTCCAAGTCACCAACGGCTTGCTTTACTGAGTAGCCGAAAAGGACGCCAACCCTCAGTTGCTGGTTCCCAAAGACTTTCGAGACCAACTCTCCTTTTTTGCCCATTCTCACCTCCTCGCGCGACATTCAGGGGCCCTAAAGACCAGCCAAAACCTTCTACGAATGTTTTATTGGCCAGGGATACATGCACACGTCAAACGGTACTGTCAAGAGTGCCCCGTCTGCCAACGGAAGAATCCTTATAGGCCCCCTCCCGTTCCCCTGCAGCCTTTACCCATTATTGGACGGCCCTTCGAGAGGGTAGGGATGGACCTTATCGGCCCTCTACCTAAGTCCACAAAGGGGTTCCAGCACGTTCTGGTCATGGTAGATTATTGTACTCGGTTCCCTGAGGCCTTCCCCCTAAGAGCCCCAACCACCGCCAACATAGCCGATAAACTACTAGAATACTTCTCGCGGGTTGGGTTTCCCACTCAAATACTCACAGACCAGGGTACTCCTTTTGTCTCCCGTCTTATGTCCCAGGTCTGTAAACTGTTGGATGTAAAACATCTGAGAACCTCAGTTTACCATCCTCAGACTGACGGCCTGGTCGAAAGATATAACGGGACCCTAAAACTTACCCTAAAGAAGATGTTGACCGGGGAGGGAAAAAACTGGGATCGGCTCCTGCCTCTTGCGCTCTTTGTCATACGAGGGCAGGTTCAGAGCAGCCTGGGTTGTTCCTCGTTTGAGATGCTCTACGGCAGACAACACCGGACCTTGCTCGAGATGACAAAGGAGACATGGGAGACGGAGAAAGATAACAGCTCTGACCTCCTCGAATATGCCCAACATCTTCGTTCTCGCATAGGGAAGCTAAGGGATCTTGCACACACCAACTTAGAGAAAAGTCAACAAAAGCAAAAATGTCATTATGACAAAGGGAAAAAGTGGAGAGTTTTACAGGTGAATGATTGGGTCTTGGTTCTCCTCCCCTCCTCCATTTCAAAAATAAAGACAGAGTGGAAGGGTCCATACAAAGTAGTCTCCACTATTGGAAAGACCAGTTACCGAATACAGCTTGGGCCCAACAAATATCAAACCTATCACATCAACCTACTAAAGAAATGGATAGGTCCTTCCCCCCAGAGAGTAGCCTATTCCCCCGCGGAGAACACCTCTACCCTGGAACAGTTGGTTGTCAACTCGGAACTAACATCACCTCAACAAAAGGGACTGCTAGATACCCTAGAACCCTTCTCTCCTCTTCTTTCCGACCTCCCCGGCAGAACCACCCTCACAGAGCATAGCATAGAGACTTTACCCGGAAAATTAGTCAAACAAAGACCCTATAGGATACCAGCAGCCAGGAGAGAAGCCGTATCCCAGGAAGTAGATAAGATGTTACAAATGGGTGTTATTCGTCCCTCCCGGAGTAACTGGTCTTCTCCCATCGTAATGGTACCGAAACCCGATGGGTCAATTCGCTTCTGTATAGACTTCCGCCAGGTGAATGCTATTTCTAAGCTAGACGCCTATCCCCTTCCCAGGGTAGACGAGCTCATTGAACGCCTCGGGGATGCAAAGTATATTTCCACTCTTGATCTTACCAAGGGTTATTGGCAAGTACCCCTCCGTCGTTCGGACCGTGAAAAGACCGCCTTCTCTACTCCTGATGGTCTTTTCGAATTTACGGTCCTACCCTTCGGGTTACACGGAGCCCCTGCAACCTTCCAGAGATTAATGAACACGGTGTTGCAACCGCATCAGGCATACACATCGGCATACTTAGACGACATTATCATCTTCAGTCCTTCCTGGGAAAAACACCTAGAGCATTGTCACCGAGTATTTCTGGAACTACAGAAGGCAGGACTCCATATAAATGCAAAAAAATCTCGCATGGGATTCCAAAAGGTCAAATATCTAGGCTATCTGTTGGGTAACGGTAGCATAGAACCACAGGAAGAAAAGATCAGGGCCATCACTAAAACACCCTTGCCCACAAACAAAAAAGAGGTGAGAGCGTTTCTAGGACTGTTGGGGTATTACAGGAGATTCATACCCCAATTCTCCGAAATTGCTGCTCCTTTGTCTGACTTGCTGAAGAAGGGCGTCCCCAACCATGCTCTGACCAACCCCTCCTCCTCGGTCAGACAGGCCTTCCAGGAACTAAAAACCCTGATCACAAGCAGTCCCATTCTGGTATGTCCCGATTACAGTCGTCCCTTCGTTCTCCAGACCGACGCCTCCGAGACAGGACTAGGGGCCGTCCTCTCTCAGGTTTCCGGGGACGGGTCGGAGTGACCCATTCTATTCCTCAGCCGGAAACTCTTCCCCCGTGAGCAACACTATCCGGTGGTCGAAAAGGAGTGTTTAGCCATCAAATGGGCCGTCGAGAAGCTGCGTTACTACCTGGAAGGCCGGCAGTTTACCCTGTATACGGACCATGCCCCCCTCGTTTGGATGAGTAGGAACAAAGGCAATAACCCCCGCGTAATGCGCTGGTTCCTATCCCTCCAACCCTTCAGTTTCATTGTACTACACCGCAAGGGGGCCTTGAACGCCAATGCGGACTTTCTCTCCCGCTTTCCCGTCGTCCCCGACCGGGACGATTCACGGGGAGGGGTGTGTCGGGTTCCCCTCGAGGACTCCGCTGGTGTCGCACGGATTGATGGCAGGGACCCTTTTTCTCCCCTCCAGCTCCCGGACCCGGAGGTGTGCCCACCCGGGGGTGGCTCAATCAGTGAGGTGTACCACTGGCCCTTTAAGGATCCTCTACAGGCCGACTGGAGCCCCGCCCCTTGGGGGTGGGAAGACAGTGCGTCATCCGTTGATAAGGAGCCGTGGTCCAATGAAGCGGGGTCTCAGAACCGGAAGGCGGAAGGAGGAGAAGCCAGACGGAGCATCGGGACAGCGGAACCTCGACTGGACGAGAGAGCTGCGACAGGAGAGGAGATCGGACGACCGGAGGAAAAGCCAGGAGGCCAACGACCCTGTGTTGCGCCCAGCCACGCTCCTGGAGGAACGTGGCTAGAACAGGTGCGTAACCGATTACTGGGCCCGGGAAGGTCGGGAGTAACTCTATCGGGAGGCAGGAGGGAACCGGGAACCTAGTCAGGGAGATACTGTTTCAGGCAGCGTGCGCTGCGTAACTTCCTCTTCACGGTGACGGTCCCTTACCCTGCACTACCCTAGAACTGGCGGTGTTACCTCCCATCACTCCCTTCCTCCGCGAGACCTCCCACACTGAGCACTAACCAAGTGCCTTTCCTTTATCTTTCCCCACTCACCCGGAGCCGCTGCCAACCCGGACCAGAGCGACGCCAAGGAGGAAGACGGCATTCCCCCTGACGAAGACGTCGCTGGGACCGCCAACAGACGCCATCCCTGTACATTTAAATAAACCTCGCATAACCATAACTCCCCTGGTCTCACGTATTTGCTTGACCTGCGCCACACAACCATATGCAAACGAGCCTTGGTCCTGCTCCAATAGGAACAGTAAATGTAAATGTAAATGTAAATGTAATTCGTACTTGTAAAGCGCACTGCCACCCCAACTGGGGCATCCTGGCGCTATACGCATACCGCTGTGGAACCCTTCCTGGCTATTCCCTGTGAAATGTCCACTCCTGGGCACCCTCAAGGTGAAGCCAGGCATCCCAGCGCTGGTGGGGCCGTTGTGGAGATTAAGCAAGCTAAACTGCCAGGCGAGGACCCCGCGGAAAGGGAATACAGAGCAAGACCAAGGCATTTGCATACAGCCTGTTCCTGTCAGAGGTGGCATGGTGGGCAAAACAAGATGGCCTGGGATGTGGCCCCAAATAATTTCAAGTGGCTGGTAGCAGTTCAAGCTTTCCACCCATCATTTTTTGCTTTCTTCAGTGGGCTAAAACTACACACACATTATTTGTGATCTCATAAACAATTAAAGTCTGGCTTGTGTCATATTTTCTTTTATGACATTATATTTTTTGTGTGTCTCATTTGTATTCTAGTTCATGCTTGTTTGCCTGATTATTTATATATGTAGGGGGAGAGGAGTTGGCCTAACGGCTAGGGCGGTCGACCTCGAATCTGGGGAACTGGGTTCGAGTCTCGGCAATGACGCTGAACATCCTGTGATTCTGGGCAAATCACTTAATCTCCCCGTGCCTAACAAAAATGAATGTGTTCTCATGTAATGCAACTGGTGCTATGTAAAGCGCTCTGATACCCGATTCGGGTCAAGTTCGCGCTATATAAAACTCCGTGAAAGGAAAAAAATAAATAAAAAGTATGCATGTATGTATGCATGCAAGGGTTTGTTTATAACACTACCCTGTCTACGTAGTCACAGATTGCTGAACAGTGGGTGAAGCCCTGCAAGAAAGATAATAATTGTTACAGAGAGGCAGGTAACAGGTGGAAATCGTGTGGTGGCCAAGTGTTCTTTGAAGAGAGGAGTTGTTAAGCTTCGAATGAGGATGGCAGCCTTTCGTTTTTAGGTCTCGCCTACGCAGCGCGCATGCGCTGCATAGGAGGGCCTTTAGCCGTCGCTCTGCTCATTTTCAAGCACACACTCGTGCTTGTGGCGGCATCCACCTTGCGGGAGCGAGCACGAGCACGAGTGAGGTGCTTGAAAATGAGCAGACTGCGCGCGCACGCACGCACCACTCCCGGGCTCACCTCCTGCTCCCCCTCTCTCTCACGCGCGCACCACTCGCGGGCTGTGTATTTTCAGCCAGCGCTTCCCAGGAAGTTTCGTTGGTGAAGCTTTAAAAGGTTGTGTTATTTATGTGCTTTCTGTGGCAGCTGCAAGGCAGCGTGTGTCGCCTTATTATTTATTTGCTTTCTCTCAGCAAGGCAGCGTCTGCAGCCATAAAGGCTTTATGCTTTATTCTTAATGCTACACTTTATAGCGTCTGTAGCCTTTTCAAAGTTATTTCTTTGCTTTTTATCTTTGGTGTTGTATCAAACAATCTATAGTTTATTTCACAAAAATATCATTAAAATCAACTTTGAAACTAAAGCGTGTTTCGCCTTTTTCTTATTTGCTTCACATAGTTATATGGTCCCGTGTTGCCACTCGACCTTCGTTTTGCAACTTTATTTACATGTGGACATCACTTCATATATAAAGAACTATAAGCAAAGAAGAGCGGATGTTGTGTAACAGTTACAGCGTCTGACTTTAAAGCTGGGGAACCGGATTCGAGTCTCGGCGGGAGGCTCAACATCTTGTGATTCAGGGCAAATCATTTAATATCTCCGTGCCTAAAATAAATGTATCTGTAATACAACTGGTGCTGATGTAGAGAGCTTCCATCCGTTCGGGTCGAATTAGCAGTGTATAATACATCATAGCATTTCATAATACTTTATAGTGTCTTTGTAGCCTTTTCAAAGCAATTTCTTACTTTTTGTTTTCAGTGTTGTATCATGCAATCTCACTGCACCACCCTTTTTGACCCCTTGTGGAAAAAGCAGCCTGTTTTTCAGACACCCCCTTCACTTTTTCATCCGCCTCACAATATGGCTGACTATATCTTTTAGCACACAATGCATAAACAAAGAGGTGTGAAAGCTTTTAAGTTAACTAAAACAATGGCTATCTTTACAGCTAAGCTAAAATACTCTATGATATAGTAAAGCAGTCTCCTTCTAAACACAGCATTTACGTATGTATCCCCGTTCCAGCATGCATGAATCCATCCTCTAGCACCCCATACGTCTTCAACAAAGAGGTGCGAGCGCTTTAAAGTCAGCTAAGGTGCTGAAGGTAGCCTACAGGCTTTAAGCCACAAGCCAAAAAAAGATTATTAAAAGGCTGCACAATGCAACTTATGTCATCCCTGCTTTTATCAATAAACACCACTGTTGAATAGGCTCCAAGCCAGAAAATAAAAACAGAGAAGATTGTTGCCTACGTTTCCAGTGGCGTACACTGACCTGGAGGCCTTGGAGACAGGTTTTATAAACCAAGGGCCTCTCTTAATTACTCTGGAATAACTAGATTTTGTTTACATTATTATTTATCAGTTTCACATAGGTATATTTCACTGTGTTATCACTGGAACTTCGTTTTGTAACTACATTTACATTTGGTCTTCACCTGCTTCACATTTTAAAAATGTTATGCAAAGGAGACCGGATGTGGCATAACAGCTACAGTGGCCCACTTTAAAGCTGGGTAACCATGTTTAAGTCTTTGTGGGAGGCTTAATATCCTGGAATTTTGGGCAAACAGGACCGGCTTTAGCTCTGGTGGCACTCAGTGCGACAATCTTTGTTGGAATCTTAGATTCATTCCGGTTATCTCACTTTCGAAAAATACACAAATGCTTATCCCCATCACCCTTTGGGTTAAACCTACCTGTGCTCATCAGAACTGAGTGTTTATTGCAGATGCGTCCTTTATTGACCTCCCTGGAACACTTTTCTGTTTTTACAGATTGAGAGACCCTCTTTATATTGTGTTCCTGATTTTATGTTGAAAACAAGGTTGTGCCGGTTCTGTTTTTACCCAACCCTGCTACTTCACCCCCTCCATGTGGTTAGCACAGGGCTCTTACAAGGTGTATTTTAAGAAATTTTAATTCCTCTACTTTTTTCAAGCAGTTCCAATTGCTTCATCATGTTCAGGGATTTTTCAGGAAATGTTATCTTTGGATTTTTATCTGTCTTGTTGCTCTTAGGAAACAGCAGTGATGATCTATCCACTTCAGATACTCCAGATTTGTTTTTTTAGTTATTCTTTCTCTCTTCTGAATTGATTAGATATTTTTTATATTTCCTGCAGAGTTTCTTTTGATCCTAGTATATTCTCTGGTCGGGGTGTTGTATTTGACACTCAGCACAATAAATTGCCTTTCTCAATCAACCAGTCATAGCACTTTAACGGAGTTTCAGTAACTTATATTGCACAACTGCTCACCAAGCTACAACTTACAACAAAAAACTGCTTATTATTAATAACATAGGCAAAACATTTTGCATTTACCAATGCTTGTTTATGTTGCATTCATGCAGGTAAACACTGGGCCGATGCCATGTTTATCATGCATACTCAGATGTGTACCACTCTAGGCACATAATAGGATTTAAAATGTAGCATTTACTGCAGTCGTTAAAACAAGAAAAGCATTTGGACATGAGGCAGACAGAGCAGAGGAGAGGCAAGAAGTGCAGACAGTGCAGGAGGGGCAATATATGCACAGTGCTAAATTCAGGAGGTGCACACAGATATAGGGCATTGTGTGGCACACAGAGGTGCATGCTGCTTGAACCAGCAAGCAGTACACATTTTAATAATAGCTGTGTTTGAAATGCAAAAAATGTACATTTGTTGCTTCAGAAGGTACAAAAGACACTTGTTAAAAGTTATGGCCATTATGATTTGACGCATTTCCCCCTTAGACACAGAAGGGGTAAAAGCATTTGGTACATGAGGCCCTTAAAGTACTGGATCACTATAGGTTTTTTGGTGTGGTGGAGACCGCTGCATATCACTGAAAAGTGTCGTCTGTTGCCACTTGCTCCCATACAAAAGAGCTTGTTTAAAATGACACTGGTAAATAAATTGCTGTTCCTCAACTGGCATGTTGCTTGCAGTGAGTGAAAATACCGATGTTCGGATTGACACGAGAATAGCAAATAGAAGGAAATTGCTCATTTCCGGAAGGCGCCCCTAGTCTGACTTATGTGACAGTTTAGGGGAATCATAATTTAAACAAGCATTGGCATAGCCAATAGGTCTCGCTTTTGGGACCTTATAAGTATTAAGTTATGCAGCACAATATCCTTGGTGCACCAACATTAACTGTTGCATGGTTAAACACTTATAAGGTCCCAAAGGCGAGACCTATTGGCTATGCCAATGCTTGTTTTCTATCTTTCTTGCTCTTTTTCTGTTCAAGTCAAGTATGTCCAGGCTCCTGGCATTCTAAACACTTATGGGGCAGCCAGATACCCCCAAAGGGATCTGGATGTAATTCAACTCCCTCACCATTGAGTCTCATGGGAAATGTTTAGTTATAGTTTTGATGTATAGATAAATAGTCTAGCATCTACAGAGATCTCTAGACCACGACAAATCAATTATATTGAATTGCTACTTGCTGTACAGGCCATATTTATAACTGGAATAGGACTAGTATAAACTTAAATGAATGAAGTAAATGAGGTGTGCACAGAGGGAATATGTATTTTATTTCAACAACTACATATATATTCCATTATTAAGAATACCGTTTTGAGAGAAAAAAACACAAATTCCAAGAAGATAGACAATATACCTTGTTTTCAAAACACAGCAAATAGAACAGGAATGGATGCCAAAATAAAGTACACAGTATTGTGAATTGAGAGCAAGGCACTTGTTAGACTCAAAGACATAGCGATTCTGTTCCTTGTACATAAAAGCACAGAGCCATCATCAAGAGAGAAATAGCACATAACTGTGTCATAAAATCCAGAAATCTAAAACTGCCTCTAATCTCGTGGTACACTGCCAACAGTGCATTCATGGGTGAAGCATTTCCTATTATTTTTGATAATGTTAGACTTGGTACCCTTTGCTTGGTCACCCCCAAACATTTTCCCTTTTCCCCTCCTATTATTCTGAAATCGTTTTTGTTGGCCTTCGAAGTCTGTGCACTTTACCACTTTTAACCAGTGCTAAAGTGCTTGTTCTCGCTCCCTAAAACATGGTAAAATTGGCTTACATCTGATTGACATATTTAATTTACTCATAAGTTCATAGTAAAGTGGTACACCATATACAAAGGGCTTGTAAATGTAATATTACTGGTGGGCTTGCAGCACTTATTGTGCCACCCTCTTTACTAGTAGCTCCCTAAACCATGTCTCAAGCCTTCCATTGCAGCCAGTTGGCACTTTTAAATTGTCAATTTGACTTGACAATACAATAAGCTACTCTTAAGGTAGGCCCTAGACAGCCCATAGCGCAGGGTGCATTGTAATTAAAAACGTAGGCTATGTAATTCTAGGTTTTGCATATCTTGGTAGTGAAAAACTCACAAATTTGTTTTTCACTATTGTGAGGTCTACCTCTCCCATAGGATAACATTGGGGTACCTTATTACATTTAATAAGTGCTAATATTTGATTTATTTAGCATTCTGTCCATCATTTGTTGCCACAGCACTTTTCGCCCTAAGTGGGATGGGTATGCCCAGACGTGGGTCCCTTGCTCGCTGTGCCACTGATTTCAAGCTAGCCTGTATGATGAGGGATTATATTCCCCGAAACCGGTACCAGGATGCTTGTTTCCGGTCCAGGGAAGACCTGGCTTGGCAGTTCAGGCTGGACTGTTCCCATGAGGAGCAGGGCCAAGACTGATTTGCATATGGCTGGGTCCAAACCGGGCTGCCGTAGTGAGCGATGGATTTAACCCAGATCTTTTGACTAGGGGAGTATATTTGATTTATTCAGCATTTTGTCCATCATTTGTTGCTGCAGCACTTTTCACCCTAAGTGGAATGGGTATGGCCAGACGTGGGTCCCTTGCTTGCTGCGTCACTGAATTCAAGCTAGCCAGGCTAATGAGGGGTATTATACCCCGAAACTGGTTCCAGGATGCTTGCTTCCGGTCCAGGGAGGAGCCGGCTTGGCAGTTCGGGCTGGACTGTTCCCATGAGGAGCAGGGCCAAGACTGATTTGCATATGGCTGGGTCCAAACTGGGGTGGCGTAGTGAGCAAAAGAATGATGGATTTAACCCAGATCTTTTGACTGGGGGAGAATGTTTGATGTATTCAGTATTCTGTCCATCATGTGTTGCCGCAGCACTTTTCGCCCTTAGTGAGATGGGTATGCTCAGACGTGGGTCCCTTGCTCACTGTGCCACTGGATTCAAGCTTGCCTGGCTGATGAGGGGTGATATACCCTGAAATCGGTTTCAGGATGCTTGTTTCTGGTCCAGGGGGGACCTGGCTGGGCAGTTCGGGCTGGGCTGTTCCCATGAGGAGCAGGGCCAAGACTGATTTGCATATGGTTGGGTCCAAAAGAACGATGGATTTAACGCAGATCGCTTGACTGGGGGAGAATGTTCGATTCATTCAGCATTACGTCCATTGTTTGTTGCCGCAGCACAATTTTTGATTGGGAGCAGGTAGAAATTTCATTTTTGGTGTCTAAGGAATTGTAATTTAAAATCCTCTTTAATGGTAAAGTCAGATTTTAAGCCACAATTCTGAAAATGCCACTTTTATAAAGTTGGCATCTTCCTATCTTAACCAGTTGGTGCCTGCAGCCTGTTCCTGGGTCAAATGACTAGGTGTAGTTGGCAGTTGGCCTTTATATATTCCTCCCAGACAGCCACTCAATACAGGCACTAGGCATTGCCTGGATGGGGCATCTCAGGCAGAATGGGTGGGCTTAGCTGCGCACAGCCTACTTGCACTTCAAAGGCACTGGCCCAGCTCTTACACAGAGGACTTCACACCAGCCAATTGTGCCCCGATACAAACTGGGAACAGGGCAGGGAGGCAGGAAATTTCAGGCACATCTGTGGGGGGCAGCCTCCGGAAGTTTCTCCCATTTCAAAGGGGGCCCCAGGTATATAAATAGGTCCCTAAGACCCACACTTCAGATTACTTCTGGACCTGTGGAAAACTCAGAAGAAGAACTGCTCTGATGCCCTTCTGCTCTGCTGCAAGAAGGACTGGTCTACTGCCCTGGTGCTCTGCTGCAAGAAGGACTGCTCTGTTGTGCTGCTGCCTGACCTACAGGGACACAACAAGCTCCAACACCCTTGAACCTTAAACCTGGACTCTGCCTGCAGTGAGTCCTGACACACCAAGTGGTGCCCCCCAGCCCTGGACCCTTGGAAGTCGGGGTAAAGGTGCTGTGTGAGCCCATTTGTGGTCCTTATCAGAACCAACGTAGCATGATGCAACTCAACGCAGGATCTCGCATCGCATCCCTTAGAGCTCCTCATCAGAATCAACGCCGTGTGACGTAACTCGATGCACGGCTTCACATTGCAGCCCTCGTAGCTCCCCATCGGAATGGACACAGCAGAACATAACTCGACACACAACCTCGCATCGCTGCCCCTACAGCTCCTCATCAGAACTGATGTTGCGTGACGCAATTCAACACAGGACGACTCATCGCTCCTCGAAACCGATGCTGCGCAAAGCAACTCGATGCAGAACCTCTCATCGTTTCTCAGAACCGACAGAGCGCGACGCAATGGCTCACATCAAGGGCATAAGGTACAGTTCTCAGCGGGCCTAACCTGGTCCCTCTATCCGGCCGCGCTCCATCGTAGCCAGCCTGAACTTGTGGCTTCGTCCCGGTCTGGGGTGACAACATAACCACAGTTGGCGCTTTGTGCTTTTAGGTGCTATACTTACCATAAATCTTTGAAATTGCATATCTCCGGGTCTACTGATTTAATTCTATTTTTCTAAATTGGTGTGGGATTTTCCTTGTGTTGTGTTCTCACTTTATTACTGTTTGAAGTGCTGCATAAATACTTTACTCATTGCCTCTTAGTTAAGCCTAACTGCTTTTGTGCAAAGTTACCAGAGAGTTAAGCACAGGCTAATTTAGTGGCTTTTTACTTTTTAGTGACAAGGGTTGTGGCAGTTGCTTGAGAAGGGCTCACACTCTCCTCAACCAACAACCCACTTTCTCACAGGTAAGCAATCCATGCATGCCATTTGTGAATAAGGGCCGTCTTGTCTGTCCTTTAATTAATTTATTTATTTTATTTAATGAATTTATAGAGCGCCTGAATCACCCCCTGAGGGGTATCTCTGCACTAGGGACAAAGCTGCTGGTAGGCTGAAATAAAAGGAGTTAAAACAAAGTGGATTTAAGAAGTTTCCTAAATCGAGGGTAATCAGGACAGAGCCTCACATGGATGGGCAGCTGGTTCCAGTAGAAGGGAGCGAGGTATGAAAAGGATTTACCACCTAATCTTGCTTTCCTAATTCTGGGGATATTTAGAAGTGATTTGCTTCCTGACCTGAGAGTTCTTGAGGGAGCGTAAGGCTTAATCTTCCTAGTAATATAGGATGGGCCTATGTTATGTAAGGCTTTGTAGACTGTGCAGCAAACCTTGAATTTTACGCGCTTGCGAATTGGAAGCCAATGAAGTTTTTGTAATAGAGGGAAGGACGGAGTTTTGAATGGGGAGTTCGTAACAAGTCGCGCGGCAGTATTCTGAACCACCTGTAGCCTGCTGAGGGACGACTCATTGGCAGAGACCAGGAGAGCATTGCAATAATCGAGACGGCTCATGACCATGGTCTGGATGAGAGTTTTCCGCGTGTAATCAGGCAGAAGTGGAAAAACTCGGCGTAACAGACCCAACACATAAAAGCAAGTGCTAGCAGTGTGAGTGACATGCTCTTTTAATGTTAGCGCACGATCCAGGCGAATGCCCAAATCTTTGACTAAAGATTTGGTATTAGGGCACGTGCCGAGCGCTACCGGCCACCAATTCGGGGACCAGAGAAGAGGGGCGTCTCCAAAGAGCATTATCTCTGTTTTACCAGCATTAAGCTGTAAGAAATTACTTTTCATCCATTCTGCAATAGCAGCCATTCCTCCCGAGAAAATGGACACGGCCTGGGAAGAAGATTTCTCAAAAGAGAAGCTGAGTGTCATCAGCATAAGAGATGGGCAGAAAACCATGTGACCTAAAAAGGTTGTCCAAGGGGGCAATAAAGATGTTGAACAATGTAGGGCTCAAACAAGAGCCCTGAGGAACACCCTTGGTCACTTCCAATGTTTTTGACAGGAAAGGACCCAGATTAACAGTCTGAGTGCGATCGGACAGGAAGCTGGTCATCCACTGCAAAGCCATTCCATCGAGTCCAATCTCCTTCAGTCTCCTCAGCAGAATCGAATGTGACACCGTGTCGAATGCTGCGGAAAGGTCTAACAGCACAAGAATGGTGGAGTGGCCACTATCTAAGGTCATTCTGATGTTATCCGTGACCTCGAGTAGGGCCAACTCCGTGCTGTAATTGGGCCTAAAGCCAGATTGAGAAAGGACCAGGCAGCTATTATTTTCGACATGGGCGGATAGATGTTGATTAATGTATTTTTCTAAGATTTTGCTGAGATGAGGTAATAGAGAGATGGGGCGGAGATTGGATAGATCTTCCATGGAGGCTTTGGTATTTTTTCAAATGGGGATGACCTGAGCCACCTTCCAGGCCCGTGGAAGATGTCCTTCTTCCATGGACATGTTTAATATGGTGCCTACTGGTGAGGGTAGTTCGTTGAAAAGGGAGGAGGCAACTTTAGCTGGAATAACATCCATGGGAGAGCCAGATTTGACCGCACGAAGTAGGGCAGCTGCCACCTCATTTGACATAGGGGGAAAACTGTCAAGCACTAGTGAGGTGGTAAAATCATTAGAAGTAGGCGCAGATGTAATCAGTTGTTGACTCCACAAGGGGGCGATCTTATCATAAATAAGATCGATTTTTTTTTAGAAATACTGAGCAATATCATCACAAAGGGCTTTTAAGCTTAGACCAAGATGCTGATTAGCGTCCAAGTCCCAGACTTCCCATGGCAGAGACTTTAGTAAAAGAAATTAACCAAGGAAGCTTGAACATTTGAGCAAGGTCCCCTTGAACCATCAGCTGCTCTGAGCCTCTATGACTCTTAGCCTAGTGCATCAAAAGCAAAAGCTTGGACTGATGATGGTACCCAGGAATGGAATAGAATGTGTCCCTATGAATTGCACTCGGGGGAGGGGGATGCAATCGATGGTATACATTCAGTTTTAATGACTCTTTTTGATGTTTTGTATCATGTCACCTTTTGGTCACTTCAGTGTTCCATGGTGTACCTGAGTAACAATCGGTGTTTTAGGCTAGTGAATGGGGCTTAATACTGGATATTTCAATAGAGATACAATGACAAATGGTAATCAGTTTCAGTAAGTGTATGCAAATGTCCTGCAGAGAAGGGTTGTTAGGAGTGAAGACAGTGGTACATAAACGTTAGGTGTTAGGCAGGCACAATGTCAGACGCACGCAGCTTACACAGAGCTGGAGTTCGGCCATATTGCATAATACCATGTGGAACCCTGTACCGCTATTAACTATTGATTCACAAAATCAACAAGGAGCACAGAATAGAGAAAAACATAATTTAGATCATCTCCTTACTCCAGGCTGTTGTTTCCCTAAATGGCATCCCTTTGCTAGTCTCAGATTTCTTGTATTAGAGAATTCCTCAAGATTAGCCCATGGACCATAAAAGTTCTACCTTTTCAGCAAGGCCTTCTCGAACCAAGGCATAACTCAAAGTCTCTAAAAACCTTAAAGGAGAATACCACTGACCCTTCACAGTAACAATCATATAAGGTATGAATGTAACAAAAGTCCACACCAGCAGATCTCCTGACAATCTTTTCTTCTAACCTATGTCTCAGGTCCATAAACACACACTGTAAATCTCAGCATGAACTACCCTGTGCAGTAGTCAGCATAGTGGATTGCGATCATAAGAAATAACGTAAAGAAGCCTGCAGAGCTGATAAAAACTGCTAGTTTACTGAAAACCGAAATCTGAGTGCCTGTCTCTCCCACGTCTTCGTCCATCACACTGCTAAGTGCTATGTCCGATAGTATGATAACTGCACCTTGGTGGTCATTACATACGACATGCAAACGCTTGCCACCCAGGATCAAAACAAAGACAACACCCTCCTAAATAAAATTGGTAAAAGTTACTGTGCATTGAAAGACTGGGGGTGGAGGGTCACTGTGGATGAAATACACGAAGGTCACTGTGGATAGCATTGTACAAAACATGTAAATTGTCATCCTACACAGCACAGAATGGATTCAAGTAATGAAGTTCTGGGGTAAAGTTAACCTGGTATGCCTCGTACGTATCAGCAGAAATTAAATATACATTTCAAGCATCAATAACCTGTAGGGTGGTCATTCAAGCAGAGTCTATATTTAGGTGGCTAGTGGAAAGCAAATTTTTAGGTCTGGCGTTAGCCAAGACCTTTTGATTTAAAAAAAATATATATATGTACAATATACTTATTTTAAGATGCTTTCAGTCAGCTTTTTCATTTATTGGTCTATTGATGTGTCATTCACATTTTGCTTCCTCCCACTACAGCATTTAGCATGGGGCAGGTGATCAACCCACTTCATACACTGGATAACTTCAATTTGAGTGACTGCATTTTGCTCTTTCACAAGGAGCTGTCTTTCTATCCTTCTTTCTTTTTTTCTTTCCTTCTTTTTTTCTGTCTGTCTTCCTATTTTCCTTTTTTGCCTTCCTTCTTTAGTACTTTCTTGCCTTCCTTCTTTCTTTCTTTGTTTCTTTCTTCCCTGCATTCTTTCTTGCCTTCTTTCTTTCTTGTATTTTTCTTGCCTACTTTCTTTCCTTCTTGCCTACTTTCTTTCCCTTCTTTCTTTTTTCTTTCCTTCCTCTTTCTTTCCTCTTTCCTGCTTTTCTCCCTCTTTCTTTTTTTTCTTTATCTTTCTTTATTTATTTGCTTCTTTCTTTCTTTCATTCTTTCTTGCCTTCCTTCTTTACTGCTTTCCTTCTTTTCTTTTTCTTTCTTTCCTTCTTTCTTTGCTTCTTTCTTTCACAAAGGCAAAAGGCTGGCAGTCAATGGCACTAGTATTGGTTGTTTTAGGTTTGTGTTAGCCAAGAACATTTGATTTTACTAAAACTATGTGTAAGACATTGTTAGAAACTAGGTTGTTGGATGACTGGGGCGTGAACCTTAGTCAAGCAGCAACCACAATCCTAGTCAGGGTAAGGGTCAGGCAAACCCTAAATTAATCTTTGCTCAGCCTCTGGTAGCTTGGCACAGAGCATTCAGGCTTAACTTAGAGGCTGTGTGTAAAGTATTTGTGCAATACTTCAAACAGTAAAACAGTGAAAACACCATACAAAAAGATACCACGCCAGGTTAGAAAATTAGGACTTAATTTAATAAGTAGAACAAGACCCAAACAACAGAAATCCAATCTGTAGAACTTGAGATATGACTTTTTAAAGAGTAAACTGTAAAATAGAGATTAGAAGCAATAAGCGCTTACTTGGGATATCTGGTAGCGCTGGACTGGGACAAACGTTTAGGCCAACCGAGATGGCTACAGGGACCCAGTGAGGTCCACTGAACAAAAGTACCTTGATCCTGGCTGCATCGACATCAAAGATGGGGGGTACCACCAAAGCGATGCGTCGGTATTGTTCCACGAAGTGTGGACGATGCGCCGACCCTGATCTGCGCAGCGTCGGCTCCAATGAGCAAAGAGCTGCGATGCAGAGATTTGTCATCAAGGATGCCATCTCAGGAGATGGGGAGACCTTGTGCAGTGGGGATTCTGAAGGCGATGCGTCGGAGTCAATCTATGCAGTAGAGGTGATGCACCGGTTCTGGTCCCGCAACAGGAGCGATGCACTGGTTCCGATCCACGCAACAGGAGTGATGCGCTGGTTTCGATCCATGCAACAGGGGCGATGCGCTGGTTCTGATCCACGCAACGGCGCTGATGCGCCAGTTCAACAGAGGATGAATGGGTTTTGCTGAAGCAAGCACCTTAGGCATCACTTCCAAGGGTCCAGGACTGGGGTGGCACCACTTGGCAGGGCAGACTCACAGACGGCAGAGTCCCGAAGCAGGCAAGTTGAAGGTCTTTTGTTTCCCTTAGACTTCAGTTTAGGAGGCCAGCCAGCAAGATTTTGGAGTTTAAGTTATGAAGGTCCAGTCCTCGTCACCCAGGCAAGAGGGAGCAGCAGGGCAACAGAGCAAGGCAAGAGTCCAGCAAACAGCAGTCCAGCAGAGTGGCAGTCCTTTCAGCTGCACCGCAAATCTTCTTCCTGGCAGAGTGGTCACATTCCTGGCAGAGTGGTCACAGGTCCAGAAGTGTACTGAAGTCATGTTAGCGGTCCATTACTTATACTCAGTTGGGCCTTTGAATTGGGGGAGACTTTAAAGACAGGCCTTTGAAGTGCCCTGGCTCCAGACTCACTACAGGGGGGTATGCAGCCCTTTATGTAGGGACAGGACACAGCCTATTCAGGTGTAAGTGAGGCTGTGAACACAATCCTCAGCACACGTCTTTTAAGTAATATGCAATTATCCAATTTGTTTTTAGTCATGCATAAATGATACAGAGAAATTTTCGAGCTTGGTTTCTTTTCTTTATTCTCTTTGTTCTTGCATCAGCCAACACGTGTTTCGTCGCACAAAGGAATTTTGTCCCGCGACTTTCTCAAGGCTTACAAGAGTCCAAAATGTTACTTTATCAGTGGTGATAATTCCATCCCATGAGAACACGGCACTGATGTGGGGACCTACACGTCCTTCTTAAGTGCTCTAGGTTTGGCTCATGACGAAGATCCATGGTTAAATGCGACGTGGACATCGGAACATAGATTTTAATTTTCCAGTGGGATGGAATTATCACCACTGATAAAGGAACATTTTGGACTCTTGTAAGCCTTGAGAAAGTCGCGGGACAAAATTCCTTTGTGCGACGAAACACGTGTTGGCTGATGTAAGAACAAAGAGAATAAAGAAAAGAAACCAAGCTCGAAAATTTCTCTGTATCATTTATGCTTGACTAAAACAAATTGGATAATTGCATATTACTTAAAAGACGTGTGCTGAGGATTGTGTTTATGTTTATGTTGGTTTCGACCACGTGTTTGGGGAGACTGGTGGTTCTTCTCACCTTTCAGCACCGTCCATATAAATTTCTCAGAAATCTAAATAGAGTGTAAGTGCTACTCATTCTTGGAGCGCCATTTTACCTATAACCATACCACTGCACCGTCGTGAAGTAAGTGAGGCTGTGTCCAACTCCTACCTCCCACCCTCCCAGCATGACCCATCAAGTCACACCTAAGCTCCCTTTGTGTGTGGCTGTGTAGGGGGAATGCACAAAGCCCAGCTGTCACCCACCCCAGACTGAACAGAGACAGGTAGCAGGCACCAAATGGCTAAAGTAAGAAAATGCCAAAAAGTGGCATTTTCAGAATTGTAATTTAAAATCCGACTTCACCATAAGTTCTGATTTTAAATTGTGATTCAAGAGTCACCAGACTTGTCCCAATTGGAAATTATGCTTATAAAATGTAATAAGGTAATCCAAATGCTATCCTATGAGAGAGATAGGCCTTGTAATAGTGAAAAAGGACTTTGGGAGTTTTTCGCTACCAAGACATGTAAAACTTAAAAGTACATATTCTACCTTTTAAATACATTACACCCTGCCCTGTGGGTTATACAGGGCCTACCTTAGGGGGTGACTTATTTGTATAAAAAGGAAAGGTCTGGGCCTGGTAAAAGGTTTGTTTTGCCAGGCTGACATGGCGGTGTAAACTGAGCACACATGCTCTGCTGTGGCAGGCCTGCAACATGGTTAAAGGGGCTACTTAAATGGTTGGCACAATCAGTTCTACAGGCCCACTAGTAGCATTTTATTTATAGGCCACGAGTACAAGAGTTACCACTTTACTAGGGACTTATAAGTAAATTAAATATGCCAATTGGGAATGAGCCACTATTACCATGTTTAGGGGAGAGAGCACAAGCACTTAAGCACTGGTTAGCAGTGGTAAAGTGCACAGAGTCCTAATATCAGCACAAACAAAATCAGAAAAAAGGAGGGAGGCAGACAACAATTTTGGGGAAAGACCACCCTAAGGCTGTCAGGTCTAAAATGTATCGTCGTTCCCCCCCCCCCCTCCCAGCTGAAAGTGGGAAGAGCTACCCAACCCCTTGGGAATTTTCTTCAGTAAGGAGGAAGAACCTGGAGAGATCATCCGCATTGGCGTGGTCTGTCCCTGGGTGATGTTCCACCGTTAAGCCCATTCCCAGTAGGGAGATGGACCACCTCAACAGTTTGGGATTTTCATCCCTCATCTGCATGAGCCATCTGAGGGTTCTGTGGTCTATCTGAATCAGTAAGTGAGTCCCAAACAGGCATGGTCTAAACTTCTTCAGTGCCCAGACCACAGCAAAAGTTTCTCTTTCAATTGCACTCCACCTCTGTCCTCATGGAAGTAGCCTCTTTCAAATGAAGGCTACCGGTTGATCTAGGCCTTCTTTATTCAACTGTGCTTAGAATGCCCCTATGCCATGCTCTGAAGTGTCCGTCTAAATGATGATTTGCTTGGAGAAATCAGGTGCCTTGAGTACAGGTGCTGTATACATGGTTTCCATTAGGGTATCAAAGGCTTTCTGACAAGCCGCTGTCCAGATCGCCAATCTGGGCTGCTTCTTGGAAGTCAGTCAGTTAAGGGGGCAACAATGGTGCCATAACCCTTAACAAATCTTCTATAGTCGCTTGTAAGGCCTTGGAAGGCTCTCACTTCTGTCTGGGTTTTAGGTGGTTGCCAGGCCATGATAGTTTCAATTTTGGCCTTAGGAGCTGCACCTTGCCCCTACCTACTAGGGGACCCAAGTATACCACAGAACCCTGCCCAATCAGGCACTTACTGGCCTTGATGTTCAGGCCTGCCTTTTTCAGGGCTTGAAGAACCATGTGGAGGTGATGCAGGTGTTCCTCCCAGCTGGAACTGTAGACAGCAAAGTCATCTAAGTAGGTGGCAGAAAAGGCCTCCTTACCAGCCAGGACCCTGTTAACCAACTTCTGGAAGGTAGCAGAGGCATTCTTTAAGCCAAAGGGCATCACTCACAGTTGGAAGTGGCCATCTGGGGTGGAGAATGCTGACCTCTGTTTGGCTCCCTCAGTCAGAGAGATCTGGCAGTATCCTAGTGTCAAATCAAAGATACTGAGGATTTTGGCAGCGTCAGTTCTGCCAATGAGCTCATCAGCTTGGGGGATGTGGTGTACTTCAGTCCTGGTGATGGAACTGAGTCCTCAGTAGTCCAAACAGAACCGGAGTTCTGAAGTGGTGCCCGGTGAAGCAGCCTTTGGTACCAGCACCACCGGTCTGGACCAGCGACTACTTGAGGGTTCAATCACCCTTACTGCCAGCATCTTGGAGACTTTCCCCTTGATGCTGGCCCTCACCCTATCTGACAACCTGTAAATTTTGTTCTTTACAGGTAAGCTATCTCCAGTGTCAATATCATGGACGTGCAGGGATGTGAGTCCAGGGGTGAGTGAGAACAGTGAGGCAAACTATCCCAGCAACTGGTAACAGTCCCTCTACTGTTCTGGGGCCAGGGTGGAAGAGAGGTTGACACCCTCCACTGACCCATCATGTTCCTGTGCAGAGAGGAGTTTTGGGAGAGGTTTGCTCTCTTCTTCCACTCCCTCATCTGTCACAAGAAGCATGCTCACTTCGGATATCTAGAAGTGAGGCTTTAGTCGGTTCACATTGAGCACCCCTAAGGGGTTCCTAGGTATCTGGAGATCCACCAAGTAGGTGGACTCATCCTTCCGCTCCTTTACTTCATATGAGCCAGTCCAGCAGTCCTGGAGAGCCCTGGGCTCTATTAATGGCCCATACTTTCTGGCCAGGTTGAAACTCCAGAGTGGCCTTCTGGTCATACCAGAGTTTCATTACTTCTTGACTGGCCTCAAGATTGCTTTTTGCCTTATTCCAGAAGAAAGGCATTTGGTTGCGGAGGATCAGCATGTAGCTGATCACATCCTGGGGGGGGGCGGGGGCTCTTGGGAGTTTGCTCCCACCCCTCCCTGACAAAGCTCAGAGGTCTATTAACAGGGTGGCCATAGAGGAGTTAAAAAGGGACTGAACCCTACTCCTTTGGTTGCACCTACCTGTAGGCAAACAGAAGGCACGACAAGAGGACGGCCCACTTATGCCTCATGGGCTCAGGCAGGCCCATAATCATGTCCTTTAAGGTCTTGTTGAATCTCTCCAGAAGACCATTGGTTTGGGGTGATAGGGTGAGGTGAACTTGTCAGTTACACCACGCTCATCCCACATGGACTTCATGTACGCAGACATGAAGTTAGTACCTCTGTCAGACACTGCCTCCTTGGGGAATCCAACACAGGTAAAGATACCCATTTGAGCTCTAGCCACCACTGGTGCAGTCACTGACATCAGAGGGATGGCTTCTGGGTAGTGGGTGGCATGGTCCACCAAGACCAGGACAAACCTGTTGCCAAGGGCTGATTTAGGGTCCAAGGGTCCAATGGCGTCAATGCCCACCCTTTCATAGGGGGTGCCAACCACTGGTAGTGGGGTGAGGGGAGCTTTGTGCTTTTCCCCTGATTTCCCATTGGCCTAGCAGGTGAGACAGGACCTGCAAAATGCATGCATCTGAGGCTGGCTTCATTCTGAGCCAATAGAAGTGGGAGTCAAGCCTGGCGAAGGTCTTCTCTCACCCTAAATGTCCTCCGATGGGTATATCATGAGCCAAACCCAGTAGGAAGGCCCTGTAACACTGGAGGACCACCAACACACAGGCCGCCCCAGAGCCAGGAGCCTCAGGCTCAGTATAAAGGAGAGTATATTAGCAAAATGAGCAAAATGAAATCTCCAGTGCTTAAATGCCACCTTCCCCCCCATGTTTACCAACGAAACCCCTTTCCTTTGCGAAGCCATCCCCTTTATAGCAGTAGCTGTAAGTGTGCTTACCATGACGGAAGTGGAAAATTTAGTTCCATTTTATCACAATTAATCTTCCAATAGCTCCATTCCCGGTTGTGAATGAATCAACTGCTTTGAAACTGCTCGACGTTTATCACCCCTCTAGCTAACTCCAGATGGTCCACCACGTGTGCTTCTTAAAAACAAACGCTGGACTTCGTATTTTCCGCGCAAGCCATACTTTTACTTACTAGCTACTCATTAATACTACATTTTCCAACATGCCTAGCTAATCCTCCCACAGAAGATTAAATTCCACTGGAGGTTTCATTGTGCTTTATAGAAACGCGAGGGTTGTTTGAGCACAGGTTTGTTTGGCGTTTCATAAGGTTTGTGCTGAGGAATCAGCAAGGCATAGAATTTGGGTTGGGTATAAGCACATGTTGTTTTTCATGCAGTATATATGAATTTGAATATAGGAGGTATATATCAACACAGAGTATGGAGTTGTATTAAGTTTGTGAATTAAGTTAGGAGTGAAAAAACATGCTGATGGTCTTTTACAAATTTTTATATTTTAGATACCCCTGACGAAGGGAACAATCCCGAAATGCATTGGTTTTTTAAAAATAAAAATCGTGACATGTGGAAATGTCAAACTCTCCTATGCTACTGTGAAAAGCCTGGAAAGACAATTTGAATGTGTAAAACGAATTGAAGAATTTTGAAAAACGTGAAAAGCAACGGTTTAAAAATAGATACACAGAAGATTAAATTGTGGTTAAGAATTTTGATTCATTTGATTCATTCATATATGGACGTGGCTGTGCAGCTTGCATGGGGACCACATGAGGTCCCTTTTTTCTGACATATTATCAAAGCGCTATTGGGCGGAGCACGGATCAAACTTGCACGCCTTTAAACCTCTGAAGCTGTCAAGCACAAAAGTTGGAGTACACCGGAGTGCAGTCTACCACCTTTGTTTCACATTAAAAGAGTTGTTTTGCCAGGTCGACATGGCAGTGTAAACTGTACACACAGGCTCTGCAATGACAGGCCTTAGACATAGTTAAAAAGACTACATAAGTGGGTGGCAAAATCAGTGCTGCATGCCCTCTAGTAGCATTTAATTTATGGGCCCCGGGTACATGGGTTACCACTTTACTAGGGACTTATAAGTAAATTAAATATGCAAGTTGGGGATGAACCAATATTACCATGTTTAGGGGAGAGAGCACATGCACTTTAGCACTGGTTAGCAGTGGAAGGTGCATAGAGTTTTATTACCAGCAAAAACGAGGTCAGAAAAATGGAGTAATCTCCAACCCACTCAAGCACGCATCAAGGGGCAATGCGTCACCCCACTTAATCCATTGGCTGACTTCACTATGAGTTACGGCATGCTGCCCATTCACAAGGAGCACATCCACACACAAAGTAGTTCCCTTCAGGCCCAGGGAGTACTATGGTAATATGTGCTTATTTGAGACCAAAAACATTATTGCCTTTAGTCAATATTTTGTTTAGATTGATAAACTCCCTGCAGCTTTGCAAACAATAAAGTTTTGCAAAAACCACGACAAAACAAGACAAGCATTGCCAAAAGGCTGGCAAATGTAGCCAGAGCTATTTGCTTTTTCAATCAATCCTTATATCTGAACTGACCTTAGGGAACCCTCCCCCCCCCCAAAAAAAAGAAGCCTTTCCGTAGTCAGATGGCAGCTTTGTTTTGCTTCTGTTAAGAGAACTGCCAGAACAATAGCAGCAAATGACCTGGCTCCACACTAAGAAGTGGATTATCTCACAAAATCTCATCAGTCACCCACGTGTGAATCCCGGATTAGGTCTTATCCAGAGTGAAGAACTCCTGTGTCTCGAAGACAGGAGCATGTTTTGTTTTCATCGCAAAAGGAAGACATAAGTAGCCTTTTTCTGGCACTGTGACATTCTTGGCCATAGGCCACCTTAGAAGGGAGTAGAAATCTTTAGGGAACAGAATCTCTGGAAACATCACCTATTAAGATTAGTTTGTAGGACACTGGGAAATGTTCGAAACATCTCAGAGCTATAGTGGGTAGCAGTGACAATAGGAAATTTGGACATTATGCAGTGTGCTGTTTTTAAGTCAGGCGTAGAGGGAGCTTTAGTTGTATTTTCAGCCTAATGTAAACTCAAAACAAATATACACGAAAGCCATAGTAGTAATACATAATTAAAGGGGCTTTGTGTCAGCCTTCTTTTGCTGTAATTTTTTTGAAGTGTCAATCAGTTATTGGTGCAGCCCAAAGGAAAACCTGTATACAGTGGGCAGTGGATCAGCTCATTTCAACTATTGGTTTTTATGTGAAAGCTATTCCACTTTTTGGGTCAACTCAAAGTACAGCCATTGGATGCTTTCAGTGCCAGGATGTTGAGTGACTGTATTCAGTCTGTGTAGTATATAAATGCACACTTGGTAGTGCAAGCCTTAGAAGCAAAAGAGCATAGCTGCCAGGTTTTCATATTGCTCATATGTGACATTTCCAGGGTTTTAGTGTAAGCGTGAGTGACATTCTACTGCCAAATGTGTGACACTTTGCAGTGATGTCCATGTAAAGAGATAAATATCAGAAATGACTCCCTTTTGAGCAATGAGAAGCTCAAAAAAGTAATTGAAAGAGATGCAAAACCCCTGAAATGGAGGATTACTAACCTACTTCCCCCTTCTAAAATGATCATATTGTAAATAATTGAGACACCATGATATTGATCAACAGACGAGTAGCGCTTTACTAAGTTGTATGGACACTGCATAAACATACACAGTTTAATAGAGAAAAGGAATTGCAAGTCAGTATATGCATTTTAAAGTCTTTATATAATTAATTAATTACAGTCTAGACTGGCTTCAACATGTGCCCCAGTGGAGGTGCCACACTAAGACCTGGGGCTAACACCTCATTCACAGCATCCACAGTGTTGAGATAATGATACTCAGGTGGCAACTGTGCATGTTCTCTACACTATCCTAAATAATGGGTTTTTCTACTTCAAAACAAAATAACACACAATGCTAATGTTTTATTTTGTCCTTCCTTGTAACTTGTTGTAGACTTGAGTCACAGTTCTAGCCAGTGGCGGCTGCAACCGAGTAGTGCGGGTGAGACGGGGCGGGGGGGGATTGAAAAATAAATGAAAACGTACTTACCTTGATGCAGGCTGCCGCCTCGCCTCCATCCTCTTCTGTTCGTGCCGGAAGCAGGAGGCACACACGGACTCCCCTAAGCCAATCATGATGCTGCTGTCACCATGACTGCAGCCTGAGCGCCGTGGTTCGTCGCTCAGACGGGAACTCTAAGCCTGTGCATGTCCTTCAGCCAGGCTGTAGGACAGCCTGGCTGGAGAACATGCAAAGTGCGCATGACTGTTTGGCCGGCCCAAGATGGCTGGCCAAACCGTCATGCGCACTTAAATGCCTGAGCCACTCCCCACATGCTGGCTGTGACCACAGCACAGTACCACCCTGCCCCGTAAACCTGCTTGACAACAGAAAAATAAAATTATAACAACATAATGTTATTATCATTTTATTTTTCCACTGCTCAAAGAGCAGTAGGACGGAGCTCCTCCACCTTAGTGGAAGAGCCGCCACTGGTTTTGGCCTTCCTTTTCATGTTAGCAGATGGAGAATATCTATACCATTTTTTACTCAAGGCCTGTTCATTTGAAACATTAATGTAGCAGACAAGGTTCTATCCTCTGATTAACTGGGGTGGAATTTGGTTTTATTCTTTGCTGTTCTTGAGAACACCCCTTCTTACTCAGCATTGCTGTAGGGCAGCATGAAGAGAAGTTTAACTACTTTTGAAAGAAGGAAGTACTTACTTATCTGAGTGCCAATAACAATGAATTCTGCCTCAAGGGAGTGCTAAATTACATCCATCCTGTTGATCCAGCGCGATATTAGCAAACAGCATTCATACACCATATACTCACTTGGGCCCATACATTCACACTACGCTAATACTTACGCTGGGTTTATCAGTTGTTACTCTTATCAAAAATCCCTGCTACCAATTACCTTCTGATTGAAGAGTAATGACTTACCAATGAATCCTTTGCTAATTGGGAAGTTTAAAATGAGTGACATTCATTATAGTACATAATCCTGAAATAACCACTGAGTCAGGAAGTTTTAAATTGTTTATCTAAAGATTTAGCAGAGTAAAACACAGAGCCACATGGTACTTAATCGTAATACCCAAGATTAAGCATAGAAATGATTATTGCTAATCAATGACGGTGTTTAAAGAAGAGGAGAGGATAGAAATAGCAGCGCAACTAAAGGTTGCATTATATTTACCTAAGTGCGAGAACCAAAACCCCTTAGCCAAGGAGTTGGAAAGAATAGGACCCAGGAAGGATGAAGAGCAAAAACTTCTTCCCGAATCAAGACAGGACCGGTGACCTCTCTACAACGACGCCTGCGTCGTTCCCCTCTCTGATACTCGACTTCTCCTCGATTCTCCCGTGCCTTCCTTCTAATGGACTCCGCCGCCCCCTCCTCAGGACCTCTTCTGGACAGGGATTCAGTCAGCAACCGATCAGCATGGCAGTCTGGAGCTAAGAGCGCTCTGGCAGCATGGACGCCTGTTCTTCGTGAACGCATGCTCTAACTAATTAACTAATGCTATATTCTATTATACCCTTCTACGCCCATGTACCTCCCCTTAATGTTGCTAAAATATGGGGCCACTACTTCTGATTGGACGGGGTGGATTCTCGCACCATATCGATTTGGCCTAAATTGTAAAGCCTATTGTCTTTACGTTCCCACCCCTTCAAATTAATACATTTGCTTTATTTCCCACCCGTCTCACGACAAATGTTATACATTTTACAGGGGAAAAGTATCATTTTGTCCACAGGAAACATAAAGTACAGCATCTTCGGCCAATGGGTCATGGCCTTGGGAGACGTCCAAGTTGACTTCACTTGGCAGGCACACAGGATACATGCGCAGAACCATCGTCTCTCGAGTTGCAAGTAACCAACCCAGGCCCAAGTTTACGAACTAATAAAAGTGCAAGAAGAAAATATTAGAATCACAAATAAAATGTTTCACTGTATACCCACTATTTCTATTCTATTCCCAATTAAATATATATACTATTCCGCGTTAGTAGCGTTAGGAAACGACAATTTAGTAATGACATGAGAGCAAGCTGAAGCATGTGAAAACATCAAGCAGCCATTTTAATACATACTGCGCAGAAGCAGAAGTTTCCCACCAAGCAAAGAAAGACGTCACACCATGTGATCAGGTTGCGACATGCGCAGTGAGGTTCCCGCGCTTTAGCGGCCATTTTGGATTACAGACAAGCGTTATTCTTTAATAAAACACATATGCAAGCTTCTCTCCCCTTTGTGTAGTGTATGCAAAGGTTAGTATTAACAATACAATTTTAATAAATTAATACTATGAGGAGGATTGCGTACAAGCAAGTTTCATTTATGAAACCTTGCTCCATCAATCCCCTCTCTGATGGCGTTTCTGAGCCATCAAAAACACTACCCTCAATCAGATGCCAACTTCTAGCAATTCGTTTCATTCTCATTTTTACATTTTCTGTTTTTCACATCCCCTTTCAACTTTTTGTATAATTCACTTCTCCATTTTTCCAGTTCTATTTCATCTAGTTTTCTCTTCTTTCCTTTTCCTGTCACTTTATATGTTCCATTCTTTCTACAGCATTTGCACCATATTGTTATTGCCAAAATTATTATTGTTATCCCTGCTAAGGGTACTAATATTTGACCTATAAGTCCTTTTCCTACATTAGCAAACCAGGTTCCAATTGACGAGATACTATTTGTCAATCTTTCCCATACACTATCAACTTCCAGTGGTTGAAGTTCCTTCTCAAGTTTAGTTATATTCTGTATGTACGTTCCAATTTCTGCACTCTTATCAGGAATATAAGTGCAACAATGTTTCGTTTTCAATAATTTACAGACTCCGCCCTCCTTTGCCAATATAATATCAAGAGCAAGACGATTTTGCATTACCATAGATCTAATCGCAACCATTTCCGCATTAATCATTAGAAAACCTCCAGCAGTATCCGTTGATAAACGATCAACCACTGTAGACAATTTACATATTTTCCTTGAGTTCAGAATTATTCCCACTGAAGGTATCAATGCACCAAATATATCACCTACAATTTCTGAAAAACTAGCTCTTTTACTACGTGTTAATTCGTTATTGTTTTCAGTGCTCTCAGTGTTTCTTTTTACGTGGTATATCTTTGGAAATACTATTCCAAAATAACAACTTCCATACCACCGTGCAGGAAGCCTAAAGTAAGCCTTATTCCCACACACATAATAGATTCCAGGAAAAACTGAATCTGTTCCTCCTTTGAGTCCCCAACCTCCAAGAATTAAAAATTGTGTTCACATTCACTGGTACCGATGAAAACATTGTTATAATCAGTCTTTAACCTATGTAGACAAATTTTCCCTGTCTTTACGAAATCCAGAGCCGTAGCAGCTTGAGCCTTGCCAGGTGTGTAACTACCTTCTTTCTCAGCCCAAGGTGGTAAATGAGCCTTATGCTCAGAAGCTTTCTTTTGAAAATCTTGTCTTCTATCTTCTACTAAATTCAAAAATATCTTTTCTTCTTCAAGTAAAGAACATGTTAGATTGTGTCTATGTGCATGTGTTATGTCTATTGATTTCATTGTTAAGAAAAATTCTCCCATAAACTGTGCATCTTGACTACTAAGCACTAAGTTCATACTCTTGTGAATCGGAACCTCAGAAAATATCACATCTAAATTTGAATAATAATACTGAAGTTTCCCTGTTCTATAAAATAAACTAGACAAAACACTACATGATATGCCATATGTCAGTGGTAAATGGTGATATGTTAATCCTTCTGCTACTGATTCAGGTAACTTCATACAGACGTAACAATTACTAACTTCCATGGTGTCTACATATTGAAACAATAACTTTGTGAAAACGTTTAAACTAGTATCGTTGTCAGCTACTTCATGATGAATTTCTGCCTCATCTTCTGCCATTAGTTCTACTCTATTGCCCTTCATGTTTGCTGTCCTCCCTTTAGTTTCATTATTAATCTTTTTATCTATTATCATCAGGTAAGGAATTGCTACAATCAGGACTAACCATACTATAAGCACCATTACTAGACTACATATGCATATTGCACAGCATCTTCTACAACATTTCTGTTTTGATCTCCCAGCAACTCTATCGTCAGGCATTTTTCGACAAGGAAGATTGCTCTTCTTATCTTTTCTTCTTTTCTTTAGCTTATTCTTTTGCTTAGTCAGGGTGGTCTTGTTTCTTCTTCGTACGTCAATTCTGCACTTGTTCCTTCGCCACCACTGTCAATTGATTCTGAGCTTTCAAAATCTTCAAGGATGATATAAGTCCATTCAGGACCCTTGAATTTGTTATTCACAAGTTTCAGTCTTTTACTTCTTCTTTTCGCAGTTTTATGTTCTTGTTCAGCTTGACTTGTCACTTCATTCACTTGATCTGGATCTTCACTTCTGGTTGTTATGTGGTACTTTACTCTTTTAATGACACTCAGCCAATGATCTCCTTTTCTTGTTTTCTTTGTTGGCACGGTTTCTTTGCTTTCGTCTTCAGGGATCTCGTTAATTTTACTTCTTAGCACTGTTTCGTTTTCTTCAATTACTGTGTTTCTTGTTTGCTCCTTTTCAGGTCTAATTGGTTTCTCTGTAACAGCTCCGCTGTGAGTTTCCAATAACTGACCTTGTTCTTTATTTATTTCTTCAAGTTCATGTTTTGCAAGGTTTTCTTCTTCTGTGTACTCTTCTTGATCTAACTTGTTCTGATCAGGGCTTATTGCACTGTGAACTTCTGCAGCCTGACCGGATTCTTCTAGACCTATCTGTCCCTGTTCAAAGTCTATTAGGTTTTCACTGTTTTGAGTCCAATTTTCTTTCCCTATCTGACCTTGCTCAGGTTCTCTTATTGTCTTTTCTTCTTGTACCTGAGCTGCTTCTTCTTCACCTATCTGATCTTCTTCAATTTCTTCCAATTTCGCTTGACTTCTTGTTCTGTGGTATACTTCAGGAACTTCTACCACTGGTATCCAATCCTGACTTGTGCTCAGTTGTTCTTCTTCAGCTTCTCTTGAATCTCGAGCCTGAGATTCCTCCGCTGAGCAACCTTCAGCTTCCTCAGTGATTGATGCTGTCTGAGGATTTTCTTCTTCAGGATCTGGCACTCTTTTGGTGTGGCTTACGTGAATCCAATTAGGAAATCCGGCACACTTCACTGCTGTATTCGTTGTCAGTATGACTTGACACGGTCTGCCCCATCTAGGTGATAGACACGTTTCTCTGGTGTGATTCTTCACTACCACCCAATCACCAGGATTCAGATCATGTTCTTGTTCAGGCTGCCTGGAAACTGCGTCTTCTCCAACCTGATGAGAGACAGAACGCACTAGGTCAGCCAATCCTTTGCAATAGTCCAGAACCATATCATCAGATATATTTACCAGTTTGTTTGTGGGAACATGTGTTTGTCTCATTGCTCTTCCCATCATTATTTCGTGGGGGCTCAATCCTGTGTTTCTGTCAGGTATACTTCTGAGTCCCATTAGAACAAGTGGCAATGCATCTGGCCACTCTAATGATGTTGATGCACACATTTTTCCCAATCTTGACTTTATAGTGCCATTCAATTGTTCAACCACTCCAGAAGCCTCTGGGCGATATGCACAGTGCAGTTTCTGTTTGATTTGAAATGCTTCACAGATTATCTGGATCACTTCACTGTTAAAATGTTTTCCTCTATCTGATTCCAAAGTTACTGGGAAACCAAACCTAGGTATGAGCTCTCGTAGCAACAATTTTGCCACTGTAATGCTGTCATTTCTCCTAGTAGGGTAAGCCTCCACCCACTTTGAAAACAGACACACTATGACTAGTACATATTTCAGCCCTCTACATGATGGTAACTGTATGAAATCAAACTGAAGTCTCATAAATGGACCCTCTGCCTTTCCAATTTTCCCAAATCCAATTACTGTCTTCCTCCCCGGATTATGCATCTGGCAAGTTAGACATCTCTGGCAAAGACTCTCTGCAACAGCCCTGAATTTGGGATTGTACCAATTTTGTCTGAACAGTCTGATCATTGCATCTCTCCCTATGTGTGTGTCTCCATGATGCATTCTAGCCATTTGTGAGAGTAAACAGTCTGGCATGACTGGTCTGCCATCAGCACTGATCCACACTTCATCATCTCCTCTTTGGGAGCAACCCACTTTAATCCACAAATTCTTCTCACTTTCATCAACTTCATCTTGCAATTTCTTGACGTCATTCCAAATTTCAGGTGGCATATACAGCATAAGTTGGCAGCTGATTCCCATTCTTTCCACCCTCTTATTGACTGACATTCTGGCTTTGGCACAATGTTGAGCCACCAGATCCGCATATCTGTTGCCGACTACCACCCAGTCATCTCCTGACTGGTGTGCGGCACATTTCACCACAGCCAATTCTTTTGGTGCTTGTATTGCTTCTAGCAAATCCCTTACAAATTGACCATTTTTAATGGGGGATCCTGAAGAAGTCATGAAATCCCTCTGCATCCACAGTTGGCCAAAATCATGCACAACCCCGTAACCATATTGACTATCTGTAAATATGGTCACTCTCTGATTCCTCCCAATTTTGCATGCCTTTATCAACGCAATCAATTCAGCTACTTGTGCAGATTTGACTCCTGGTAAATAAGATGTTTCAATTATTCCAGTTAATTCACATACCGCATAGGCAGCAGTTAGTTTACCATCTTCATGTCTTTGACATGAACCATCGACAAATAGCTCCCTGTCTGGCTTTTTAAGAGGCTGTTCCTCTATATCTGGGCGTGGTTTTGTACATAATTCGGTAATTTGTATACAATCATGTTCATCGTCTTCATCGTCTTTTATTCTCTCATGATATGGGTTTGGTAGTAAGGTTGCTGGATTTATTATAGTACACCTTACCATGGTCACATTTTCAGCACCCATTATGATTCTTTCGTATTTAGTCAGCCGACTAGGAGTAAGATGCTGAGTTCGGGTTCTTGTCAAGAGAATGACAACTGCATGTGGAACATACACCTTTACAGGATGTCCCATCACAATTGACTCACTTTGTTCAATACTCAAACAAGTAGCCGCCACTGCTTTTAGGCATCCTGGCAACGCGGCTGCTACTGGGTCCAATGTAGCAGAGAAATAGGCTATAGGACGTCTTTCTAGTGCATGTCTCTGAGTTAAGACAGAAAGTGCACAATTCTCTCTCTCATGACAAAACAATGCAAATTCTCTCTTATAATCAGGCATGCCTAAGGCAGGTGCTGAACATAGGGCATTTCTCAATTTTACAAAAGCTTCTACACTTTCATCCTCCCACCCTACAGGGTCCTTTGCTTTCTTTTTCGTTATGTTAATTAATGGCTTAGCCAACACGGAAAATCCTGGTATCCATTGTCGGCAGTAACCCACTATTCCTAAGAACATTCTCACTTGTCTTTGGGTTACAGGCATTTGCATTTTCTTTATCAATTTTACCCTTTCAGCTGTTACTCTTCTTTTTCCTCTCTCAATTTGGTGTCCCAGATACTTAACAGCTGTTGTACAGAATTGCAATTTTTTAGGTGAGACTTTATGCCCTTCTTCTGCCAAAAGATTTAATAATGCTATGGAATCAACAACACAGTCCTCTCTGGTGGTCGATGCCACCAATAAGTCGTCAATATATTGGACTAAGACTGAGCTTCCTGGCATCACTAGTTTTTCAAGGCACTTTTTCAGTATCTGGTTGAAAATAGAAGGACTTTCTGTGTACCCCTGAGGAACACGATTCCACATTTAAACCTTGTTCTCGAATTTAAATGAGAAAAGATACTGGCTGTCTGGATGTAATGGTATTGAAAAGAACGCTTGACACAAATCAATTACTGTGAACCATCCTGCACTCCACGGAATCTGGTATAGAATTACTGCAGGATTTGGTACTATGGGACAACATGGTTCTACAATCTTATTTATTTTCCTCACGTCCTGAACAATCCTATATTTTCCACTAGGTTTCTTTAATCCCATGATTGGTGAATTACATGGGCTACTCATTACTTCTTTTAGAATGTTTTGTTCTACCATTCGATTGATTTCTTCAATAACTCCTGTTTTTACTTCTGCACTCATTTTGTACTGCCTGGTATTTGGGAAAATTGCACCTTCTTTCACAGTAATTTGAACTGGATCTATTTTAGCCATAAGTCCTACTTCTTTTCCGGTGAAATCCCATACTATGGGGTTTACTGTACCCTTTAATTCTTCTGGCAACTCATCTCTTGTTATTAACGAGAACATCCCGTCTACTTCTGTACCTTGTTTTGCAATCATAATTTTATATACATGATCTTCATCTGGTGTTTGTACTGCCACACCATCCGGTGTGCAGAAAATTGTACAATTCATCTTGCACAATAAATCCTTACCTAATAAGTTCACTGGACTAGAATCACATACTACAAACTGATGCATTTCTCTAAAGTTTCCTATTTTAACTTCCATTGGTTCGGTAAGAGGTGTTCTAATTCTTTGATTAGCTACCCCTACTACTTGGATATCTTCACCAGAGAGAGGAAGGTCTGGGATGTCTGCTGATCTCACAGTAGACCTGGTAGCACCAGTGTCCAAAAGGAAAGTAATGTCATTACCTTTCACATTCCCTTCAACATATGGACCAGACTGATCTACCTGTAAGGATGCGCCAAGTACGCACTCCTTCTCCCCCTCTCCTAGGCACCGTCATGGACTGAATCGACAGAAATCGTCCTGCAAAAGAAATTGTGATGTCATATAATCATTCTTACCACTTCCTCCTTGATATCCGATGTCTGTACCATGCTTTGCTCTGCTTACATTACCCTGAATAGGTGCGGGTGGTAACTGACTCTGAGGATTTACACCCTGCTGTGAGTCATTCTGCGTCTGTGGATTTAAATTTTGATTTGGGCCATTATTATTCCGAATCTTTTTACACTCGTCCTTCCAATGCCCCAATTTTCCGCATCCATGACAAGGAAATTTCTTTTTAGCTTCTTCTCTACTTATTCGTCCTCTAAATTTTCCACCATTCCCAGTATCACCACTCGTTCCAGAATCTTTTCCTTGATTTTCACTCGGATTTTCCAAATTAATTCCTTGCTTCTCTGCCATTTTCACCTGAGCCCACATCACTTTTTCCTGCAATTTCTTGTGTCTATCCTCAATATCGTCTCCACAATATTTTGCATATTTCAGAATTTCATCTATGGGCTTTCCCTGCCAACACAGCATGTGTTGTTTAATCATCTGGCAAATCTCCGGCTTCAAACCGTAAACAAACCGATACACAAACTGACTCATGTTCTTGTCTCCAATGTCCTCAAATCCACTATATTGTTTAAATACCTGCAATAAACGCTCATAGTAGGAATGCACCGATTCATTAGCTTCTTGGGTAGTTCGATCTATTTTTACCCAATCTGTTTCTTTCGGGGGTATTTTCTCTTTCAGGTAAGTTATCACCTGCTGATACTTTTTCATGACATCATTTGACGGGGCACCTGTCTTCGGATCTCTAGGATATTCATCACTAGGCAATCCACTGTGATTTTGCAATCTGTCCACAAATCGGCAGGTACCACTATGTCAAACAACCCATCCAAATCCTTCAACAATACCTTCGACACCTTCACAAACCTGTCAACTTGCTTGTACCATTCAATAGGTTTTTCTCTCAACTTTGGAAAATCATTCGTAATTGACAAAATATCCTGTCTGCTCCATGGGACATGTACATAGCCTCCTCCTGCAACTTCTCTCATGGGATACATTTGGTCTGCTTTCCCTGTTTCCTTCATCACATATTCCGATGCTGTTCTACTTGTTCGTGCCTTTTCCTTTTTCTTGGCCCACCTAGTTTTCCATTTATCTAAGTCTCCCCATTTTTGCTAAACTAACATTAATTCTCTTATTTGTAATCTTCTTCCAGAGGCATTCATATTTTCTAAATCTTTGTCCGAAAATTCTGCTCTATAGGGTTTCTGTAGTACCTTTGATCTCCCTATTTCTATTCCCATCTGTAGTGCTAAATTGGATAATTTTTCATGGAATATCCTTACATTTCTGGTGATACTCCTGCACAGGAACAATAATTCTTCTTCACCATAGGTATTTAAGCGTTCTAGTCCTACATTTCCTGCTATTATTTCTTCTAATTCGACTTTTAATTTATGAATGTCCATTATTTTCGGAGGTGTGCACTGTTTAACTGACCCTTGCACCCATCTTTCTAGATCTTCAGGTGTTACTATGGTAGCACTTTTGCTCCCGATGAAGTTACTAAACTTACATCTTTTGAACCTCCAGGTACATCTTTTCTTGGAGTACTATTTACAGAACCTCGAATAGGCAAGTCCATAAGTGATATTGTGGATTCAGAGTCACTAAATTGATCCTCAATTATAACTGGAGCTTCAGGTCTGGGATTACTCACAGGAGTAGGTGCAAGTATCGGTGGAGGACAATTTCCCTGAGTGGAATGGATCCTAATGGAACTACTGGACCAATTGTTACTGGTATGGTCAACGAATCAGGATGCACTTTTATCTGGGTTATTTTCTGTATTAATTCTGCTCTGGTCTTTTCTAGGGCTTCTTTTTCTTTGTCATGAAGTATTCTACTCGGGGTGAATTCATGCATTACCTGTGGCACTAATGGAGTTTTTGGTGGTGCACTTGGGGTGCATCCACTTGTCCCTTCCTGATATGGTGGGGGATTTCTTAACATTTCCTCCATAAATTCGTCTTCAGACTCCTCATTTCCCATTAAATGTTTGGTCTTTTCTGTGCACTTACTTCCTAATTTCTCCTCTGCTGAGAACAATGGATATAATCCTTCTGTAATCATTGCCCTTCTCCATTGTTTCATCTGACCATCCCTAGACTCACGTAGATATCTGGGAAAAAATCCTGGATAACTCCTATTACTTCTAGATCTATCCCGCTCAAATGCCTCGGTTTCCCATTCTTCTAGAGCTTCGTACTGGGTTAATCTAGGTCTGGGTTCTAAGTCATTCATCCTCAATCTCAAATTCTGAAGAATTCGCCCATTGAACGTGCCATTCTCGGGAAATGCTAGTAATCCATCATTTTTGGTATATTCTATCCAATTCTCCATCCATACACAAGTATGATAACCTCTCTCCATCATCATGAATGAAGCGGGCGTTTTAGCTGGTGGAATAATAATTCCTTCTCTAGTTTTGAGTGGTTTATCCTTTTTAAAATAGTTCTTAATCTTTTGCAGAAAGGACATTTTTCTCCTTTCTCCGTACATTCTGTCTAATCTTCGGTGTACAAAATTATATTCTGCAAAACCTAGGAATCTCCTATCCGGACGAGTTCCTGTTAAAGTCGGATCGCGTTTTAACATGCAATCTTTATCCACTAAGATTTTAGCTTCTAAAATATCAACCAATCAAGTCTTGGCTAACTTTTATTTATGAACCAATCCTTGCGCGGCCTTTTAGTGACGTTTATCTGTCAACCCCTCCTTTACAGTCTGCTCTTTTCTGTCCTTGCTGGTTTAACCAATCCCAGCGCGGCACCTGTGACGTCAGTACTACTCCTGACTACTAACCCCTCCTTTACAAGGGTCTTTCCACACCCGCGGATTCAACCAATCCCAGCGCGGCGTTTTGTGACGTCAGCTCCCTCTCCGGCAACTGACCCTCCCTTTACAAAAATTTACGCAAAACTTATTTTCTCTATAATTCTTAATTTCAGTAACAACATAAAACATTCGCTATCGTGCCAGTTTCTCTAAATTCGAAAAAGATAGTTTCTTCCACACTTTTAGTAAAACCTTTCCGTTTACTAAACATACACTACGAGTAAAACACTTTCGTCTACTCTTCACACAAGCTCCAGAAGTACCTGTTACTTCTCCAATGTTACCCTTTCTAGGTGATATAACATCAAATTTTCATCAGCGTACCCTTTTTACTATTACTCACACGCATAGAGTCCCTAACGAGTACTGAAAGTCCTGCTTAACTTTTCAGTACTAATTCTGCCTGACAGCTAACCTCACTGCAGTATGGCTTCCACTTGCCACCCGCTATTCTTTTTACCCCGGGGTATTCTGGACAACATAAAACAAAACTCAATATTTAAGCGGATGTTAGTTCATAAAAATAAAAATAAAAATTCTCATTACCCAATTAACAAAAAGTAACCATAACCGTCCTCTGCTTACCAGAAAACTGATCCAGCGCGATATTAGCAAACAGCATTCATACACCATATACTCACTTGGGCCCATACATTCACACTACGCTAATACTTACGCTGGGTTTATCAGTTGTTACTCTTATCAAAAATCCCTGCTACCAATTACCTTCTGATTGAAGAGTAATGACTTACCAATGAATCCTTTGCTAATTGGGAAGTTTAAAATGAGTGACATTCATTATAGTACATAATACTGAAATAACCACTGAGTCAGGAAGTTTTAAATTGTTTATCTAAAGATTTAGCAGAGTAAAATACAGAGCCACATGGTACTTAATCGTAATACCCAAGATTAAGCATAGAAATGATTATTACTAATCAATGACGGTGTTTAAAGAAGAGGAGAGGATAGAAATAGCAGCGCAACTAAAGGTTGCATTATATTTACCTAAGTGCGAGAACCAAAACCCCGTAGCCAAGGAGTTGGAAAGAATAGGACCCAGGAAGGATGAAGAGCAAAAACTTCTTCCCGAATCAAGACAGGACCGGTGACCTCTCTACAACGACGCCAGCTTCGTTCCCCTCTCTGATACTCAACTTCTCCGCGATTCTCCCGTGCCTTCCTTCTAATGGACTCCGCCGCCCCCTCCTCAGGACCTCTTCTGGACAGGGATTCAGTCAGCAACCGATCAGCATGGCAGTCTGGAGCTAAGAGCGCTCTGGCAGCATGGACGCCTGTTCTTCGTGAACGCATGCTCTAACTAATTAACTAATGCTATATTCTAATATACCCTTCTACGCCCATGTACCTCCCCTTAATGTTGCTAAAATATGGGGCCACTACTTCTGATTGGACAGGGACAGGGGGTGGATTCTCGCACCATATCGATTTGGCCTAAATTGTAAAGCCTATTGTCTTTACGTTCCCACCCCTTCAAATTAATACATTCGCTTTATTTCCCACCCGTCTCACGACAAATGTTATACATTTTACAGGGGAAAAGTATCATTTTGTCCACAGGAAACATAAAGTACAGCATCTTCGGCCAATGGGTCATGGCCTTGGGAGACGTCCAAGTTGACTTCACTTGGCAGGCACACAGGATACATGCGCAGAACCATCGTCTCTCGAGTTGCAAGTCACCAACCCAGGCCCAAGTTTACGAACTAATAAAAGTGCAAGAAGAAAATATTAGAATCACAAATAAAATGTTTCACTGTATACCCACTATTTCTATTCTATTCCCAATTAAATATATATACTATTCCGCGTTAGTAGCGTTAGGAAACGACAATTTAGTAATGACATGAGAGCAAGCTGAAGCATGTGAACACACCAAGCAGCCATTTTAATACATACTGCGCAGAAGCAGAAGTTTCACACCAAGCAAAGAAAGACGTCACACCATGTGATCAGGTTGCGACATGCGCAGTGAGGTTCCCGCGCTTTAGCGGCCATTTTGGATTACAGACAAGCGTTATTCTTTAGTAAAACACATATGCAAGCTTCTCTCCCCTTTGTGTAGTGTATGCAAAGGTTAGTATTAACAATACAATTTTAATAAATTAATACTATGAGGAGGATTGCGTACAAGCAAGTTTCATTTATGAAACCTTGCTCCATCACTGTAACACTCAACCTCACCAGTACCACTGTTTATTTTCATAGCAGCACATTCTCTGGATATGTTCTCCAAATCAGTGTCTTGATGTTTGATGTCCTTCACACCAGAACCTGGGCTTCTATTGGAATTCTATAGGGCATATTATCAAGCCCCTTATCGCCGCTTTAGCGGCAGTTTCCTGCCGCTAAACCGGCGATAATGTTATCGCCGTTCTTGGTAATATGGCCCGATGTTTCTTAACTTCCCTCACACAATCATGCCAACAATCACAGAGCCCGCATTCTTCTGTTGTAGGATCAGGCACATTGGCACCTGGATTCCTCTTGAACTATTGTTTGACATCAACAAGAACCACTCTCTTCAAGGGTACAACAATAAGTTTGATCATGGAGTGAAAGAGAATGTTAAAGGTGGAGTCTTCCCTTTGCAGCAAGAGGTTAACCTAAACATCAGCAGGTAGCATAACCTGAAAATTAGACCATGGATCTCTGTCACAGGGTTCTTAAAGCACTGAATAGGTCTCCTTAACCTGGCCTTGCTAGTTGAAGATTGGATCAGATGCGGTGTTTAGTAACATACCAAGCACTGAATTGAGCATACCAGAGACTCTATCCGCAAATATAAACATCCAATTCATGATACAGTCTTTGTAAGCACTCCCACATTTGACTGAAAAGTGAACTGTACACAGGGAGAAAGTGCAATGCTCAGGAACACACAGTGTGGCCCGGTGTTGAACTCATTATCAAACAGGTTGTCTCCTGAATGTCCATTGTACATAGTAGAAAATATGCTATTTCTTTTTCAAAATAGAATGGGAAACAAACATTTATAAAAACAGTTGCCATTGTGAATTTACTTGCAAAGCATAAACTCAATTTACAACTGAGGACATACTGAGGCTGCAGCATAGTGACAGTACAACGAACAAGTGTAATTAAATAGAAAGGATAACATTTGTCAGCAAAGGTTAAATATATAACATCATTTAACTAGCTTTATATTGTGCTGCTTGCATCTACTTATTTCAATAGTACTGTGCCTCAGTTTTCTTCTCTCTGGATTTCCTTTGGCTAGCACCAGCCGTACTTTTTTTGGAACTCATAGCTGAAGTGCAGGTCTCACTGTCATCACTATCGGACATTGTTATACCTATCAGCCTAAGGGTGGTCTTCCTCCAAGCTCATTGCCATCTCGCACCTATTTTCGCTGAAGTCGTTTTTGTTAGCCTTAGAACTCTGTGCACTTTACCACTGCTTGACCAGTGCTAAAGTGCTTGTGCTCACTCCCTAAAACTTGGTAACATTGGCTTACACCTAATTGGAATATTTAATTTACTTATAAGTCCTTAGTAAGGTGGTATACCATATACCCAGGGCTAGTAAATCAAATGCTACTAGTGGGCCTGCTACACTTATTGTGCCACCCACTTAGTTAGCCCCTAAAAACATGTCTCAGGCCTGCCATTGCAGCCTGTATGCAGTTTTAAACTACCAATTTGACTGGGAAAAATAAAAATGTTGTCACGCTTAAAACTCCCCATTTAATTGATATAAGTCACCCGTAAGATAGGCTCTAAACAGCCCTGGGTGCATTCATTGTATTTAAAAAGTTGGATATGTCCTTTTAAGTTTTACATGTCCTGGTAGTTAAAAACTTGCAAATTCGTTTTTCACAACTGTGAGGCCTACCTCTCCCACAGGATAACATTGGGTCACTTTATTACATTTAATAAGTGATAACTTTTGCTTGGGAGCAGGTAGAAATATCATGTTTCGTGTCTAAAAAATTGTAATTTAAATTCCTATATAATGGCAAAGTTGGATTTTAAGTCACAATTCTGAAAATTGCACTTTTAGAAAGTTGGCATTTTCTTGCCCTAACCATTTGGTACCTGCAGCCTATTTGCTTGGTTACATGACTAGGCAGTTTGCCTTTGTGTATGCTCACCAGACAGCCACACAATAGAGAGACTGAATATTGGCAAAATGGGCCATCCAAGGCAGGATAGTGGGTCAGAGCTGTGCACAGCCCTACTTGCATTTCAAAGACACTGTCTCAGCTCACACACAAAGAACTTCACATTAGCCTATTGCGCCAGCAGACAGACTTGGAAGCTTCTGTAGGGAGAAATCTCCAGAAGTTTCTTCTACTTCAAAGGTGGCACCAGGTATAAAAATAAGGCTCTCAGATCCACGCTTCAGTTTACTTCTGGACCTGCGGAAGGACTCTCAGTGGGGTGCCCTGTTGCCTGTGGCCTGCTGTGTACTTCAAATGACTGCCCTGCTGCAACAGCGGGACTGCCATGCTGCCTGAAGCCTGTCCTGTGCTAAGTACAGGTTAATTTAATGACTTTGTGGTTGACAAGGATTGTGGCTGTTGCTTGAGTAGGGTTTCACTCCCGTCAGCCAACAACCCAATTTCTCAAAGACATTATTCGCCCAAAACTGTGTAGGGAAGAAAGAATTTTTTTTTCAGCCTTCTGCATAATGTATGACCAACTGAGATAAAACCTACTTTAGCCAGTCCATGGTGATCATATTGAAGTCACACAGTCCAGCAGCTTCTAACTGTAAGGGTCTAGTGCTTCTTGTTGTTAGATTCAGTTATTCCTGAGCTCCCTCGAATTTTTGTTAAGCGAGAAACCCTGCTATTTTTCCCTGTTTGCAACTATCTGGCACTGAAAATATCCCTAACTTCTTAGAAGTCACGCTTGTTTGCAATTTACACCACTATTTGACCCCCCCTTCCCTACCATTTGGTGCCCTAGTGCTGGTTCCCATGATAATTTAAAGTGCCCACTCATACAAATGGGTCTGTATCAGTAGTACACTGCACTACTGTTACATGAAGGCTCCACAATACACGCAGTAGCAGTGCATTACTTTATTGTGTAGAGATCCCTGATCACAACAGATATAGCAAACCGTCTACATAGCTCCTCAGCTGACAGCCTTCCCTATCTCACTGTCGGCTTCACTGGAGTCTAGAACAAAATCCACATGACACATAATACACTACATCTCCAATTTAAAATCTTCAACTTGTGGGAAAAAGGATGCACATTTTACGCGATATGTTTCAAGGAACTAAAGTTATGAAGGCTTAACCATGAAATGCTACAACAGTCAAACAAGCATTGGCAAAGCCAACCAGTCTACCCTTTCACATAGCTACCGTTCCTGAAGTAATTACCCAATGTCCTTTTCAAGTTAGAAGATATAGTGTGAAGATTTTAACAAGACTGAAGCCCTTTAAAGCTTTACTAGATGTCCCTCTCAAGTCAGAAGCAACGGCTTAAAAAGTCTGTCACAAAGTTGCAATAACTCATGCTGTTACTAAATTTACCTCTCGAGTACCATACATAATTCACAAATATGCAATTGCTCAAGTCACTAGTAGAGCTGCCTCTCAAGTTGGACGCTAATAAGAGACCTTCTCAGTGCCCCCACATGGCAACCCATTACTCAGGCTCCTAGATGGTTTGATTCTGATTGTTCCCGTGTGGCCAGGAAATTAAAGGAAGCACTAAGCAAGAGTCCAAGAGATATCACTCTAGTTAGAGCTTGTCGAAGGGAGTATAAGACAGAATTAACCAGATGCAGGGCAACGTTAAAGGATGAAATATTGAGGGAGCTAATTGAGGTTAGTACTCTGAAGAACAGCTCTAGATTTTGGAGCATAATAAATAGCCCCTTTTTGACTAAAGATGTAGGAAACCCGGTGGGCGCTCATATCACAGAGGAGGATTGGGTGCTCCACTTTGAAGCCATGTTCCAGTGTCCTCCTGACTTAGTTAGTTTCCCTGGACGTGAGGTAGGAAACTCAGCACTGGTTTTCAAGGTAGAAGAGGTTAAGAAAGGTATTGTCGGGTTGTCAAACAACAAAGCCCCGGGCCCTGGCAGTATCCCGCCGGATCTTTATAAATCTGACTCAAACTTTAGGGCACCCGTCCTCACAGCAGTTATTAATGCAGTGGTAAAAACTGGCCCCCCTGAATCATGGGCCACCTCCACCATAGTGCCAGTATTCAAAAAGGGTAATCGAGATAGCACCCATTACTATAGACCAATATCTTTGTTGGACTCTGTGGTTAAGGTGGTGGGCCGAGTTCTCCTAGACAGATTAACTAGCTGGGCAGAGGATAGTGATATTTTGACTGACGTCCAGTACGGGTTCTGTCCTGGGCGGTCCACCGTAGCCCAGTGCCTTAACTTATTTATGATTCTTAATAAATATACCGTTGCCTGCCCCGGTACCATCCATCTTGCCTTCAAGGATCTGTCGTCCGCGTTTGATCGTGGGAACAGAGTTAAGCTTTGGCAGACCATGTTGGCCATCGGGGTGGATGGGGATATAGTTCATTTCTTGGAGGACCTCCACAGGGACACAAAGGCTGAAGTTAGATATTCACAAGATCTTAGGGTCTCCCGCCAGATCTCAATAAAAAGAGGAGTACGTCAAGGGTGTATCTTAGCCCCCTTTCTGTTCAATTTGTATATTAAGAAAATGGAAAAAGTTCTGTTAGAGTTAAAGGTAGATTACCCTCAGGTGCGTCGGTGTGGCCTACCGGTTTTATTATACGGAGATGATGCGGCCCTTTTGTCTCGGACCGCAAGAGGGTTGCAAGTACTGCTTAACTCTTTTTCCTCCTTTATGGTGGACCAGTCAATAAATGATTCCAAATCCTATGTGATGCAGGTGGGACATCACTCTAGAAAGCTTTATCGGTTTACGTTGGATCTGCTCAAGATCCCCGTACAGATGTTTTCTCGTATCTTGGTGTGCTGATAGACGAAAAGATGAAATGGGGGCCACTAAACCAGAGAAAGAGGGGAGACTTAGTGCGCGCTAATTCGGCTATTTTTAATTTCGCTTCAAGATTAGGCAGGAGACCGATTGCAGCACTCCTGCAGTGATATCAGGCTAAATGTGTCACTAAAGCTTCCTATGGTAGCGAAATATGGGGTTATGTTGCTATGGATGAGTTACAAGTGGCAGAGAATAATTTTTTGAAACGTTTTTGATGTGTGCCCCAGGGAACATCTAACATGGTGGTACATGAAGAACTCTGGGTGCCCTACCTTTCCAACCTGTTGGCTCTTCGTCCCTTAACATTATGGTTGAAGACCTGGTTGAACGAAGGTCCATCTTTCAGTAAACTGATTTTAAAGGAGTGTATGGCTCTTGACCACGCTCACCACATTCCGTGGCTTAACCGTATAAAGAGATGTTTTGAAGGACTGGGAAGAGCCAACTTATTTACTAACCCAGACACAGTGACTAAGAAAGACCTGGGCTGGGTGCGAGAGACTTTTCATAAACAGAGGATACTAGGCAGGGAAGAGTGCGAACTGAGGAAACCTAGTGTCCGTAAATTCATTATCCTGAAAACTGTACAATCAACTGAGTTATACCTTTTAGGGCCTCTCAGTATCTATGAGCGTTTCTTATTGACTAGGTTTTGCTTTGATGTCTTCCACCTTCTGTTGGCACAGCCACACGGGTGTAGTAGAGGTCAGATTTTAGAGTCCTGTGGCTGCAACGGAATGTCTCCACAGGACATGCTTCACTTTTTAATGTTTTGTAAGTATTATGTGACTCCCCGGAAAACCTTTATCATCCCTATTTTAAAAAGACTGGGGTTCAAGCAGGTGCGACCAGCTTTTATTTATTTACAATTGTTGTTTGGTGATACTGTCTTTTTTGTTCTTAACTTTTAAAAATCGGCTGTTAGGCTTAGAGCCTGTTGCGACTAATTGACAGTGGCTTCTAAATGACGGTATAGTGCTTTATTAGGCACGTTGGTGACATATCCAGCTTAGTTAGGGATGTTGTGCTCATTTTTCATTTTGCTTCTCTTCTTTAACATTTTTTTGTATATGCATCTTATAACATATTTTTATGTATTGTATGAGATTTTAAAGTTAGATCCGTTATTTATGTGATTTTTGCAGAGCTGCAGTTCCTCAAGTCGTTACTAGAGCTCACTCTTGAGTCAGACATAAACGCACTGAAATGCTTTCATGAAGGTGCAGTTCCACAAGTCATTACTAAAGGTCCCTCTGAAGTCAAATGCAAAAACATTGAAATATTGAAATTCTTACATGAAGCTGCAGTTCTATTAGATATACAAGTTGTCCTCACAGAGTTAATTGCAAAAGCTTTGAAATTCTTACATGAAGCTGTAGCTCCACTAGTACAAGGTGACCCTCACAAGTCAAGTGCAAAAGCATTGAATTTCTTTCATGAAGCTGCATTTCTACAAGTCCTTACTAGGTGACACTCTGGAGTCAAATGCAAAAGCATTGACATTCTTACATGAAGCCGCAATTCCGCTAGTCATTACTAGGTCTCCCTATGGATTTAGATGCAAAAGCACTAACATTCATATATGAAGCCACTAGTCGGTTACTAGATGTCCCTCACAAGTCAAATGCAAAAGCACTGATATTCATTCATGAAGCTGCTGTTCTACTTGTGGTTAATAGAGGTCCCGCTCAAGTCAGATGAAGCTGCTTCAAATTACCTGCACCAAGCTGAGGGTGTGTGGGTTTAATATATAAATTTGCATACACAATTTTGCTATTTTAGTCATTTGTCCTTGTTTTCCATAGGTGTAATTATTTGTCACAGGTGGTTCTCGATGAAATTCTTACTTGAAGTCACAGTTCCACTAGCCATTACTAGGTATTGAGTCAGATGCAAAAGCACTTAAATTATTACATGAAGCTGCAGTCGTTAATAGGTGTCCCTCTCAAGTTTTTTTTTTTTTTTTTAAATATCTTTATTCGGCATACAAAACAAAATACCATAAAAGTAGCAATTTTTCAGCAGGGTTAAAACAGAACAATTCATCAATATAAATCCTACATAATACAATTTCAGTACATGGATGAAGCTATACACATCTCAACAAACCATTTTTAAAACAATATGAGTAATGGACGCAAGAAATCTATAGGCTTCCGCTACCCTTTGTGGTCCTTAATCTAACCGCAGCCCTTAAAAAGTTGATGGTACAAAAAAGTGTAAAAGCATCTGGGGACAATTTTAAAAATAACAGGGCCACCCGTGCTTGTTTAAACCTAGCTCTCTTTAAAATGCCCTTCAAAAAACGACTTCTAGGATGTGAATAAAAAGGGCATAGTAAAACAAAGTGAAGGGTGTCCTGAGGAGACCTTAGGTCGCAGCCACAGGGCCCCTTCATCTCTGTGGACAGTGTGAACCCTGCCGGTTCTGCTAAAACGTGATGCAAAAGATTTAGCCTAAATCGGGTCATTAAAAATCTATCATGGGCACTATTTAGACAAGACAAGTACGGTTCAATGCCCTCGGTAGACTTAGTTACTATATGTTCTCTCACCGACAGCTCAGCTAATTCTCTGTCTCCCCGGAGCGTCGAAGCGCACTTAAAAAAAACCAATCCTTGACCAGGGCCTTGTCCTGCATGGTCATTCTAGAAGGATTAGTAAAAAGCTCTGCACATCCTATTTTCTCAAAAGACTCCTTCACATACTTTAGCCAAGGGATTTTAAGCCCATGGTCCAAGGAGAGACAGTCTTCTATAACCTGCCTGCATAAGGCCGCCTCCTCATTTGCCCAGATCTTTACCCAACAAACTAGGGGTTTAACTGCCATCCTATCCGTAATGTAGCGGACACCCAATTCTTCATGGACAATAAAGGATGGCGTACTCTGTGGGACTTTTAGGAGACGCCGAAAATACTTATTCTCTTCAATCTGTAATTGATTAGCCTCTATGAAACCCCACACCTCACTTCCATACAGCACTTTGGCACAGCACATAGAACTATATAGTCTTAAAACCTGTTCTGGGGACCACCGTCCTAACCTTTGTGCAAAATTCATTATTGACCCAGTACATCTGGTCATCGATCGGCATTTCTCTTCTAATAAATATTTAAAATTTAATCGACCATCAAATAAAATCCCCAGGTACGAAAAAGACTGTACCTTTCCCAAACAGTGAGATCCAATTTTATAATTGTAGGATTTGCCTGGTTTTTGCCCACTTCCATAACATAGGATTTTGCCAGGTTGGGGGACAAATCCAGATTCCCCATAAACGACACAAAGCCATCTATTAGGAGCTTCAGGCTTTTAGGGGTACGGGCCAGGAGTACTGCGTCATCTGCATAAAGCAGAACGGGGATCCCACGGGTACCTATCCTAGGAGTGTCTACCTGTAAGGTGCTTAGTGCTCGGTCAAGACCATTTATATATAACGTAAACAAGAAAGGAGCTAGTATACAGCCCTGTCTGACCCCACTAGGACACCTGAAGGATTTTGTTAGTTTACCCTCCTGGCTATATCTGACCGCAGCAGTGGTATTCAGATGTAAACATTTTAAGATGTTAATAAGCCCCGGATCCACACCGAGCCCACCCATAATTGCCCATAATTTCCCTCGATTGACACTGTCAAACGCCGCAGTCAGGTCCATAAATGCCAGGTACATCGTCCCTGGACTGACTGCTGTATATTTGGCTGAAAGAAGGTATAAATTAAGGCATTGGTCGGTGGTAGATTTCGCAGGCCTAAAACCAAATTGGACGTCAGTTATAACTTGATGGTCCTCAGCCCAATCGGTTAGCCGGCTTAAGACCACCCGCCCTAATACCTTCGCTGACACATCAATGAGGGAAATCGGGCGGTAACATTGTGGGCTATCCTTGTTACCTTTTTTAAAAATAGGGACAATCGTGGCTGTGGACCAGGAGGCTGGCATTACTGTGTCCACTGCTGCGTTTATAACCCTGGTCAGGATAGGCGCCCAGAGATCCACATTACTTATAAAAAGGTCAGGTGGGATCCCATCTGGGCCCGGGGCCTTGTTCCTGGTTAGTCCTTTAATTCCTGTTTTAACCTCACCCAGCGAGAATCTAAGTGGAGTTGTCCTCTGCTCCCCACTATGGACCTGCAACTGAACCGTACTGGGGTGGTAATTATAAAGCCCTTGAAAATGCTCATACCATTGCTCCGGCAGAATATTATTGCCTAGCCCTGGTTTGTTAGCATCTTGAAAACAGGGACTGTTTATGACTCTCCAGAAGGCGGTGGAATCCTTTAGTACCATCGCCTCTGTCAGATCTTCCCAGGCTTGCTGTTGTAATCGACCTTTACGTCCCTTAATAGCAGACTTATATTTTTTCCGACAAAGAGTCACCCGGTCCCTATCTCTTGGAGAGGTCTTTAGAGCATCTTTCAACTCTCTAAGGGCACAAGAGCACTGTGGGTCAAACCATCTCGGGTTGTCCGTTTTGACCCTATAAGCTGGGGCACTAAGCAAACTATCAACTATTTGGGCAACGCCCTTAAAAGCCTCAACTAATTCTGCTCCTTCCACTTCGAGGTCTAAACACCTTAGAATGACCTGTTCGCCTTCTTTTAAAAGAGATCTATAAAAGGCCTCGCCGTTGACCTGTGTCCATCTCAGCCTCCTACCCTGATCCATGGCCCTTACCACCCCCCCTCCCGCTCCAAGAGGTTCCTGGCGGTAGTGTGCGTCAACAAGGGATAATACAAGAGGATTGTGATCGCTAAAGGCACTATGGCCAATACTGAACCCAGACACACAATTTCTAAGTGCTGCGGAAACAAAAATAAAATCAATAAATGAGGCACATCCTCTGCCTTTGAATGTGGGATGAACCATTGTATCCTGTCTAACATCAATCAGGTCAATGGTGTGTGTTAACGCATACGTATTTAGTAGGCCACAGAGTTCCCTTCCCTCCTTTGTATGTTCCATATGAGGGCCATCCTCAAGCGTACAAGACGCCCAATCCCCACAAGCTACTCTCAGGTGTGGGCACAAATGACAGTTAAAATCACCTACTATAACCAGCTGAAGCGCCATCAGCCCTTGCTCATATATCTGGGTAACAAAGGGGACGATGGACGGAGCGTTTGAGCAAATCAAACATTCACCCCCAGTCAACTGATCTGGATTTAATCCATCATCATTCTTTAGCTCACTCCACCACCCCAGTTCAGACATGGCCATATGCAAATCAGTCTGACCCTGTGCCTCATGGGAACAGTCCAGCCGAACTGCCAAGCCATGTCTTCCTGGACCGGAAACAAGCATCCTGGGACCGGTTTCTGGCCATTCAGCCGTCATCAGCCAGGCTAGCTTGAATCCCGTGGCAAAGTGAGCAAGGGACCCATGTCTGGGCATACCCTGCCAACTTAGGGCGAACAAAGCGATACCAAAGGGGACGATGGACGGAGCGTTTGAGCAAATCAAACACTCACCCCCAGTCAACTGATCTGGGTTTAATCCATCATCATTCTTTAGCTCACTCCACCACCCCAGTTCAGACATGGCCATATGCAAATCAGTCTGACCCTGTGCCTCATGGGAACAGTCCAGCCCGAACTGCCAAGCCATGTCTTCCTGGACCGGAAACAAGCATCCTGGGACCGGTTTCTGGCCATTCAGCCGTCATCAGCCAGGCTAGCTTGAATCCATTGGCAAAGTGAGCAAGGGATCCACGTCTGGGCATACCCTGCCAATTTAGGGCGAACAAAGCGATACCAAAGGGGACGATGGACGGAGCGTTTGAGCAAATCAAACACTCACCCCAGTCAACTGATCTGGGTTTAATCCATCATCATTCTTTAGCTCACTCCACCACCCCAGTTCAGACATGGCCATATGCAAATCAGTCTGACCCTGTGCCTCATGGGAACAGTCCAGCCCGAACTGCCAAGCCATGTCTTCCCTGGACCGGAAACAAGGATTCCGGTCCCATGAGGCACAGGGTCAGACTGATTTGCATATGGCCATGTCTGAACTGGGGTGGTGGAGTGAGCTAAAGAATGATGATGGATTAAACCCAGATCAGTTGATTGGGGGTGAGTGTTTGATTTGCTCAAACGCTCCGTCCATCGTCCCCTTTGGTATCGCTTTGTTCGCCCTAAGTTGGCAGGGTATGCCCAGACGTGGGTCCCTTGCTCACTTTGCCACTGGATTCAAGCTAGCCTGGCTGATGACAGCTGAATGGCCAGAAACCGGTCCCAGGATGCTTGTTTCCGGTCCAGGGAAGACATGGCTTGGCAGTTCGGGCTGGACTGTTCCCATGAGGCACAGGGTCAGACTGATTTGCATATGGCCATGTCTGAACTGGGGTGGTGGAGTGAGCTAAAGAATGATGATGGATTAAACCCAGATCAGTTGACTGGGGGTGAGTGTTTGATTTGCTCAAACGCTCCGTCCATCGTCCCCTTTGGTATCGCTTTGTTCGCCCTAAGTTGGCAGGGTATGCCCAGACGTGGGTCCCTTGCTCACTTTGCCACTGGATTCAAGCTAGCCTGGCTGATGATGGCTGAATGGCCAGAAACCGGTCCCAGGATGCTTGTTTCCGGTCCAGGAAGACATGGCTTGGCAGTTCGGGCTGGACTGTTCCCATGAGGCACAGGGTCAGACTGATTTGCATATGGCCATGTCTGAACTGGGGTGGTGGAGTGAGCTAAAGAATGATGATGGATTAAACCCAGATCAGTTGACTGGGGGTGAGTGTTTGATTTGCTCAAACGCTCCGTCCATCGTCCCCTTTGGTATCGCTTTGTTCGCCCTATGTTGGCAGGGTATGCCCAGACGTGGGTCCCTTGCTCACTTTGCCACTGGATTCAAGCTAGCCTGGCTGATGACGGCTGAATGGCCAGAAACCGGTCCCAGGATGCTTGTTTCCGGTCCAGGGAAGACATGGCTTGGAAGTTCGGGCTGGACTGTTCCCATGAGGCACAGGGTCAGACTGATTTGCATATGGCCATGTCTGAACTGGGGTGGTGGAGTGAGCTAAAGAATGATGATGGATTAAACCCAGATCAGTTGACTGGGGGTGAGTGTTTGATTTGCTCAAACGCTCCGTTCATCGTCCCCTTTGGTATCGCTTTGTTCGCCCTAAGTTGGCAGGGTATGCCCAGACGTGGGTCCCTTGCTCACTTTACCACTGGATTCAAGCTAGCCTGGCTAATGACGGCTGAATGGACAGAAACTGGTCCCAGGATGCTTGTTTCCGGTCCAGGGAAGACATGGCTTGGCAGTTCGGGCTGGACTGTTCCCATGAGGCACAGGGTCAGACTGATTTGCATATGGCCATGTCTGAACTGGGGTGGTGGAGTGAGCTAAAGAATGATGATGGATTAAACCCAGATCAGTTGACTGGGGGTGAGTGTTTGATTTGCTCAAACGCTCCGTCCATCGTCCCCTTTGGTATCGCTTTGTTCGCCCTAAGTTGGCAGGGTATGCCCAGACGTGGGTCCCTTGCTCACTTTGCCACTGGATTCAAGCTAGCCTGGCTGATGACGGCTGAATGGCCAGAAACCGGTCCCAGGATGCTTGTTTCCGGTCCAGGGAAGACATGGCTTGGCAGTTCGGGCTGGACTGTTCCCATGAGGCACAGGGTCAGACTGATTTGCATATGGCCATGTCTGAACTGGGGTGGTGGAGTGAGCTAAAGAATGATGATGGATTAAACCCAGATCAGTTGACTGGGGGTGAGTGTTTGATTTGCTCAAACGCTCCGTCCATTGTCCCCTTTGGTATCGCTTTGTTCGCCCTAAGTTGGCAGGGTATGCCCAGACGTGGGTCCCTTGCTCACTTTGCCACTGGATTCAAGCTAACCTGGCTGATGACGGCTGAATGGCCAGAAACCGGTCCCAGGATGCTTGTTTCCGGTCCAGGGAAGACATGGCTTGGCAGTTCGGGCTGGACTGTTCCCATGAGGCACAGGGTCAGACTGATTTGCATATGGCCATGTCTGAACTGGGGTGGTGGAGTGAGCTAAAGAATGATGATGGATTAAACCCAGATCAGTTGACTGGGGGGTGAGTGTTTGATTTGCTCAAACGCTCCGTCCATCGTCCCCTTTGGTATCGCTTTGTTCGCCCTAAGTTGGCAGGGTATGCCCAGACGTGGGTCCCTTGCTCACTTTGCCACTGGATTCAAGCTAGCCTGGCTGATGACGGCTGAATGGCCAGAAACCGGTCCCGGGATGCTTGTTTCCGGTCCAGGGAAGACATGGCTTGGCAGTTCGGGCTGGACTGTTCCCATGAGGCACAGGGTCAGACTGATTTGCATATGGCCATGTCTGAACTGGGGTGGTGGAGTGAGCTAAAGAATGATGATGGATTAAACCCAGATCAGTTGACTGGGGGTGAGTGTTTGATTTGCTCAAACGCTCCGTCCATCGTCCCCTTTGGTATCGCTTTGTTCGCCCTAAGTTGGCAGGGTATGCCCAGACGTGGGTCCCTTGCTCACTTTGCCACTGGATTCAAGCTAGCCTGGCTGATGACGGCTGAATGGCCAGAAACCGGTCCCAGGATGCTTGTTTCCGGTCCAGGGAAGACATGGCTTGGCAGTTCGGGCTGGACTGTTCCCATGAGGCACAGGGTCAGACTGATTTGCATATGGCCATGTCTGAACTGGGGTGGTGGAGTGAGCTAAAGAATGATGATGGATTAAACCCAGATCAGTTGACTGGGGGTGAGTGTTTGATTTGCTCAAACGCTCCGTCAATCGTCCCCTTTGGTATCGCATATATCTGGGTAAGTCTAGTGTCCAATTCATGCAGACTAGCAGAACCCTGTCCATGTAGTGTTGCATTATAAAAGTTTATAAAAAGTAACCTGTAACCCTTATTAAAAAATGTGAGCCCCTGCGCTACTTCTGAGCCCCAAGCCAAATCTGTCCATCTTCCTTGTAGTGCAAGTTCTACAAATATGACCAACCCTCCCCTGGCTCTCCCTGACGTAGCCTTACGCGCTGGACAAAAGAAGGTTTTATAACCCTCTAGAAAAAAGTTATTGTTTACTGGTTCCCATGTTTCTTGTAAACAAATTATCTGAAATTCCCGGATGTAAAGTAGCCATTGTTCATTCTTAAATTTCGTGGATAGGCCTGCTATATTCCAGGAGACTATTTTTATTTCTCTTTCATTTGGCCTTTCTACACTAGCAAATACCTGGGGACTATGGGTCCTATAGACTTTCTTATTTAAACTATTGTCCACATGGGCGTTTACAACCTGATAATCACTGGTAATTTGGCCTTTAGCTATCCCCGGGTTGATCTCTTCTCCTCTCCCCCCAAGATCTTTAATAATCACGGGGGTGTCACGGGCTCTATTGACGTTCCCCAACATACCTAGTCAATCAATATCATTTAGATCTCTTAATGGGGCAAAGATGTTATTTGTCAGTGCTGTAGAGGCCCACCCGATTGCACTCTCCTGTTGACCCACATATCCGCAACTTTGGTTTAAGTTCGGCAGGTGTCTATAAAAAAAACCCAACGGAAGCAATTTAATGCTTGAGTCCACCTCAGCTTGGAAGAACCCATTACTCTGCGAAAGAATCTTACGCACAAGGTCGGGGTGTCTAAACGTCACAATTACACAATCCCCTGAGAAGGCCTTCCTGGTTCTGCCGATCCAAGACACCCTTTTTGCCATCAGGATGTGTCTGTGATCTCTGATATTAAACCCTGCATTTCTACCCATCCAATGCGCCACCTTATTAATCAATTGGGTCGCAGGTTCCTCTTTTTGGCTTGTATGTGCTGGGACACCAGTTAAAACAACTGTATACGGGCATGAGGCTGGGGGTAAGTCTAAAACTGGTAGGCCTATAGTGCTCTGTGCACTTAGAGAAGGCAGATCTTTTAAATATTGATTTGCATTATCTCCCCTTTCTATCCTTACAGTGTCTACTTGCTGTATTAAGGGATTACATGGACTCCCTATCGTCACTTCCCTGGGCCCCCTAGCACCAGTGCTTGCGTTGGGTCTAGTTACTTCCGGATATACATGTGGGACGCTATTAACTGCAACAACTACCCCTGTTATATATTCGCTATCCCCATTTTTCCTCCCCTAAATTACATTTACAGGCAATGGGGTTGGAACTTTAGGGACTTCAGATTCTTCCTGAGCAACACCTGCACAACTACATGCCCCTTGGTTAACTAATGAACTACTAGAGTTCAGGAGTAACAATAGTTTTTCATCGATTGTCCCTAGTTTGCATAAAAGGGGCCCCAAGAGAACAGTCATCAAAGTCTCCCATCTTCTCCATTGATCGGGGTCGTCCCCAAGCCCCACGTTAATGTCATTGCCACTTTTTAAAAATTGATCCATAGCCAATCCTTTATTAGATTCTGAGGCGGACTTATCAGGAAACCTCATTACTTGGTGCTTGGATCTAGGTTTTTGTTTTTGCTTTTGTTTTTGTGTGACTCCTCCCCTCATTCGCTTCGCAGGTGACTCTCCACTGCGTGCCGTCAGAGACTTCGGTATACTTGTCGAACTTTGCCTGGTGGCCCCTTTAGATCGAGTAATAACCTCACCATGGCACGAGCCAGATAAAGTTACGTTTTGTGCCGTGGAAGGAATCGGTGTCTCTTCGACCAGTATGGGCGAAAAGACAGGCTCATCGTCCCCTGCGATATTATGGGCAGAATTAATGGAATTCATCTGCTCAACTGTAATCGCTGATGACAGGATTGGAAGATTGACTGATTCCCCAATGTTACTAAGACCAGGGGTCACAGAACATAAGTGGTCCACAGATTGCTGCCCACCCCTGGGGGATTTAGCCATAGCTAGGCCTCCCAATGATGACCGTTTTTGAGCCGCAAAGGTATCTAGTGAGAGTCTTTTTCTGTGAGCTGAATCTGATGGGTCAAAACTGACTCTGCTCTGGTCAGGAAAGCGTCCAGGGTTCCCACAACCCCCTCCTACCAGTGGACCCGTGACCTTGCGTTTGCTCATTCTGTCGGCAAGCTATTGCTTGATTACACACAATCCCTCGAGGTACACAAGTCCACAACTAAACTGTACCTTATTTCAATAACTGAACTCCACCTTAATGCTTGTAATCACGGAGGGGTGGCCCAGCCCAGCCTCTTCCTGTCTCTGACGGTCTCAGACGAACCCGCCCTTGGCCCGGGCTTTGCCCGGCGCGCGCTAGCGCGCGTCTCGCGAAGCGGGTGCCGCGAGAGGCTAAGTAGGCTTTCCCCTACTCAGGTGCGGCAGATTAGTGGCAGGCAAGGCTTCCTGGGACTTGCAGTCCCCTCAGCGTCCGGCAGCGACCTCCTCCAAGCAGCGATGCGGCTCCCGCGAAGCGGGTGCTGCGAGAGGCTAAGTAGGCTTTCCCCTACTCAGGTGCGGCAGATTAGTGGCAGGCAAGGCTTCCTGGGACTTGCAGTCCCCTCAGCGTCCGGCAGCGACCTCCTCCAAGCAGCGATGCGGCTCCCGCAAAGCGGGTGCCGCGAGAGGCTAAGTAGGCTTTCCCCTACTCAGGTGCGGCAGATTAGTGGCAGGCAAGGCTTCCTGGGACTAGCAGTCCCCTCAGCGTCCGGCAGTGACCTCCTCCAAGCAGCGATGCGGCTCCCGCGAAGCGGGTGCCGCGAGAGGCTAAGTAGGCTTTCCCCTACTCAGGTGCAGCAGATTAGTGGCAGGCAAGGCTTCCTGGGACTTGCAGTCCCCTCAGCGTCCGGCAGCGACCTCCTCCAAGCAGCGATGCGGCTCCCGCGAAGCAGGTGCCGCGAGAGGCTAAGTAGGCTTTCCCCTACTCAGGTGCGGCAGATTAGTGGCAGACAAGGCTTCCTGGGACTTGCAGTCCCCTCAGCGTCCGGAAGCGACCTCCTCCAAGCAGCGATGTGGCTCCCGCAAAGCGGGTGCCGCGAGAGGCTAAGTAGGCTTTCCCCTACTCAGGTGCGCAGATTAGTGGCAGGCAAGGCTTCCTGGGACTTGCAGTCCCCTCAGCATCCGGCAGCGACCTCCTCCAAGCAGCGATGCGGCTCCCGCGAAGCTGGTGCCGCGAGAGGCTAAGTAGGCTTTCCCCTACTCAGGTGCGGCAGATTAGTGGCAGGCAAGGCTTCCTGGGACTTGCAGTCTCCTCAGCGTCCGGCAGCGACCTCCTCCAAGCAGCGATGCAGCTCACGCGAAGCGTGTGCCGCGAGAGGTTAAGTAGGCTTTTTCCTACTCAGGTGCGGCAGATTAGTGGCAGGCAAGGCTTCCTGGGACTTGCAGTCCCCTCAGCGTCCGGCAGCGACCTCCTCCAAGCAGCGATGTGGCTCCCGCGAAGCGGGTGCCGCGAGAGGCTAAGTAGGCTTTCCCCTACTCAGGTGCGGCAGATTAGTGGCAGGCAAGGCTTCCTGGGACTTGCAGTCCCCTCAGCGTCCGGCAGCGACCTCCTCCAAGCAGCGATGCGGCTCCCGCGATGCGGGTGCCGCGAGAGGCTAAGTAGGCTTTCCCCCTACTCAGGTGCGGCAGATTAGTGGCAGGCAAGGCTTCCTGGGACTTGCAGTCCCCTCAGCGTCCGGCAGCGACCTCCTCCAAGCAGCGATGCGGCCCCCTCTCAAGGTACATGCAAAGTCATTGAAATTCTTTTATGAAGCTGCAGTCCCACGGTCTTTACTAGGTGTCCCTCTCAAGTCAACTGCAAAAGCTTTGAGTTCCATTAGTCATTACTAGGTGTCCTTCACAGGTAAAATGCAAAGTCATTGACATTCTTTCATGACGCTGCAGTTGTACAAGTCGTTACCAGGTGCACCTCTCAAGTTACATGCAAAACCTTTGCCATTCTTACAGGAAGCTGCAGTTCCACTTGTTGTTAATAGGGGTCCTGCTCAAGTCAGATGAAGCTGCTTCAAACGAACTGCACCAAGATGAGGGGGTGTGGGTTTCACATATAAGTTTGCATACACACTTTTTCCTTTTTAATCATTTGTGCTTATTTTCCATAGGATTAATTATTTGACAAAGCTGGTTCATAGTAAAAATCTTACAGTAAGCCACAGCTCCACTAGTTTTTACTAGGTGTCCCTATTGAGTCAGATGCAAAAGCATTGAAATTCTTATGTGAATCTGCAGTTTTAATAGTGGTTACTAGGTGTCCCTCTCAAGTCACATGCAAAGGCATTGGAATTCTTTCATGAAGCTGCAGTTCCATTAGTTGTTGCTAGGTGTCCTTCACAAGTAAAATGCAAAGTGATTGAAATTCTATCATGAAGTTGCAGTTCTGCAAGTCATTACTAGGTGTCCCTCTTGAGTCAAAGGTCAAAGCATTGAAATTAACACTTGAAGTTGCAGATCCACTAGTTTGTTACTAGGTGTAAGCACTGATATTCTTTCAAGAAGGTGTAGTTCAACAAGTCCTTACTAGGTGTCCCTCACAAGTCAAATACAAAAGCGTTGGAAATCTTTCATGAACCTGCAGTTTCACTAGTTGTTACTAGGTTTCACTCGCCAGTCAAATCCAAAAACACTCAAATTCTTACATGAAGCTTCAGCCTTATAAGGTGTTCCTATTGAGTCAGATGCAAAAGCATTGTAATTCCTATATGCAGTTCCACTAGTTGATACTAGGTGTCTCCAGAGAATCAGATGCAAAAGAATTGAAATTCTTACATGAAGCTGTAGTTCCACTAGTTACTACGTGTCCCTATTGAGTCAGATGCAAAAGCAATGAAATTCTTCCATACAGGTGCTGTTCCACCAGTCGTTACTAGGTGCCCCTCTCAAGTCATATACGAAGGCATTGAAATTCTTTCTTGAAGCTAGGAATTTACTAGTTATCCCTCTGGAGTCAAACGCAAAAGCATTAAAATTCTTGCATAAAGTTGCAATTTTGTTACTAGGTGTTCCTTTCCAGTCAAATATAAAAGCATTGAAATTCATACATGAAGCTGCAGTTCCACTAGTCTATTACTAGGTGTCACTCACAAGTAAAATGCAAAAGTACTGAAATTCTTACATGAAGCTGTAGTTCCACTAGTCGTTATTAGGTGTCCCTATTGAGTCAGATGCAAAAGCACTGAAATTCTTTAATGAAGCTGCAGTTACAGTAGTCGTTACTAGGTATCACTATCGAGTCTGATGCAAAAGCATTGAAATTCTGATATGAAGCCATAGCTCCAATAGTGTTACTAGGTGTCTGTCTCAAGTTAAATGCTTAAGCATTCTTTCATGAAGCTGCAGTTCCGCTTGTTGCTAATAGAAGTCTTGCTCAAGTCAGGTGCAGCTGCTTCAAATGACCTGCACCAAGCTGAGGGTGTTTGGCTTTATTGTATACATTTGCATATACTCTTTTGGTATTTTAATCGTTTGTGCTTGTTTTCCATAGGATTATTCACCAAAGCTGGTTCATAATAATGAGTCAAAATTACAGATTTCAATACATTTCTGTAGTGATTACACTCTACAATATATAGCAGTTTTTTTCCACTGAGAAGTTCAAGTGTTTAGATAACTAATTTAAACTGTTTATTGTTTTGTGTTCAAAATTATTTATTGAGTTTTGTAATAAACAAGGACAATACAGAAAGAGTAGCGAAATAAGTACCTTGAAGAATCTTTCTATCAAGAACAATAAATATGAATATAAGATGTACAATATAGTGTGAAGAATAACAAATTAAAAAAGAAGGGGAAGAAACAGAAAATAATATTATTAAATGACACAATTTTCTTATTAACAGAGCTACTTATGAATATCACATACGAGTTATAATTAAGAGAGAAAAAATAAAAAATTATAGGTATGAAGTAATATAATCATCAATCGGTTGCCAAAATGAATGATAAGAAGGATTATTATGAACAATACCAGACAAAGATAAATTAGCACCTCTTCTAGTCAAAATAATCCATGACCACTAAACATGAAACGATAATAAGGACACATCTTTCCAACATGCAGTAACAGACTTTAAAGCAGCCGACAATAACAAATTCAAAAGTTTACAGTTCAAATCAGACAGTTTTGTAGAAAGAGCAATGGCTTTGCAAATCAAAATATTAAATTAAAGCATTTCAGAAAAATAGAATTTTTTTTATGACATCCCAAACTTCCATCCAAAATGTGTGAACAAAATTACATTCAAAAAGCATATGTTTTAACAAGCCTGGATATAATTTACAATGCCAACAATTTGAAGTAGGTAGAAGCTTAGCTTGAAATTACTTTAACAGAGTCCATAAGCAGTTAAAAAGAATAAAGGAATTTGTTTGATATAGTGATACAGGTAACCATCCGGAAATATTATTTAACCATATTTTCTTCCATGTATCATGTGAGAAAGATATTGAAAAATCATTATTCCAAAATGATGAAATCAACTCAATATTGTTTCCTTGAAAACTATTCAGTTTTTTTTTATAAATTAATGAAACAGTATGAGATGAAGAAGATACTGCATGAATATGTCGTGGAATTTGAATTAATATTTAATGGGAAATTATTAGGAAAGGAATCTAGAATAGAATTACATAAAATTTCATACTTAAAAAAATCAGAAGGAGATAAGCTGAATTTATGACATAGTTCATCAAATGATAAGAAAGTATTATTATGGTATATATCCTTTAAATAAAAAATACCAGCTTTAATCCAGGAATTTCAAAATTTTACTTATCGAAATAGTTTTAATTTAGGATTATGCCATAATGACTTATCAGAAGAATATGAAATAGTCGATTGAAAAAGAGCGTCTAAATCTTGAAAGATTAACTTTGTAGACTTCAAAATAATAGAGTTCTTAAGTAATATTGATTTATTAGACATCGTTAACAAAGTAGGTAAAGTGAATGGCTTCATCAAATTCTTTTCTATAAGAAGCCATGTAGGGGGATTACTAAAATGGGAATGATTAAACCAAAGAAAACTTTGTTTTAATGTAAACGCTTTATGATAGTTAAAAAAATTAGGCAGGCCAAGCCCTCCATTACATTTAGCCATTTTTAATTTTTTGTAGCCTATACGGGGTGTTTTATTATTCCAAAGAAACTTAGAAAAATGTCGATCAATATTCTTATAAAACTGCATAGGAAATTAACTAGGAATCGTAGCTAAGGAATAAAAGATTTTGGGGGCTATTACCATTTTTATTGAGTCAATTTTTCCCCACCATGACAGATGTAATGCAGACCATTTGGAGAATTTTTCTTTAATATAGTTTATAATAGATTCGTAATTTAATGTAATTTTTTTTTATAGAATTAGTAAACTGAATCCCAAGGTATTTAATTTTATCCCTTTGCCAAATTATTTCGTAGCATATCAGGTGTATAAAGCGGATTTAAAGGAAAAAATTCAGTTTTGTTAGCATTTAATTTATAACCTGAAATCTGCAAATACTATAAAATAATATCTATTAATGGCAGGAATGAAGATTCGGGATTGCTAATAAACAACAGTATATCATCTGCATATGCTAATGTTTTGATGATAACATCCTTAAAATGAATACCAGTGATAGCATTACATTTTCTAATAGTAGTAAGTAAGGGTTCAATAACAAGGAGAAATAACAACGGTGACAAGGGACAGCCTTGTCCAGTACCTCGAAAAAGAAAAAACTGATTAGAAATTTGACCATTAAGGAATAGGCGAGCAGAAGGGCTAGAATAAAGAGCAGAAATCATGCGTATAAATAGATCACCAAAATTAAATGCAGATAAGGTATGAAATAAAAATTGCCAATGAACTTTATCGAAAGCTTTTTCAGCATCCAATGCAAGCACTACAGATGGTAAAGATAAAGAGGACCCTTGTTCAATGGCATGTAGGAAGACTCTAGTGTTATTAACTGAATATCTATTTTTCATTAAAACAGATTGATCAGGATGAATGAGGGAATCCAATACTGAAGTCAATCTTGTTGCAAGAATTTTAGCGTAGAGTTTACAATCTTGATTTATTAAGGAAATGGGACGATAATTCGATACAATGGCCGGGTCTTTGTTAGGTTTTGGAAGAACTATAATCAAAGCTTTCGTAAAGGAACCAGAGGTTGAGTCTGAAGCACCAAAAACTGTAAAAAGTTTAAATAAATGAGGAATAAGTTGTGAGGAAAATTCTTTATAAACTTCTGTAGGAATTCCATCGGGACCTGGAGATTTACCCTGTTTAAGGGATTTAATAGCCAATTCAATGTCTTCCATCGTTATTGGTGAGTCTAATTTGTCTTTGTTTGATTGCGAAACTTTAGGTAATCCACATTTATGTAAAAAACGGTCAATCAGGGAAGGGTTTTCTAAACTAAGTTTATTATATAAGGTTGAGTAGTAATTCAAAAATTCATTAACAATATCCATTTGGGATAATGCAATCTTTCCACTGGAACCATGAATTGAATTGATTTGGGTTTTATCTTTTTTAATACTTAAATAGTTTGCTAAGAGCCTTCCTGTTAGCATTAAAGCAAAACTTGGCTTTAGAATTAGAAAGTTGTATACCAGCTCTTTGGCTTAATATTGAGTTAAATTCATAACACAGCTGTTGCAATTTTGTTTTAATTTGGGGATCATTAGATGTTATGCAAAGTCTTTAAAATTTTGCAATTTGTTTGTCTAATTCTTTAATTTTAGAATTGAAAGATTTGTTTTCATGAGCCATAAGAGAGATGGATGTCCCTCTAATATATGCCTTAAAGGCATCCCATCTAGTTACCAAGGATGTCGAGCCTTCTGGGTTAAAATCAAAATAATCCTGAAGTGCTGATAACATTTTTGGTTTATTATATTTACTAAGGACAGTATGAGTATTCATACACCATCTGGATTGAGCTTGAGAGTTTGGCTTAGGTTGTAAAGCCGTAGAAATAAGAGCATGGTCAGAAATATCAATATTATGGATATGTGGTGTAGTAACTGAATGAATTAATTGACGAGAAACTAATAAATAATCTAATCGTGAGTGAGAGTTATGAGGGTTTGGAAAAAAGGTAACATTTTTCTCAGTAGGATGATGCAGCCGCCAAATATCAACCAACTTCGTTTATTTAAAAAAAGACTTTAGCTTAAAAAAAGCTCTAGGTGGTTGGTATTTAGCTTGGGATATTCTATCTAATAAACGGTCACATATAAGGTTAAAATCTCCTCCAACAATAATTGGAACATTGCCTAACTTGAGCACTTCTGTGGTAAGGAGAGACCAAAAATTGGGGTCATCAGTGGTCGGACCATAAACATTAATTAAAAACATAACTGTGTCTTGAATTTTGAGTTTCACTATAATATAACGTCCTTCGGAATCCAAAATTTAGGTTTTTTGCAAGGAGGATAGCAACACCATTTTTCCTATGAACAGCAGGAGAAGATATAACATTACCAACCCATTTTTTTCATATAATCTAAAACTGTATCATCTATATGAGTCTCTTGCAGAAAACAAATGTCCGCCTTATATCCTCGTAAATAATCTAAAGTTTTTATACGTTTCACAGGCTGTCTTAAACCTTTAACGATGCAATATGAATATTATTGAAATTAGCCATGTTGAAGAAAAGAAAATGTAGAGAAGAAGGAAGAGATGCAAAAAAAATTTAAAGCATGAAGGGATGAAAAGTAGCTCTAATAATGAACAATTAGGAAAAAGGGAAAGTAAAGATACGTACAAACATAGAAAAGGACAACATTTAAACATTAATAACAATGTTGAAACGCACACACTCTTCGTAAGCATGACCGGACCATTAGTGCCCTGCAAAGAAATTGAACAGATAGGTTAGCCGAAAAGAACAATGAAATTAATATTCAGGTAGCAGTTTCATGTGTATCCATGGGAATCTGTGGTTGCTGATCCCAAAAATGACAAAGGTCTTCAGGGTGCTGAAAGGACTTTGAAAAACCGTCTTTCCAAATTTGCATAGTTGAAGGGTCAAAAAGACCATATTTGAAGCCAAGACTTCGCAATCGTGGTCGGAGATCAGAAAAACCTTTGCAAATTTTAACAGTTTCCTTTGCGAAGTCCTGATGTATGAAGATTTTGTTGCCATTAACCATCAAAGAAGGAATTTCACGTGCTGCTTTTCTTCTCATCACTAAGTGATGATGACATAAAACTTTAAAATTCATTTGTCGCAGTTTATTTTGGTGTGGATTACGATGAGAGGGAATCCTGTGAGCTTTATCAATTTCAAATTTCTCAGGAAACTTTAGACGTAGGAGGCCTGGTATCAAATTCTCCAAGTATAACCTACAATCGTTACCTGCTACATCTTCTGGTAAATTAAAGATACATAAATTATACTGTCTATTACGATTTTCCAATTCAAGAAGAAGGTTAGACATAGTAGGTATTTTTGCCACAAACTGTGAAAAACTATCAATTTTGGCTTTATTATCTGGAATTTTAATTGCATTGTCAGATATTTTCATTGATAGACTACCCATGTCCTTTCGTATATTTTTCATTTCAGAGGCAATAGTATCTGTGCTGGAACGAATAGCTAGAATTTCATCCAGTAGTAAAGCCAAAGAAGGTTCATTAGATTCCACCAATTTTGATTTAACTGGAGGTGGAGAAATATTTTGCTTCCTTTTATTATGTTGAACATTTGTGTTTTTGCCCTCCATATTTCCTTAAATTAAAATTCTGCAGTAGAATGTACTAGAATTGCAGAATATAAGTATAGCAAGGAAAACCTGTCAGAATAAGGAGGTGCAGCAGCTAAATCTAACTGTGAGAGTGATTAGGCCACAGCCTCGCCCTTTCCTGAATGTTGCTCCTCCCCCCTACCTGGAAAACTCGGCTGTACCTGCTCAAGAAGACCAATGGGGAAGCAGGAGAGAAAATGGACACCTTACGTCATGCAGATGAAAGAAACGAGCACCTTACTGGCAAGCAGAGGCTTGAAGGAAATGCTACCATCAATTTAAGGTAAAAATGGCACCTTAAACATATGAAATCATCAAAAACTGGGCAGACGTGATGAGGAGCTCACCGGGGGTGGCCATCTTAGCTCGCGCGAATCAAACTGTTTATTTTTTAAGTGGATGTAAGGTATGTATAAATTAGTGAGTGTTTTCTGCTACTAGTTAAGAGGAGGTACAAGTGGCTGAATTGTCAATTTCAAACCTGAGGAGTGTGGCTTCAATCTAGAAAGCTGCTCATACACTCTAGCTACTCTAATGAATGATGCTCATTTTCTGTAGGATAAATAAACACACCAAGCTGGTTTAAAGTTAGGGATCAACATTGTAATTTACAATAAATTGCTTGAGTTATGGAAATAGTTGATTAAACCCGACTATACATAAGGACTTTTGGTTATTTGGAAGTGCAAGTGTCTAACAAGTTCTGTTCGTGAGGAACTATTTTTAGCTGTATTTGTAAATGTACCAGGGCAAAATGCAGTCAGTCAAAGTGAAAGCATCCAATGGCTGGACTGGGATAGTCTTTTGATCTAGAACTTCTGCTGAGGTGTGAGGGAGTATAATTTGAGTGACACGTCAACAGACCAATGGTGAAAGACTTTTTATTGGGAGCCTCTCTGTAAGTAAGTATTTCTGTATGATATGTTTAGAGTGAGGATTTGTGTGTATTATTTGATATGGCACCTTATCATGGAATACACTAGCAAAAACTGTCTTGGGTTCAGTCATGCTCGTTTTCTTCTCCTTTGCTCAACCCTGGTAGCTGTGGCTTCGAGCAGCAAGGCTTGACAATTTCCACATAATTTCTACCATCCTCCTCTTCCCCACTGTCTGTTGGGGTGTTCTCCTCTTCCAGTTGAGCCTGGGCCCTCCTGGATTCCTCACAAGCTTTGAGGGATTTCTCGAGATCCTCTTTAGATGCAGTATTTCCTGGGAAAATGTTTCTCTCCCTGCACAGTGACCTCAGGGTATTAATCTTGAGTGTGGGAAGGGCAGACAAGTCAATTCCCCTGCTCTCCATCCTTGAAGACTTTATAAAAAAAAACTTTTTGCAACTTTTTAACTTTTTCTTCCGAAAAACAGGTGTCTTTGGAATTTTTCTCAATGTCGACTTAGCAATCTCTTTCAGTGGGTACTAATGTATTAATTGTCTGGTACAGCTAAGCACACGTTCTGGATCCCACCGCTATGCACCAATGTGGGAATTTGGGTGTATTATATAATATTGCTGTGGGGCCTTATCATGGAATACACTCACAAAAACTGTCTTGGGTCCAGTCAGGCTCGTTTGGCTTCGGGCAGCAAGGCTTGACAAAATGAAATTGTGTAAATCATTTAACAGTACTAAAAAACAAAATAAGAAAGTCACACAACACTAAAGAAATCACACAAAAATTTATAAAAATAGAGTCGATTTTTATGAATTTTTAGATACCTTGATGATTAAAATTCACCAGAGGGTTCCCGGAGAAACAGATTCTTAATGATTTAAATGCAACTGCAAGCAAGCATTGGTTAACAAAAAGTTTGAAAGACTTAGTTCGGCAACTGCGGCTCAGCTTGGGCTACCAAATATGACAGGATGGAGGTCTGGGGGGCCAGATCAGATACTTTGAACAGTTGCCTGAGCACCAAAGTGTTTTACGTCAAGTTCCAAACTTTATAGGACAACTGTCATAGACTGTAATGGAGTGGTCCTGATGCTGAGGATACAGGCAAAAGATACTCATGGATGCTCCAGTTAAGGTGCAGTCGACGGGGGTGCCTTTGTGGTGAGTGTTCGGTCCACGAGTGGTGTGGGACAACTTTGGCCTTGGAGGTCGGCGTCCTACGAAGTCCTCTTGGTTGCAGCAGCTGGCCAGTCGATGCTGGGCTACTGGTCTCCTTGCACCGCCGTTGGGGCAAAATCCTTTGGCAAGGGGTAGTCCATCTTGGGTAACCAATCCAGACTCTGATGGCACTCCCTGATTCATCAAACTCAGGTACAACATTTGGCCATCGAGGATCAGTCACTTTATACACACAGCAGCAGATTGAGGCTAAACCTTTGTGGGGGCTACCAGTTTGCCAGTTTGGTCTTCTTCCGCTCTTGTGTCCCTGGAGCTGGTTCAAAGGGATCAGCCAACTGATCCTTGGAGTCACTACTTTGATCTGGAGCCAGTAATCAACTTTTTCCCGAGGCAGGAGCTGCAGGCACAGCCCAAACTTTATTAGCCCAAAGTGCAGCAGGTGCAGTCCTTCTGACGGTGCAGCCTCTCTTTGTGCAGCTTCAAGGGCAACTGGGCAGTCCTTTGTGGTCTTTTCTACAAATTCAATATGATCTGAGAAGCAGGGTGCCTGGGGTGCCATATTTATCTCTGGAAAGTGCTCTGAGTGGGTCACGGGGTCTCTTGCCAATGGGCTACTGAGTCCCCTCCTCCCTGGTGATGTGTTTCCTGCAATGTGTAGTATCTGGCTATCCCAGAGTGCACTATTCTAGCCACTCAGAAGATGTCGGGACCTCTCTTCAGTTGTTAGGAGCTTGGTAGCCCACCATAGAGGTGTGGCTACCTGAGAACTACACGTTCACGAGAAAACCAGTTTGGGGCTGGGTTTTCCATCTCTGTTTCAGTCTCCAAGTTGTCTACGTGAACAAAAGGCAGCCTACTCGGGAGTGTTATCTCTAGCGGCCCTTCAAAGGTGGCTTCCTCTTTAAATCTCGCTGTTTGGGCTAACACTCTGATTGGCCTTTCTGGGAGAGGATTTCACACCTCACTCTGTGGCAACTGCTTTTGTTCCGAAGACTGGGAGTCATTGACATGTCTCCCCAGGCAGACAGAAAGCTGTCTGTGTGTCAGGGCCTTTGGAAGGCCACTGTACTGGCTGGGCACAGAGTAGCAACTTTCTAAAAGTTGCAGAACTTTAAGTATGACATTAAATTTGACCTGGACATCATGTTGGGTTTAATGCCACTGTTAATTTGATACCTTACAGTACCCAGTTAGGTAGTCCCAATCAGAAGTTAGCCAGGCTGGGGGGCCAGCCGGTAACTCTATGTTAGCCAATGGGGTTACTAACTTTCCGTAGCAAAAAAACAATTTCAAAGTGTTGCTGTTAGGACATATGAAAATATATGTCTTACTTAACAATATATAGCTCCCTTCCATAGATCTCCATAGGTCTTCCTTAGGGGAGACTTACATATAGGGTTGAGTGATGTGGTTGCTTTGCCATTGGTTTTAAATGGCAAAGTCAAACTAACAGTCCAAACACTGCCCTTCCAGTCTGCAGTGTGAGGCTGGGAGACATTTTGTCTTTTGTCAGACTCATGGTGGCACAAACAGTGCTACAGCCCTGGGTGGACGCTCTGTCTTACATGCCCTGGGTACCATATACTAGGGACTTATAAGTAAGTCATAACTTGCCGATTGAGTTTAGCCAATTTGACCTTTACTCTGTAAGGGGTCAGAACACTGGCACTGAGATCTGGTTAGCAGGCCTCAGTGCACTCTCAGAGTCGAAAAACCAGCAGCATCTGTTAAAAAATGTGGGGGTGAACATGCAAAAAGAGGCATTTCCTTACATGTAGGAAAACATGAAACTGTCAAGACAGCTAAAGGTTTCCTTAGCACTGGCCTAAAAATGGCTCAGCACTGAGAGGGTACCTTTAGCACTTAAGGCGATAAACAACATTCATTTCATGAAAGTTAAACAGAATCTGAACATTCTAATTTCAATCATGCCCAATGTTAGAGAAAACCTCCAACAATCTCTATCTTCAACATACAGAATTTGTTTTAAACAAAAAAGCTAATTATGTTTTTGGTCTGGAATTCTAGAATATTTTTCCCACCATCTTCATCCCTGTTTTTAGCTTTGCCATTAGCCAAGCCCAAGAACCAGAAGCCATTGTGGGTGGCTGAAGGATGTGTGCTGCTGGTTTGGATGGGACAGGGGATGGGGTTTCGGCACAGCGCCAAGGACTGTGTGTAGCTGTTTTTTGTTCAAAATGGATAGGCTGTTCTACTTTAGGTTTAAAGCTCATGGAAAGTGAAACAGCCCTCATCAGTGTAACCACATATAAACACCTGCACAACCACAAACTAAAATGCTATTAGAAGAAAAAAAGTGAGAGAGAATGAGTCATTTTTAGGTCGAGCCTATAGCGGCAGCGCGCATGCGCTGCTCACTCTGCGAGGCATGCAGTAATGGAGTATGCAGTGGAAGCTCCGCCCACTCTCCGCCCATGTTTTTAATTGGCTCGTGTCATTGTTTTTCGTAAATGCTGCCTTGGGATTGGTTTATAGGCTTGTTAGTCCCTCCTTATGACGGCCATGTCGTCATTTGTATCCTTCCATGGCTACTGGCCCCTTTACTTCGAGTGTTGCACGGTATGTGTTATTTAGACTGTGATCACTATTTTCTTTAATGAGGTTCTCTTACTGCCCGTGCCTTCTCCCCCCCTCCTGCAGTCCATGCCTTCTCGCCCACCCGCCCGCACTCCCGTTGTTCGTGCCTTCTCGCCTCCCTTCCCCCGCCCGCACTCCCGTTTGCAATGCAATAGGTCTTGTGTAAATGCGAGTCCTATTGCATTGCAAATGCTTGTTTTTTTCATGCTCGATGTACGCTCATCCTCAAGTTCGTACATCTCTTGCCTAAATCTCCCTGATACACCGATTTCTAGGCTTGGTTCATAGCGTGACAGCAGAGCACGTGAATCCTTCCATCTTAGATATCCTTTTAGGTTACACTGCATTACCACACTGTGGCCCTCATTACAGTGATCCGGTAGTTGATGTGAAAGTTATCGCACCCGATAACATCTGAGTTGGAATTTATTGGTAGTGATGAATACCACAGAATTTCTTGCTCTGCGAGAATAGAACGTGGAGTTTGATGCATACTGTTGTACCAAATAAATATGCTCCAGTAAATTTTTCTCCAATAAATATCGGTTACAATTGCGCTATTTGCATAACAGCAGTGACCACACATCGCAATGAGCCGGGCCGCCTGTAAGGAGGGCCATGGAAACCGTCAAGGGTGGCTGTGCGCCCTTCCCCCTGCTTTGGTAACTGCTCTTAAGATGGCGCTGCTGTTTTGGAATGTTTTTGCTGCAGCTCAGGGCAGCAACTGCCTCCTCAACGCTAGGACCTGACTTCCCTTTAGATATTCAAGTGTCCCGTCCTCATGGTTAGGTAAATAGAACATTAAATACTGATGTTCAGTGGCCACCATAGTGTAATAATAACATGCATAGCCGTGCATTGTAACTTCATTTGATAATCGGTCGGATTCAGGCTGGCATTTCTTTGAGGCTTCGTTGCTCTCTCCGATACTTTCAGTAAAACTACTATAGTAAATAAATGTGGTAACCTCCATCCTTTCTTCAAGCTGAAGAAACTTGCAGCAAACAAGACAACCCTTCCATTAGAGATGATTCAAATTGGACGTAACGTTGCGTTTTAAAGTGCTTTTATAAAACCCGTTGTATTTAAACAGTGCAGTTCTCTTAGCAAGGTGTTCAACAGACTGACATGTACGTCTTTAACTATAGCCAGAAGAAATATCCATCTGTAGCATATTTGTTCAGTGAACGGCTATACTGTAACCATGTAAACTGAAGTGTATTAGTGTGTGTTGAATCCAGGTTAATGGCTTTTGAGTTGGGCTTGTATTTGCCAAGATTTATTAATTGCCTATTAGACAGAGTATATTATTTGAATCAGAAGCATGCTAATTTCTTTTAAGTATCCAGTGGTAGCAATTGTCGATTTTGAACAAGTGCCGTGTACGAGGAAAAAGGTGGTGAAAAATAGTATTGTTGGTGATATTCTCCACGAGTGAATATTTTGGCAAGTTCCCAAATATTCACTGTTGTTAATTAATATTCCAGAGTGCTTTTTGTTTTGTAGACTGCTCATGCTTTCTGTGGTATTCGAGGCATTACCAAAGTGTTGCAGTGACAGCAGGATGCATAGGTAGTTAATAACGCCCCTAAAATGACTTAATTTGATACAAGAATATCTGCTCCCCGGTTCCCTATTTTTTCATGAAGGAGGAATGTGATACTGGAAGCACCCAAATATCGGTTCCATTCCTACACTTGATTTTAAGACCAAGAACTTGGTTGCAGCATACAGAGGGTGTCTTTTGAAATTTGGAAATAGTCTTACATTAAATTTGATCATCAGCAATTAAGTTATCTGTTTTTAAAGGTATCTGCAGTGCTTGACAGAACTTGAACTCTCTAAAGGATTTTGTTTTTGCCAAAAGCGTAATTTTCTTAACATTATATAAAAGCATTTGGTGGACACACAGGAGAAACGTCATGGAAAGAAGCCAGTAGTTGTGGTCTCTTTCTCTTGAAATGTGTTTTTTTTGTTGCACAAACAATACTGTGCTCTTAAACAATTTACAGATAACTAAATTGCCCCCCCTTCAACCTTTGAAATATGCGAGTTACCTTTTCATTAGATACTGGTTAAACCTCACATTAAAATTAGTTTGTGTGGAGGCAAAATAGACCACGCCCTAAATCCATGTCACTTAAGGGCTGTGTATTAAGTTTGTTCAGTTACTTACAAGTGCCTTTGCACAGATAATGATAAAAGAGGAGTGGGGAAATGTTAAAGAAACAGGCTATTACCACTGATCCAGCGATCCGGGACTAATAATTTTCCACAGACTAGGCCCAATTTCATCACCCAACAAGTCCCTTCACGCTAGGTTAGTGAATTACTAAACAATTTACCAAAATTACCAAAATCCAACTTGTGTCTTCATTTCTATTATACCAATTGTGGCGATGCGATCTTTATATAGTTGACAGGGTTTGGCAAACCAATACTCGTTTCTAGAATACTCATAAACTAGAAAACACCTCTAATAAAGACAGACTCATTTGTATATTTATAATGTTTATCTAAATAATGTGAAATAAATGCTCATCAATACCAAAATACAGTACAAATCATAGATCATCACAGAGCAACAATATCAGAGAAATAGTGATAAAAAACACATCTGAACTTGTCAGTGCATAAAGGAGTGGAAAGACGAAGAGACAAAAGGTTCAGAGACAAAATACATTTTCACATGATTATGAAAATTCAGTTTTCTGCCTATACTAACCCAATTGAATAGGAAATCTACTCCCTGGCCATGAGAGCAGTAAGGCCACTCAAGAAGAGTTGAATAGGCAAAGATTAAGTCAGGAATCAGCAGACAGGAACAGCCAGCTCAAGAATAGGAGACAGCAAAGAAGGCCTCTCCTCACGCAGGTAGGAAAGCAAGCCGCCAACTAACCACCAACTAAATCTAACAAAACTCCTAAACCCCTCCCACCAGGAACCTCAATTATACCCTAAAACCCAAATGTCCAACCCACATTTGTGTCAGAACAGAGGATTTCTCTGCACATGATTGGTTAAGGAAGCGGGTGTCCTGTCACACCACTCTCGTCATGTCCATCTCTCTCAATGTCTTATTGTTTATTTATTCTGCATATCTACTTCCACCCCAAGAAATACAAATTCGAGCCACTGTCATAGCATTCGGTTCCTCCAACCCAGTCATGTAGCAAATTTTGTGTCACATTTATCCGTTAGTGCCGCACAAAGAGGAAATGTTCTTTCACTCGAGATTTTTTTTTTTTTTTTCAGCTATCTCTTGGCAGGCACACAGGATTCTGTGAAGGACACTTGTCTTCTGCTTACAGCATCTTGCTCAGCTCTATTTTGCAGAATTTAATTCTATTCTCATTAACCCCGTGTTTTCCCGCAGAACAGAAAACCATGCTTCTAAGAAAAACAAACACAGGCATTATTAATCACTTATAATGTTTTTCTTTACGCATTCACCCAATGCTGCATCTATCCATGCGCAACCCATGTTAATATTATTTTGCTAGCAATCGTTAATAATGTGCACAAAAGCAGCATTAATCTTTTATTTTTCGTTTGTCAAGAAGCATATGCGGCCTACTCCAGTGCTTTAGTACGCGCTTGCGCAGTAGCATTTTCCCTCATGTTAGGCTCTTTTCCACAGTAGTTTTTCACCACACACTGTTAGTAAATGTTACTTAGGGTTCAATTTGAGCAGGTTTTATTTCGCGAAAACCCTACTCCATCAATCCCCCCTTTGATGGCATTTTGAGCCATCACCAAAATACCCACCAATACAAATTATCACTTTTAGAAAGCAGTTGTTCTCTCTCGCTTTACCATTATTCCATCCAAATCCTTCATTATTTCATAATAATTCCCTTTCCTGTCCTCTAATTCTATCTCTTCTCTCTTTCTTGCTCTTCGTTTCAGATTTCTCCTTTTTGCATTTACAGCATTTATAAATCAGAAAAATCATTAGTATTGCTGTAGCTACTGCAATGATAGGCGTTAGTATTCTCCCTAATACACTATTCCCAAAAGTAGCAAACCAATTACCCATAGAGGAGAAACTTTTACTAAGTTTCTCCCAGGCACTGTCAACCTTTAGTTCAGCCAAATCTTCTCGAAGATTTGTAATGTTCTTAATATACCCCTCCAGACTTTTACTCTTATCAGGGATATAAGAACAACATTGTTGAATTTTCAACATATTACAGACTCCGCCCTCCTTGGCCAATAATACCTCAAGGGAAAGTCGATTTTGTAAAACCATTCACCTAATTGCAACCATGTCAGTATCAATCATCAAGAAACCACCTGCAGTATCTGTTGATAAACGATCAGCCACTGAGGACAATTTTCTAATTTTATGTGAATTTAATATGACTCCAACTGAAGGTATCAATGCTCCAAAAATATCTCCCACTATTTCTGAAAAACTCGCTCCTCTCTTATTACGTATTAATCCATTCTTTCCTTCATTGATTCGATCATTTTTATCCAAGTGGTACACCTTTGGAAATACAATCCCAATATAACAACATCCATACCAATGTGCAGGCAACCTATAGTAGGCATTCTTACCACACACATAATAGATTCCCGGAAAGACAGGATCAGTTCCTCCTTTTATTCCCCATCCTCCCGTAATTAGGAAAGTATGATCACACTCACTAGAACCAATGAAATAATTGTTATAATCAGTTTTTAATCTAAGCAAGCAAAGCTTCCCTCTGTGATGCCAGTCCAGGGTCATGGCAGCGTATGTCTCACCCTTTTTGTAATCTCCTTCTCTGAAAGCCCATGGAGGTACATGAGACTTTTGCTCAGCAGCTTTTCTCTTGAAATCCTGCCTTCTATCCTCTACCATGTTAATGAATTCTATTTCTTCAAACCGCAATCTACATGTTAAGTTATGTCTATGTGCGTATACTATATCTATTGTTTTTGTTGGATGAAAAAATTCTCCCATATATTCTGCATTTCCAGCACTATTTACTCTAGTCATGTTCTTTCTAATAGGAATTTCTGAGAACACTAAATCCATGTTAGAATAATATTATTGTAAGCTACCTTTCTCGTAAAAGAGACTTGTTAGAACACTACAAGACACTCCATATGTTAAAGGTAGGTGATGGTAAGTCACCCCCTCGGAGACAGACAATGGTAATTGCATGCACACATAACAATCTCTCGCATCCATTGTATCAACATACTCATACAACAACTTAGTAAAAACATTTAACGAAAAGTCATTAATTGATTTATCTTGATGGTAAATGCTGTCACCTTCCATCTTTTCTATATTAGTATGTGAGATTTCTTTAAGACTTTTAGAATCTACTTTTTCATGATTTTTATGATTAGTTACCATTAAGACAGGCACAATAGCAATTAATGTTAACCACACCAACATTAGTAATAAAATACTAAATAAGCAAGCATTAATACATCAACGTTTAAACCTATGATTTTAATATCCAGTCTCTGCTATTTCTGGCATTTTTAAGGGAAGAATTTATATCAATCCAAAAAGGAAAAAGAAAAACTAGAAAAACTAGAAAACTATCTAAGTAGTGTATCCAAACACTTCAAGCCTTCTTCTTCTTCCTTCATCCCCTCTTTTTCTTTTCTTTTCTTTTTTCTTTCACAGACTTTGTTTCAATTTCTTCTTTAGGTCTCTTTTCTTCTTCTGAACAAATTCTTTAATTTTCTGCACCCTTTAGTTTACACAGTTCTGTTAGGGTGGTTCAAAACCATTTGCTTCACTCTGTTTTGTACCAGTGTCTTCTTTGTTCTGATCTGTATGCTCAATTTCTTCCAATACTACATATGTCCATTCTGGAGCTGTGTATTTCTTGTTCTGAATTCTTACTCTCTTAGTTTTCCAAACTAATTCTTCTTCTGACTCACTTTGTTCTGTTTTGTTTGGTACTTCAACTATTGTGTCTGGTGTTTTCTTTTTCAGGGTGTATTTCAGTCTTTTCACTCCTTTTGGCCACACATCACCTTTTCTTGCTTTCTTAACTTGCACAGTTCCTTCTGCTTCAGTGTCAAGTTCGCAAGTTCTTTTATTCAGTTATTTTCTCTGTTGTACTTGCTCTTGATTTTCATTTAACACTTCTCCATCATCACTTTCAACAGCAGTCTTACGAGACCCAGTAGTTGGTGCCCACTTTATTCGACTTTGTTCCCGATCAATCATTTGTTTAATACCTTCAGAATCTGTAGCTTCAGACTCTATGGTTTCACGTTCTACAGCTTCTGGCTCTTCTTGACTCTCTGCCAGTCTCTGCTCTTCTTGTCTTTCAAGTGGACTTGGGACTCTCCTTGTGTGACTTGCCTGTATCCAATTTGGCAAGCTTCCACACTTCACTGCTGTCGTTGTCACCAGTATTATCTGGTATGAGCCATGCCATCTAGGTTCCAGACACGACATTCTCACATGCTTCTTCACCAGGATCCACACTCCTGGACTTAAATCATGTGCTTGCTCTTGCTGGGTTGTTGTTGCACTTTCTCCAACCTGATGAGACACAGAACGCACCACATCAGCCAATCCTTTGCAATAATCAAGCACCAAATCATCAGTTATATTCATCAGTTGATTTGCTGGTACAATCGGCTGTCTCATTGCTCTTCTCATTATGACTTCATGAGGGGATAATCCAGTCTTTTTATCAGGAATGCTTCTCAGACTCATTAATACCAATGGTAAAGCATCTGGCCTTTTCCGTGCTGTGGATGCACACACTTTTGACAGTCTTGATTTAATAGTGCAATTAATTTGCTCAACCACACCTGAGGCTTCTGGTCGATAGGCACAAAACAGCTTTTGCTCAATTTGTAATGCTGTGCAAATCATCCAAATTATTTCATTATTAAAATGTGTACCTCTATCCGTTTCTAAAGAGACTGGGAATCCAAATCTAGGAATGATCTCTCTCAAAAGCAATTTAGCAACTGTTAAACTATCGTTTCTTCTTGTTGGATATGCTTCTACCCAACGAGAAAACAGACAGACAACAACCAAAATATATTTTAGTCCATTACAAGGAGGAAGCTCGATAAAATCTGCCTGTAATCTTGTAAAAGGACCTGCTGCTTTTCCAATCCGCCCCCAACTGACAACAATCTTTCTACCTGGGTTCTGCTGCTGGCACACTACACATCTCTGGCAAAGACTCTCTGCTATAACCCTGAACCTAGGATTGTACCATGACTGTTTGAAGAGCCTAATCATAGCATCTTTTCCCACATGTGTTACTCCATGGTACATCCTTGCAAATTGTGAAAGCAAGCAGTCTGGCATTACTGGTCTATCATCCACGTACACCCATATTACATTTTCAGGTCTGCTTGTACATCCTGATTTAATCCGAATTTCTTTCTCTTCCTCACTAGCTTCTTCTTGCAATTGTCTAACTTCATCCCATGTTTCTACAGAAGAGAACGTCAAGTGACAATTTGTATTCTTTTTTTCTGCTCCTTTATTAATCGAAACCGAATTTTGTGCACAGAGACGAGCCACTTGGTCTGCGTATCTGTTGCCACTAATCACATAATCATTTCCTGATTTATGTGCTTGGCATTTGACCACTGCAATCTCTTTAGGCAATTGTAATGCATTCAGCAAATCTTTTACATCTTTGCTATTTCTGATCGGGGATCCCGAAGATGTCAGAAATCCACGTTGCATCCACAATTGACCAAAATCGTGCACCACCCCGAAACCATATTGACTATCCGTAAATATGGTTATCCTCAAATTTTTGCCAATTATACAAGCCCTGGTCAAAGCGACCAATTCAGAAATTTGAGCTGAATTTATCCCTCTTAAACAAGATGCTTCAAGAACCATAGCCACTGTACATACTGCATATGAAGCACACAATGCACCCTTTTCATCTCTCAGACATGAACCATCAACAAACATCACACAATCTGATTCTGGCAATGGTGTATCTTTTATGTCAGGCCTTGGTTTTGTACACAACTCTGTCACATCCAGACAATCATGATCTGCTTCATCTTTTACTTCTTCACAACTCGAACTCGGCAACAAAGTCACTGGGTGCAGTGTCGTGCATCCTGTTACTGTCACATTCTCTGCACCCTAGATCACTCTCTAATATCTAGTCAAACAACTACTTGTCATGTGCTGTGTTCTTGTCCTTGTCAGCAAAATCTCAACAGAATGTGGCACATACACTCTCAATGGATGTCCCATCACAATTGATTCACTCCAGACTCACACATGTAGCAGCCACTGCTTTCAAACAACCTGGCAACGCTGCAGCCACTGAGTCCAAAGTAGCAGAAAAATATGCCACTGGACGACGCACCATTCCATGTGTCTGCGTCAAAACTGAAACTGCACATCCATCCTTCTCACAACAGAACAATGCAAAATATTTAGAATAATCTGGCATTCCCAATGCAGGTGCTCGACAAAGACTATCTCGCAACTCAACAAAAGCCTTCATGCTTTCTTCATCCAGTTTGATCGGATCGACTACATCTTTGTGAGTCAATCTCTGTAATGGCTTGGCTATCAGTGAAAAACCACTGATCCACAGTCTGCAGTATCAACCATGCCCAGAAACATTCAAACTTCTTTCTGTGTTCTGGGAAGACCCATTTGCAAGATCACAGCAATTCGATCTTGTGATACTTTCCTGACTCCTTTCACAATTTTGTGTCCCAAATATTGCACCTCTCTTTGACAAAACTTTGACAAATCTGCCATTTTTCTGGTGACACTTTATGCCCACCTACTGCCAAATGATTCAGTAGAGCAATTGTATCTGTCACACATGCTTCTCGTGTCTTTGATGCCACCAATAGATCATCGATGTATTGCACCAATACTGAGTCTTCTGGCATAACCAATGACTCCAGACACTTTTTTAGAATCTGATATTTTTTTTAAGTATTTGCAATCTGATATTTTTTTTAAGTATTTGCAATCGTTTACCAGATGCATTCAAACTCTCCAGATCCTTGTCACTAAAATCCAACCTTTATGTCTTTTGTAAGGCTTTCGATTTCTCAATATCCACTCCATATTCCTGTGCTGCTTCTGCCAACTTCTCATGCAAATTTCTCGCTTTTAATGTAATATTCTTACACAAGAATAACAACTCATCATCCTGATACTTACTCAATCTCTCCGGACTTATTGTACCAATAATCATTTCTTCCAGATCTACTCTTAATTTACTTATATCTATACTCTGTTTGGACTTACTAGGTGCCATTCCTCTAATCCAATCATCCAACTCTTCTGGCGAAGTTTCTGGCGAAGTTTCTCTCACATTTGACATTAAATTTCTAGTATCAATCTGTACACTCCTTTTTGGTGTTTCAGTCACATTTCCATTTACTGGAATATCAATCAGTGACGTACCCATCTCATTTGATTCTGGTCCACTAACATCCCTAGCACTATTCACTGGAACTGTCAATGCATGCACTCTCGAAATATTTTGACCCTCACTATACAATGGAACTATAGGACCAATTGTTACCGGAACTGATAACGCTTCTGCATTTAAACTCATCCGACTAATTTTCTGAGTCAATCCTTCCTTTGCTCTATTGAGCATTTCGATATCTCTCTCCTGTGAGACTCGAGTAGCTGATGAACACTGTAAAACTAATGGAACTTGTGAAGCTTGTGGTACCTGTGGAACTTATGGAACTCCTATCTCAATTAATGGTGCACTTGGAGTAATCCCATCTGGACTCTCCTGATATGGTGGAGGTCTCTTCAATAGCATCTCATCTAATAACTCATCATCAATTTCATTCAGATCTGTATCTAGTTCTGAAGTCTCTACATTATTCTTTTTCTCCTTGCACTTTCCACCAGCTTGTCCCTCAGCAACCATTACTGGATATAATCCATCTATGATTACATCTCTCCTCCACCTTTTCATCTGCGCATCCCATTTAGCTTCTGAATACCATCTCATTGTATTCCTATATTTCATCCCATTCCTATCTCTCTCCCTTCTGTATGCCTCATGTTCCCATTCCTCAAGCGCCTCATACTGCATAGGTCTAGGATTTGGTTTTAACTAATTCATTCGTCTTCTCAAATTTTCTAAAATCTTTACATTGAAAGTTCCATGTTCTGGGAAAGCTAAAACTCCATCATCCTCCGTATAACTCACCCAATTCTCTAACCATGTACACGTATGGTATCCACGCTCTAACATCATAAAAGAAGCAGGCGATCTTGCAGGAGGTACAGGAATTCCCTCTCTAGTAACCATTGGCTTGTCTTTTTTAAACAAATCTTGTATCATCTTTATCAACTTCATTTTCAACTCTCTCTTTTCTGCTAAATATTTTAGAAATCAAGGAAAATCCTTCCGTAATTCCGCTCACTCTATTCGATCGCACTCGTCCAATACCAGCTCAACTCACACCAACCAACCAATCACAGCACAATACACGCCCGCTATCTGACCAATGCCAGCGCGGCTTTTTTGTGGCATCAGTATAACTCCTGCGACTGACCCTCCCTTTACAAAATAATAAGCCAATGTACTACAAAGTCTTTCTAAATAAATTCTTATTAGAAACGACACAAAATGCTGCTACTTTGTCTGCTCCACTAAATGAAAGATAGTTCAGTCGTTCAAGAGAACCTTTTACAACCAGCAGAATAACGACCAGCATCATTCTACTCACAATCAAGTGAAAAGAGGTCTTGGTACTCCTTCAGGTGGGTTTCCTAAAGTTTTCGGAAGAGGACTTTCCACAATTACAGTCAAGCGAAGTTAGGTCTTGGTACTCCTTTAGGTGTACTTTCTAAAGTTTCGGAAGAGGACTCCACTATAGCATCCAGCTTACTTACATAGTTTAGAATAGGTCCCTTAGAATAATATCAACAGCCTTTCACTGTTCGATATTACAACCACAGACTAAGTACTTCTGCAATGTGATACTTTTCCACACTCTTCCTCTGCCCCTGAGGCTAAATCAACATCCCGGGATCTTAGGCAACTCCGTACCCGTACTTCCAGACTACATAAAACAAAGACGCTAACTTTTCATATTAGTAACCAAAATCAATAATTCAATCATTAATTTGCCAAAATAATCAATATAAACCATCAGGCTGCTACCAAAACTGATCCAGCCATCCGGGACTAATCATTTTCTACAGACTAGTCCCAATTTCATCACCCAACAAGTCCCTTCACGCTGGGTTAGTGAATTACTACAGAATTTCCCAAAATCCAATTTGTGTATTCATTTCTATTATACCAATTGTGGCGATGCGATCTTTATATAGTTTACAGGGTTTGGCAAACCAATACTCGTTTCTAGAATACTCATACACTAGAAAAACACCTCTAATAAAGACAGACTCATTTGTATATTTATAATGTTTATCTAAATAATGTGAAATAAATGCTCATCAATACCAAAATAAAATACAAATCATAGATCATCACAGAGCAACAATATCAGAGAAATAGTAATAAAAAACACATCTCAACTTGTCTGTGCATAAAGGAGTGGAAAGGCGAAGAGACAAAAGGTTCAGAGACAAAATACATTTGCAAATGATTATGCAAATTCAGTTTTCTGTCTATACTAACCCAATTGAATAGGAAATCTACTCCCTGGCTATGAGAGCAGTAAGGCCCCTCAAAAAGAGTTGAAGAGGCAAAGATTAAGTCAGGAATCAGCAGACAGGAACAGCCAGCTCAAGAATAGGAGACAGCAAAGAAGGCCTCTCCTCACGCAGGTAGGAAAGCAAGCCGTCAACTAACCACCAACTAACTCTAACAAAACTCCTAAACCCCTCCCACCAGGAACCTCAATTATACCCTAAAACCCAAATGTCCAACCCACATTTGTGTCAGAACAGAGGATTTCTCTACACATGATTGGTTGAGGAGGGGGTTGTACTGTCACACCACTCTCGTCATGTCCATCTCTCTCAATGTCTTATTGTTTATTTATTCTGCATATCTACTTCCACCCCAAGAAATACAAATTCGAGCCACTGTCATAGCATTCGTTTCCTCCATCCCAGTCATGTAGCAAATTTTGTGTCACATTTATCCGTTCGTGCTGCACAAAGAGGAAATGGTCTTTCACTCGAGGAAAAAATGTTTTCTTTCAGCTGTCTCTTGGCAGGCACACAGGATTCTGTGAAGGACACTTGTCTTCTGCTTACAGCATCTTGCTCAGCTCTATTTTGCAGAATTTTATTCTATTCTCATTAACCCCGTGTTTTCCCGCAGAACAGAAAACCATGCTTCTATGAAAAACAAACACATGCATTATTAATCACTTATAATGTTTTTCTTTACGCATTCACCCAATGCTGCATCTATCCATTCCGCAACCAATGTTAATATTATTTTCCTAGCAAACGTTAATAATGTGCCCAAAAGCAGCATTAATCTTTTATTTTTCGTTTGTCAAGAAGCATTTGCGGCATACTCCAGTGCTTTAGTACGCGCTTGCGCAGTAGCATTTTCCCTCATGTTAGGCTCTTTTCCACATTAATTTTTCACCGCACACTGTTAGTAAATGTTACTGAGGGTTCAATTCGAGCAGGTTTTATTTAGCGAAAACCCTGCTCCATCACCACAAACGTGCGGATGGGGTACAAGGAGGAGTGGTAGAGTTGGAATGGCAAGCGTTATGTTTGAGAAGTTAGGGGTGAATGCCAGGAATCTATATACTTCGTGGATGGAGGAGAAAATGGACTCAATGGAATAAAAGAATGGGGTGGCTTACGAAAGAAATTAAATAGAAGGGTTTCACATAGAGGACAATGTAAATGGGGAGCTTCTTTGATAGGGAAACTAGATTAAAAAAACTTACACGGAAGAGAAAGGTAGGAAGAATGAGAATGGGCAAGAGCAAATTAGAAAGAGATGGGGCTAACCAGGAAAAGATTAGGACCGAAAAAGCGAGTGTCATAAATTAGAGGGATTCACTCACTGAGAGAAATATGGGTAAACAGACTTAACAGGCATGAAATATATCCATTAGTGCCAGGACCAATAGTTCATTAATTACCACTCCCAGCTGAGAGCACAGCACATTAATAGTTAACTCAGAGAATTATTAGTATAATGATATGCACATAGCTGATGAGTGGGAACAATGCTCTGTTAAAAAATATATATATATAAAATACAAAAACAATGATTCAGATGCGTGTGTTGTTGCCGTACTATGTTGTCATTCTACGTTAGCAAGGCACTTTATACACTTTTGATAACCTTTTGGAGAATGACCTACATATACAGCCATTCCTTTCCTAAAAGATTTGTACTTCCAAAATTCCAGTGAATAGCTTTTGCATGTTTGCTAAGGTTTCAGCCTCATAAAACAGGGTGCGAGTGAGGTGCTCATATTAAAATGCTTGGTGGCATGAAGTTCAGCAATTGGTATCTTCTTTTCAAGTGACGGAAGATGAAATGTAACAACATTTCTTAAATAAATGCCCCTGTTGCAAAAATCAGATGACTTCCCATTATGCCAAACTCAAAATTACTCTTCACTCTCCCTGTATTTTTTCTCACCTGTTAAGGTTGGCATCGTCTTACTGGGGAATGCATAGATTGAATTTGTTGTGAATTCCAGGTGCACAGGAGATGAGAATGTACCCGTTCTGTATATAACAAAATCTTGCCTTCCTTTTATATATTATTTGTTCTGCTTCGATTTATGGTGCAGTTGTTCTTGTTTATTGAATGCTGCCCTGCTGTTCTTGTGTGAGGAACAGGAACTTGAGTTTGAACATGAATATACATGTTGGTCTCCAGCAGATTCAATGTTTGAGGTTCATATTGTAATAACTTGTTTTAAAAAGTAGTCCACCTCAAACTCGGTTTCGTTTTACAAAATTGAATCATTTGATTTTGGTGGACCATAGAATTCTGTGTGCTTTAGTTTACCGGCTGAAATATGTTGCCTTTTAGGCTTACCATTAACAATTTCATTCCGCAATTTTAATTGTTACACATTTATGTTACTGGTGGCTTAACAGCACATTCTGGCATTGGGCTCGCAAACTCTTCTGGGCAGATCCCATCTAGTTTCTTCTGATGGTTTAACAAACCACTAAGGTTTGGGCCTCGTTCCTTCGTGTGTGGACTCCATATTTCTATTACCTGTGACTTAACAGCACTTCTAGGGGTTGGCTTATTGTCACTGCGGGGTGGAATATTTTTCGCTATAGGACTGGGGTTAAACAGTGCCTACACAGGGTTTTTTAGGTCGAGCCTGAGCCAGCGCGCAAGCGCTGCTCTGGGGATGATCTGTGGTAGTTCAGTATGGGAGAGAAACCCCGCCCACTCCCCCGCCCATATTTATCATTGGCTTGTGTCTTTGTCCTTCGTAAATGCTGGCTTCTGATTGCTAAATAAGCTTGTTAGTCCCTCCTTAGTGCGTCCATGGCTCATTTGTATCTTCCCATGGCTACTGGCCCCTTTACTTGGTTGTTACACAGTGCGTGTACTTTTTTCTTCATTGAACTTCTCCTGCTGCAGGCTCGACAACATGCATTGCTTACATTGGGCGGCCACGCCTGCTTTCACTTTCGCAGCAGCCCGGACAATGGAGTCCGCTTGTTTGCAATGCTATAGGTCTTGCATTTAAATGCGACACCTATAGCATTGCAAATATTTTTTTTAATTCACTTTGAAAGGGTGGGTTTACGTGACCACTTGCCTTCAAAAAACATAAGGACGCATCTTTTGCTTTTTAATTTGAACATGCTCGGGACTGCCATAAGCACTCGGAATTTTCCGTCAACAAACGAACGCCTATTAGGTAGCCTACATCTTTGCTCTATTTTTGGCCTCTTACAGTTTGTTTATTCTGTGGGCGCTAATCACAAAAGTGACAGCTGGTGACGTTCTGACAAGTTCTCAACTAATTACGGCGCGAGAAGTTCACTGCGCAGCTTACACTTCACAGCTGTGGAAGCAGTCGGGGCACGCAACTCCTAGGTGACATGCAATCCTATTGGCTGCTGACGTGGGGCTCCTTTCTCTGCCAAGATGTCGACGGGTTGAGTAGCGTCCTCCAAACCAAGCCGGAGAGAGATGAAAATAAGTAACGGGCGGCACCGGAGGGCGAAGACATGAGCTTCTGTACAAAAGGTAAAGGCCAACATACACTGCTCTGTGATTGCAGCGGCACAGGAAAACACTGGCCTCAACATATATATTTTTTAAAACACTGCCACAAAAAAATTGGCAACAAGGAGAAACTTGGCAGTAAATCTGTTCTGCTTAATTGGTTGCAGCCGCTTCTTTCCAATGCCATAGGTCTCGCATTTAAATGCAAGGCCTATCGCATTGCAAATATTTTTTCTGTGGGGGGCTGCGGTGGACGATGGAGGGGAGAAATCACTGTGCACTGCTCTCAAGATGCTCCTTTTTCACATTGCTTCGTATTCATTAATTAGTATGAGGTTTTCTCCGTGTTTGGTTTACAAAGCCACTGAAACCTACGCACCAATTTAACATATTTATGACCTGGGTGTTCTTTCTTTCCTCTGAGACTGTACACAATTCATCCCGGGTCCCAGAGACCGCCAAGCACCTCTGCCATTGAAAAGAGACAGCATGAAGAAGGAAGTGAATGTGTAAGTTGTGAATACCGTCCACAAAACAACTGCGCACAATTAGGCCATTGGCCCTGGGGGTCACTTTAGTGGCGCCCCAGCCTCTATTGAGTGGATGGGAGACTATTAACTCTTAACAACTCACAGGCCCAGGTAATTTATTTATTGCTTAAATGGCTTGCGATTGCTGCCTGCATTTAATGCACCCCTGGGAGCAGGGATGGCAGCGCCATGTTACGTAAAAAATAAAAACGCAAATTATTTAAAACTGTTATTAACATTTTACTAGCGCCATAAAATCTTTACGAACAAATAACTTGCCATTAACCTCTTACATCTACATTATACAGACAAAACTAAGATATTGATCAAAGGAAGTAGGGGGCGTTATTTTTAAATTATTACGTGTTCTTTCAAAATCACTAATATGATTATACGTGTATTGTTCTTGGTGAGACAATCTGCAGGGAGGTCCATTCTTTCAGCTCAGAAAATGACACTATCCACACACTATTGTTGTGTCAATAAATGGGCGTTCTCATCTGTCTCGAGATGGGGAATCTGACATCGACCCCTGCAGCTCTAATGGGCAGCGTCAGACTTGGGCCTGTAGGCTACAGAGCTGCAAAGAGGCAATGCATTTTACCGGATCCCCTTTCAGATTGCTTGGGATGCCATTCAATAGCGGCAGTGTACTATGACCTGAAGATGCCTCTTACTTAACCACTTCACAGCCCAGCATGAGTGCTCCATTGCATTACTTTAATAAAATAAAGGGTTCTGGGATATTCTATCCCTTCAAATCAGACAATTCACTAAAATATATAGACACTTAGAGGGTCATTACGGTGATGGGCGGACAAAGTCCGCCCGCCACCGTAGCGGTGAATGGGACCGTCCGCCATAGGAGCGGCGGTCCCGCCGCGAGTATTAGGATGCCACTGCCACGGTGGCGGTGGTATCCCCTATTCCCAACATTGTGGCGGGCGGTGTTCACAGCACCTCCCGCCACAATGCTGGGAATGCACGTCGTACATTGGCATGCACAAGGTGACAGGCACCGCGCGGTGCCTGCCACCTTGTCCATGCCAATGCAGGGGGGTACCATAGGTACCCCCCAAGTGCACCCCCCACCCACCTCCCCCAGGGGCCCGTAACGGGCCCCCAGTGTAAAAGACCGTATGCCTTTCCATGGCGGCGTTGCCGCCATGAAAAGGCACATCTCCGCAGTCATCATAATATAGATGGCGGTGTCCTGCAGACACCGCCACCATATTACTGCCCTTTTCCGCCCGGTCACCTGTGTGACCGGCGGAAAACCGGCGGACGGTCTTTCCGTCCGCCGGGCTCCCCCCGCCATCGTAATGTGGCGGAGGGGAAATGGCATGCGGGCGGAGGGGAATGGCGGGCGGATAGCCACCGCCATACGGCCGGTGGCGATCCGCCAGTCATCATAATGACCCTCTAAATTAGGATTGTTTGTGGCTTGAATCCCCTTTCACTGGATTGGAATCCCTGATATGTGGCTATTGCCCGTTATCTGCCACCTGCTTTCTGCCTTGGTTGTTCATAAAAATATATGGCGTTAGGTTATGTTATTGTTTGATTATTTGTTAGATGTCTTATATAAGTAGGATACTGTAGTCTCTTTATTATATTGGTGTGGAGATTTTTCTTATTATGTGGGCGTTCTGACTTTAAAACATACATGTTATAAGAAAACACATCCCTTGTAGCTTGTAATAACCTATTACAAAGCACCAGAGAAGTAGCTTTATATTGTGCTGCCATCAGCCTACCTCCTCCTTAACCCTTTGCGACCTCAGCAATGGGAGGAGAAAGCCCGGGCAATGAGGTCATGACCTATACTTTGTGAGGACTCATGCTGCACCACAGGCTTCACATCGGGCCTACAAGAGAGTGCCCATGGCACCACCATCGAAGGCCCTACTGTGGAGCCTGTGGTGCAGCAAAACTAGTCTGATTGGTTGGAGCTGTTGGCAGCACAATTCCTTATTTTGGGTGCTGCACGTTTCCAGCCAATCGCTTCAGTCCGATGCAAAACTCAGGAGATTGGCCTGCATATGAAGCTGCTTCCTATAATTGCATGAGAACATGAAGTAATCCTCGTCACAGCATATTAGAGGAGGGCTACATTTACAGTTCTGAATTTGCCTTTAATTAAGCAGAGGGCAAACATTGTATCTGTTATATTTAAGGAACTGAAATAGCTACTAGGTTAAGGGTAAGCGTTAGACCTGATAGGCCTTAGGGTGGTCTTCCCCCAAACAGTAGGCCTTCTCATCTTCTGTTTGCTGAAATTCGTTTTTGTTGGCTTTAGCACTGCTAACCAGTGCAAAAGTGCTTATGCTCACTGCTTAAAACATCCTAAAATTGGCCTACATTTTATTGACACATTTAATTTACTTATATGACCCTAGTAAATTGGTAGAGCATGTACCCAGGGCCTGTAAATTAAATGATACTACTGGGCCTGCATTACCTACTGTTCCACCTACTTCAGTGGTCATATTCAATCACATTGGGGGAGGTGTGACAAGCGGTAAGATAAAGTGTACGGGGGTCGGGTGCACAGAGCTGCTGGGGTTCTTTTGCTCATAAGAGTTTTTCTACACTAACTGGTCCTGTTTGCAGGATTCCTCTGTGCCCTCATCGGTTTTCCACATGGGATCCCACTCTTCACACTTAAAGTTAATCCTCAGCCTCTCAGTCTGTAACAAGCATGCTTCTTATTGGCTTAAACCTTCCCCAACAGTCGGGAGAACAGGAAAAAACTCCCTGCGAGTCTTGCCATTGGTCACTTTATTTTCCAACCCCTACTTCCTTAGTCCCCTCCACCTGGGTGAAAATACAGTTCTTGTGCTTTGTGAAGCCGGTGTTCCTTCCATTGCTGGACCAGAACTTCCTCTGAGAAAAACAACCACTGGCTCTCTGTGGATGTTATTCTAAGCACGGATTGATGTATTCAGTCATGTGGTAGTAGGCATTCATTCTGCGCTGTGCAGTGGCCGGTGTCTTGGGTACTAAATACATGGACTAGAAGGATGGTGCTCTGTGTTGGTATATTTTTATTATGCAATCAACAGAACTTCACACTTTTATTCCCCCTTTTATTGTATTATTATTCCATTTAGAAATATACAATTATCTTTTTGATTATATGGTAAACAGCTTTATCTTGTCTCGATTTTCTTCCACACAATAATTGGTAATATGGGCAGCTTGTTAGGTCGAGCCTAGCACCACCTCCTCACCAGCGCAGCATCACCTCCGCATCACTGCACCACCAATGCAGCACCACTTCAGCGCAGCACCACCTCAGCATCAGCGCATCACCTCAGCACAGCACCAACTCAGCATCCCTCAGCACCATCTGAGCACCAGCTCAGCACCACCTGAGCACCAGCAAAGCACCACCACCTCAGCATCATATCAGCATCACCACAGCACCACTTCAGCATCAGTACAGCACCATCTCAGCATCAGTATAACACCACCTCCTCATCAGTGCACCACCACCAGAGCACAACCACCTCAGCACCCGTGCAGCTCCACCCTCTCAGCACCAGCTCAGCACAACCTCAACATCAACACAGCACTATCTCAGGTTCAGCACAGCACCACCTCCGTATCAGTGCACCACAACCAGCGCTGCCCCATAGCAGCACCAGTGCAAACCAGCGCAGCCCCACCGAAGCAGCAATTCAGCACCAACACAGCACTTCAGCACCACCTGAGGACCAGTGCAGCACCACCACCTCTGCATGACTCAGCACCACAGCATCACTCAGCATCACCTGAGCATCACCTCCGTACCAGCAACATCACCTCAACACCACCTCAGTCTACCCTTGGAATCTGGCATCTGTTGATTCTCCCCTGGTGTCCGTCTGCTACTCATGTTTGTAATTCAGGTACTATCTCCCAGCATCCACCCTCCCAGTGTTTATATATCCCCCCATAACAAAAAAAAAACTTTAAGAAGCAAGTATTAGAACAGACCAGAAGAAGTTGCCAGCACTGCAAGAACAAAACCCTAGAAGACGCTTTTTATGTTCTTTTTTTAATAGGGTCGTACAGTTGTACATATGTCTTCTTGGTTATACATAAGATAACAAAAATGCTTATAACACTTTTTTATTATGATTTTTAAACATGCTGCACAGCGGCAGCACTGGCCTACAACATTGTTTAAAGACATTGACAAAGCCAATATCTCTGACTAAACACTTATACGGTCCCAAAGGCGAGACCTATTGGCTATGCCAATGCTTGTTATTTCTTCCTGAAGGTGGCAACACAATGTAACTTTGTTATACAAGGTAGCAGGAAAAGCGACTGTCCGAAGATTATTCTGCTTGAGTTTTTTTGTTTCAGGATGTCACTAAAATATTGTTCATTCTTCCTTTCATTTCCTCCAGTTTTGTATTCTTAGATTAATGATGCAGAGTTTAGAAGCATGTTTTAAGTCGGATCTAAATACTTTACACACTGTAGAGAACCTGTGAATATTAAAATCATATTTGATCTTTTGGCAGTGTTTAATTATTTCACAGATTGTTGAAATGGCTGGGTCATAGGAATCCTGACCAATATGTACTATCACATTTACTCACAGACACAGAATGGGTAAACCGCGTTGATACATCAGCCTCCTTTTCTTACGAGTCAGTATTGATAGCAGGTCAACAGTCAAACACCCCAGGCTTTAAACATTCAATGAAAGGTGTAGTGACAACTACCTGTGAAAAAAGTGTGGTCACAATGCATATTGGATAGTTATGTAGATTTATTTAGCTCACTTGTCACCCACGAGTGGTGAAATCATAACACTAGACTTTCCACATACCATTATAATTCATAGCTGCAAAGTGTCCCAATGCTATGTGTGATACCTTCAACTAATCCTGGCTTTCAATGACAAAAGCAAAATTTCAAGACCCAAAATACTGTGTGATGTTTGTTAAAAACGGGACACTTGGCAGTTATGAACGTCCACTAACAACAGCACCACCTTAATGCAGTGAGGCAAAGAGTGCAGAAAAGCAGTGCAAGCATATTTAAAGCATCAAGTTTCAGGTGGCTTAGAAAGCAGGGCCAAACATTAGTCTGAGGTAATTCAAACTTTTAAAGGTTTTACAAGTTACTATATGATTGGCGTGGGGGCCCACCCCTACAGTGTCATAATATTCAGTAAGGAGCAGGTGAATGACCCCAACTGTGTCTCGGATTCTGTTTATTAAAACATTTGAATGTGGCACTCTTTTTTAAAATCCATTACTAATCCTGTAAACCAGACAGTCATGGCAGATTGAGTGTGAGAGGTAAGGGGATAAGAGAGAGGGTAATGAGACGTGACTGTGACGGAGAACACAATACACAGACTTTCTATGCTCAAAACAATCTAGCACAAGTCCAATGGACACACTGCCAATGAGAAGACACTACATATCTTTCATTACTTCGCCTTTAAATTAAATATGAGATATATAAGAATCACTGCAAATAACAATGTTTTGTAAACGTGGGGCAAACAGTTTTTGTATATTTTAGGGGTTAGACAGCTAAATAAAAACTGATTTCAAAAGGTTTGGAAAACACTTAGAAAACACCACTGAAAATCATAAAAAAATAAACACTGAAAACATGACAGCCTAGATAAGCGCTATGCCCAGGGTCTAGCTTTCGGTTAAGATATGCTCTCAGAAGCCATCGGGCATTACCAAAGGCTCTGCAGAGCTAGTTTGGGTGAGACAGTGGCTCATATGCTCATGGCAGGAGTGATGAGGTTCAGGGACTGGCCACAGGCCAGGTCCTGTCCCCAATTCCCATGAGACAGAGCCAAAGGCCCCGTGCAGCAGCTCTGTGTTGGATGGGGACAGGGCACAGTTCCTGTCCACATCCATCCCCTGAGCCCAGAGCCCTCCTATCACTCAGGGTGGAATGGCACATGGAGTGCTATTCATTACCATTGTTGAGAACGGGGAGGGCCATGACTCATGAGAGGCACATTATCGAGTGAATCATGATGCTTCTCCCCTCGATCAACTATGGTAATAACAGCATAATATACCCTGCATAGTTGCATGTATGGTTGATGCCAATTTTTCCAAGTGTAATTATTTTTTTAACAAAAGGTATTTATTTTAAACCAAGATGCAAAGGGTTATATTTTTGCACTCCGACTAAAGAGAACTTGTGACTATTAGGAGAGTTATTCCCGGTCTAAAAGTATTGTTACATGCAATCTGTGAGGCAGTAAAAAGTGTTTTTTCATGTTAATTTTCCTGTATTGTGGTAATAAACTCAAATTTGACCATTGCACATCAGTAATAAGTGCAGGCAGTAATGTGTTTTTATTAGTACAGTTGCTCTAAACAATCTGTTATTGGGCCACATTTATAAATATATGCGGTTGACTTAGGGGTGTACCCAACATTAGGTGGGGTGTGAGTTATGGCGTGCATTGTATTTAGCACGCCATAATTGGTGAATTTCAGGGCTTTTTCAGTTTTGTGTTCACTGACCTCTAACTATGTTTTTTTATTGAATTTCATGGGGTTTGCTGATGATGTATCACCTTCTATGTACTCATTTTACTCTGTGTATGGGCTTTGGCTTGGACCAGTGCTCAACCCCCTTCAGTGTCCACACAGTGAGGGCTAGACACATGGCCTGCATGGCCTGGAAAGTAGCTTAATTTGCAAGCTGTCAAATTTCATACAGATTCATTGACCAGCACCCAAATTATTAGTGAATTAAACTTTTAGAAATCCATTTATTTTTGTACTGTTCTTTGACGGATCTGCCTAAAAGTTGAGATAACCAGGTTTACTTACAGAAGGATGAAGATTGTTTTTGCTATGTTAATGGAACTTGCAATAAATTAATAATTTTAGATGGAACTGGAATTAATAGTGTTGCACCATGGAACTCGATGTCCTGTTGCGAGGATCTAGGAATTATTATTCTTTTAATATAAAACTGTATTTATCAACTGGAACATAATTTTTATTGTATGTAATTTCGGTATGATTTTAATTAATCATCAATAAATAATTAAGCTGAACCTGCTAAATGTCTACTAATTTTTCTTGGAGTCATCAAATGGTGCCACATTTGTTTGCAGATTAAGCCTACTTTGACTCGCCCCATGACTATTGCCCCCCCTTTCATGGCCCATCAAATGGTGCCAACGTTATTAGTAAATCAAAAGTGTTTTGACCCTCAAAACTCTTAACTCGCTCCCCCATGGACCTGCATGAAACCTGAAATACTTGCACTGTGTGTAACTTGCTAATTGCCTGCCACATTTGATGCAGATTCATCAATCAGTGCTAAAAAGTTATAAGCAATTAAAAATTTGTATTGCCCCCGTTCTAACTTTGCCCTCTCCCCTTGATGGAGTGGCAAAATACTTGACTTGCCAATAGAAAGTCATCATCTTGGGCTCCACTCCCTCCACCTGGAATGAGTCCTGGTGGCCCACAGCGCTCGGAACCCCCCATACCCATGGACCACGCAAGAAACCTTGGCATCATCTTAGACTCTTCACTCTCAATGAACCACCAAATCAACGCTGTTTCGTCCTCCTGCTTCCACACGCTCCGCCTGCTTCATAAAGTGGATCCCCACTGAGTCCAGGAAAACGGTCACCCATGCACTCGTCAGCTGCAGACTCGACTACGGCAATGCACTCTACGCCGGCACCACCCAGAAACTCCCAAAAAAACTGCAAAACATCCAGAACGGCACCGTCAGACACATCCTGAACATTCCACGCACAGCCACATCACCAGCCACCCGTGAGACCTTCACTGGCTACCTATCATTAAAAGAATTACCTTCAAGCTCCTCATGCACGGCTACAAAGCCCTCCACAATGCCGGATCCGCATACCTCAACCATCACCTCTCCTTCTACACTCCCAACAGACCTCTCCGCTCCACTCAACTGGCCCTGGCCACCATCCCACGGATCCGCAAGACTAAGCTGGTGGAAGATCCTTCTCCTACCATGCTGCGAAGACCTGGAACTCCCTGCTTCTGCACCTCAGGCAATCACCATCACTGCTGCAATTCAGGAAGGACCTCAAGTCCTGGCTCTTCGACTGAACCGCAGATCACCCTAACCCCCATCTCAGCGCCTTGAGACCCTCACAGGTGAATAGTGGTGCTTTTTAAGAACCCTGATTGATTGAAAAGCAATCCCTCAAAGCTTCTTCCAAATTTTGTGCAAAATCAAAAGATCCCTTTTGCCCCTCTGCTTTTTTACTGGAACCCCCTTGATGGAACTGCATTAATGTGAAACTACCAACTGCAGTCTCACCATACTATCTGTCTGTTAAATTTCACACATATTCCTAAATGGCGCCAAAGCTATAAGCAAATCAGCAAACAGATTTTGAACTGACAAGATACAAAAAAGTGTCAACACTGGAAGCCCACCCAATACCTTTTTCAAATGCTAACATCTCAAAAACTAAAGAACTCCCTTAAACCATCCCAACTAAGGCACAGTCTTGCAAGAAAAGTTCAACTGTCATGCTAAGTTTGGTATAAATCAGTTCTGTCGTTTTGGATGCAGGTCTGAGCACGATTTCCTACAGGGGCTAATATTGGAAATCTCATCTTTTTTTAACCCTCCTTTAACTATAAATTCCTGGTACGGAACTACAAACAAATTGGTGTGCCACACCCTAGTTGGCTATGCTAAGAGTGCCAAATTTGTTGCAGATCCGTTGATGAAGGCCAAGTTCATAGGCAAATCAAAAAATACCTTTTCAATGGAAAGTGTGGCTGAACCATGACCACCCCTGTCTGTCTGTCTGTCTGTCTTTCTATCTATCTTACATGTCTGTTTCAACTTAAAGAATATTTTTTTGTCAGTTCAAGATACCGTTCACTACAAAATTGTTTGAGGTATATGCATTTCGGCAAACTGCCTTCGACTGGTATACACACACACATAAACAGGGACTGTATTTTAACAACCCAAGGGTGGTCACAGTCATTATATGAGAACTGTGGCCATCAGGGGGCCCATAGACATACATAATGTAACCAAAAAGTGCACTACTTATTTCATATATGAAACCCAACACTGTTCATTTGCCACATCAAAATGAACACGGATGCAGAGGTGGATGGAGTTTGCTATTGTTGTGTAATGCAGTTGTGCTATTATTTTGTTGTATTGTTGTCTTGTAGTGGTGTTGTGATTTGTTTTGTGTGTTCTGTTGTTACATGGTGTTTTAATCTTTTGTGTTTTTGTATCATATTGTTATGTTGAATGCATTGCAATTTTGTGGTGTTGGTATTTTGTTGTATTGTGTTTTTGCATTTGTGTACTGTGCCCGTTGAGATATTGTGTGACTGCTGTTTGTTTTGTGTTTTTAAGTATTGATGTTGTGGTGTATTGTTTTGTTTTTGTGCCATTATGTTGTTATTGTGCTGTGATGATAATTTATATTATATTATGGCATCATATTTGTTTTGTTTTCATTTTATGCCAATTTTTGTGTAATAGTACTGATCATTTGTGCTGTGTTTGTGTTGTTGACTTGGTATTGTGTTGCTATACTATTGTGGTGCTGTGTTTTGTGTTGTGCTGTGTTGTAAAGTTGTGCTATCTGTGTTGAGATTTTTTTTCAGTGTGCTATTTTTCTATATAGTAGTTTTGTTGTGCTGTGCTGTTTTGATGGTATGTTTTTGTTTTGGAGTGGGGTATCTTCCGTATTGTTGTCATTTTGGTGTTGTGTTGTATTTAGGTGCTTCTGTGTAGTACCTTTGGTATGGTTCTGATCTTGTAGTTTGGGTGTGTGTGAGTTTTTTGCCATGACTCCCATAATATTGCTAAATAGCTGTCTGCGTCCCTTGGCACTAGGGTCACGGTGCAGAGCTATATTCACTGAAAAAGAACAAAGCTTAAAGTGACGTTATAGTTAGGTGAAAATGTCAGTTAAAATATACCATTTTAAACTAAAAGAAAACACTGAAATTCACCAGTTATAGTTAACCCACACAACAGAAATGGCCCGAGGAGTGGGAACACAAGCTCCTCTCCCCTTTTTAAATCAATCAGTCCCAGGTGATGGGGGCCCAGAAATGAGGGCTGCACGCCCCCTCCCGTTTTAATATCAATTGGATGGGGTACCCGGGCTTAGAAAAGGTTTGAGGAAGGGGGCCACATGCCCCCACACACATTCAAAATATGTAGCACCACCCCCTCATTCTATTGCCCTCCCTGGGCTTTTTTTCTTTAAAAGGCTGGAGCCCACCTTTTTAAAAAATGTTTTTTTACTGCAGATCCGCAGATACTCTGCAAATTTGCTGTAATTTTTTTTAATAAGTCTTGGTCCCCCACACCTATGGGGGCAGAGTAGCTATACCCTGCCCCCGCTATATTTTTTTATACTTATTTTAAGGCTAGGGAACTGAATCCCCAAGTCCTAATATGGTTGCCATCACACCTTTGTTGATGCGGTGGCAGCTAATCAGATCTTATCTCTAGATCTATCAGCTCTGCAGATTCTCTGTGATGTGAAATATACATAGATTTTGAACCTTAATTTCTCCAAAACTACTGAATGGAATTACACAAAATTTGGCAGGAAGCTGGATCTTGATCCAGAAAGTGTGTTTTTGTGATTTGGTGTAAAGCCATTCAGTAGTTTTTGAGAAATTATGGTTAGAATATATTTGTATAGTTGGATGGTGGGGTTCGAGGCACTCTTGAGAGAGTCCCTCGAACCCAATTTAAAAGAATAGAGCCTTCTGATTAGGGGCTTTTTCCCTGTGACTAATTTGTGCACTCCTGTGGGAGCACGGCTCTGATTGGCTGCCAGCAACATGAGAAAAATGTTGCTGGCAGCCATTGCAGGACTTGGGGACTTAGTCCCCTATTCTGAAGTGTAAAAATAAAAATAATATGAGGGGTCAGGGAAGGGATACCCTGTCCTCCTAGGCTCTGTGTGGAGGACCCAGTGGGACAAATAAAACAAGCATTGGTAAATGCAACAAGTTTCGCCTATTTGATTATAAATTTTTTTTGTTATAAGTTTAGGATGAGTGATAACAGATGGGACTAGAAGCAGAGAATTTGTTGAAGGGAAACTACATGGCAGAAAAGTGGCCATGGAGTAGAGGGAGTTACAAATAGCAAAGTAGCAAGAAGAAATAGACCCAATAAAAGGAAAAAATTGGAATATGACGAAAGGAGTGACAATTAGTACAGTACATATAGATGACAGTGAAAGAGCTCAGAGAGGTTAGGGAATAATGGAGTGGAATGGCAGAGATACACCATAGTGGACTGGCATAAAGACAAACTGCAGTGAAGAGAGAGAACAGAGGTGTGCTATCGGGGAGTGAAACTAATCAAGTATCAGTAGAATACCAGTGGCGTGACAACAAAAACAGTAAAAAAGGCAAGTCATTTGGCACAGAGAGAAGAAGATGCCCAACCAGAGGAAGCAAGCATAAATAGCTCTGTACGGGAAAATGCCGGCTTCCACACCATGCAGATAGCTGCTTGCGGCCGCGGGGCCCTGGAAATCCCCCCCTGCGGCCCCCAACGTGCTGATTGGTGGGTGATGCGGATGGGGACTTGGGGCACTGACCTCTGGGCTCAAGGAAATGGGGTCTCCCAGGCCAAAAAAGGCTCGGGAGGGGGGGGGTCTGATGCCCCTCCTTCCCTTAATAATTGCATTTGACTCCAGGACATGGGGTCCCAATGGCCTATTGAGGCTCAGGAAGGTGGGGCCGCGTGGCCCCTCTTCCCTTTTAAATTGCATTTGGCCCCAGGGGGATGGGGTCCCAGGGCCTAATGAGGCTAGGGAGTGGCTGTGTGCCCCCTCCCCTTTTAATTGCAATTGGCCCTGCAGGATGGGGTCCCAGGACCTAATGAGGCTAGGGAGTGTCTGTGTGCCCCCTCCCCTTTTTAATTGTAATTGGCCCTAGGGATGGGGTCCCTGGGGCCTAATGAGGTTCCAGGAGGCAGCCACGTGGCCCCTGCCCTTTATGATTACATTTGGACCTGGGGGATGGGAAGCCCAGGGCCCTTTTGGACTCGACAAGGTGGGCAACGTGCCCCCTCCCCAATTAAAAAGGTATTTGGCCCCGGGGGATAGGGTCCCCGGTGCCTTATAAAGTTTGGAGAGAAGTGACCAATTACCACCCCTCACCTATAATTGAATAAGACCCCGGGGGCTAGGGTCTCGGGGCCTAATGAGTCTTGGGGAGAGGACTGCATGCCCCCCTCCCCTTTTTAATTGTATTTGCCCCCGGGGGATGGGGTCCGTTGGGCCTAATGAGGCTCGGGAGGGGGCATTTTGGCCCTTCCCCTTTTTAATTGCATTTGGACCCAGGGGATGGGGTTCCAGGGACCCATTTGTGCTTGACAAGGGGGGCAACGTCCAAATAATAAGGTATTTGTCCCCAAGGTGGGGCACCGAGGGCCTCTTAAGGTTTGGGAAGGAGGCATGTGCCCCTCACCTATAGTTGAAATAAGGACCTGGGGGATGGGATTCTCGGGCCCATTTGGGCTTAGGTAGGGGGACCTCACGCGTACATCCCATAATGTAAATTTATTTGGCCCCAGGAATGGGGTCTTCGGAGCTTCTTAAGGATATGGGATGGGACCATGCGCCCACTCCCCTATAATTAAAGGGAATCCCGGGCCCATTTGAGCTGGGGAAGGAGGGCTAAATGCCTTTCCCCTAATGTTAATGTATTTGACCCTGGGGGATGGTTTAACTGGGGCCTCTGAGGGCTTGGTGAGGGATACCATGTGCCCCCCTCCCCTAATAATATATATATTTTGGGGTAATCAACGTTAATCGTAGCTTCGGGGGCTGTGCAACCCCTTCCTCCGGTGGTAGGTTAGGTGCTTGCTGGGGGTTGGACTCAAGGTCTACCTGCCGCCAGGCCCTGCGACAAACCCCACGCCATACGAGGCCAAAGGCTGTGCATGGCGTGGGGTTGCTTGATAGCGAGGGGTTTGCCACAGGGTCAAACGGCAGGCTCTGTCATGTAACCAGTAGGCCATGCGCGGCAGGGGCAGTCTTTATGTATGGTAATAAAATATTACTTTACTTTTTAAAAAAACTAGAAATTCACTGAAAAAAACAAAGGTTAAAGTGGTGTCATAGCTAGGTGTGATAAAAAGATCTGATTTTGTTTTTAACAAACCTTAGGAATTGACTGGAAAAAACACAGGTTAAGGTGACGTCATAGTTAGCTAAATATGTCAGTGTCATCAAAATGTTTTGAACTAAAAAACACAGAAATTCACCAATTATAGTTAGACGAGCAAACTATAACTTGAGCCCATGCCATGCGCTGCTTATGACCTTACATAATACATCACTCATGACATCATTTATGCCATCACTGACAACATCTCAAATGACATCATTGAGGACATAACTGATGACATCACTGATGACAACATCCAAGCAACTTTTGTACACATTACTCTATAAAGGATAATGGCATTAGAGGTTTGAAAGTAAGTACCAAATAGCTCAGAAAAATATAAAGCATCATTAATGCCATCACACATACAACCCCCGAATGTGAAGTAATCTTGTGTTATCTAAAACACTGACCCTATACTATACACTTCATGGGCAGCCAATTCATATTAACAAGCAACCACACATAGATGGGTAACTCCGACTGCACACAGTTATGTTATGTTATGTTATGTTATTGAGATTTGTAAAGCGCGCAAATACCCGGAGGTGTCTTGGCGCTACGGACAAGGTGAGCCACTGGTGAGTCTCTAGTTGCGGAAGAGCCAAGTTTTTAGCTCTTTTCTGAAAGAGACGAGAGATCGCGCGTTTCTCAAGTCAGTCGGTAGGGAATTCCAGAGTTTAGCGGTGCAGTAATGAAAGCTGCGACCACCCCAGAGTAAGGTACGAATTCTGGGCACTTCTCAAGAGTTTAGCACCTGATGAACAAAGGTGTCTGGTTGGTTCATACCAAACAAGGAGATTTTGCAAAAAGGCTGGCCCTGTATAATTCAGGGCCCTGAACGCCAGGCTAAGAGCCTTGAATTTTATTCGCTGCGCTACAGGGAGCCAATGCAATTTACGGATCTCTCCGGATACCGATTTGAACCAAGGGGTGTTTGACAGAAGTCGGGTGGCTGAGTTTTGCACGCTCTGTAGTCTTTTCAGGCAATGCTTCTGGATGTTTATGAATAGCCCATTACAATAATCCAATTTAGACTGGATTAATGAGGTGACTACGGTTCTTTTTGTGTCCTCCGGAAGATAAGGGAGAATCTTCCTGATTTTCTTGATGAGGAAGTGGGCAGGGGAGACCACAGCATTAGTGTGTTGAACAAAGAGAGTTTACTATCCACCCATACTCCCAGGTTCTTAGCTTTGGTTGCTGGTTCCGGTGGATCTCCCATGTCAGCGGGCCACCACACACTGCCCCAACTAGGTTGCAGGTTTCCAAAGGTCAAGATTTCAGTTTTTCCAGAATTAAGTTTAAGGCAGTGTGTGCTCATCCAGTTAGTAATGGCACCCATGCAGTTCTTAAATTGCAGAGCAGGGGAGGTCTGATTTTTGTATGCTGCTACTACAATCTGGGAATCATCCGCATAGGAAGTAAGGCTAAAGCCAAAAGTCCGGATAAGTGGGGCCAGTTCAGAGACGTATATGTTGAAAAGGGTAGGGCTCAAGGAGGAGCCCTGTGGCACTCCACAAGGGAGGGAGTATGGCTCGGACTGGTATCCATCGATCGACACTGCTAGTCTTCTGTCCTTGAGGAAGGAGGACACCAGTGCCAGTGCTGAACCCCCGACTCCCAGCATCTTCAGCCGCTGTTGTAGGAGGAAATGATCAACCGTGTCAAATGCGGCTGATAGATCGAGGAGTATCAGGGCCGCTGACCCTCCTCCATCCATCACCGCTCTTATTTCCTCCGTGGCTTTAATAAGTGCCGTTTCGGTACTGTGTTCCCGACGGAAACCGAACTGGGAATGGTCCAACAGGTCATGTTCACCAATGAACTGGGAAAGTTGGATATTCATGATTTTATCAATTATCTTCGCGGGCAGCGGCAAGCGGGCTATGGGGCGATAGTTGTTGGGATCGGCTGCGTCCAAAGTTGGTTTTTTCAGCAGTGGAAGGATAGACGTATCCTTCCAAATGGCTGGGAAGTTGCCGGAGGTGAGCATGGATTTAAAGATGTCTGTTAACACCGGGCTTACCAAATCAAAGACTTCTTTCAGAAGCTCAGGTGGGCAGGGGTCCTCTGGGGAACCTGACTTAGCCTCCAGAATGTGTTTTGCCACTATATCCGATGATACAGGTGCGAAGCTGAGCAGGGTGTTTGTACCCCGAGGAGTGGGTGAAAGCGGCGGGACGGGGGCGTGAGCTGATGTGCCCTCAAAGTTTTTAAAGATGTCCAAGACTTTAGTTTTGAAGGCAGAAGCAATGGCATCACAAGACTCTTGACTGTTTTCTGGCCCTATACTGTGAGGGGTGGTGAGCTTGTTCACTGCTGTAAAGAGAGCTTTAGAGGAATGTTTTGCCTCCGAGATTACTCTAGTAAAATATTCTCTCTTTTCCGATGTAAGGAGATTTTTGTATTTTCTTAAAGTTATTTTATATGTTTCCCTCTCGGATGGGTCATACTTAGCGCGCCAGCGTCTTTCCAGCCGGCGACATTTTTGTTTTTCTGCCCGTAAGGCATCTGAGAACCAAGGAGCCGAAGGGGTTCTCCTATTGCCAGTAGTGCTTTTGGTGGGCACTGCGGCTAGAAACGCCGTATTTAACCAATCTGTGTAATTGGGGGCAGATTCGTCCGGAGGCCCGCATACCTGGGGGCGCGTCCTCTCTAGTATTGTACGAAGGAGGGATTTATCAAAATTACCCCAGTCCCTTTTGGTCTTAGAAGGGATCTTATAGGCCCGAGTAAGACCAAACAGCATTACTGGTAGGTCAAATTTTATGAGTGAGTGATCTGACCAGACCAGAGGCAGGGTTTCTATACCGGAAAGACCCTGAACTGAGGTAAAAATGCCATCTAGAGTATGGCCGGCCTCATGAGTGGGGGTCTGAACCAGTTGACTGAGACCAACCGAACCCAGGGTATGTAGCAGTGCATCTGTCTCACTATTTTCCTTGTCTTCTAAATAAAAATTAAAATCTCCGAGGATGGTAAAATCGTTATTAATAAGGGTGGGTTCTAGAAGACTGTCTAAGTTAGATAAAAAGGTGCTTCTGGAGTTGGGGGGCCGATACAGTAGAATTCCTTTAAAAGTCTGCCTGGGACCAAGTTCAATCGAGAAATGAAGGGCTTCAAATACAGACGTAGAGGCGGGCTGAAAAGTAATGGGAAAATGTTCTCTCAAAATAATAGCCAGTCCACCACCTCGCTTAGCAGATCTATCAACCCTGAGTGCCCGGTAGCCCGCTGGGGTAGCGGAGATGACATCGGGGTCAGAGAAAGCATCTGCCCAGGTTTCGGTCATAAAAAGTATGTTAATACCGTCAGCTAGAATCATGAGTGCTATTTCATGTTTATGTTTGGCCAGAGATCTGACATTTACGAGTCCGCCCTTCAATTTAGCAGTCTCTGTGCCAAGGAGGGGGCTATGATTCAGGGGTTGTTTAAGGGGCTGGAAAGCGCTAGAGCTCTGAGATTGTGGGAGCAGAAAGCCGCAAGGGCAAGAGACATCACCCTCATCCGGGTGTTCAATCTGTATACAACTGTTCAGAGAAGACACACTTCCACCAGATACTCAACTTCTGCTGCATAACAAATGCCCTACTACAGACAGTCTTTATCTGTATCAAACCCTGCACAGTCTCCAAACCTACAGTGAGAAAAGAAGTGGACACAAGTAGAAAAGTGGATACTGTATAAGGTGTTTACTCTATGGAGAGAGTTTGCTCTGTGCCACACTGTTTGTAGACAGTGACACTCTCATGAGAAATGCACCACAGAAAATTAAAAATGATCTAATAAGCACAATGTTCACTATATGCAAAAGTTGTCCAAAGAGAGACGATTTATTTAAAAAAAAAATCAGAAGGTGCTACAGGTCAAACTACCTGCAGCCTTCATAATGGTGAAAACTTTACAGATGGCCCATCGTCTGAAGCTAATCAAGCACATGTACATAGGTTAGTACCTGATACACACAGTCTTCTATCTTATGTAGAAATTGTCATGCTGAGACGATTCTGTCAAATACTCAAGGCTGCTGACAATACTAAGTATCTACTACGTAGAAGCTTTGCCCCATTGGAAACTTTTACAGCGGAACCATACTGAACATACGGGACACAAGTCATCAACTGTCACCTGCACACGGAGTTACTCTTGAATACAAAGATTTATAATGTGTTTAATACCTCTACACACCTATAATGCATTATGAGAACATGTGTTTTGTTAACACGTACACCCATTAGCTGGACAGAGGGTATATAAAATTAGGTAGAGGAGTAATATGGTACTTAGCCGCCACTATGTAAACTATAAAATGAACTAACACTCGTTGGATCATGTCATCAGTGATGCCATTTGAGATGTCATCAGTGATGTTATGAATTATGTCATAGAACATGTCATGAGTGATGCAATATGTGAGGTCATAAACAGTGCATGATAGGGCACAAATTAATAGTGAGCTCTGCTATCACTGGTAAATTTATGTGTTTTTTTTTTAGCTCAAAACTTAATGTTGGCACTGATATATTGACTTATTTACCTAACTAACAGCATCACTTTAACCTTTGCTTTTTCCGTAAATATATATATACACACACACACACAGTGGTGTGGATATAGTTAGGTCAAATTAGGTCACACACACACACACACATGCACACACACAGTGGTGTGGATATAGTCAGGTCAAATTTTCTAGAAGAAGATCGTTTTTTTGTTTTGCTGGTAACTTTGACACCATTTCAAGCATCTTCACAAAACTTTCAACAAAAAAATTCATCCACCTCAGGTCCTTCCCAGAAAGTTTCAGGGTGATCCATCTAGAGGGGGCCGAGAAAAAGGGGGTCCCAAAATGTGCTTTTTTAATGGAATTGCCCATAGGAATTTTAGAAAAGGATACAGAAAAAAACTGCTGAACAGAATTACACCAAATTTGGCCGAAAGCAAGATCTTTACTCAGAAAGCATGCCTGGTGATTTGGTGCAAATTTGTTAAGTTGTTTTTGAGAAATTATAGGTCAAAATATAGTGATTTATTGCACTGAGTGGACTTGTGTGGGTCTTTACCTTGGAAATAGCATAAGACTTTGAGGAGAGCATGATTGTGCAGGTTAAACGTTATGTGGTGCACCATTTACAATCACCAAATTTAGGGTGCAAGTATTACTCCCAGTTGAACAAGATAAAGGCTGAGCTCACCAAATGTAGGTTGCAGAGGTATGTCTGAAAGTATTTTGAGGGTTAAAGCTAAAGCCTATTCCAAAAATCTATGAGAAAGGCCAAACCTGTTCACAATAGATTATCCAACAGGGGGTATTTGGTCACATGGCCATAATAAATAGTTGTGATACAGTGCTTTAGACAAATTCTACGTAGTGAGGGGACTTATAGAAATGTGATTGCAGTGGGTGAGTATTTTGAGGTATTGGAGAGTGTTGAATAATGCAGAATGTAGGGGTGTTCCACTTAGAGATGATTTGTTTCTCATTGGTACTATAAGCATGGCTCTAAGGTTGCAAGTCACTGGGCCCATCTCAGGAATGTATATAGTGTATCTTACTAAACTACACAGTGTAGTCCATACCTGTCAACCTCTTGACTTAAAATTGAGGTCACATGAAGTAATTTTGTGTAATCCCATTAAGGTGAATAGAAAATTCATCTGTAATATGTGCAATTAGTTCAAGGCCACAAGCTCTATAGGATGGTGTCAGAATGATAGTATGATTTTATCAATGATGTCATTTAACTTGTCATGAGGGATGTATTATGGGAGGTCATATGCAATGCATGGTGGTTATAGTTAGTTCAGTAAAATAAACTGGTGAATTTCAGTTGTTTTTTGCTTTTAAATGTTTTTTTTTTTATATTTATTACAGGATCTAACTATAACTGCACTTTAACCTTGCTTTTTTCAGTTAATTTCTATGTTTTTTCAATTGTAAGCTAAAATCTTAGTACCTTATCTAACTATAACCTTACTTTAATCTTTGTTTTTTTCAGTGAATTTCTGAGGATTTTAAACATAAAGTAGGATATTATTACCTGACATAACTAAACATTGCTTCAACCTTTATTTTTTTTCAGTGAATATGTGTTTAAATTTTTATGTTTTCCTAATAACATTTACATGGCTTCATGTACCTTAAAAAAAAAGTACATCCTCTCTGGCTCCTTCATAAAAGGCTTTGCCCTGATCTGTCAAGTGGGCCCAAGAAAAAGCGGTGTTTCCAAAAGTGCAATTTCCCATTTTAAATCCCATAGGAAGGTTTGCTCTCAGGTACAGAAAAACAGCTGAATGGGAATAGAAATACACCAAATATAACACAAAGTTAGAACTTTACTCAAAAGTGTGCTTTTTGTCATTAGGTGTAAATCTGTTGAGCCATTTTTAAGAAATGTGTATTTAAAGAGGGGCTTGGGTGGGCATGAAGGGGTTAACTCTGTGAAAAATGTGGAGATCTCAGGATGGTTGATACTGCAGGAGTAACTGCAGTACTCCTGCGGGACTTATAAACTAAAAAACAGCCACCTCTGATTAGCTGCAGGGGTTTTCTGCCCATTGGCCATTTTGGTACTGTGGTACCAAAATGATCTCATTGGCTGGCTGCAACAACTAAGACAATTTTGCACCTGTTATTGAAGGACTCGCTGATTCGGAGACTAGGTTCCCCAATCCTGGAAAAAAAAGTAAGAAAGAACATTTGGGGGGCAGGGTTCACACTCCCTGACCCGAGTACAATGTGGGGAGCTCTCAAAGGAACTCTCCTTTAAATTAAATTAAAAAATATATATTTTTTTGGTTGTAGGAACCACTGTTCTAGCAGCTGGAACTGTGGTACCTAGCAAGGCCTCCTGTGTAGAACAGAGGTACTAACATTTAAAAAGAACCAATTTGCAGGCCATCACACTGCTGTGGGCTGCTGAAGGCTGTGCCCAGTGGGGGTGGCAGGCCACAGGGGTGGTGAATGACCAGCCAAAGGGGGGGTTTGCGGAGGGCATGACTGGAGACCAGGCCTAGTGACCAACCCCCGCTGCACATGGCCATATGCCCTTGGAGGGATAGGTGCAGAGCACAGCCTGCCCAGAGGCTGCCCGCAGCAGAGGAGTAGGCAGCGGGTTGCCTGAGTGGGTGGGTTGGGCATATGGTCAAGTTTGAATATGATCAAAAGCCCACAGACATTCACTGAAAAAAACAAAGGTTAAAGTGGCGTTATAGTTAGGTGCGCTAATAGGAAATTAGCTTGGGAAAAAAAAAATTACATTGACTGGAAAAAAACCAAAGGTTGAAATGGCATTATATTTAGGTGCTGAAATATGAACTAAAGTTAAAAACTGAAAACCTCTGAAATTCACCAGTTATAGTTCATTAAGTAACCATAACTTTTACACCCATCATGCATTGCTTATGTTCGCATATATTATATCATATTATATAACAACATTGATGACATGATTGATGAAATCACTGATAACATCATCCACGATACTGCTTTTCATATTACTTTAAAAACCCTTACATTATTTTTTTTTAAGTTGTTATTAAAGAGCATAGAGGCAAAACATCATAGAATTACTGTGTGTACACATGTAGGTGCATAGAATGGAAATAGTGGAAACCCTGGTTGCTGTGTGAATTTCTATATTTATAGTTATGTATATTTATTTATTCACTCAATAAAACAAAAGTTTAAGTGGAGGTATTTGTAAGTAGGGTAGTAAAATTATAACTTACATTAAAAAACCTTAGACATTCACTGGAAAAACAATGGTTAAAGTGGAGCTGTATGTATGTCTTCTAATAATAGAAAAACTAATGTTTAAAAACAAAACAAAATTTGAAATTCACCAGCTGATACTCTTGGATACCCTCATCTTCCTTGAGGTGATAGTGGGAGGATCCACTGCCTTTCCCCTGCAAGTAAAGGGATTGGGGGAAATGCATACAAGAAGTTACTTTGGCAGTGGGTGCAAGGAGGCATCAATACCCAGAGCCTCTCAATCAGCAGATCTTGAAAAGAACATGGGATCTTTTGAAATTAATTGATCTGCAAATAGAGCTGTCTCTGAGACTCCCCACCTGAGACATATCTCCTGAAATATTAGCTGACTTAGGGCAGAATATATAGGCCTGTAGAGCCCTCCAGATTTCCATCAGTTCTTTCCACGTGGAGGAGTGGACTGCTTCCTCCCTTGTCCTAAGTCCCTTCGCAGAGAGATCCACAAAACAGCACACCACCCCTCCCTGCCAGCATATGTAGTTAGAGTCTTTGCATCTGTGAAGTAGAATGGAGTCCCCTGTTCCAAAGATGGAGTTTGTAGCCACCAAGCCATTTGTTCCCGGATGGAACTTGTCACAGAGATACAGTCCTCATAATTCTCTGAATCTAGTGACCAATGCTGAAGAATGTGTCCAATCAACAGACCCCGGTGAACACAGGCCCATGGAATCATTGTCACAATTGCTGCCTAGAAAAAGAAAGAGGACAGATGAGAGAGAGACATCTCTCTCTCTTTCCATCTCTTTTCCTTTTAATAGCACAATCATTATCATATTTCCCTTGCTCATTAGCCACTCACTCGCTGTGGCCTTCTGTTTCAAAAGCATCCGATCCAGGTGGTTGCGCAACTTCTTTCTCCTTGCATGAGGGAGAAATACCTTCCCCAAGTACATACTGAACCATGCTCCAATATACTCCAGACTATGTGAAGGAACCAGAAGGAATTTTCTCTGATTCATCAGGAAACCAAACTCTCGCAAAGTTTGAGACTATCTGGGTGTGTTCCAATGCCTGTGAACAAGACTGAGCTTGTATAAGGAGGTTGTTGATATAATGATAAACATTTATCCCTAAGTTGTGCATTAGAGCTATCACAGGTACCAAAATCTTCCTAAGTACCTTTGGTTTAGACTTTAGTCCAAAGGTGAGAACTTGAACCTGCCAATGGTCTTCTCCCACACAAAATTCGAGGTACCCATTGATATGTCTTTGAAATCCAAATGTGGAGGTAGGCATCTTGCAGGTCAATCTTTGTCAGGATGTCTCTTTGAGATACAAAAGGAACAATTTGCTCTAATAAAACGCGTCTTTTCAGCATATTCAACCCCATATTTTTGATGGATGCTGCTGCGTTTTTTGACTCTGCGCACTGGGGTGCTGCTAACATGTCGAAATTGGCTACAGTCCACATTGGCATATTTAACTTATCTATAAGACCCTAGTATATGGTACAAACTTAAATTAGGCTGGAAAGTTAAATGTCACTAGTGAAATACAGCACATATTGTGCCTCCACTAAAGTGACAATGCAAAGCATGTCTCCATACATGCCCCTGCAGACTGGGTTTGCAGTTTAAAACTGCTCATTCAACTTAAATAAACCTTTTGCCAGTCCCAAACTTTCCTTTGTAGTATTTGCAAGACATCCCTAAGGTAGGCTGTAAATACCCATAGTGCAAGCTGCATGTATTTAAAAAGCAGGACATGTACAGTTTATGTTTTAAATGTCGTGGCTGTGTAAAACCTCCAAAGTCGTTTTTCATTGTGGCAAGGCTGGCTCTCCCATAGGAAAGCACTTGGTTACATTATAACTCTTTATAATGCTTAACTTCAGTTTGGGAGTAGCTAGAAAAAATATTCAAAGACTCATTTTAATAGTAGTTAAAAATCCAAATTAATGGTCAAGTCAGATTTTATATTACTATTTCGAAAATGACAACTTTCTAAATGTGTCATTTCCCTACCTAAGCCAAATATGCCTTTCTGCCAGTGTTCAGAGTCACCCATGAGCTGAATGGCTCCTTGATTAAGTGTGAAATGGCTCCCAGACCTGAGACAAAGGGAGAGGGGCTGACCTTCCCCATACAGGACGTCCATTTGGGTTGTGCCCAGGAACTTAAATAACTTCAATGGAGGCCTACCCTGTCACTGGCAGATCTAGCTCACATCTGGGCCTGCCTGTTCTACTGTCCTGCTAGCCAGCCATGTACCACTCCCAGTGGGAGAGGAGCTGACCCAGATCTGGTGTTGAGTAACCACAAGGAAGGGTTTGTCCATTATCATAGTCATTCCTATGGGTGGGCACGGGGAGCTCTGAGTAGGTAAAGAAAGGTTCTGCCAAGTTCGTTTTAGGGATAGTGGGCACTGTGAGATAGTTAACAGTAAAATGCACAGGAGGGTGATTCTACCTTGTTCATCGCACTGAGCCCAGGGTAGGTGAAGAGGGTCACAGAACTCCGCCATTGAGTCTCAAATGAGCGGTTCGCTCTGGTTACCTTCCGTTAGACCGACACTGACCCAAGATGGGTCAGTGCAATGGACACAGTAGAATCATGCTTTGTGTATTATGTTGTGACTGATTACTAGGATTACCACAATACACCTTGAACTAGTCACGCAGCAGTGCAGGTAAAGCTTTCTCTGGTTCTGATGAATTGCCGACAGACCCATCTGGGCTATGATAGGCAAGAAACATGTTGACCTCACATTTAAAAAAAATAATCACTATTGCTCCTAGGACCATTGTATCCCAGACGAGCACCAATATATTTTTTAATTAGGGTAGTGAGCTTCACTAGTAAAATGTACTCAAACCAAGCATTACTATACCTATTTTAAGTCACTTTCACCACACTACACACAACTCACACCCTACATACCCACACTTCATCAAACGGCTATATCAAAAGATCTCCGGCAAAGAGCCCCTTCGTGGGTGCCTGTCGGGCATTGCAGCACCGGCCCGATGAGGAGCATGCCCAGATGATGAAGCATGACACCTTTCGGGGTGTGTGAGGGCACTTGCTCCTATTGGAGCATATTCCACTGATTTGACTCACCAGTAACACGCTTTTTGTGTGCCCCATTCCCTGCTCCTTAACCACCTCTCGGAGATTGGCGTTGCCGGTTCTGTCTGGGGCTGGATCAGGTCCTTTCTCGAAGCTCAAACGCAGCAGGTCTGGCTTCCTCCGTGTGCCTCTGTGCCTCAGCAGGTGGCTACTGGTGTCCCGCAGGGGTCATCCCTTAGTCCCCTCCTATTTAACATCTATGTTACGCCGCTGGTTTATCTAGCGGAGTCATTAGGGGCTAAGGTGATGGCCTACGCTGATGACACCCAGCTCCTGTTTTCTTGGGGAAGAGATGATGAATCAGTCCTGTCCGCCCAACACGGTCTAGCCTCTGTCTTCCATTGGCTGGCCCAGGCTCAGCTGAAGTGTAACGAAGGGAAGTCGGAAGTTCTCCTGTACGGGACCTTTCCGGTCAACTTCAGAGAGAAGCTGTGGCCCCCTGGCTTCCCCCTGCCTAGTGCTGGGAATAATGCTGCAAAAAATCTAGGAGTCTGGTTCTCTGAGAACCTGAACTTTTCCACTCAAGTCAAGAAGCTCGTTGGGACCTGTTTCGGCACCTTGAAAGCGCTGAGAAAGTTTCTTCCCTTTCTCCCAGGGCCTGCTAAAGAAACTGTGGTCCGTGCCTTGATTTTATCTCGCCTGGATTACGCTAATGCACTCTATGTGGGCATTCCTGGCTACCTCTTAAAGAAACTTCAGGTAGTCCAAAACTCCGCTGCCAGACTCCTGTTAGGCTTGTCAAACAGGTGCAGTGTGCATGTTCATTTGTTCTCCCTGCATTGGCTCCCAGTGGAGTCCTGAATCCAATTCAAAATGCTGGCTATTGCCCATAGGGCTCTCTATGGCAGGGGCCCCACCTACCTTCAGAAGAGATTTGCCTTCTATAATCCAGTGAGACAGTTGCGTTCCTCTTCTAAACTTCTGATGCAGACCCCTAGATTCAACCGCCAAAGGCTGGGTGGCTGTTCACTTGTCAGGAAAGCTAGTCTGGCTTGGAATGCTCTGCCCTTGGCGCTGCAGTGCATTCAGGATCACGTGATCTTTAAGAAAAAGTTAAAAACTTTCCTCTTTTAGTTGTCTTCCTGCTATATTTTTTCCTTTACCTCTGCACGCGCCGGGACACTCTGCCGAGTAGCTGAGCGCGATACAAATATATATAACATAACATAACAAAGGAACGGCACAATTCTATATTTCTAAGTTACTGTGATAAGGAGCGTGTGTGCTGGACCTACCAAAAAAAGATCCTTGTTCCTCATACTTAAATTACTATTAAGTATTAAACAATGCATTGATTGGTACCTGAATTTGTGCCTCTGGGAAAAATATTACTGCATTGTTTCATAGTGCATGCTCACTCTTCCTTATCTTTTAGTATAATGATTGCTTACTTGTCATTTACTATAGGTACAGTGGGCATGCAAGTAGCAGCTTTTGTCATGAGAAAATCATAACTGCTGCTTTGTTATCCCTGATGCTGAGCCCTTTTTAGGTCGAGCCTAGAGGCAGCGTGCATGCGCTGCTGTGCGAGGCATGCTGTAATCCCTCTGGGAAGTTTGAAGACACCCAGCACACACACACTGCTTTTGATTGGCTGCTTGGTCCGCCTTTACAAATTCCATACTTTTCGTTGGGTAATAGAGAACTGTTGTCCCACCTTGTGGCTCTTTTGTTCCCGCCCAGGCAACTACCCCTGCTACATGGAACCTTCGATATGTTTTGGTAAGCGCACTACTTTTTCTTTTGCGTTGACTTGTTTTTTAATTTCCTGTTGTGTTTTACTTTGCTCCCACCCCCTCCTGTTTTCCGTGTTCACCATGCTCCCGTCCCCCTCCTGTTGTCTGCATTCACTTTGTTCCCACCCCCTTCCGTTGTCCGCATTCCCTTTGTTCCCACCCCACTCCCGTTGTCCATGTTGTACCCGGACGGGTACAGACTATGCACCAATACAAGTGCTCTATCAAACCCGGTATTGTCATCTTATCGCTGGAAGAACAGCAAAGCCACAATCCATAGAGCCTCGTAAAATTGCCGAATCAGTGGAAACACAATGACTGTTATTTCCACGGATATAACTTTCCCTCCTAGTGGAATCTGCAGCATTTCCGATAATGACGATTTAGGTCTATAATTTAAAACAAAATTGCTCAGCGCAGCTCCTTGGACAGAGAGGGTTTTAACAGTTTGGCAAAACGCAATGTGGACATTTCGGGATTACTTGTGAAGCCAACCTACTTTTGTAAAAGAATGCTGTGGCCCAAAACCACATGTGATGGAGGGAAGGCATTGAGAACGGACATTCTGACTCCCCCACAGTGGGTCTTGAGGGAACGCAAACGCCTCTTGCTGGACTCACATCCAGACTACCTCACTGTGGGACTTGAGGACTAAGCTCAGGCGCTCTTGTTGCGGGCCTCGGAGGCTCACAATAGACTACTTTGTGTGCACCTCGAGAAAACACTACCTCGGCAACTCGTGCTGTGGGCCTCGCAGTCATATAATCCCTCACTCTGGGCCTGCCAACAGTCCTCCCCATAGTTTTGGGGGCCTCCCGATTGCATAACATGATTTCCTGGATTGCGGGCATTCAAGGCACATAACCCCGACCCCTCTTGCTGTGGACGGATACACAACTCGTCCACTTTGAGGACGCAGCCAGGCCACTCCGTGGACCTCAGAAACGCTTATATCCCAACTTCATCACTGTGGGCCAGAGGGCACACAGCCCAAGCCTAGAGGTCCCTCTTGCTGGGGGCTTCACCGCTGGCAGAACTGCAGGCATTACAGTCCACGTTCATCACGGGCCTTGTAAGAGCTCGGCCCGACTATCTTGGAGCAGGCCTCACTGTTTTAGATAGAGAGCCAACAATCATTATATTGCAGTTAAATTCTGGTGCTTATTTTAACATTCTCCGGACACAGCATCACTTTTGATTAAGGATAAGTTCTCGGTCACAGCAAAGGCGCACGTTCCTACAGGTAACTTGGGCTGGACGACGATGTGCCCTGCATCACTCACTACATGCGACATCCTGTCCCTGATTTACGCAGCTTACAAGAATACTTTTCTACCACTGCTCCAGGTTTGAGCCACAAATCGTGTCGGATTTTCATCGGCCGTTCTACTTTCTGACATGTTCATCCGAGCAATACAATCGACCCGTACAGGATGTTTTTGACTGCGCATGGCACAATGTCAGGCGAAAAACTAGCACCAACAGAAACATGGAATTATGAGCCAGAACCAAGTTACTGGCCTAAATCAAGGAGGTAGAATACGCCGAACGCATTTGCAATGCTACAGGTCTCGCATTTGAGCGAGTTTAAGCTATTGGCATTGTAAAGGACAATGCCTTTTATTCATCTGTTTTAAAAACAACACATAAATAAAAGGCATTGTCATTTACAATGCCAAAGCTCAAACTCTCATAAATGCGAGACCTATTGAATTGCAAATGCTTGTTTAAAGTAGATATTTCAATAAAATGGTTACATGCTGCCGACCTACCAACTAAATGGAAAATTGCATTTGATACCCTATCTTCATATACAATATAACAAATATGAACACGCTCCAGCTACCTAATTTGACCTCATTCAGCAGGAATATTTCCAGGCAAAAACAAGAGTAAATCACATTACGTGTTACTTAAAATGAATCACCGGTTTCTTTTAGAACTGACTTGGTTCGGACACTGCATGATTTCCTTTCCTTCCCCTAAACTCCTGTATATTCTGACTTTTTCTGCATCTGAATTAACGCATTCTGTTTTTCTGTTCCTTCCTTCATTACAAACACTGCAGGCATCATTTACAAGAAAGTGCTGCAGCGCTGCACCGCAAGCCCTGTGGCTGCGCCACGCTGCGGTACTTTTAAAACACAGGGATGCATCCTATCTACAATGATATGATGGATCCCTTTGCTCTCTACTGCGCTGGCACACAACTAGCTGCCATGCGCCGATGAAGGCACCCTTGCGCCATGGTGCAAGGATGCCTGCATCATAGGGATGATTGTTTATGTGCAGGAAGGTTTCCCTTCCTGCACATAAACAATCTGAAATGGCGTTTTTCAACTTCTATGTGTGCTGCATTAGCACACATAGAACTTGTAAAACTTCATTTTTTTAATGATTGTTTATGTGCAGGAAGGGATACCTTCCTGCACAAAAACAACCACAAGAGGTGTTTTCTCTTTCTATGTGTGCTGCAGAATGCAGCAAGCATAGAAAAAGGAAAAAAACGAGGAGAAATGAATACATTTCTCCTCGTTGCACCTCCCTACGCCTCCCCTGGGGATGCGTAGCATTTAGACGCATTTCCAGGTTTACGATTTCTCGTGAATCTGGAAATGTGTCAGGTTCCATGGGTTGTTCGTGGGAAAACCCACAGCAACACCTATGGAACGCCCCTTTCACGCAAAGTGCTGCGTGTAACGGGCCGTATTTACAAGGACAGGAAAAGACACGCAGGGTGGCTTTTCATGTCCTTGTAACTATGGGGCAGCAAAATACGCTGCTGGTGCGCACAAAAAGTGACGTGCCGCCAGTGCGTCACAAAAAGTGACGTACCGGTGGCGCAAGGGGCTTGTAAATAAGCCCTAACATTTTGAGTGCTTTCATTGATATGTGTCTTTCATGCGAGCACCGTCTCCACATCTTCACAGATAAAAGGGAAAGGGATCGCTTCCACAGGCTCCCCAATTAGGCATAAAATAAAGTCTTCATTGAAATAACTGATTTGTCAGAAAATACTAACTATGGCCACTTACTCTTATTGCACGTTTACAGAAAATCTAAAAAAATAATCCACAAAGTATTATCTAAACAACTTCAAGTTTAGTGCAGACGTGCAGCTCATCCGGCTGAAATGTTTTCATTATAGAACCCTATGCACTGAATTTCACCTGAAGTAATACGTCACACAACAAAGTTCACAATTCCTGTAGTGCACAGCTATTTATGTGTTCAGAAGCAACATTAAACCCATATATATCCTCTCCCATGATAAAAAAAACAAAGGCTAACCATCTTACAATGCGACATGGGAGCTTACCTGGGCCCTAGTCTTCCAGTTTATCCCACGTAGCACAGCGCTTGGCGAGTCTCAATTGCAGTCATCATGTCAAAATTGGGTATTATGAAGGCTTAGGCAGCAGATCAGTGATGGGTAGAAATGCTTGAACCGATGCATGCCAAACACTGGAAATTCCTCTGGGTAGCATTCCATTCTTTAACTCATGTGTGGCACTACAGGACAGGTCTAATTATATGCAAATCAGTCTTGGTCCGTCCTGCCAGAACTAACAGGCCACGCTCCCTCTGCTCAGGAACACAAGCATTCCCAGTTGAGATTCATTGTAGCTGGGCTTCTTACGTGCAGATTAACGCCCTTAGTGCAGACTTCAGAATCTGGTCGGAGATTCCTACAGAGAAACAAACTGATGGAAGAAATCATAATAAGCTGGGAATTCGTCTGGCTAGCACTACATTCCATCCTTTTTAGGTCAAGCCTACCACACAAGGCAGCTGTCTGGCTGCGAAAGACATTCTGTGGGCTTATCAAGAACATAGTTGGGCTTGTAGCCCGTCCATTGCATGCCATTGGCTGCAATGGATTGTCTGCTTCAAATTCGATGGCTTGTCTTGTCTATTTTGTGTCTGTCTCTTCGTGTGTGCCATGTCCACTTTACTTGTGTCCTTCCCTTGCCCACTTTTAGGTAACTACTTTTTTCCTAAGCACTCCATGAGAGTGCATGTATTGCTCCACTGTCTCTGTAGTGTGCTTCTCTCCCCCCCTCTGTGCTCTGTATTGCTCTCTCTCGCCCATGTGTTTCCCCCGCCCCCTCCGTGATGGACTTCCCCTTGTTTGCTTGTCAACCCTCGCTTTGATTTCTTGCTTGTGTGCTTCTCCCTCCCCAAGCTTCACATTGCTCTCACCCGTGAGATTTTCTCCACCCCACCCTTGTCCTCTGTGTTGCTTTGCCCCGCCCATTACCCCCATGTTGCTTTCCCCGTCCTCTTTGGAAAAAAAACCTTTCACACGTTTTTTCTTTTTCTTTTATGGATCCAACTCTGATCAGCAAATAAAAAGAAAAAAGATAAAGCGCCTGCATCATTTTGTAGACACACATATGCGTGGTGCACACACCTATGAAAGAAGGTGGGTGGTTGTGTAATAGGCTCTTCTTTAGTCATGCTGCACAGCATCAAGGATGCTGTACAGTTTCACTCAAAACCATTGGCAAAGCCAATGGATCCAGAAGGCGAGACCTGTTGGCTTCGCCAATCCTTGTTTGATGTTTGGGGCACTTAACTCTTAAGCTTTTAGAACTTTTTTTCCACAAAAGGTATCTTGGCCAGATTTGAGTCCATTTTTAGGTCAAGCCTGGGCAGCGCATGCGCTGCTCTGCGAGCCATGCTGTATTGAAGTATGGACTTGAAGCCCCGCCCACTCTCTGCCCATATTTGTCATTGGCTTGTGTCATTGTCCTTCGTAAATGCTGGCTTCTGATTCGTTAGTAGGCTTGTTAGTCCCTCCTTAGTACCGCCTTGTCTTCATTTGTAACCTCCCATGAGGACTGGCCCTTTTACTTGGTTGTTACACAGTACGTCTTATTTATTCTGTAAGCACTATTTTCTTTAATAGTTTCTACTATTGCAGGCACTACATGCTTTCCTGCTACATTCAGCGCATTCAGCGCGCCATGCGGGCTTTCACGGTGCACTTTGACAAAAAAAAGTTTGTTAGTCAACTAGACAAACAAATGTTTTTTTTGGTAAAAGCGCCCCATACCGCGCTTTTATTTTAATAGCAGCCATGGACCTTTCTTTAGACACGGCTCGTCTAAAGAAAGGGGTGTGGCCTCTAGTGAAAGCGCAGCATAGGGCGCTTGTAAACAACAAGCATTTGCAATGCAATAGGTCTCGCATTTTAGAAACTTGGACCTATTGGTATTGTAAATGACACTGCCTTTTATTATTGCAGGTTTTTTAAACATAAATAAAAGGCATTGTCATTTACAATGCCAATAGCTCAAAATCTCGCAATTGCGAGACCTATTGCTTTGGAAATGCTTGTTCCTACATGCTGGTGGTTCTAAAGATACCCAGTGTTTTTGGATTCCGCTGGAGGGAATTAAGGAACTATCCAAAATATAGCAAGGTTTTGATTTTTTTAAATGATTAAAAAAAGTGCTGTGCAACAAAGTGCATTTTTTTCTACAAATGGCATCAACAAAAGGTTTGGTGCGCCAGGATCACTATGTTCCTTGCTTTCAGCAGTAACCAGCGTTGTAATAAAGCACCACAGAGTGTGCATTTTTCTAAGTGGTGGTTCATTTTTCCCACTTGTGGTCTCAACCTACTTGCAGTTGTGATGAGAGCAGGTGTAAAACCTATGGGTGAATTCAGAAAGATATACATTTCTGAAAACAAGACAAAATTCCTAATTCAGCAAGGGGTCATTTGCGCAGATCACTCTTGGTTTACCCAAAGAGTCTAATTGTTGAATTCAAATTAATGTAGATAGGTGATGTTTTCATCTGTAATTTTTCCCCTATGGCTGATTTACAAACATAATATACCATTAAATCTGTCAGACCCCTCTGGTCACAGAGATACATAGTTGGTTTTCCAAACAAACAAGGGGCCTCATTTACAAGAAAGTGCCGCAGCACTGCACCACAAGTCCTTTGGCTGCACCACGCTACGGCACTTTCAAAGCACAGGGATGCAACATATTTACAATAGTATGTCGCATCCCTGTGCTTTCCCCTGTGCTGGCGCACAATTGGCTGCCATGCGTCGCCGCAGGCACCCTTGCACCATAGTGCAAAGATGCCTGCGTCACGGGGATGCTTATTTATGTGCAGGAAGGTGTTCCTTCCTGCACATAAACAATCTAAAATGGCGTTTGTCAGCTTCTATGTGTGCTGGGACACCTTCCTGCACATAAACAATCTCAAGAGGTGATTTCCTCGTTCTATGTGTTGTGCAGAATGCAGCACGCATAGAAAGAGGAAAAAAACGAGGAGAATTGAAGACATTTCTCCTCGTTGCGCCCCCCTACGCCTCCCCTGGGGAGGCTTAGCATTCAGACGCATTTCCAGGTTTACGATTTCTCGTAAATCTGGAAATGTGTCAGGTTCCATGGGTGTTGGTGGGAACACCCACAGCAACACCCATGGAACGCCCCTTTCATGCAATGTGCTACGTGTAAAGGAGCCGTATTTACGAGGACAGGAAAAGCCATGCACGGTGGCTTTTCGTGTTCTTGTAAATATGGGGCAGGAAAAACCGCCACAGATGCGTCACAAATAATGACGCACTGGCGGCGCAAGGGGCTTGTAAATAAGCCCCAAGATACCCAGCGATAACACCTGAGATGCAGTTTATAGTGATTATTCATTGTGTACTTACCATCATATCATAAAATCTAATGAATGAAAAGTGGCCATGAAAGAGACATAGGCATTTTTGAAATGTGCCCTAGATACTGAGTTTAGGAATAGTGGTGATTTGTACAACTCTGAATATGGGGTTACACGTACTGTCATGTAGATTTTGAGGGCATTTTGGAAAACGTGTTCTCTCTTGCACACTGGCTTACATTTGGTAGCCAAAAATGGAGAGAAATTAAATTGGTAATAATAAATGTGCTACTATTTGGGGTTCCCACACTTCTGATTAAAATGTTACCCTACTACTGTCGGTGTTTCTTGTGCCGGCAACAGGTAAGGGCACAAAATACAAAAGGGAGGCATCAAATTTTCACTAATATTTTGGCAATGTTGGTAGCCTCAGTATTTGGGCTCGCGCTAGGACAACACCCAAGCAAACCTAGTAATCACAGACATTTCTAACAACTAGAGACCCAGGGGAGTCCAGTGCGGTTTGACTTTCATGAGTCCCCCTATGTTACTAACTCAGAATGCCATTCAAAAACTATACTTTGGCTAAAATCACACATATTCCTCACATTTCTGTGGGGGAAACGTACGGAAAAAATGAGATCCACAAAATTCCTACCACTCAGGATTCCCACACTTTTCCTGATAAAATTCTCCCACTTGTGCGGCTTGGCCTAGCAGCCAGGCCAGGATCTGACCACACCAGGTACTATGCGAAGACCACATTGACTTTATACAATCACAATTTCTGTTCCTGTTGTGATCCTTAGGCCCAGACACACAGACACTAGGGGCTTTTTTTGGGAGTGGGGGACGGCCAGATGACAGGGTGGGCCACCACCACCCCTTCTTTTTCTATTTTCTTTAATACCCTGGAATCAGCTTTCTATACTATTTTTAAAATTAGGAGGGGGGGAGCATATGCCCACCCCTGGTCTGCTGGTTGCATCTCTAGCCGGGGACCGTGGTCCTGTGGTGATCCTCAAGTAGGAATCCACTTTGGAGAGGTACTCCTGGAAAGGCCAGAGAGACAGAGCTATGCCCTGCAAGCACCAATCAAAGTGAAAGCAGACTGTGCCTAGCTGTGCGGTTTGCGTTTAATTTGTTTACAGTGATGTCAGTGCACTGTACATGCTCTGAGTCACAACAAACAAAAAAAAAACTAGGGACATCAGGGAAGCTTTTACCTTGCGTCCGACTTTGTTTTTAGAATGGGAATAAAATGGAAATGTTCAGGAAAAATTTATGAACAATTTGCATTTGTACCAAGCAAAAGGACTGCACTCTCTTTATACATTCACTGAGGGAGTTTGGTATTTTAGGCCGATTCACAAAAGCATGTAAGAATATGTAAAACAGTACTCCGGTAATACTCCTACCCAAACTCATAAATGCTTTTGTGAATCAGCCCCAAGATTTCATATCATTTTAGAATGAACTGTTTTTAAAAGGGCCAATCATTTTGTAAATCAACTTCTACCAGTTCTTTACTGTTGCTCTTCAAATACCGTGACAACTTATATAATACATGCCCCAGCCGGCTCAGTGAGTTTACTGTGAATGTTTAGTAAATCTTTGGGTAATGGAGGTATATCTCCTCCCTTGTGTTTTTCTTACTTTGTTATTAGCAGCTGCATTTTCTGAACTTCTCATGCACTGTGTTTACTCATACAGTTTGTGCAAGGTCCTTGTTCCTCCTTGGGTCCAGGTCTCTTACACTGAACAAAGTGTCCAATCAAAATTCGTTCTGTTGTCTTGGACTCATGCCAACGTATTCTGCCCAGGTGTCAGGATATGAGGAAAACAAAATGTCTGATTTAATCTCAGTCCATCGTTTTGTTTGCCCTGCACACCACTTGAAATAGGAACTATCCATATGCAAGTCAGCCTTGGTCGTGCTGCAAGTAGAACATTCCAACCCAAACTTCCAGGGCTGGTCCCATTTGAACAGGACCACAAACTACCTTAGACCTAGTTAGGCCACCTTGGTGCTACACCTCACAGTCTCATCACAATTAAGTGCTCCACAAGTTTCAGAAAATCACCTGTTTCCATGCACTTATACCAAGAAAACCCCATCTCTTCTCTGTAATCCAGCTCTTCTTCTTTCTGCCATAGAAAGATGGTTTCTTCTACTCAAAGTACTTGTCCCACCTCTCTACTCCTTTCTGATATTTGCAATGGCTCTCATTCTGGTAGCACAAGTTACTTGAGTGGCAGTGGTCATATTTAACAAAAAAGGAAGGTGTTTCTGTTCAATGTCCTTTCTGTGGCACCGGCACCACTGGAAATAGGCGAGTGAGAGTTGTTTGTGATGGTCAATACAGCTGACACGTCACAATTAGTTATGAGTTTCCATTAAATTCAGGCTGTTTTTGTCATAAAGGCCTGGTTCTTCAGTAAGTCTGAATCTTAGTAGTTAGCAAAGGAAGGGCTGATTCACAAAAGCATTTATTATGAATAATGGTTGTAGTAGTACAACAGGAGTACTCTTTTACTTACTCTTCCAAGTCTTTGTGAATTGCCTCTGAAAAGTCCAACTCCCTATTAGTAATAGTGCAAAGAGGACTATGGGGCAGATGTATCAAGGATTGCATTTGCGATTCCTTAATAGCGAATTTTAGCGAATTGCTATTAAGGAATCGCAAAATGCTATGTATGTAGGAATCGCAATAATAATTGCGATTCCTTAATATTCCTTAATTGCGAATTGCAAATTGCGATTCGCAATTAAGGAATACCTTCCCATTCATTCCTATGTACGTAGAGGCCCATAGGAATGAATGGGAAGACATTCTCAATTTGCGAATCGCAATTAGAGAATCGCAAATTGAGAATGCAATTTCAAGGGTGCCAGGGTGTCCTTTTGACACCCTGTTGCACCCCTGAAATATGTATGTGTGCGCATGTGGCGCACATACATGCCCTAAGGGCATGTATGTGCGCCACATGGCACTTTGAAAATGCTAAAAAAGTGCATTTTTCAAAGAAATCGCATATTACCACCAACTTGAAGTTGGTGGTAATTTGCTATTCCTTAAGGCCAAATTGCACTTTTTTGGTGCTTCTTACATTGGATTTAAGGAATCGCAATTTGCGATTCCTTAAACTTAAATGCAATCGCAAAATAGGGAATCGCAAATTTTGCGATTCCTTATTTTGCGAGGCAGTTTTGCCTTAATACATACCACTAAGCAAAATTGCGTTCGCAAATGCCGAAATTCTGCGAATTTCGGCGTTTGCGAACGCAATTTTGCTTGATACATCTGGCCCATAGTCCTTTCTTTGTGTGCTGTTTATAAATTTTACCCGGATTTTCCCATTTTAGACGTTTAGAGGCCACTTCACAAAGAAAGGCATGTAAGAGTATCTAAAGGAGCACTACAGAGTTACAACTTCATGTTCACCGAAGTGCCTTTGTGAATAGGACCCTAAGTCGCTTCGATGCCTGGGCCCATGTCAGACAGAATCCGCTTAATATTCACACTTAAATCTGTGCAGAATAACCTCACTATAGCTGCACAGGGAAAAGCATGTGCAGAAGGTTCAAATGATTGTGAAATTATCCCACAGGACTTGTTAAGAGCCCATTACATGTAATTACTGGAGCAGAACATCAGTCACGAGATGTCATTCTTTGATCTACAGCCAGCCATATGTGAGGATAGAAATAACAGAACATGGGGGGGGGCCACGTACACAGCCATTTTGTATTCGCAAAACTTGTGACTTGCAAAATCACAGAGTTTGTGAACGAAAACTGTTTTTAAAAATGTATTAAACCCATGTTGCAAGCTGGAAATGCATTTCCGAATCACAAAATGGGTTTTGCGACCCATGCCGACTAGCAATTAGGAAGGGGCATAAGAGGGGTGTTCCTTCTTAATTGCGATTCAGTATGTTATGTCAGTGGTTTGCAGTCGCAACTTTGGTTGGAAACTATTGACCAGTTAGCAACAAACCGATTCACAGAGAGGAAACACAAGCTTTAAAATAAAAGGTTTCCCATTTGGGCAATGTTCCTTGCACATCACCATCTCTGTGTTTTCAGCCAATCCCAAGGGGTCACAAATAACTTAATTTATAGTCATTAGGCACGTCGTTCTGCGACCCCCTTTTATCAGAGATTTTGCAACACGACCTATTGGTACATAAATCGCAAAACATTGGTGTGCAATTTTCAACCACTTTTTGTGATCTGTCCAAGATGGGAAACATCCTAAACCACGAAGTTTAGTCCAAGATATCTGTCTCATTAAAAAAAAACACCCCGCTATCTACAACCTGGCCTCCATATTAGGTGGTCCGCTAGCAATTGGGTTATTGCCTCTTCCCATCCAATCCATCTGTGTTCTATTATTTTGCTACTTTGACACAGCTTGCAGAAGCCTTATTTTTTGTACCTAATTTGATTTACATATATATTAGATGGCTGGTCTGGTTTCCTTCAGTGAAGGAATCGCAGGTCATTATTAGATGAATGTGTAATAAAAGGGTCTACTCCTAAGGCACTGAACATTATTTCTGTGTTCAAATCAAATCAAATCAAAATCGGATTTGTAGAGCACGCTAATCGCCCGTGAGGGTATCCAGGAGCTTGGTACAGCTGCTAGATGCATCAGTCGAAGAGCCAAGTCTGGAGTCCTTTTCTGAAATCTTAGGGAGAGGGGGAAGTTCTGAGGTGGATGGGGAGGTTGTTCCATGCCTTAGAGGCGAGGTAGGAGAAGGATCGACCGCCACTGTTGCAGCAGCAGATGCAGGGGGTTGGCGAGGGAGAGAGCGGCAGAACGCAGGGTCTGGAGGGAAGGTGGAATCTCAGTCGGTGGTTGAGGTATGCTGGTCCATGGTTGTGAAGGGTTGTGTAGGTGTGTGTCAGCATCCTGAATTGGCATCTTTTGTGTAATGGGAGCCAGTGGAGTTTCCTCTGGTGTGCGATGATGTGGGTCTGTCTGGGGAGGTTCAGGATGATTCTGGCTGATGAGTTTTGTATGACTTGAAGTCTCTTCAGGAGGTGTGATGTAATTCCTGCATAAAGAGCATTGCCGTACTCCAGACAGCAGGTGATGAGGGCTTGTGTGACGGTACGTGTAGAGGAGATTGGGAGGCACTTAAAGATCTTTCAGAGCACGCAGAGGGTGAAAAAGCAGGCAGAGGAGACTACGTTGATCTGGTTCCTTATGGTGAGTTTGTTGTCGAGGATGATACCAAGGTTTCAGGCTTGATCCGTGGGGGGGGGGGACCAGGTTGGTGGGCCATCAGGAGTCGTCCCAAGGTGAGGCGGTGTTTCCGAAAGTCATGACTTCTGTTTTTTCTGTGTTGAGTCTGAGGCAGTTGTCTTGCATCCAGTTGGCGATGCTAGTCATGCAGAGGTGGAAGTTGGCCTTTGCGGATGTATTTTGTGTAAACCGCCTTTCAGGTCACAAGAGTCTTGCACACACAGTTATAGACAATGTGACACACACTACATCCAGGTTATAGTAACTTTGCTCTGGCAACACACACTTCAGAATTTGGAATTTGAAAATGTATCACAAAATGTAATCTCAGAAATAGTGATAATGAAGTGCCAAATGTATTCTCTTACCCACGTGCCAAGCACTTTAACTAGCCTGAGGAGGGACACAGTGGTGCTTTGGATCACTGATGCTTACATCCCCAGCATCCTCATGCACTCTTATGGCTTGGATGGAGAAGCCCCCTTTTTCAGTTCACCCAAACACAATAAGGAAATCCCTGCCATTTTTTATGTTTACTGCCCATGTTTCCTTAATCTACTTAAACATTGTTTCAGAAAAAATTTAGAGTTTTGTACTTCAAATGTTTCTTTTTCCTGCATCAGATTTCTGAAATTATGCTACCTAAACCTGGAGAGTTTGAATAGCGGTAGACCATTTTGTTCTGTCTTTCTTTCCGGTTTCATGAAAACTCGCTACCAGGGAAATAAAGCATAGGGTTGTGGAGGGAAAGAGATCTCACAGGCAGGAACATATGTGACCCTAGCCCTTTCATATGTGAATCAAAATAGCATTGCTGCCAGCCATACCCTGTCTATGTCAACTTTAAAAAGGTGAAAGATTGCCTTCGAGCTGAGAACCTAACACATCACAGATGGCTGAGATTCTTCTCTGAATCTCTAGCCATCTACTTCAGACACCCCCTTTTCAAGAAAGACCTTCTTTGATGTGTAAATGGCCGCAGTTTATTAAACAGTTTTTCTCAAACCATTCTGGGTCATAATTCATCGTGAAACATCAGTAATTAATATGAACCATACAGCATGCACTACTTAGAACAATCATTACATTGTACATCAGGTCAATCTGGGGTCATAAATGACCTCACAGCCATAAATCACTCCTTGCTGCAACATAATCACATTAGTCCATCACCCTAAATCATCCAGTTGACAGCACTTTTGCTCAAAAGCCCCCTGGTGTTGATTGCCTTGGCTTCTAGGCTTTCCTTGCTACTGACGTCCAGTATTTGCTGCCCTCTGGCCATGCCTGGGCTGCAAGAGCCGTGTCCACCTTGCACTGACCCTTTGTCGGCCTTTAGTTTTGCCCTCCAGTGTCCCTGCCATGAGGCATCCCAAGGTCCCTGTTCGAGCGGATCTTTTTCTGCTCTACTGTGTTATTGTTGGCATTCATTGGTATTGTCTCTGCCATGCTGTAGACGGTTCTCCAACCGCCGCCAGCTCCCCTCTTTTCTGATGCCCACAATATTCAAGAGGATAGATAGGTGGACCCTATCCACTGTGTAGTTGACCACGATATTAAGATTAATGAGGCAGTGCCTGACGAATTCCCAGCCAATGCCTTTGCAGAACTTGCTCATCAAGATATTCAATTGCCTCCTGGACCTCGCCACTGCCCCATGGTTCAGAGCCCTCTTCCATTTGAATCGCGCTATCACTTCCAACCAGACAATGTCAGCGGGACAGACCACATGGCAACCGTTGTTAGGTCTGCCTTCATTGCTTAATTGAGTATAGGTCTCCCCAGCTCTGCAAGGTCGGTCTCTCCCAAATGTATGTGGACTGCGTCTGGCTTACCCAGAGTCTGTAGAGCCTCACATACTCTCTGCAACAAGTGAGCCTACTTCATGCCTGGTTTGCCCATCCACACCACTGTGGTGTTGTGCAACCAGATGCCTATGTAGTCCTTCCACAAAGCTGCCAGCACTGTGCCCGTGTGATGTAAAAGTGGCCCAGACCTTCCACCTCCCTTCAGGACACCCTGCAGCAAGAAAAATGCCTTGCTATAATTGCATTCCGGTCTAATGTACACCGCGAAGGCAGGGATTTCCACCTGGCGAGTCGCTTGATGCTATCTTACCCCAGACCATGCACTGCTGCGATCGCTGCTGCCTCTATGCGAAATGAGTGTGACCCAAAACGCTGTGAGTGAAAACATGCTCAGTCTAGCACCCTACACAGTACTGCTGTGAACCTGAACTTGTGAGACATGCACCCTCTTGGTGCACAAATAGTGGGGTGCCCCCTGTGGTATTATCCATAGGTTGTCCTGTGCTAGGCATACCGGGCAGAACTTGGGTGATGTGATGCAGTTGAGGCGTGTGAGCTTTCCCTTCCCCTTCTGACCGTTTTAAACCGCCTCAGTCTTAGCACTATGAGCACCTGCCCCATGCAAACATCCTCTAAACACAGGCATGCGGTGCCCAGATTGGTCCTGGATGCTGCTGCAAGTTTACTTACCCTGTATGCTCCGAAAAAGGCCACTGCAAAGGTGGCCATGAACAGGCTTAATTCCCCGTCTGTTATGCAGACGTTAGGCAGTGCCTGTAACAATGCCCCCAGCCTGGTAAAATCAATTGGTAACTAACACAACTGGCGGGGCAGAGGAGATTTAAAGACCAACAAAGGTTGACTCCCCTATCAAGAATCAGAAAACACAGAACAGGAACCTTTGGGTCTATTGAACTAGTCAATGAATCATACCCATAACACCAGGAAGAGACTACAAGGAAAATGGGGCGTCCCTTTTAGAGGACGGTGTCCCTCACCCACCCGAGAGTGGCATGCTTCATCAATGGGGAACCTCCTCGTGTTGTGAAACCTAGTCACGATACGGGCTACAACACCCTCTCTAAGACGGAGAAGCACAGGGATGTTTTCAAGCTAAGAGGTGTATTCTAAATATCCAATTGATGAACCAGGTATGTTGAGGGCAGCAGGACAAAATAATAGAAGGTGATTTAAAACTAACTCCAGGGTTCGCAGATACAGTATTTTATCCAGGCTTCCCTGTGCTAGGATTAAAAACAGCGTGGCACTGCTGGTGGTGCATGTTGAGCCGTTTGCCGACACAACGGAACTGAGGCAAAATACCCCTCCCTTCAATGCGCCCCATGCCCTGGTCGGTTGAGGTGCAACACCCGACAACAGCGGGTACCACCAGTGAATGCTTCACCTACTGAGGTCTCATGGGATCACTGGCGGGTGTCGTATAAATACCGGTTATTCTACTTTTTGTTGAGCACCATAAGCAGCAGCACTTCTTTTGGTCATGAAGAAAGCCACAACACCGTTAAGGTCACTGGCTGAAACATGTTGACATTTCCATGCATAAGCGGGTCTAATCTCTCCCGCAGTGCCATGCTGTTTTTTCTCTTGCACAGCTCGCCAACGTTAAGTTAGCGAGCGAGAGAAGTCTCGCACTAGGCCACCTCCCGGCAAGATTTCTGAATGTGGGGGGTCGCGGCAGGTCGCTAAAGCTCGCGTTGAAAAAGCTGCCGCTCGCGTTGAGGAAGCTGCCGCTCGAGAAGAAAATCTACTCGAGAGGCAAAGAGAAGCAGCCCCCTCTGGCACTCCGCATGAGGCAGTTCGTGCTGATTTTACAGCACGGAAGAAACCCCTTGCGCTAAAAATCAGCACGACCAGTGTGACGTACTGAACTCTGCCGCTCACGGAACTCCGTGTAACACGGCAGAGGTTTTTTGGCACTTCGCGGAGCTCCGCATATCGCGACTCCGAGAACTCCGCCCAGGCCTACATTGCTTACATAGTCCTTGGTAAAGTGGAAATGAACTAAGAAGACAATGTGGAAACAAAACATAAGGAAACATAAGAAGATGACTGAAAGTAAATGCCCGCAAAAACACCTCAAAAAGGTCCCAAAACTTCCTGCTCCCCTCACCCCCACCCAACCCACCCACAAGAGGTAAATAGGAGGAGGCGACAACATGACGTCAACCCACGGTAGCGAGACCAGTAAAACAGTAACATTTTTGGAATCATAAGGAAACTGGAAGTAAAAATAGTATTGTACGTGAGCTTAATCACACATTAGTGAACCGGTTATTAAGAACTGTTTCATGCTAGAACATCCTTGTAAGTCAACTTTATTGGTCATCGAGAACATCCTTATAGGCCATTATGTTTAACAAATGCGGTGAGCAATACTTAATGACAGAGTATGTTTCGTAGATGAGAGCATGGTAAACAGCTGCAAGAGTTTCGTGGTACGTGGTATTTGAAAGCCTGTAAGCATGAGAGCAAGACAAGGCTTTTAGGCTGTGAATCGAGGTCTGATGTAGGTGCTAGAACACTCAGAGGAATGGAAGGGAGTAGTAAGTCTACATGCACAAGATGCGTCAATGGATATTTGTGATGAAGGTGTCTGGTAAGGCTTATAAACAATGAAGTAGAGGAGAATAAACTGAGTAAGTGACAATTGAGCTTGTAAAAGCTGTAACTGAGCTGTCAATGTGCAGCTAGAGCAGTTTAAGCAGGTCACAAACAACCAACATGTTTGTTGAAATGAGCCAAAAAAGACAAAAGGAATACAAACTTATCTGTCAATAAGTAATGCTAGGGTCAGCATAAGTCATTCAGTATAACAATACCACAATGTCAAATTTTACGCTTGTTGGAACTTCCATAGAGTAGTCCTCTTGTTCTGCTAGGAAAGTAGAGAGGTATTTTGCTTCTGGGAAAATGTGGTGTCTACCTTCCACAAGAACTCTAAATCTTGCTGGGCCAGCAACGGCGAACTGGAGATTCAGTTGCTTTAAGAGAGGGCGCAGGGCCAGGAAGCCTTTTCTTGTCTTAACGGTTGTTTTGGGGTAGTATTGGGAAATGAATATTTTTGGGCCATTCCAGGCAATATGATTATGGCTGCGCATGTAGTTGAGGATCAGTTCCGTATGCTAGAAGCAGAGCGGTGTGCAGATGATCTAATGAGCTGTGGATTTGTTAGCTGGTTTGAAAGAAGGTACACTGTGGGCATGGTCAAGCTCAAAATTCTTGGTGAAATTTATGTCAGTAATTTGTGGAAGCCATTTCTCCAGGAAAATGAGACAGGAGGGCTCTGAACCCTCCGGGACAAAAGATAAGCAGGTTGCCCCTGCAGTTCCTGTCTTCCAGCTCTTCAACCTTTTTATGGAGTGTTTTTGTGGATTATCGGAGTAATTTCAGTTCTTTTTAGGTCTCGCCTGGCGTTAGCAGCGCGCATGCGATGCTCTCGCCATGCGAGGGCCTTTTGGAATCAATACGGATTCCAAGCGTGCACGCGGTGGGACAGAAGATGTGCACGCGTAGGACTGGATGCTTCACTGGCGGCATGACACTCTGGGGACTTTTTTTTTGCTTCAAAGGTAAGCTTTTTATTATATCTTGCGTGTGGGATGCTTTTTTCTTTTCTTTATTTGCCGCTACTTTGTTACTAACCGCTTGAGGCGCGGTTGATGTTTTCGTTATTTGTTATTTAGAGAACGGACGATGAAAGAGTTTTACAACGGCTTTCTCTTCAAAATACAGAACGAGAAAAACTTAATGTGATTTGGTATAAATACAACTACATCACACCAACTAAAACCAAAACATTGAAGACCTAAAGAAAGAAAAAGTAAACCACAGAAGATTTTGTGTAACATTTGCGACTAATGCCATAGAGAAAGTAGTTGGATTTTGTGATAGTAAATGGTGGCATCAGAAGTGAGTCTTCACAAATCATTAATTTACGTTGAGAGTGTATTTTTCTCTTGTGTATAATACTGCCACCTGGTGGTCTTAAATGACACATGCATCTTCCAGTAAAGTGCGTCGTGAGAATGCTTCATGGGCGTGTGGAATATTTGCATTAAGAAACACGAAGACCACCTCCGCTGTGCTCCTTAGGATTTTATACTCCATATTTTCAATTTGAAAAATGCTGTGTTGTACTATGAAAAAAATCTAAAAGTCCGCAATCCATCACATAGGTGTTACAATTACCCTTACCCCAGTGCCCTGTCTGCACAAGGGATCGGTATAACGGCCCCTATACATATGACAGTGCGAAGGTGATTTCAGAGTCATGGGGCTGCTCTCAAGTCCAGAGGTGTGTTAATAAGATTCAAAGTGGCCACAAAGAAACAATCGGTTAAACAGGGGCAGTTTTTATTAACGTTATCAAGAAAAAAGTTTTGCGTTTTGTTGACGAGATATTTCAGAAGGATTGGTCCACAGATTAGCCCAAGGAACCGGAAGATAAGCACGTCTATGGCAATTAGTAAACAATGTTGTTGAGTTATTTTGCTCAATATGGACTGATGCACACACTAGCGTTGGCACTAGAAGGTAGGGCAAAAAACAATTAGCACAGATGCAAAGACTGTCACAGGAAAATTGAAGTAAACAGAGGTAACGTTCAGATACACCAACCAGTGCCATTGGTTTCTATAGGACACATATTTAACAAGCATTGAAAATGCAATAGGTCTCGCCTTTGATTAAGTTAAAGCCATTTGCTTTGCTAATGGTATTGTATAGCAAAGCAAATGGCTTTAACTTAATAAAAGGCGAGACCTATTGCATTTTTAATGCTTGTTCTGTTTTGGAGGAGGCGCCTTCCACAACACTGATTCGTTGGTCTGCATTTGAGAGTTTGTCTGTTATGTTGCTGATGTTCACACATATAGTATACAGTTCCAATTGCATGGTGTCCCCGTTCATTTTAGTAGACTTGGCCAGCTCATGAACATCAGTCAGCTTCTTTAGAATCATTTCCATGGTTGCGTTGATGTCTATTTTCCCTTTTATCCGCGATTCTGGAGCCGGGTGATCAGCTTTAGAGCGCTTTAGAGACGCTTTAAAGTCTTTTTCCGACATAGTGTAAAGGTATGGTGGCGTTTGAAGGCGTTCGGAGGCGCTTAGAGTTTGGGGTTTGGAGGCGCCCAGACGCAAGAGCAAAATGTGGTAGCTGGTGTAGGAGATGGCCAAGATGATCAGAAAAGAGAGAATATGCCCCAAAACATTTGCGCCCCAAAATGCTCAGTTAGCAGTAGAAAGTGAGGTTTTAGAGCTAGTGCAATAATCTATGGGCTGTAGAGCTGCAGATGGAGTATAGATGAATAGATGGTTCAAGGACTCGTAGCATTTGGTGGTGCAGCAGCAGACAAAAAGCAGGGTACCTGTAGGGAGCATCAGGCACTCATTGTCCTTCAGAAGTTTAGATTCACCTCAAATCAGTTCAAAGTAGCTCAGAATCACTGGCACACCCGGTGCCAGTCAAGGAGAAGATCATGGAGGACAAACGTGGGTTGGAAGCAAGTTAGGGCCTCGCACTCAACGAGCTCCGCAACGTCATCTTCGGGTCAGGCAAAGTCGGCAGACTGGCATAAATCGGCACGACTATCTTTATTTAGAGAAAGCCTGTATGATCGAGTCAACATTGGGTGCGATCACGCTGGATTAGTAGGGCTATGTTTGTTCTATGTTTTTGTGCCCAGATTGAGATTTTTTTTTTAGAGTTTTATATAGCGCAAACTAGACCCGAAGATATCAGGTATCAGAGCGCTTTACATTAGCACCGGTTTCGTTACAGATGGACACATTCATTTTTGTGAGGCAGGGGGAGATTAAGTGATTTGCCCAGAATCTCAGGATGTTGAGCATCGTTGCCGAGACTCGAACCCGGTTCCCCAGCTTCGAGGTGGACCGCTCCAGCCGTAAGGTGACATCCTCTCCCAACGGGATCCTCACAGGCGCCATCTTAGGGTCAAGCATGCTAGTGTAGTGAGCCTTCAGCAAGTTCAGTACTGTCAGCCAGAGTCGTCACTGTGGGCAATGCGGGAGATGTGACGTGCTGAGATGGTTTTACTCTAAGGTAGGGAAAAGATTAGCAGCCAGCTACCTTCAGTTAGTGTGGGTACCAGCAGGTTTGTATTGTTGAGAACGGCTGTTTCGGCAGCAGCAGCCATTTTGTGGTGCATATCGCAAGGCTGGAGGCATAAATCAATCAATCAAGCATTTGTATAGCGCGCTACTCACCCGGAGGGTCTCAAGGCGCTAGGGGGAGGGGGGTCCGCTACTGCTCGAACAGCCAGGTCTTGAGTTGCTTCCTGAAGGAGAGGTGGTCTTGGGTCAGGCGGAGGTGGATGGGTAGGGAGTTCCACGTCTTGGCAGCCAAGTAGGAGAAGGATCTTCCTCCCGTTGTGGCTCCTCGGATGCGGGGGACGGCGGCGAGGGCGTGGTTGGTCGATCGTAGCTGGCGGGTGGGAGTGTAGAAGGTCAGACGGTCGTTGAGGTATCTGGGGCCTTGGTTGTGGAGAGCTTTGTGTGCGTGGGTGAGGAGTCGGAACGTGATTCTCTTGCTGACGGGGAGCCAGTGCAGGTCTCTCAGGTGTCCGGCGAACAGAGTTCCCCGAATAAAACGGGTCTTAGAACGGTGCAAAAAAGAGTTCTCCGTGTTACTGCATTCCCAGGAGCTTCTGATCACCTTAGATATCGGCGGTGATCAAATTCATGCGAAAACGAGCATGTAAATCCACATCGAAGGTCCGCGCCAATGGGAGTGGCAGAATTATGCTGGCATTGCCTCGCTGTCCAAGCCACGCCCCCCACATCGCACATTGTTGTTGGACAGTGCATGTGTGGGTGTGTGCGTTCGTTCATGTGCAGGACATTGGGTATTTGGCCAGAATGCTTCATGTTAATAATTAATGTGTTGATGTTGCATCAAAGATTTGAAAATGGTGTAACACATCCATCATCCAGTAGTGGCTGGCATGTCCAGAGGGTGGTGGGGCGGGTGGCACAATAAAAAAGACATTAAATTAAATAAAACACACTTACCTTCCTGCTATGATTGCGACGTCCTCAATCGTCTTCTCTCCTCGAGGCAGGCTCCCAAGCCAATCCTGGCCTCCTCTCAGAAAGCAGCGCCCTGATTGGAGGGAGTGGCCTGTCTCTGCGCTCCACGGCGCACTGGAGGCTTGCACTTATATCAAACCAGCTGTCTTGAGACAGCTGGGTTGAGAAGTTTAAAGTGTGCATGTCTGGCTGGCCGCTGCAAGGCGACTGGCCAAAGGGACATGCACACTTTAAACAAGTGCAAAGATAGCCCACCCTCCTCCCTGCTGCTACTATGCAGCAGGCCCTGCCCCATCCTGACACTCCGTTCGGGACGGGGTGACGAAAAATGAAATGGTAATGATTATTTTTCGTCTCTGGGGGGCATTTCAGTGGAGCAATGCTCCTCCGCTATAACGGAGGAGTCACCCCTGCAATCATCATGAGTCACTAGGTCACAAAACATTTTTACAGCACCAGGAACACAATTCTAGGTACTCGAGAATATGAAGTAGAAGGGTGAGCCCATGCAGTACTGAGCCACTTGACAGTACATGGTCAGGCTACCTTCATTGTAGAGTTGTGTTGACCAATTTGTCTACACCGAAGTGTATGCCGTCAATAAGTTGGAATTCAATCTGCTGGTCATAGAGCGCTGGACATTGTTTTTAGGTGCTGGATTTTTTTGAATGGGAAATTGGCCTCAACAATTGCAGGTGGAGAAGAAAGAATACGTTTATTCTTGTGAACTTCACTGACTTGAACGGAAATTTGAGAACACAGCTCTTTAAAAGAAAACTCAGCGGAAACTATCAGGGTCTGTCTTGTTCGTTGTTCATATTAAGTTTTCATTTTGACTTATTTTGTTAGTTTTTTTTATTAACGTATTGCGTTAATGTATTGTTTATAATTGTGTGGTTTTATACCCATATCTGGAGCCAGCTGCCGCAGCCGCCATTGTTTTTTTATCTAAGGCTGGGGAATCTTTGTTAGTCAGTGTTGAAAATGATTTCGTTTTTAAGTCAAAGCAATTTATGGAAAAATGTTTTCCCAAACATGTAGTCGAGATGTTCTGTTACATCCCAGATGAGGAGGTGTCTGGATATTCTACACCAGAGACAGGCAGGTGATTCACCACAGACAAGGGTAAGTTAGAGTTTGGCACACAATGGATAGAGAAGGAAAACACATACGAGCCTGAGCTCCGACCGCAGCAGACACTGCAGGGTGCTGTAGGAAGAAAGATGGGGTAGAACTCTACCTGCACCGCATAAACCCATATGGGGAAAGATTTCTGTTACCATTTAGTTTATACATTTTAACCTTCATATTGCATTTTTCACGCGTAACTACGGAGCACAGTATAGAATAATAAAACCAATGGAGATCGGAAGAAGAAATTGGGGGTGGGTACAGTGAAGTCTTAGACAGTTCTTGCTGAAGAACAACTGACTCTTCATATGTCCAAAGTAAGGGTTTATAACAGTATTGAATATTCGCCCATCTCCCACGATCGTCCTCGGGCTTAAATTGCACCCATTTGATCCAGAATGAAAGAAACAGTAGAACATAACGATGTCAATCACCAGTACTTTTATGCAACATATAAGATGTGTGTCTCATAGTTTAAGCAAGATGTAGAATCGTAAAGCCCATAAAAAAAAATTCTTTAAAAAGATCTCTTATCACATAACCTGAGAGTCGAGGGCAGGAATATTTATGATAGCATTTCAGAAATAAATATGGGAGGAGGTAACATTGGCCTATCATTAGCCAGTCATCAGGTTGGATTGAAAGAACTTGACATTTTTTGTACTGCCATGGAAGCTTCAAGGTCCAAATCAGTGCTGTTTACACTAATGTTCGCGGCGGCAGGCTTCCAGGGGCTAACGAATTGCTTCTTTACATCATACAATATTATAATATATGGAACGTGTGTAGAAGGAGAGGGCAGCTTGGTTTTCCATGGGCTAACCATGACTTGCATGTCCTTAAAATGCATGTTTAGACCCTACGGCAGAGCACTGACAAGAACCTGTAGGTGAATGTCCTCAGTGCTCTGCTGCAACATAGGGTATGCAGAGCTGTGATGATTCTTGGATCCTCCAGTGAGTTGCTCACTGTTAGAAATGGGATTTTTGGTAGGCTTGGGCGTGGGCCAAAGCCAGGCAAAAACCACCACTCTAGTCAGGATAAGGGAGTTACACGTCTAAAATAACCCCTGCTCACCCCCTTGGTAGCTTGGCACGAGCAGCCAGGCTTATCTTAGAGGCAGTGTGTAAAGCATTTGCACATAACCGACAGTAATACAGTGTTCGCACCACAAAAGGACACCACACCAGTTTAGAAAAATATCCAATATTTTTATATAATTAAGACAAGACCAAAAACGATAAGAATCCACAATACTATACTTAAAAGTTCACAGTTCCAAAAATACGCTGATTAAAAAGAGTTCCTTGTGTGGATAGCTCCGTCCGGGCTACCACAGCGTCGTGAACAACAAATCCAACAGTTCTGGCTGGTCGCGGGTCGCGGGCCAGCTACGGTGTCGGGAAGACCCGCAAACAGTACCTGTGAGAGATGCAGGGCGTTGAGGCCCTTGAAGTCACTCGCGTTGCAGGTCGAGCTCCTCTCTGATGGAATCAGGAGCGCTGGCACCGGCAGGCGTCGGTTGCTGCGGTGCAAAGTGCAGCGGTGCGGCATGCGGTGCCCCCAGGTCGCGGTGCGAGCAGCGGCTCGGTGGTGGCATCAGATGGCATCGTCGGGGAGACCAGGGTCGCGGTGCGAGACGAAGGCGGTGCTCGCCACGGTGCTGGCAGGTCACGGTGCAAGCAGCGGCGGCGTCGTTGCTGAAGCGCTGTCGTCGGCTGACGAACTGGAGTCGATGGCGCCGGCGTCGGTAGGCCAAGGCTGCGGTGCGGGATGAGGGCGGTGCGTCGTGTGACTTATGAGCGGTGCCCTCGAACCACGGTGCAAGCAGCGGCGTTGATTTCGGCGGGAAGTGGTGGCGTCAGGCAGGCCAAGGCGTCCTCGTGAAGCAAGGCGGTGCGGAGTGCGGTGCCCACAGGTCGTGGTGCGAGCAGCGGCTCGGTGGCGGCGTCAACAGGCGTTGTTGGTGAGACCAGGGTCGCGGTGCGGCGTTGCAGCGGTGCTCTCTGCGGTGGCAAAGCTTTGGCGTGAAGCGAGGCGGTGCGGAGTGAAGTGTCCACAGGTCGCGGTGCAAGCAGCGGCTTGGTGGCGGCGTCCACAGGCGTCGTCAGTGAGACCAGGGTTGCGGTGCGGCATTGCGGCGGTGCCCTCTGCGGTGCCTTCAGGACACGGAGTCAGCAGTGGCGTCGTAGATGTCGTCGAGTTGGTGTTCTTCGGGTGGCAGCACAAAACACACAGTCCCCAGTGCTGCGGGTCGAAGAACTTGAAGTCTTTGCTGTTCCTGAGACTTCATGAACAGGGGGCAAGCTCTACCTCAAGCTCTTGGAGAGACTCACAAATTAGGTTGCAGAAAGTCCAGTCCAGGCCTTTCACTGCCCAAGACAGAAGCAGCCACTGCAGGTCAGCCCAGCAAAGCACCCAGCAAAGCAATCGTTCCTTTTCGCAGCTTCTCCGGCTCTTTTTCTTGGCAGTCTTCTTGTTCCAGATGAGTTCAGGGGTCTGGGCCCCAGTATTTGTATCCAAAAATCCTTTGATCTTTCAGGCAGAGGGTGTCTGTGCCCGGCCAGAACCAGTTCTGCCTTCTCTGGTGTGATTTCCTGGCAGGAGGTGGAGACGGCATTGTCAGAGGCAGACCAGACCCTTTGAGGTGCAAGGAAATCTCCTTCCCCTTCCCCCATCGCAGCCCAGGTCTATTCAGCCCTTTCCTGACCTACCTAGACTATCTGGAGCCCCACCGGCCCCCCAGCCTTCTGTCATCCAAAACCCAGACAGTAAATCCACATTCCAGCAGAGGCACACGGGATGACTGAGCAAGAAAATACCTACTTTCTAAAAGTGGTATTTTCAAACACAGAATGTAAAAATCACCTTCACTAAAAGATGCATCTTTAGATTCTGAGTTCAGGCATACTAAATTCTATTTTCTTACCGAATTCCCTGGGCCAGTTATGTTTATAAGATGTTATAAACAAACCTCCCATTCTATCCTATGGGGAACTGGTAGCCTTGCAATAGTGAAAAACGAAATTGGCTGTAATTCACTATCAGGACATGCCACAAACACCAGGGCTTGTCCCACCTTTCACATACACTGCACCCTGCCCACGGGGGTACCTTGGGCCTACCTGAGGGGTGTCTGACATGTAAGAAAAGGGAAGGTTAGGGACCGGCCAGTGTGTGCACTGGCCAAGTCGCAGTACAAAGTGCGCGCAGACATCTGCAATGGCAGGTCTGAGTTACCGTTTTCAGGGCTACTCACGGGGTGGCACAACTAGTGCTGCAGGCCGCAGAGTAGCATTTGATTCACCAGCCCTGGCACACGCAGTGCACTTTACTAGGGGCTAACAGGTAAATCAAATATCCAATCATGGAAACACCCATCCATAACACAATTTACACAGAGAGCATATGCACTTTAGCACTGATTAGCAGTGGTAAAGTGCCCAGAGTCCTAAAACCAACACATACAGGTCAGGGAAAAATAGGAGGAAAAAGCAAAAAGTTTGGGGATAACCCTGCAAAAAGGGCCATTTCCAACACAACCCCTTCCAGCCTAAAGCCAGGGGAGATCAATCCATACCTCGATGGGCTTCCCTGCTTGGGGCGATAGAACACGGAACCTGGCCCGCAACAGCAGGGTTTCCTTCCCGTTTTACGCCTTCCTGCACCTAGTTGGATTCCTCTATCCATACTCTCAGGGCCCACTAAGCTGACCCATGGGGGACCCTTCTCACCTGTGGACCCCATCTGTGCAGCACCTAAACTAACTTGGCTCACAGATGTGTCCCAACAGGCAGACAGGACCCCCATGGCCAACACAATCGTATGGCCCAGTCCACCTCCGGCGTGTGACTCCTTTCCTCCTCCCAGGGGCAACTCTGTCCCTCCGGACAGCCAGCCACAGTGGGCACTGACAGCTGTAAGTGATGAGAGCCAGGCCTCATGCCTTTCAGGCCACTCCAACCGTTGCGGCATCAGAGAGTGGGGGGCGGTAGCCCCAGGTGCCTGGCATCCTTTCTCCACTCTCCCCTCTGCCAAGTCAGGTATAGCATCCTGACACTGGCCCACCAGCCCAGGGTCTGTACCCTGCGGCTGGACAGGAGACTGGGGTGGGCTCTCCCACACCCTCGCCTTCTCCCTGGGGCTCTGTACCCTCCCACCTGGAGCGGCACCCCCTTCCCGAATTGTCAGGGCACCTGTGGTAGGTGTCCTGCACAATTCGCCCAACAGTTCAGGGGTGCTATCCTGCAACTGGTACACCAGTCCAGGGTCTGTACCCTCGGGCTGAACCAGGGGCTGGGGTGGGCTCTCCCACACCCGGTCCTCGCCCCTGGGGCTCTGTACCCTCCCACCTGGAGCGGCACTCCCAGAAGACAAACTGGTAGGGGCACTGTTTGCAGTCGCCCCTGCCCCCAGGTCAGGGGGGACACCCTGAACCTGGTCCGCCAACCCAGGGTCTGTACCCTCAGGCTGACCAGAGGTCTCGGGCGAGGCTCTCCTCCCCTTACCCCTCCTTCTGGGGTCCTGCACTCTCCTCCCAGGAGAAGCACCCCAAGAACCAAAAACTTTCAGGACGCTGGAACCTGACCTCCCAAACAATTCTCCCACCAGTTCAGGACCTCTCTCCAGCAACTGGTCTCCCAACCTAGGGTCTAAACCCTCAGGTTGCACCAGGGTCAGAGGCGAGGACTCCCTCCCTCTGCACCCCCTTCCAGAGTTCTGCACCCTCTCACCTGGAGTGGTACCCCTAGAAGACTAACCGGTCAGGACACTGCTTACAGTCGTCCTTCCCTCCAGGTCAGGCAGGACCTGAGCCTGGCCTCCCAACCCAGGGACTAAACCCGGTGGCTGAGCACCTGCCCGGCGAACAAGGAGTTCCTTGGGAGCACGCATGCCCCCCCCTGAGGGTAACACATGACTCATGTGTTGTGTGACAGTCTGCCTGGCGCAGATCTCCCGACCCCTGTCCATCTGACAGTGCGCGAAGATCCCCCAGGACAGAAGTGGTGTCACCATGGTCACTCCTAGGAGGCTCAGCCCTTCTGGCTAGCCCCTGACCCACTGGTTCTCCCACTGGGGAACGCATCCCCCTCTCACCCCTCAGTCTGGACTTCTGCACCCTCCACTTAGGAGCGGCACCGCCAGACACCAGAACCGCTGGAGCTCTGTTTACAGACACTCCACGTTCTCCTGACAGTAGGAGATCCCCCTCAACAGACGGCCTACCAGTACAGCCTAGGCTCCCCACCTGGTGTTCCCTCCTGGAACCACCCAGGCTCTGGGACCGGGTTTTGGGCACCTTGGGCCACAGCCCATTCCCACTCCTTCTCCACGGAGACAGGACGTGAGTCCCTACACCCTTCCCACGACACCGGGACCTATCTGGGCTACCACAAACCTTTCCCACCACCCTCGATTGGGAAATACCTAAGCCGCTTCCTTCCGGGTCACCCCCAGATGCTTCTCCAGACCCTCTGGAATCCACCAAAAGGTCTGCATCCAGTGCAAGCTCCCTGGGGTCAGAGAACTCACAATCCACTGGGTGTTGGCATAGCTCTGGAAAACAGGGACTTAAAATATGCTCTCCAACAATTGAATCACACAGCCCCACACATGTGTTAACCAAACTACCCTTCACCCATCCATCCAGTGCCTCGGACAAGTACCCCACATCATTCTCACAAGACTGGTGAGACAGTGTCTGACTGTTGCTGTCTCTTAACCCATACTCTTCTGGCTGGTCTCCATACTCACTTACTAGGGCTTCTATCATGGGGGAACCCCTCTCCCTGCACATCTCATCTAGAGTCCGTAGAGTGTCCCTCCCACTATCAGGAAAATGATCCCCTGTGCCAGTTCCCCAATCCACCTCAGGGACACTGCGTACCACTGGAGTAACCTCACAATCCTGAACCCCCTGGTGTATGTCAACCCCCTCCTTGAAGCAGGGTCCCAAATCTGTGTGTGGGTGTACCTCATCCTCAGTACTGGACCTAACACTTTTGCTGCCACCATCTGGGCTGGGCCTAGCCCTACTGGCTGCCCAGTCCAGCTCTCTCATTTTAATGTCATGGTCTAACATCATCTTCATTTCCTCCATGGCTATTCTTTTGTCTTCCCTCTCACTTTCTATCCTGAGTTTCTCCAATTCGAACTTCCTTGCTTCCCGCCTGTCCTCCAGCTCCTCTGAGGACAAACTGCTGCTGCCTGGTTGAGAGGGTGCCCCCCCTCCCAAGAATACATCCACCCTTGGAATAGGCTCCTCTGCCTCCATGCCAAGATCCCCTGACAGCTCACTAGCATGTCTGGCTGCTACCCAGGCCCTCAGCGCCTTTTGTAGCTCCTCTCTTCTGGTGAGGCCCCTGATTTGGAGTTTGAGGTTTTTGCAGATCACCTTCAATTCCTTCACATTGTAGGTTTCTAACCTCTCCTCCTCAAAGGCCACTTCCAAGGATGCAACCAATGATGCAATTGATTCAGGCATGACGAAGTAGCAAGTTCAAATTGGCAAGACCAAAAAAAAATAGGCCAAAAAGAAAAAGAACCAGTATGTGGCATGTAATGGTCTGCGATATGGTAGTAGTGCACACCAATAACTGTAAGTCAAGTGCAAACGCAAGTCCTATCCTCACCGCTGTCAACCACTGTTAGAAATGGGATTTTTGGTAGGCTTGGGCGTGGGCCAAAGCCAGGCAAAAACCACCACTCTAGTCAGGATAAGGGAGTTACACGTCTAAAATAACCCCTGCTCACCCCCTTGGTAGCTTGGCACGAGCAGCCAGGCTTATCTTAGAGGCAGTGTGTAAAGCATTTGCACATAACCGACAGTAATACAGTGTTCGCACCACAAAAGGACACCACACCAGTTTAGACAAATATCCAATATTTTTATATAATTAAGACAAGACCAAAAACGATAAGAATCCACAATACTATACTTAAAAGTTCACAGTTCCAAAAATACGCTGATTAAAAAGAGTTCCTTGTGTGGATAGCTCCGTCCAGGCTACCACGGCGTCGTGAACAACAAATCCAACAGTTCTGGCTGGTCGCGGGCCAGCTACGGTGTCGGGAAGACCCGCAAACAGTACCTGTGAGAGATGCAGGGCGTTGAGGCCCTAGAAGTCACTCGCGTTTCAGGTCGAGCTCCCCTCTGATGGAATCAGGAGCGCTGGCACCGGCAGGCGTCGGTTGCTGCGGTGCGAAGTGCAGCGGTGCGGCATGCGGTGCCCCCAGGTCACGGTGCGAGCAGCGGCTCGGTGGTGGCGTCAGATGGTGTCGTCGGGGAGACCAGGGTCGAGGTGCGAGACGAAGACGGTGCTCGCCACGGTGCTGGCAGGTCACGGTGCAAGCAGCGGCGTCGTCGTTGCTGAAGCGCTGTCGTCGGCTGACGAACTGGAGTCGATCGCGCCGGTGTCGGTAGGGCAAGGCTGCAGTGCGGGATGAGGGCGGTGCGTCGTGTGACTTACGAGCGGTGCCCTCGAACCACGGTTCAAGCAGCGGCGTCGGTTTTGGCGGGAAGTGGCGGCGTCAGGCAGGCCAAGGCGTCCTCGTCAAGCAAGGCGGTGTAGAGTGCGGTGCCCACAGGTCGCGGTGCGAGCAGCGGCTCGGTGGCGGCGTCAACAGGCATCGTTGGTGAGACCAGGGTCGCGGTGTGTCATTGCGGCGGTGCTCTCTGCGGTGCCAAAGCTTCGGCGTGAAGTGAGGCGGTGCGGAGTGCGGTGCCCACAGGTCACGGTGCAAGCAGCGGCTCAGTGGCGGCGTCCATAGGTGTCGTCGGTGAGACCAGGGTCGTGGTGCGGTGTTGCGGCGGTGCCCCCTGCGGTGCCAAAGCTTTGGCGTGAAGCAGGGCGGAGTGCGGTGCAAGCAGCGGCTCGGTGGCGGCGTCAACAGGCGTCGTCAGTGAGACCAGGGTTGCGGTGCGGCAGTGCCCTCTGCAGTGCCTTCAGGACACGGAGTCGGCAGTGGCGTCGTAGACGTCATCGAGTTGGTGTTCTTCGGGTGGCAGCACAAAACACACAGTCCCCAGTGCTGCGGGTCGAAGAACTTGAAGTCTTTGCTGTTCCTGAGACTTCGTGAACAGGGGGCAAGCTCTACCTCAAGCCCTTGGAGAGACTCACAAATTAGGTTGCAGAAAGTCCAGTCCAGGCCTTTCACTGCCCAAGAAAGAAGCAGCCACTGCAGGTCAGCCCAGCAAAGCAGTCGTTCCTTTTCGCAGCTTCTCCGGCTCTTCTTCTTGGCAGTCTTCTTGTTCCAGATGGGTTCTAAAGTTCAGGGGTCTGGGCCCCAGTATTTGTATCCAAAAATCCTTTGATCTTTCAGGCAGAGGGTGTCTGTGCCCGGCCAGAACCAGTTCTGCCTTCTCTGGTGTGATTTCCTGGCAGGAGGTGGAGATGGCATTGTCAGAGGCAGACCAGGCCCTTTGAGGTGCAGGGAAATCTCCTCCCCCTTCCCCCATCGCAGCCCAGGTCTATTCAGCCCTTTCCTGACCTACCTAGACTATCTGGAGCCCCTTCGGCCCCCCAGCCTTCTGTCATCCAAAACCCAGACAGGCAATCCACATTCCAGCAGAGGCACACAGGATGACTGAGCAAGAAAATACCTACTTTCTAAAAGTGGTATTTTCAAACACAGAATGTAAAAATAACCTTCACTAAAAGATGCATCTTTAGATTCTGAGTTCAGGCATACTAAATTCTATTTTCTTACCGAATTCCCTCGGCCAGTTATGTTTATAAGATGTTATAAACAAACCTCCCATTCTATCCTATGGGGAACTGATAGCCTTGCAATAGTGAAAAACGAAATTTGCTGTAATTCACTATCAGGACATGCCACACACACCAGGGCATGTCCCACCTTTCACATACACTGCACCCTGCCCACAGGGGTACCTTGGGCCTACCTGAGGGGTGTCTGACATGTAAGAAAAGGGAAGGTTAGGAACCGGCCAGTGTGTGCACTGGCCAAGTCGACATGGCAGTACAAACTGCGCGCAGACTTCTGCAATGGCAGGTCTGAGTTACCGTTTTCAGGGCTACTCACGGGGTGGCACAACCAGTGCTGCAGGCCCCCGAGTAGCATTTGATTCACCAGCCCTGGCACACGCAGTGCACTTTACTAGGGGCTAACAGGTAAATCAAATATCCAATCATGTAAACACCCATCCATAACACAATTTACACAGAGAGCATATGCACTTTAGCACTGATTAGCAGTGGTAAAGTGCCCAGAGTCCTAAAATCAACACAAACAGGTCAGGGAAAAATAGGAGGAAAAAGCAAAAGGTTTGGGGATAACCCTGCAAAAAGGGCCATTTCCAACACTCACTCAGTCCAACTTTTGTCTTTGTATTATGGGACTTGTGGTCCTGATTTATTTTCTAATGGGTTTAAGAGTACTACAACTTTGAGAATACAAAGAGGAATCATAGTCTGCATCAGCTACTCACGCGTGGAAGAGGTAAACTGCGTAAGAAAGACCATCGTCATACTGCTTTGTGCCGCACTCATGGTGCTTCTCCGTGGTGTCGCTCATTACCCATATAATATGCTGCCGGCACAGCAGCACCACCTCCCTTCCCTCTTGGTATCCTTCTTTCCATTCTTCAGGCTACTTCTCTTAATGTGCAGGTTCTCACCATCTCCCCCTTCTCTTATCCCCCTTGAAAGACACCTTTATGTTACTCCCTCTTGCCTTGACCCCCACCATAATACATATGTGCTCTTAGCCTCTTCCTTTCTCCGCCATGTTGCCTTCAGCACTCTCTCTGAAAGTCCCTCTTTTCTGACAATCATACTTTTATTCACTCCTCTTCTCAGCGATGGTCATGCTTGACCCCGGATATCTCCATTCTGCCTTTCAGCCCCTCGTTCTCGCTTTTTCACTTTCTTTTCCTCTGCATCACTCTCTCCTTGACAAGTTTATTTCTCCTCTAGCAGAGATTCTATATCTTTCTCTCATGCACTTTCACTTCCCATCTTCTTTACCTCTTGTGTGGCAATATGTGTTCTCTGCTCCTCATTTCTCTTGTGTTAGACTTCTTTTCTGTTCACATTTGGAGGGGTGAAGTGGTACCTGATTGAGTGATTGTGCCAGACCAGCGTGACTCTGCCTTATGCTCAGCTTTTTATGAGCTACAGTAGCGGGTGGGAGTGACTACATCTGGAGAAGGCTGCATACATGCCTCCACCCCTTCAAAGTGTTTCATTTAGTGTCTCTTGCAGATGATCAAAAATGCTGTGCTGGAAATTATTTGGGGTGAGGGCAGTTGACAGCATACAGGCAGCTTGAGCATAGTGGCTAGCTATTTGTCATCAGCATCTCAGGTTTTCTGGTTTTTCATCACTTTTACTTTTATTATGGGAGTCTGCACCCATTTCCAGGGGAGGGTGTTAAAATTATGTGACAGTGGTCAGAGTTGGATTGGGGTAGAGAATAGGCCGAGGCATCAAAATTAAAGTAGCACCCACTAGCGAATGAGGTAAAAAAAAGAGCCTCACATTTGCAAATCAGGGCATTCTTGAACAATACACAATGAATAATTGTTTTGCAAAGTATGGGAGGTTGTATGAAGTTGTGCTTGCTGCAGGCAACATTTGCGTTAATATCAGTGAAATCAAGAGTACTCACCAGACAAAAAAACAGGCCAGCAGACAGCCAAAAAAACGACCCACACACTAACATGTCAGGTTAGTCCTTCTGGAACTGCCAGATTGCTCTATAGACCAGTGTGAGACTGACAGTGGTAGTAAATCGTGTCTTTACCAAACTGGCAAAACCCCTTGCCAAAACCCGTGCAGTGAGCCCTATTGGTCTATCTAAGTTTGTCCTGCACTGCCAATGAAACTGAAATACAGTGTGCATTCCCTTAAGACAGTTGGGTATAATTTCATCCCATTTCATCCCATTGTACAGGATACTAGTAAATATAAGTCTAGCATTTATACTCTTGCCTGCCCCTCTTCTAAGGACATAGTAAGCTGTCCTATTTTATTTATTATAATCCTGCAGCCTCCCTTCTCCCTCTTAGATTTTCTATGACCTCCATCTCTTTCTTCTGCAAGCCACTCTAGAAAGTTATTGTGACAGCTAGCATTAATCTGAACCTGTGTGTGTATGCATATGTGTGCTAAAGATTGAGACAGCAATGTCAAAAAGTGTGTATAAGAGCATGTGTGAGAGTACTAGCGGCCATGTCTTTTTATGACTATACTTATGTGGTAGAGTTGATAAGAGAGTGAGTGAGAGAGGGGGTGTGTGGGGGGATGTGTGTGTGAGTGTGAGAGAGAGAGAGAGAGAGAGAGAGAGAGAGAGAGAGAGAGAGAGAGAGAGAGAGAGAGAGAGAATAGGAATGTTATTTTATTTAAAGCGTTTGTGTAGATACTTGCATGGTGCGGAGTATTGTCTCAATTTACTTAACATTGAACACGCCCGCAAGTACTGCAGAAATTTGCGCAGTGTCAATCTGCACAGCACAAGTGCCAACGCAAACCTTAGTAAATTTAGTCCAGAATGTGTGCATGAGTGTCAGCTTGTGAAAAGTGCATGTGAGATGACTTAAATTTAGTATATTTCTGCTGGTCCCAGCCATTTTAAACTCTAAAATTAGGTTATCCTGTTTTAAGTTTAAACCTATAAGAACTGATAAAACCTTATGAAAGGGAAACAGGCCTCATCAGTGTAAACATATAAACATTGATGATAAACACCTAAACAACCAAAAACTAAAATGCCATTCAAAGAAAGGAAAGTAAGATAGAGAACACGCCATTTTAATTTCTTCCTGAAGGAGCAACACAATGTAACCTTGTTATACATGGTAGGGGCAAGAAAGGCTGGTCTAAGATTATTCTACTTGAGTTTTGTTAGGAATGTCACTAAAATATTGGTTTTCTTCCTTTTGTTTCCTCCAGTTTTGTGTGCTTGGATTAAAGTTGTAGGGTTTAGACACATCTTTTAGGTCTAATTATTTTGTACACTGTAAAGTCTCTGGAAATTGTTGATCTTTTGGCAGTGTTTAAATCTTTCACTGATTAGGGAAATGACTGGCTCATACACATATTGGCCAATATATACTATCACATTTACCCACAGTCACAGAATTGGTATATACTTTGATACATCAGCTCCCTTTTCTAACAAGTCAGTATTGCTAGCAGGTCAACTGCCCAACACCCCAGACTTTAAACATTCAATGCAAGGTGTAGTGACAGGTTCCTATGAAAAGACTGTTGTCACCATGCACATTGGTCAAAACATGACATAAGACTATCCACATACTGTTAGACCTGGCTTTTTCAGCAGGTTTATTCCCAGACTTTTTGCTTTTTGGCCTCTTGTTTCTGACCTGTCTTTGTTGGTTTTATGACTCTGGGCACTTTACCACTGCTGATCAGTGCTAAAGTGCATATGCTCTCCCGGTAATTTGTTGTTATGGATTAGTGATCCCATGATTGGCATATTTGATTTACCAGTCAGACCCTAGTACAGTGCACTGTGTGTGCCCAGGGCCTGTAAATCAAATGCTGTTAGTGGGCTGCAGCACTGATTGTGCCACCCACAGAAGCAGCCTGTAAAATGTAACTCTGGCCTGACATTGCAGAGCCTGTGTGCAGTCTAGTACTGGAATGTCGACTTGGCAAGTGCACCCACTTGCCAGTCTCTAAACCTTCCCTTTTCTACATATTAGTCACCCCTAAGGTAGGCCCAAGGTACCCCTGTGGGCAGTGTGCATTGTATGTGAAAGGCAGGACATGCCCTTGTGTGTGTGGCATGTCCTGATAGTGAATTACTGCCAATTTCGTTTTTCACTATTGCAAGGCTGCCTGTTCCTAAAGGGAAGAATAGGGAGTTTGTTTATAACATCTTATAAACATAACTACCCCTGGGGAAAGAGTTGGAAAATCAAGTTTAGTATGCCTGAACTCAGAATGTTAAAATGCATCTTTTAGTGAGGGTGATTTTTACATTCTGTGTTTGAAAATACCACTTTTAGAAAGTAGGTATTTTCTTGCTTAGCCATCCAGTATGCCTCTGCTAGGTTTGTGTATTGCATGTCTGGCTCTGGAGTGTTAGGGGCTGGGGAGGAGCAGTGGCTCCAGATAGCCTGATGAGTCAGGGCTGGGCTGAATAGGCCTGGCCTGCATTTTGAGTGGTGGGAGGAGTAGCACCTGCACCTGAATAGGGCTGTGCCTGCCTTCCACAATGATGGCTCCGCCCCCCTGTGGTGTGTCTGGAGCCAGGGCTCACGCTGACAATGGAGGTTGTTGTGCACTTGCAAAGTGCCCCACAGAGCTGGTTTTGGCTGGGTACAGGCATTCTCTGCCTTTAGAGAACAAAGGATTTTTGTGTTTAAAAAGAGGGGCCCAGACCCCAGACTTTTAGATCACTTCTGGGAATCAAGAGGAACCTTTGCCAAGGAGAAGAGCCGGAGAAGCTGAGGAGGAATACTGCCCCTGTGCCGTTTGCTGTCTGGGGTTGGCCTGCAGTGGCTGCTTGCTGCCAAGAAAAGGAGAAAAGGACTTTGCTATTTGCTTTGTCACCGCTTGAAAGAAGATCTCCAAGGGCTTGAAACTGAGCTTGCCTCCTGTTTTGAAGTCTCAGGGACACAAAGACTTCACCACCAGCTCCCCTGAATTTCCTTGCTGGGAATTCTAATCTGCAAAGAGGTGCCTGCTGCTGTTCTGGACATCTAGAGAACTGTTTTCCGCTGGGAGCTGGAAAATCGTTGCAACATCGAAGAAGCGAGACGCATCCACACCTTTTTCCGACGCATCGCCAAAGAGACCATCGCAGCGCCTGCTGCGGCTCGAGAAATCGCTGCATGCCACATCGAGTGCACCGATCTCCGAAGTCCGAGATCACCGCACCGAGTCCGACGCAAGGCCTACTGTGCGGCTGCACGAGTTCATGCATCGTCACCGGATCATCGCATCGCATCGGGCGCCAAGTCTGTCGCATCGTTGGGGGACGCAGTAGAAACCGACACATTGCCTCCCCACACAGTAAGAAACCGACACATCACCTCCCGGAAGAAAGGAACCGACGCATCACCTTCTCTGAGTGTAAGGAACCGACGCATCACCTTCCCTGCGGCCCATTTTGTTTGTTTGCATGACGCATCCCAGGTACTTTGTGAGAAAAGTGTTGCATCTGCAATTTGCTTGAACTGAACTATTTCTACCACCTGAAAGTCATACTTTTAATACTGTATTGTGGATTTTTGCCGTTTGGTCTTGTTTTGGTTTAGCTAAAGATTGCTTATTTTTCTAAACTGGTGTGGCGTCCGTTTGCAGTGTTTTCACTGTATTACTGTATGTGTTCACAAATGCTTTACACACTGCCTCTGAGATAAGCCTGTCTGCTCGTGCCAAGCTACCAAGGGGGTGAGCAGGGGTTATTTTAGAAGTGTATCCCCCTTACCCTGACTAGAAGCAAGGGTCCCTATTTGGACAAAGGTACCTACCTCTGCCAACTAGAGACCCCCATTTCTAACACATACCAACAAAATTAATTGCGGCAAGGTGGCCCATTGTTATGTGTGATACCTTCAGCTATCCCTGGCTTTGACCCAACTGCACTTTACTGCTGGGGTTCTAATGCAATGTGATGTCTGTTAAAAGGTCAGGACTGACTTAAAGTAGGACACTTGCCATGGGGACACTTGGGAGCTCATTATGTCCACTCAGCAGAGCACCACGTTAATGTGGTCAGGCAAAGAGTTCAGAAAAGAAGCGGCGAGCATTCTTAAAACGTCTAGTTTCAGGTGCCTTAGATTGCAGGGCTACAAATGAATCTGGTGTAATTCAGAATTTTAAAGGTTCCACAAGGTACTGTGCTGTTGGCAGGTTTGACCACCCCTACCATGCCATGATATTCTGTAAGGAGTATGTGAATGACCCCCCAAATGTGTCCAAGAATTTGTTTATTAAAATATTTGAATGTAGAACTCTTACTTCTTAAATCCATTAATAGTCATGTAGTCCTGACAGACTGAGTGTGAGGGGTAATGAGATGTGAAAGATGGTAATGAGACTGAGTGAGATGTGATTGAGAGTGCAATACACACACTTTCTATGCTTGAAGCAGTCTAACATATGTCCATTTGACACACTGCAAATGAGAAGACACTGCATGCCCTGCATTACTACCTCTTTAAATTAAATATGTGGTTTATAATAATCAACACGTTTGGTATATACTGGACAAACACCGTTTTTTACTATTTTGGGGGTTAGGCAGCGGAGTAAACACTAATAAGATCTCTTTTCAAAGGGTTCGGAAAACAGTGTGAAAACCCCACTGAATCCACAAAAAAGAAACCCTGAAAACAGAACTGCCTACCTCTAAGCTATATAAAGAATGACTGTAATGCATATATATCGTTGCCTTTCTCTATTTCTTTCTTTCTCCCTCCCATACTCGTAATACTGACAGTGATCAACCCAACTGTTAAAGACAATATCAGAAGTGGACTGAAAGTCTAGAGAACACGATAAGCTATCTCACACACCTCCACTTCCATCACACCACTAACAGCTCAGTCTTAAGACAAAAGAAGATAAGCACGCCTCTCTGGTCACTTACCCATGACACCAAAACACATGAAAACTGTTCACAACAATCCCACAGGCGCTGCGCCTCTCTATGCTACCCATTTGATACCACACTTTGGCTCCCCACAATGGGATATGCAGTGCTATATAAAGGCAATGATAAAATACTAATATAAATATACCTACATGTGTGTCAACAAACACACACAACCTTCATAACTGCCAATGATGGGTGGACACAAAAGTTGTATCTGCGAACCCTAGTGTGCCCTTCCTAAAAACTACTTCTAGAGACACCACTGTATGTCTCATTGAATAGTGCAGAATTCTAGGTCCTCTCCCTTGGATTTCAAAGACTTGGGGACATAGTATCTGCATCACTAAGCAGAGTTGGGACCATTAAGGTGCCGATCACCAAAGGTTTGACAGCGTTCAATTGACTTGCACTATTAGCAACAAGAAGATCAGCACACACTATATCCAGTAATTTCAATTCTACTTCGAGATTAGTCTTTCACATTTAGAAAAGTCACAAATGGTTTCATGGAGATGTATTGTTAAGTTTTCAAATCCTTTATTCTTTTCACAGATTAAGTCTTCCAAAAGTAGCCAACACATTTCGTCCCATCTCGGGACTTCTTCAGGGCTACAAAACACAGATAATATATACACATTTAAAACCACAATATATTACAATGCTCCATAAAAACACATATACAAATTTCAATATACAATGTTACATATAAACAAAGCATCTAGCAGAAGACATCCATTTTTAAACATGATACTGAGAAGAGTGGATTGTTTCTGCTTGTTCATATCGTCTCAAATCATTTGATACCATGCTTGATCTACAAATAACAGTAATAAACATTTTCTTTTTCAAAAAGCGTTTTTACAACACACCTGTCAATATTTGATAAGAGCACTCTGATCAAAAAGTGACACCTCATGAAGGTTTCATTTTATTCCATTATCAAGTTGTATGAGTGAGTTTATTTTTTATGAACAGATATTTGCTATGGTCTATACAGGGGAACAAATTCTATTATTTCATTCACAAGAGAGGATGCATCACAGATAGGAACCCATCGTATGTGATCAAGGTAATACACCTTTTGATTTTGGTGTTGTAATATCCCCACAACTGGTATTCGAACTTGGGCTCTCCTTTCATTTGCTCTCTGTTATTTTTAGTTCAAGCATGGCATCAAATGATTTGAGTGGGTCACAAAAGCGTGAGGTATTTAGTGGGAGCAGTAAACACCTACAGTTCCAAGCTTTTCACTTAGAAAGGAGGCATAAGGCGAGGAATCAGTATTTAACACAAAACAAATACTCGTATTGTACCCTTTTCCCTTGCTTTTTCCTCTGATTAATTCAGGCAGTTTGACCAGCTGAAATCTGTCAAAGGGGAACAGCAGGCATGCGATAATTATCACACAACTTGAATTCCTAATAAACAATCCTATCGGCGCGTGCGGGCCCGTGTGATGTCACTGAATCCCGTCCACACCCCACCGGCTCAGCAGGCCGCGCCAGGCGGAGATCCCTCGGGAAGGGCTTTTCATGACGAGCAATTACGAAATGAGCGTTGGGGGAGGGGTGAGCGAAAGCAGGCATGATCCCGGTAACGGCTACTGGTGGTTAATACTTGACCGTTACTTCTTGACAGGATTAACGTCTTTCTAATCACAGCAATCCCTTTTGATAGCTTTATCCGTAATCCATCTATTTCAAAGCAATATCCAGATGGCGTCGCATTGTGAGGGACAAAGGCTTGCCTTGCACAGGCTCTCTGCTGTTACCTCACCTGAGGGCAGCTGCCGGTGTGTTTTGTGTACACGTGCCTGCGTACATTTATTTATCTATATATTTATATAATTTGCACTAGTTTACAGCACTTGGCTGGTGTAGGGATGCAGTGAATGGAAGGTTCGACCTTACAGCCCTGTGAAAGTTTGTTTACCTTTAAGAAATTAAACCGGGAGATGTGTGACCTCAGCAGACAATGACGGTGATTATGCGCAGGCCCCGAGCTCACTAGGTTTACACTGTCGCGTGGGATTGGGGTTTAGCATCAGGACACAGTTCATTTCAGGAGCACGCGTTCATTTCGAATCTGAAGCTCTACTTCAAAAGAAGGCAAGGCATCGACGTCGTGTACACAAAGGTTACAAGACTACTTCATACAATCAAGGCAGCAATTGCGCCAGTCCTGGGATTTGGTTTACAGCCTAATGCATTCTGGGAGTTGTAGTTGTGATTCATTTCAGTGGACTGGATCCAATTGAACATGAACACCTGAAAAGAATAATTTGCACTAGTAAAATTCCGGGACTGTAATATTGCGTTGCTGGTGAGATGCAGTCATCTGGTAACTTTAGTGTATTTTAATTTCTAATGTATGGGGAGAACATACCACTGATTTTAGTTACGTTAGTGGTAATCCCGCTAATGGTTGATTTATAACACTTGCTTGAAATTGGTGAATTGTACATGTCTCACTACTGTGTGATGACATCCGCAGTTGTACAATCATTTCCAACTGCCAAGAATCTTTTTATGTATTCTGGCAGTGTTAATGACCAGGTAGAGGGTTCAGTCCTTGGCTTCACCTCTGGATGCATCGACCGGGCCCCTAGTCAATAACTTCCGGGTAGCGCACACAGGCTTCCTCCAAGTGCAATGCTGCACAAGAACGTGACCGAGTCACAGAATGCAGGATAACAGCAAAGGGTTAACTCCATTCACCTTTTACAGTGTTGATCTTACGCACTAAATAGTTGCTATGCTTCATAGAAAATTGTGTATTTTTTTGGACTTGTTAAGAGCACAGGAAACACCTGAAACTCCTGGGCAGTTTTTACAAGGCAGAGGAAACATTTTGACCTGCTTTGTTTTTTACTTATAGCGATTTGGCTTTCGAATAAAAGTAACCACTTTCCAAAATATTTATACAACGCGATGGAACAAATTTATTCTGTTGACTCAGTGGGCGACTCATTCGTCATATTTTGCAATGCTAAAATAATCTGACTGTGTGTTATACAAACATAGTTTATTGTGTGTTTATGACATCCTGAACATTTCTTCTACCGTGTTTGTGCAAAGACGAAAAACAATTTGAGGCCATATTATGAAGTCCAGAGGCAGATTTACAATATGTAAACTGTACAGACCTGCACTCAGATTACAATATTGACAAGACATACAGAAGAGTAGTACATAGCCCCCCCACCCCCGGGCAAAGTTTGCAGGAGCGTGGAAAATGCTACAATATCCTACACTATAACCTGCAAGTTACCATTTGTGTCCTCGATACTTAATAGCAAAGTCCTCAAAACATACATTTACAGTGTACTTCCCCTCTTACGCCCCGAGGGATGTGCAAGACCCTTCATTTGATCTCAACACAGAGCACCAGGGCACCACATAGCGCTTTGTCCCTGCTGGGTTACCTGACACCAGGCACAGCCCCCCTTAAAAATCAACATCCAGGCATCTCGGGGTTAGGGCAGAAAGGTCCAGTCCACCAGCAGGCCAGTTCCCCCTTTCTGCTTGCCCCATGACCTCAAATCCCTACCCCGCCAAGGGGTCAGTCCATGAAATCAGTCCACTTTTGGGGTAGCCCCCTTTTCTCTGCAGCTAGTCCTTCCTTTAGGTGGGGGTGTCAGATCTGGTCTGTAGGTGTGTGCAGCCGAGGAAGAAGTAGCTGAGCTCTCGCCCCCGGCTCCTTAAGTGGCCGCCGGCTGGCTGTTGCCTCCTGATGACGTCACATGACCTTACGACCTCCTGTGGCAACACAAACAACAGACTTCTACTTGCCGGCTGCTCCTGCTCATGGTGCGTCTAATGGCGCCCCTTCTGCTAGCCGCAGTGTGCACCGGGCCATAGTACCAGGGCCGGACTGGCCATAGCGGGCACCAGGCGTTTCCCCGGTAGGCCGCTAGGGTGGGGGCCGGTTTTGGGCCCCTGGGGGGCCGTTTTTGTTACCGGGGGTCGGCAATATCGGCCCCCTGTAACAAAATCGGCCGAAACCGGCCCTCGCAAACTGCTCGGTTGCACTCCCCCTCACCCCAGGGGGAGCCGGCTGAGCAGTTTGCCAGGGCCGGTTTCTGTTCCCAGTCCGGCCCTGCATAGTACGCACACAACAAGCAAGTCCCTGCCCTACCCCTGCCGACTCAGCCTCCGCCTTCCTTGTCCCTAGGAACAAGTCAATTCTGGTTACTGTGGCCTACTAGGACGTATCCTTTATTCACATGGTTCCACAAAGGAATAGCTGAAACATTGGCATTGGTTCTTTGGATACTGGATGCAAGGATACAGTGAAAGCACACAGCACAGCAAAACCTTACTGTCTTGAACTTTATATATTGGAGTGCACGCGTTAAAGAATGCATTGGGCCAGTAGGCCCCAATTCCATATACAATTTCATATATATATATCATGGCGGCACAGCAATAAAATATTGAAGAATCGACTAACCTGGGTCCGTGTCCGTAAATTCAGCGAATGCTTGGTGAACGCGGAGCAAAGATATATATATATATATATATATATATATATATATATATTTATACACACAGCAAAGTCACCAAGGCAGAAATGTACAGTGTACTACCCCTCTTCTGCCCTGATGGATGGGCAAGCCCCTCATTTGATCTCAACATAGAACACCAGGGCTCCACATAGCGATTTGTCCCTGTCGGGGTACCTGACACCAAGTGTAGTGCCCCATAAACATGACCATCCAGGCATCTCCGGGTTAGGGCAGAAAGGTCCAGGCCACCAGCAGATCAGTCACCCCTGCTGCTTGCCTCGTGCCCTCAAATCCCTTCCCCGCCAAGGGGTCAGTGCATGAAATCAGTACACTTATGGGGTATCCCCCTTTTATCTGCATCTAGTCCTTCCATCACAGGGCAATGAGATTATTGGCAAACTCGCCCTTCCCCTTTCGCTGCTGGATTACCTCCGCCATGGCCCCCAGGATTGTGCATACGAACAGCTTGTGGCCCCTGAGTGACAGATGCAACCCATCCCTATGAAACAGCTCCCCTCTTGAGAGCTGAAGCAACTTATGCCGAATCGTGCTCATAGTAGAGTGCCCCAATATCTTCTCCACAGAATGATTAAGCTTCATAAAGGAGTTATTCATTGCCCTCGAGGGTGCCCGTCGCCCGACCAAACCGACCGCGGAATCACCTCCGACCAGCATATCGTGGCTCCTGGGAGCCTCTTTCTCACTTTAGACAGGGCTGAGAACACTGCTTCCGGCACTCCCCGCCTATCCAAGGGGACCACGTTGTTACCCCCGGCATGAATATCTAGGATGTCAGGTGCTGGCATGCCCCTCCTCTTGAAGCCCGCTAGCAGATGGGCAAACGGATTTTCTAACTTGAGCCCCCCGAATCCGCAGCCAATGATATTTCACACCCGCTGCCAGCTGAGTCCTCTCCATCCCAGATCCATGAAACTGCTCGACCGCTCTGTGGATGAAAAAGTGACCGCACCAGTCAGGGGCTGAAAGAAAAGACGGATGACAGATATTACTGGGATGCACCTCAGGTGCTATGTGTCATGTGAGCGTGGGTGGCAGTGTTGCTGGGAGGGGGGGGAGGGGGCGAGAGATGCCGCCACCTAATTTTCAAGCCAAAATGGGCCTGACATAGCACTCAAAACACACTGATATCCATCTGCCTACTGCCTTTATGGCCTCGAATGAAAAGCCCAAAGCTGCTTCTGTAGTGGTCGCCCCAATCCTGAAGGAATGGGGACTGAAGTGACCCATCCCTTCCCTTAGTTGTCAAAGCGCGCATGCATACACATGAAAACTGGAAGCACGTGAGCGGGGCCCCATCAGCATGCACCAACAGATTGGGGTGCCGGTGCTGCGGCCGCCCACCCAGATACCTCCCTATTTGTGCTACCAGGCAATAGGATGTGCCTGGTGCTGCAAAGAGGTGCACCTACACCCAGTGGCGGCTCGCATAGGGCATGCTGCGGGGCGGTGGGGTGGGGTGGGGCGGGGGAGGGGCTGGGTCGGGGGGTAGTAAACTCGGACATACGACGGAACGGAGGAAAGTAATTATTACGTTCCTCCGTTCCGTCGTATGTCCGAGTTTACTACCCCTCCCACCCTGCCCCTCCCCCGCCCCACCGCCCCGCCGCACGCCCTATGCGAGCCGCCACTGGGGGATGGGGAAGACGATCAGGACAACATACCACAGGACACAGACCAATCGATATGTTATGGACCATCCTATCCTCAGCTGAAGGGTGAAATGTCCGTGAAGTGCACCCCGCCACCTGATCTCCCTTTGACGCAGCCACCAATTTTGAGATCCTAAGTGCCCCAAAGAAGGCAAGCGAGTAGGCCAAACTAAATAATGTGATGAGCATACCCTCGGCAGTATTTCAAGGGTGCGGGACAGCTGTGCCACGTCTATTGGCGTCTTCTCATCCTGTGCTCCCAGAGGCAAGTGCTCCAAGCCTCGTAGCGCCTGTCTCCTCATGACATCTTTTGCCAGGCCACTTACTCTCCTTAGACCTACGAAAAATGCTACAGCTGGCAGCTGCCTTCTGATCAGTGCCACAGACCTGCCCGGCTCCTTTTGTTTAGCTATAAGGTGCAACACATCCTCGAGATAGTACCGCCCGCCCCCCCGCCTGACTCAAAGGATGCATCAAACGCTCGCCAAGATGCCTCATACGCACTCTTTGCCCTAGGGGCAAGGCAAGCTACTGTCAAGTCCGGGACAATGGGGCACCAAGTTTCCACAGGGGAAATCCGTCATCACCCAGTCCGCTTGAGGCCACTGCGCTCTGAATTCTGCCCTCTTTAAACGGGACAAGGCTTCAGACACAGTTTTCTCCACCCCTGGCACATGCTTGGCAGAAAAATACACATTTACTGCTAGGCAGCTACGGAAGAGGGCCTTGAGCAATTGTATGACAAAAGGACATTTGGCTCTTTGATTGTTATCATGCTGTGCGGTCTTGGTGTTCATAGTGCGAAGACCTTGTTATCTTTGTCTCGTGCGACTGCTGCTCAGGTGATACTTGATGTGGACATTGGATTGTTTTTTTGACACTACTAGATGTCTTTCCACACTTGTTTAGATAGATATATCTTCTATCTTGACTGCACCAGAGATTCTCAATTAGGCGTTTCAACACCCACATGATTGTCAAGGGGTGTTTCATTCAACTTTGAATTAGCCCTGACGAAGTTCCCCTGGCACAAGGGAACGAAACGCGTTGGCTGTGTGCCTACTTTACAGTTAAAGCAACATTAATAAAAAGATGAATTTTGGCACTACACGTGTTCTTTAAGTGACTGCAATCAGAGTGCGCCTTCCTTTTCTATGAACTTTGTTGCCTGTTTGACATCCTTCAGCAGCGGATGTCGGGAGTAGCTGCACTCACAAGATATTTATGGAACTGTTGGAACTTAAGTGCTCGACCTTTGTCAGCTGCTGAGTGTGTGTTTTCTCATTATTTGGCTCTTTGATTGTTAATGGCTGCAATTGCAGACATGCTATCTGACCATAAGACTATCCTCCTTTTTGCCAAGAGAGCTGCTCCGATCTGCAGAGCTACGGTGGTCAGGAACAGTTCTAGGAAGGTAATGTTACTGGTAAGCCCCAAGGCTACCCTGTCCACAGGCCAGTACTGCTGCACCGCTTACTGCCCAAGACTGCCCCAAAACCCACAATCCCGCTGCATCCGTGTAGAGAGCCAGGTCAGCGCTGGTTTGTGCTGGTTGGTGCCACAACATTGTACCATTAAATTCTGCCAGAAACTCTTTCCATATGAGCAAATCCTCTCTGACCTCCTGGGAAAGTTTAGTACGGTGATGTTTGGCCCGGAGGCCGGACATGAATCTAGCTATGTTTTTGGAGAAGGCCCTCCCCATGGGAATGACCCTGAGCGTGAAATACAGCAGTGTTAGACCTGGCACTGTTGGCGTGGGTCTCCCTGCCATTTTTTGTTGTTGCCTCATGTGTTTTTGCTGGTTATAGATCCTTTGTGCACTGTGCCACTGCTATTCAGTGCCACAGTGCAAGGTCTCCCTATGGTAAATTGATGTATGGATTAGTGATTCCATGATTGGTTGGTTTGGTTTACTTGTCAGACCCTAGTACAGTGCACTGAGTGTGCCCAGGGCTTGTAAACCAAATGCTGCTGGTGGGCTTGCAGCACTGGTTGTGCCACCCACAGAAGCAGCCTGTAAAAGTGTGTCTCAGGTCTGCCATTGCAGAGCCTGTGTGCAGTCTGGTACTGCCATGTTGACTGGGCAAGTGCACCCACTTGCCAGTCCCAAAACCTTCCCTTTTCTTCATATCAGACACCCCTATGGTAGGCCCAAGGCCAGGGTGCATTGTAAGTATAAGGTAGGACATGCCCTGGTGTGTGTGGCATGTCCTAATAGTGAATTACAGCCATTTTCGTTTTTCACTATTGCAAGGCTACCTGTTCCCCATAGGCCAGAATGGGCAGTTTGATTATTGCATCTTATAATCCTAACTGACCCAGGGAACATGGTAGAAAAATGAATTTAGTATGCCTGAACTCAGAATGATAAAATACATCTTTTAGTGAAGTTGGTTTTAACATTCTGTGTTTGAAAATACCACTTTTAGAAAGTAGGTATTTTCTTGCTTAACTATCCAAGCCTGCCTCTGCTAGGTTGTGTATTCCTTGTCTGGAGTTTGAGTGACAGGGGCTGGGGCGTTCCAGGAGACAGGGTGAGTCAGCACAGGGCTGAATAGAGAGATCTGCATGGAGATGGGTGGGAGGAGTTGCACCTGGGACCTGAATAGGGCTGTGCCTTTCCTCCACAATGCTGACTCCACCTCCTGTGGTGCGTCTGATGTCCCTGGCCTACACTGTGAAAGGAAAGAAGGAGTCTTGTCAACAAAGTGCTCCAGGACTGACCAGAACTGGTTTGGAGTAGGCAAAGGCCTCTCTGCCTTCAGAGAACAAAGGGAAAATGAATATAAAAGAGGGGACCCAAACCCCAGAACTTTAGATCACTTTGGGAAACAAGAAGAACCTTTGCTGAGGAGAGGAACCAGAGAAACTGAGGAGGAGACTATCCCTAAGCTGAGTGCTGTTTGGGGGATTGGCCTGCAGTGGTTGCCTGACTGCCAAAGAAAGGAGAAAGGAACTTTGTGTGTACTTTCATCAACTTGTAAAAGATCTCCAAGGGCTTGAGAGAGAGCTTGCCTCCTGCTGAAGTCTCAGGGACAACAGACTTCACCCACCAGCTCCCCAAGAGTTCTTTTGAAGTGCCTGCTGTTGTGTTGGGCCTTCTGAGGGACTGCGTGTCGCAAGGAGCTGGAAGCGCGATTCACAAAGAAGAAGCGTGTCGCCGCCGCAGCCGCTGTCGTCGCATCGCTGAAGAAGGGTGTCGCCGCTGTCGCTTCGCAACGCAGAAGCGCCTCGCTTCGCCGGAGAAGAGGAGCGACGTCGCATCAGACGCCGCCGCATCATTGAAGAAGCATGTCGCCGCCGCATCGCTGAAGAAGGGTGTCGCCGCTGCAGCTGTTGCATCGCATCGCCGAAGCGCCTCGCATCGCCGGAGAAGAGGATCGACGTCGCATCAGACGCCGCCGCATCACCGGGAAGCGTGCCGCAGGGCCTGTCGCGGCTCAGAAGAATCGTTGAGTCGCCGCACGGCCGTCGGGCGTGCACGCATCGTGTCGCATCACGAAGAAGACGCCATCTTTGTTTCATTGCACCGGATCTTCATCGCATCACGGCATTGCTGGTCGCATCGCCACGGAAGCACAGTAAGAAACTGACGCATCACCCCCCCACGCCGAGAAGAACCCACGCATCCCCTACGCATCAGTAGGGACCCGACGCATCACCGTTCTTGCGTGTAAGGAACCGATGCTTCACCTTCCCTGCAACACTTTCGTTGTATAGCGTTACGCATCCCAAGGTACATTGAACTCAAAGTGTCGCATTTACCTTCTAAAGAGAACTGAGCTAATTCTACCATTTTTGAAGTACAGTATTGTGGATTTTTATCGTTTGTGGTCTTGTGTTAAATCTATATAAAAGATACTTATTTTTAATATACAACTGGTGTGGTGTCCATCTGTAGTGTTGTCACTTGATTACTGTATGTGTTCACAAATGCTTTACACACTGCCTCTGAGATAAGCCTGTCTGCTCGTGCCAAGCTACCAAGGGGGTGAGCAGGGGTTATTTTAGGAGTGTACCCCTTACCCTGACTAGACGCAAGGGTCCCTATTTGGTCAAAGGTATCTACCTCTGCCAACTAGAGACCCCCAAATCTAACATTGGTGGTCAGCGGTGAGGATTCTGGACTTGCATTTGTGACTCATGTACAGTGATTGGTGAACACTACTAGTGAGTGCAGACCAAAACGCGACCACATACTTTTGGTAGATTGTTTTTCCTGGGATTTTCTATGTTTGCCAAGAACTGCCAAGTTTAACCACCATGGATAAAGCAGCATCTATAGCATCTGTTGATTTTGATTGGGAAGAGGAGAAACTAGAATGCTACAATGTGAGACAACTAAAGCACTTCTGCAGGAAATTTAAAGTTGCTATGACCGGTCTCACCAAGAAGGATGAGTTCCAAAAGGCACTGAAGGCCTGGGTCGAAGCAAGGAATACCCCTGAGAATGAGGAAGGGGCTGAGAATGCAGATGAGCAGCTGGAGGGGCCATTGGGTCCAGAGTGGAGGAGAGCAACTTCCCCAGTAGGTAGCAGTGTTTCTGCCAAAGGCCTGTCCCCAGAGGAGTTGGCGGACAGGAAGGAAAACAGGATGCACAAATTGGAGCTTGCCAAGCTCAAGCTGGGTGGGCAACTGGAGTTAGAGAATAGGAGATTGGCCCTGGAGGAAAAGAGAATGCAGTTGGAGCATGAGAAAAATTTGAGGGAGTTGGAGTTGAAAGCTAGAAGCTTAGAGATTACTCACTCTGGTGGCAGCACACCATCCATGCCTGTTGAAGCAAGGGTGTATATTCCTAAAGATGTGGTGAGAGAGTTTTATAAGAATGATGATATTGGGCAGTGGTTCAAAGCCTATGAGGTAGCCATGTCTTCCCACCGGGTCCCTGAGAAGGATTGGGGAGCGGGGTTGTGGGGGCGGTTCCTTAGTGAGGGGCGGGACACACTGTTAGACTTGCCTTCTGAAGTCCATAATTCTTATAGCCACATGAAAGATGCATTGATGTCCAGGTTAACCCTGGGCGTAGTTTGCGTAGTAGCACTTCACGTAGCTACGTGAAGTACATTTTGAACTACACGTAGCTATGCAAATTGCGTAGTGCGCGTAGCTGTGTGTTTGACTGCACTGTACAATAATTGCCAAAGGCATCTTGCACAGTGCAAGTTAGGATAAAATAAGTATCTCTGTCTTTATATGCTAAAATGCATATAGCATTTCACAAAAGTGAAGGGAGAGAACCAAGCAGATGCCTTGAAAACAAAAAGCACATCTTTTGAACGATTCAGTGGTGGTCCCATCCTCTTAGGACCACCCCAAGCACAGTTATTGGCAAAAATATAATCCCAACCAAAGGCCCTGCAAAGCATTATGGGACGAGATTAGCAGTGGGCAGTGAATATTATAGTATCCAATATCAAAATAATTCTACAAAGAGCTGCAGTTCCACTAGTCGTTACTAGATGTCCCTCACGAGTCAAATGCAAAAGCTTCATGAAAGGGTTTCAATGCTTTTGCATTTGACTCGTGAGGGACATCTAGTAACGACTAGTGGAACTGCAGCTTGATGTATTAATAATTTCAATGCTTTTGCATTTGACTCGTGAGGGACATCTAGTAACGACTAGTTGAACTGCAGCTCTTTGTAGAATTATTTTGATATTGGACACTATAATATTCACTGCCCACTGCTAATCTCGTCCCATAATGCTTTGCAGGGCCTTTGGTTGGGATTGTATTTTTGCCCATAACTGTGCTTGGGGTGGTCCTAGGAGGAAGGGACCACCACTGAATCGTTCACATGATATGCTTTTGTGTTCAAGGCATCTGCTTGGTCCTCCCCTAGGTTAGGGGGAACCCAAAATCATCACCTCTCTCATTGCTTGATATTTTCATTGTCAAAGTTCACTTTTGTGAATTTGTTATATGCTTTTTAGCATAGGAAATTGCTTTAACAAAGCATTTGTATGTGTTTAATATACTGCTGCTACGCTACGCCGATTAGCACAGTTTTTTACTCTGCTACGTGCAATTTGCATAGTGCGTAGTAACACAAACTTTGCATGCTCCGTGAGCGTAGCAAAGTATTATGCCCAGGGTTAGTCCAGGTATGGGTTGACTCCTGAATTGTATAGACAGAGGTTTAGAAATTGCAAGAAGGTGGAGTCAGGTACCTGGGTAGAGTATGTAACTTTCTTTTGCTGAGCATTGGATGGTTGGGTGAAGGGTAGCAAAGTGAATGATTTTGAGGGGCTCTTTGATTTAATTGCATGGGAGCACTTGTCAAGTAATTGTTTTCCAGAGCTACGCCAGCACCTGATTGATAGCAGGCTGACTAACCCTAGGAAGCTTGCTGAGGAGGCGGACCGCTGGGTAAGCACCCGGGTCCACAAGGGTCACGTGGGAGACTCCGCCAAGAGTGGGCAGGGTCCCCAGCAGAAGAGTGGGGGGGACAAGGGTAAACAGAGGGAGCTCCAGAAAGGGCCCCAAAGTAATCCCCAAGGGAACCAAGGGAAGGGTTCCCAGCCTCCCCCTGAGAAGAAGCATGGGGCCCCGACAGGTAGGCCTGTTCCCAGGGGCCCCCTGAGGTGCTACAAGTGTGGTGAAGTGGGTCATAAGTCGGTTGATCCCCAGTGCCCAGAGTTTGGAAAGACAGCACCCACTGGTGCTCCACCCTGGCAGATGGCGAGTGTAGCCCTGGGGGAGGAGATGGGTGTCCAAGGTGGGTGGGGTCCCGCAGAAATGTCCCTTGTCTCTTTAGGAGACTGTGAGGTGGTCCCCAGGACCCAACTGCCTGATGACACTAAGAAGTACAGGCAGTGGGTGACCATCAATGGCCATAGAGTGGAGGCTCTTCGAGACACAGGAGCCAGTGTGACAGCTGTCAAGTGTCACCTGGTGTCTGAAGAGCAGGTTGTCCCCAATGCATTTTACCCAGTTGTTGCCGCTGACAACACAGAGAGCCACTGCAAGGTGGCTCAGGTTCCCTTTGAGTGGGGGGTCTCTGGTACTCTTCAAGTAGCTGTGAGGCCAGCCATGCCTGTTGACTGTTTGTTGGGGAACGATTTGGAGAGCTCACCTTGGGCTAAGGTGGAGCGAAGTGCTCATTTGGAGATGTTGGGTCTGCCTGACTGGGCGTGTTTGACCACACGGTCCATGGCAGCCAGTAAGGGTGTTCAAGAGGACCCAGAGCCTGAGAGGGGGGCTCAGGTGCCTGCCTTAAAGAGAAGAGGCAGGGGCGCAGGAAACCGGCCCCTGAAGTTCCCACGGTCCAGGAGGAGGTAGACCCTGAGGGGGATGCCCTGGAGCCTACAGGGGAACAGGTAGCTGAACTGGGGGACCTGCCTGAGCTGACCCATTGGCAGCAGGAAGGAGGACCCTCCAGGGAAGAGTTCTGCGCGGAGCAGAAGACGTGCCCTTCTCTTGTGGGTTTGCGGCAGCAGGCTGCAGACCAGGCAGCAGGTGATCAGTCTGGATCACATTGGATCTACTGGGAGAATGATCTCCTGTATACTGAGCCTAAGGTTGCTGAGCCTGGGTCAGCCCGTGTGCTGGTGGTACCCCAGCACTTCAGAGCCTTCCTACTGGGGCTGGCTCATGATGTGCCGTTAGCAGGACATTTGGGGCAGGACAAGACCTTTGAGAGGCTTGTCACCCATTTGTATTGGCCCCAAATGTGCAGGAGTTCAGATACTCACTGCAGGACCTGTCAGACTTGCCAGGCAAGTGGGAACAGTGGGAGGAAGCAGTAGGCTCCTCTCCAGCCATTCACTGTGGTCAGCACCCCCTTTGAACGGGTGGGTATTGACATTGTGGGGCCACTGGACCCCAAGACAGCCATGGGCAACAGGTTCATCCTGGTCTTGGTGGACCATGCCACCCGGTACCCGGAAGCCATACCTCTGAGGACAGTGACGGCCCTCGTGGTGGGACGGGCACTGATGGAAATTTTCTCCAGAGTGGGATTCCCTAGAGAGGTAGTGTCTGACCGAGGACAAACTTCATTTCCAAGTATATGAAGTCCCTGTGGCAGGAGTGTGGGGTAACTTATAAGTTCACCACTCCTTACCACCCCCAAGGAAATGGGTTGGTTGAGAGATTCAACCGGACCCTAAAAGGCATGATTATGGGTCTTGAGGAACCTATGAGGCGTAAGTGGGACGTCCTCTTACCATGCCTGCTCTTTGCATACCGTGAGGTGCCACAGAAATCTCTAGGGTTCAGCCCCTTTGAGCTTCTCTATGGACACCCAGTGAGAGGACCTCTGAGTCTGGTCAAGGAAGGCTGGGAGCAATCTCCCAGGAAACCTCCCCAGGATGTATATAGCTACATGCTGGCCTTCAGGAACCAGACTAGGCATTTCAGTCAACTCGCTGAGGCGAATCTGGAAGCCAGCCAGGAGGAGATGAAGCGGTGGTACTACCAGAATGCCACTCTGGTAGAGCTTCAGCCTGGTCAGAAAGTGTGGGTCATGGCCCCAGTGGAGCCTTGTGCGCTCCAGGATAAGTGGACCGGACCATTTGAGGTGGTGGAGCGCAAGAGTCCTGTTACCTACTTGGTGGACTTGCGGTCTCCCAGGAACCCCTTGCCGGTCCTGCATGTCAACCGCCTGAAGCCCCACTTGGAGAGGTCCGAAGTGGGCATGTTCTTAGCGACAGATGCTGGAATGGAGGAGGAAACCGAGCCTCTTCCTGACCTCCTGTCGGCGACAGAGCGAGATGGGTCAGTGGATGGTGTGAACCTCTCTTCCACCCTGACCCCTGAGCAACAGAATGACTGTCACCAGTTGCTGGGACAGTTTTCTGATCTGTTCTCCCTGATTCCCAGTGTCACTGATTGGTGCGTCCATGATGTGGACACTGGAGACAGTCCTCCTGTTAAGCACAACACTTACAGGGTAACTCACAGGGTGAGAGCTTGCATCAAGGAAGAGGTCTCCAAGATGCTTGCGTTAGGGGTGATTGAGTCCTCTAACAGCCCTTGGGCCAGCCCAGTGGTCTTGGTCCCAAAGGCTGCTGCACCGAGTGCCACGCCAGAACTCCGGTTCTGTGTGGACTACCGAGGGCTCAATTCAGTCACGAGGACTGACGCGCACCCTATCCCCAGAGCTGATGAGCTCATCGATCGGTTGGGGCTGCCCGGTACCTCAGCACGTTTGATCTAATGTCTGGGTACTGGCAGATCGCCTTGACTGATGGGGCAAGAGAGAGGTCAGCATTCTCCACACCAGATGGGCACTACCAGTTCCGGGTTATGCCCTTTGGGATGAAGAATGCCTCTGCCACCTTTCAGAGGTTGGTCAACCAGGTGTTGGCTGGACTGGAAGAGTTCAGTGCCGCCTACCTGGATGACATTGCAGTGTTCAGCACCAGTTGGGAAGAACATCTGCGCCACCTCTGGGAAGTGTTGATGGCGCTGCGGAGGGCAGGCCTCATGATTAAGGCAAGTAAGTGCCAGATCCGGCAGGGTTCCGTGGTGTACTTGGGACACCAGGTTGGGAGTGGCCAGGTGGCACCCCTACAGCCCAAGATTGAGACCATCCTGGCTTGGGAGCCCCCCAAGACCCAGACAGAGGTGAGAGCCTTTTTAGGACTCACTGGGTATTACAGGAGGTTTGTCGAGGGGTATGGCAGCATCGTTGCACCCTTGACAGAGATGACTTCCAGGAAGCAGCCCAAGAAAGTGATTTGGACTGACACCTGTCAGAAAGCTTTTGAGGCCCTGAAAACTGCCATGTGCATGGCGCCCGTGCTCCTGGCACCCAACTTCTCAAGAGAGTTTATCATTCAAACAGATGCTTCAGAGCATGGTGTGGGGGCTGTTTTGTCACAGATAAATGAGGAGGGCCTAGATCAACCCGTAGCCTTCATCAGTAGGAGGTTACTTCCACGGGAACAGAGGTGGAGTGCGATTGAGCGTGAGGCATTTGCTGTGGTCTGGGCGCTGAAGAAGCTGAGACCATACCTGTTTGGGACTCACTTCCGGGTTCAGACAGACCACAGGCCCCTCAGATGGTTGATGCAGATGAGGGGTGAGAATCCAAAGCTGTTGAGGTGGTCCATTTCCCTACAGGGGATGGACTTCACGGTGGAACACCGCCCTGGTACAGAACACGCCAATGCTCTGTCCAGATTTTTCCGCCTTAGTGAAGAGAACTCCCAGGAGGTAGGGTAGTTCTCCCCACATTTCAGCTGGAGGGGACACGTGTTAGACCTGGCACTGATGGCGTGGGTCTCCCTTCCATTTTTTGCTGTTGCCTCATGTGTTTTTGCTGGTTATAGATGCTTTGGGCACCGTGCCACTGCTATTCAGTGCCACAGTGCAAGTGCTCCCTATGGTAAATTGATGTATGGATTAGTGATTCCATGATTGGTTGGTTTGGTTTACTTGTCAGACCCTAGTACAGTGCACTGAGTGTGCCCAGGGTTTGTAAACCAAATGCTGCTGGTGGGCTTGCAGCACTGGTTGTGCCACCCACAGAAGCAGCCTGTAAAAGTGTGTCTCAGGTCTGCCATTGCAGAGCCTGTGTGCAGTCTGGTACTGCCATGTTGACTGGGCAAGTGCACCATTTGCCAGTCCCTAAACCTTCCCTTTTCTTCATATCAGACACCCCTATGGTAGGCCCAAGGGCAGGGTGCATTGTAAGTATAAGGTAGGACATGCCCTGGTGTGTGTGTGGCATGTCCTAATAGTGAATTACAGCCATTTTCGTTTTTCACTATTGCAAGGCTACCTGTTCCCCATAGGCCAGAATGGGCAGTTTGATTATTACATCTTATAATCCTAACTGACCCAGGGAACATGGTAGAAAAACGAATTTAGTATGCCTGAACTCAGAATGATAAAATACATCTTTTAGTGAAGTTGGTTTTAACATTCTGTGTTTGAAAATACCACTTTTAGAAAGTAGGTATTTTCTTGCCTAACTATTCAAGCCTGCCACTGCTAGGTTGTGTATTCCTTGTCTGAAGTTTGAGTGACAGGGGCTGGGGCATTCCAGGAGACAGGGTGAGTCAGCACAGGGCTGAATAGAGAGATCTGCATGGAGATGGGTGGGAGGAGTTGCACCTGGGACCTGAATAGGGCTGTGCCTTCCCTCCACAATGCTGACTCCACCTCCTGTGGTGCGTCTGATGTCCCTGGCCTACACTGTGAAAGGAAAGAAGGAGTCTGGTCAACAAAGTGCTCCAGGACTGACCAGAACTGGTTTGGACTAGGCAAAGGCCTCTCTGCCTTCAGAGAACAAAGGGAAAATGAGTATAAAAGAGGGGACCCAAACCCCAGAGCTTTAGATCACTTTGGGAAACAAGAAGAACCTTAGCTGAGGAGAGGAACCAGAGAAACTGAGGAGGAGACTATCCCTAAGCTGAGTGCTGTTTGGGGGATTGGCCTGCAGTGGTTGCCTGACTGCCAAAGAAAGAAGAAAGGAACTTTGTGTGTACTTTCATCAACTTGTAAAAGATCTCCAAGGGCTTGAGAGAGAGCTTGCCTCCTGCTGAAGTCTCAGGGACAACAGACTTCACCCACCAGCTCCCCAAGAGTTCTGTTGAAGTGCCTGCTGTTGTGTTGGGCCTTCTGAGGGACTGCGTGTCGCAAGGAGCTGGAAGCGCGACTCACGAAGAAGAAGCGTGTCGCGCCGCAGCCGCTGTCGTTGCATCGCTGAAGAAGGGTGTCGCCGCGGCCACTGTCGCTTCGCAACGCAGAAGCGCCACGCATCGCCGGAGAAGAGGAGCGACGTCGCATCAGACGCCGCCGCATCATCGGAGAAGCGTGTCGCCGCCACAGCCGCTGTCGTCGCATCACTGAAGAAGGGTGTCGCCGCTGCAGCTGTCGCATCGCATCGCCGAAGCGCCTTGCATCGCCGGAGAAGAGGATCGACGTCGCATCAGACGCCGCCGCATCACCGGGAAGCGTGTCGCAGGGCCTGTCGCGGCTCAGAAGAATCGTTGAGTCGCCGCACGGCCATCGGGCATGCACGCATCGTGTCGCATCACGAAGAAGACGCCATCTTTGTTTCATTGCACCGGATCTTCATCGCATTACGGCGTTGCTGGTCGCATCGCCATGGAAGCGCAGTAAGAAACCGACGCATCACCTCCCCACGCCGAGAAGAACCAACGCATCCCCTACGCATCAGTAGGGACCCGACGCATCACCGTTCTTGCTTGTAAGGAACCGACGCTTCACCTTCCCTGCAACACTTTCGTTGTATAGCGTTACGCATCCCAAGGTACATTGAACTCAAAGTGTCGCATTTACCATCTAAAGAGAACTGAGCTAATTCTACCATTTTTGAAGTACAGTATTGTGGATTTTTGTCGTTTGTGGTCTTGTGTTAAATCTATATAAAAGATACTTATTTTTAATATACAACTGGTGTGGTGTCCATCTGTAGTGTTGTCACTTGATTACTGTATGTGTTCACAAATGCTTTACACACTGCCTCTGAGATAAGCCTGTCTGCTCGTGCCAAGCTACCAAGGGGGTGAGCAGGGGTTATTTTAGGAGTGTACCCCCTTACCCTGACTAGACGCAAGGGTCCCTATTTGGTCAAAGGTACCTACCTCTGCCAACTAGAGACCCCCAAATCTAACAAGTGGCCCCACCAGTACCTGGAGCTGGTGCAGCATCAATTTCTTGGCCCCCAGGCATGCATCAATGGACGCTTGAAAGGCAGACACCTTGTCTTGGTCTAGTGTACAAACCCCCTCCAAAGAATCTATTTCTATCCCCAGGAAGGAAAGCGTGGCTATTGGATCCTCCATTCTGTCCTCTGCCAGCGGCACCCCTAGGGCTTGCTAGCTCACGCAAGCCCAGCAGGGCCTTCCCGCACACTGGAGAGCCCAGCGGTCCCATGATCAAGAAATCATTCAAATAGTGTACAATGTCATGTGAAGCCACTACGTCCCTTACTGCCCACTCAAGTAAAAGACCAAAGGCCTCAAACAATGAGCACTCTATCGCGCACCCCATATGCACGCACATGTCCGCATGCGTTTCTACGGTCAACATGTTTCAAGCCACACTCCATAGGCTTTTCATCAGGACCAGGGGAACCAATTCCCTGATACCACTCCTGTTGTACTAATCGCACGGACACTGCATGCCAAACAATAATATTTTAGTATGGTTTGTACTGCACCTACTTAGTAATTACTGCCTGTAACTATAAAAGATGCCAAATTTATTCCCGCATCGTGGGCCTTCTGGTTGTGAAGGAAACCTGAAGTCGCACTCAGTCTCACTCCAAGGCTTCACCTCCGCAAAATGACCTACTATCTCGTAGCTGGGTCCAGCATGTTGGTATGCAGTGTATGTGTGCTTAGTACAACAGGAGTGGTTTCAGGGAATTAGTTCCCCTGGTCTTGATGAAAAGCCTATGGGGTGTGGCTTGAAGCATGTTGACTGTAGAAAGGCAGGCACATTAGAGCCTTTCCTTACTCTTTCTCCCCCTTGTTTTTAAACATACTGACTAGAGGTCAGAATAAATAGTGTATCACCTACTAGGGCAGGTATTTTTAATCTCACTCTCCTTAAAATCTTTCAACTCCTATTATTTTACATCTTATCATTATGATACACCCTAAGTGCTCCCACGTATTTTGTAGGTTGTAGCACGCCTCGTCCCACAGCAGAACGGGAAAGACCCGATGATGAAGCATGCCACCAAGGGGTAACCCTGGAGGGTGAGAGTTTCATAAGAAAACCTATTGTTTTCTTTCCTAGAGGAGGGTTAGTCCTTTTTTGAAACAATTGGGCCTTCTACTTTTAACTTTCGTTTTGGTAGCAGGCTGAGCCTCATTGATCCTCTTTCTCCCACTTTGTTTATGAAGTCAGTTACTGATAGTCCGGCTGGGAAGGATAGGTTGTAGATCAGGTGGAACTTAGCCGACTCCTTCTTTGGGACCAGCCCCAAGGGGGAGCAGATTAGGCCCTCTACGGGCTGGACATCAAACAGGCCCTCCACCCTCCCAGCATGCACCTCCTTCAATATCTTTTTCCTTGCTATCTCTGGCTGCCTCACTACTGGCAGTTGATTCCTAGGGGGGGTCTGAGGACGGTGCGGCGCTTGACAGGATGCAGAATCAATCCCTAAACCCATAATAAAGCAGGTGTGCATCATGACCATTTTTCTATTTACCCATTATGTGTACCAGTATGTGCAAGCAAATAAGGGAGTAGGTCTTGTCTAGTGGAATGTGGGAGTTAGTGCCCCTTGGGGGCAGACTGCTCCCTCGCACTTCTGTGATTTTTAAAACACTTGGTTTTGGGGTGATCTTGGGGGCCACAAAAATGCGCATGAGTGTTCGAACTTACATGCAGACCCTCTATGACACTCCTTCTTGTTGTATTGCCAGCAAGCTGACCTCTTGTCCCCCACTCCTCTCTCTTCCCAAAATGGCTGCGGCTGGGAGTACCTTCTTTTGGGGGCCCCATGTTGAACTCTGCATGCCAGTTATTAATCTCCCTCTGATCCCATGCCACCTCGAGTCTGATTGCCTTCATCTGCCTACATTTTGTGTCATATTGCAACCAGGCTGGGCATTGCAATTCTGACGTTGGGCTGTGTATTAAAGACATGTACACAAATAGCTGTGGTGCTAAAGGCATGGGACTTCTCTATAAGGATAGCTGAATAAATGGAGAAGCCCGTCACCCAGTTCTTCAGGGACAACTCCACCCATACCTTCTTTCATTTCTGTTCACCATCCTTCCCCAACTTACCTTTCCCGGGGATCACACCCACATTAATTAGATTCAACACATCACAGAACTCCCTTCTGCACATCTTGTCACCCGGCTTCGCTGGTATGTGCCAGGCTAATGCCAATGAGGGAGTCACCGTTGGTGATGCCTTGCTGAACAGGACAGGGCTGGAGTTGAATGAGGCCTGTGCTACGCCACCCCTAGCGTGGGGTGCCGCAATCCCCGGTTGCGCCCAAACTGCACTGCTGCAGCATTGGAATTACCACCCTCCACCATTCCCCCTGGATCTGTACCAGATACTGGCATGGGCAACGGCGAGGGTACACTCCCTACTGTCTGGTTAACCACACCCTCCTTAGGCAGTAGGGATGCGGTTGGAGCTGTTTGCACGGTGGCGGGGGTGACACAGCTGAGGGTATAGCCTCCTCCTGTGGTGTCGGAATATGATCACATTACCTTGCCCCACCACCCCCACATTTGCATTGTAAACCATCCCTGTGGTGCCTAGCCCACCAGGGGAGGAGGTGCCACTTGCCCTGTAGACTCACCCTCCGCACTGAAGCCGGGGTTGGAAGGGCATTCTTGTACTGCGCCGGCACACTCCTATGCTGCTTGGCCCAGGCTGGTTGTTCTGTCCCTGGACCTCCAACACCCTCTTTAGTGCCCAGTCATTGCCTTGAGTTTGCACTGCCTTCCACAGCTGTTGAATGAGCGAAGTTCCTCCTGCGTTGCCCAGTTGTTGGCGGATGTATGCGTGCATTTTGGTGCCATAACTGTCAATGAGAAGCCAGCAAATTAGTTGACGTTTCCATAAAAGATCACATTTTTTGTTCTATGTAGCGCAAACTAGGCCCCTCGTTCGAAAATATCAGGGCGCTGTACATGAACCCCAACTTTAGCGATTGCCTAGGATTGTAAATTAGATCGATATAGTCCCTAGATAGAGGACGTAACAGTTGTTAAATTGATAAGAACCAACACCACTTGATCCTAGCCAAGAGCCAATAAGCGATTGATTTTAGATAGTCCCCCCTCTCCTGAGCTTGTAAATTGGGCCTATACGGTCCCCAGATAGAGGACGTAGCAGATATCAACTGATAAGAGCCGATACTACTTGCTCCTAGCCAGAACCGAGAAGCAATGAATTTCAGAGAACCTTGTAGTTGCAGATGACTCTCCTTGAGGGGATCTGCATGGGCAATAGGCCCAGGCTTGCACCCCTGGACTAGGGGTCCTGCCCGTTCTCTGGTCCCCGCGTTCTTACCTTTTCTCCGGGAAAAACACACACTGCTCCGTGTAAGCCCGTCCGGTTTGCAGCTGCCGCATCTACTGCTATTGTGCACACATGGAAAACAAATATAAAACGTTAAAATCTCACCTGCGCCCGTCTCCTTCATCCCATTTCAGGACTGTGAGGCACGTATTCGCTTCCTCCCCTCGGCAGGTTCCCAAGCAACTCCTGCTGTGGTCGAATCAGCCTGAGGTACGTGCCCTCAGATTGCCCATCTACCCCAATTTGTCCCTGCGCTGCTGCATGAATCAGCATGCTTACTTGCAGTGCCATAACAGCCCCCACATGCAACACCACCCGTACCGCGTTGCATGCTGGTTTGCTGATTGCGGTGTCATGCTGCAGTACACATGCCAGTTCAGTTCATGCCTTGACTGCCTGCCCATCGAGGCGACATGCTGGCCACAAACATTCTCATTCGCACCTTGCGGGCCCAAGCGACAATCCTCCGCCTGCACGATTGGCTTGCCGCCATGTCACTTCTGATAAAAAACAGACCAACATACATGAAAGACCATGCTGGATCCGACCCGAGTCATGAGGCCGCTCCCGCCACCCCGTGTCAGGCCCCTTCGCCACTCAATGGGCTGTGCACCCTGGTCACCAACCCGATGCTTGCTGCACTGTCTCCACTTACTTTAGATTGCTCTCAGACTCGCTACTTCGCTAGCTGTCCCTCAGCTGCCCTCCCCGTTCACGAATCCCCACGACTACCGCGTGACGACCTGGTCCACCGAGGAATTCCATTATGGCCACCCCCTGGTCCTCTGTCAGATTTGGTTTGCAGGTGTGTGCAGCCGAGGAAGAAGTGGCTGAGCCCTCACCGTCTGGCTCTTAAGTGCCCGGCGGCCAGCTGTCACCTCCCAACGATGTCACACAACTTCGTGACCTCTTGTGGTAACACAAACAACAGACTTCTCCTTGCCAGCCACTTCTACTCATAGCTTCTGCTAGCTGCAGGGTGCGCCGGGCCAAGATATAAAGGATTTGGGTCACGTATAAAGCACTCTAATGTCCCAGGCCAAGCTCACCTTATATAAAACTGCACCAAAAAACTCAACAGGCCACTGGTCTGTTATCCACTTTGATGCAGAAATTACATTGCAATGTATGAAGAACTTTGGAATGTAATTCTTATCTGTTAGACCTGCCAGCCTTAGGGTGGTCTTTGCCCAAACTTTTTGCCTTCATCCTCCATTTTTGCTGATCTTGTTTTTGCTGGCCTTAGAACTCTGCACACTTTAGCACTGCTAAACAGTGCTAAAGTGCATGTGCTCCCTTCTTAAAACATGGTAACATTGTCTTATACACAATTGGCATATTTAATTTGCTTGCAAGTACCTAGTAAAGTGATACTTCATGTACCCAGGACCTGTAAATTAAATGCTGCTAGTGGGCCTGCAGTACAAAAACAATTGGTCCCAACGGGATTATTTCAACATTGATAGTATCCAAAATATAGAAAACAGACACTCAAAAAAGTGCGAAACCGTTTAATTTCATCGTAAGTTTGATCATAAATATATTTTTCACTTTCACAGACGTTATAATAAGTTGATCAAAAGTGAGTAGGAAAGTGATTGAAGAAAGTGCTCGTGATGGAGATAAATTCATATGGAGGAGGCCTATCCAGAATTTCCTTGTAATATTGATTTACAACATCTTCCTTAGCAACCTATGTCTTGGAACAGAGATAAGATAAGAATCCTATTTCCAGTATAGGTAATAGATATGTGTCGACGTTTCGACCCCAAGTGGGAGGTAGGTCAATTAACTCCTTAATGGGGGTCTTCATCAGGAAAGGGTGAAGAGCAACCTAAAGGACACCAGTCAAAAACTGGCGGTAGGCCTCGAGTACAGGGCCAGCCTGCTCCTGAGGGCCGATAATTCAGTATTGCCAAAAAAGTCCATAAGGATCCGATCCAGCCGCTGGGCGTGCTATATGAGATTGAATCACTAGTACGTGCTTGTGAGTATCCAATTTACCAGTAGGGCATTATAATAGACAAGGCAGGATTTCATAAGTCTGAATCCGATCATGTATCAGGAGTGTCGCCCCGCAAAAAAGGCGGGGGTCCTTGGGTAGAGACTAAATCCACTGACTGGTAACGTATTAATCACAATGCCGAATGGATCAGTTATGGTATGGTCGTGTTATCCGGCCTGCAGCACCGATTTTGCCACCCACTTAAGTAGCACTTAAATATGTCTGAGGCCGGCCATTGCAGAGCCTCTGTGTGCAGTTTTAAACTGCCATCTGTTCTGGCAAAATAAACCTTCCTTTTTAATACAAATAAGTCACCCCTAGGGTAGGCCCTGGACAGCCCAGAGGGCAGGGTGTAATGTATTTAAAAAGGTGGACATGTACTTTTAAGTTTTACATGTGCTGGTAGTGAAAAGCTGCTAAGGTCGTATTTCGCTACTACAAGGCCTACACTGGAGTTGCCTTATTATATTTTACAAGTGTAATTTCCAAATGGGACCAGGTAAACCCTTCATGTTTGGTGTCTTTGGAATTCTAAAGAGAAATCTTAACTTATAGTGAAGTTGGATTTCTAATTACAATTTTGAAAATGCCACTTTTAGAAAGTTATAATGCAAAATTTATGAACCCTCCGTGGCCATCAATACACTCCAATTTTCATAACACAACATCCACTTTATTCCAGTGTGTTCGAGAGTTTATCTCGTATTTTATTTTATGTGCTTATTTTTTATCAAGGATATGTTTCTTTTATCTCAATCTCTTTGTCTGCAGTACAAAAAACAATGACATTATATACAACATATAACACAATTGACAAAAAACCATACTGAATTGACATGAATAAATATTCAAAAGGAAAAACTAATTATAATAAATCAAACATCACATAACAATTCAAAACAGCTTTTTAGACAAAATCCATTCTTTCTTGGAGCTCGTGAGATTGTGCAATGTCCAAATTGTTTTTCAACTAACTACATCTAATATAGTTCTCCTCTGGGAAAGAAGGTACATCTCTATGGATCCTTCTCTATTATTAGCCTAACTAATTATTTTCCTTTTTTCATCACTTGTACAAGTATCCACACGTGATACACTTGATTTCTATGTAGAGAAGGTTCTCAATCTTCTTCCCCAGAATTAATGCCAACTTTTAGAAAGTTAGAACAACAAATTACCTAGCCGGCTAGGTAATTTGTTGTTCTGATTTTGATAGGCCATACCTAGTCGTCGGTAATAGGGCCCAACCCCTTTACCAGTAACTTTTAGAAAGTTGGCATTTTCCTGCTTTAGCCATGCAGTTCCTATAGGCTGTACCTGGGTCACATGACTGGGTGTAGCCGACAGTTGAGCTTTGTGTGTTCCTCCTAGACAGCCACACACAATAGAGAGCTTAGGTGTGTCTGGATGGGCCATCACTGACAGGATGGGAGAGAGGAGATGAACACAGCCCTACTTACACTTGAATAGGTGTGTCCTGCCGCCACACAAAGGCTGCATATCCCCTGCAGTTAGTCTGGAGCCAGGACAGGAGAGGCCGGATGCCTGGGGACTTAAAAGGGAAACTTCTAGACACTTCTCCCCCCTTCAAATGCCCAACTGGGTATGAATATTGGACCTCAGACACCAACTCTTCACTACACTTCTGGACCTGTGGATACTCTGCCAGGAAAAAGGACTGCTGTGGTGCTGAAAGGACTACCACTCTGCTGGACTGCTGCTCTGAAGTAACTGATGCCCTCTTGCCTGGGGAGGAAGAACTGGATCTGCAACTTCATCTTAAACCCAGGACCCCAGAGTGACTCCAAGGGCTAGTCTGCTGGCCTCCTGATCTGAGCCTCAGGGACATAAAAGGCACCCCAACATCCTGCACCAGCCCCTGGATGCAGATACAGTGCGTTCCTGACCACAAGTGGTGACCCTCAGGTCTGGGACCTCTAGTGTGGCTCACAGGTGCTAAATTCAAGCTTTTGTGCTCTACTCGACCGTGAAAGGGCCAGTTCACACCAAAATTCAGCATAAACCTCCGGCACCTTATCTCTTCACACTGCAGCATCAACTGCTCATGGGGACTGCCAATGTGAAGCTCCAGCAATGCCTGCCTGCGACGCCTGGCCTGCTCTTCGCATTGCGCCGGCAGCCTCCTGCGGCGCTCTCCCTTCTCCTCGTGGCCTCCTCTAATGCAAATGGGACCCTTGGCACGAACTTAAGAAGGTAAAACTTCAGAGGGCCTAACCTGGTGACTGTATCCAACCTGTACTTAATCGTGGTCAGCCTGACTTTTGACTTTCACCCGTTCCAGTGCGACCAGATATCCCCGGTTGGCGCTTTATGCTTTTTGGCACTATTTTAACCTAAAGTCTTTTAAAATTCATAATTCTGGTTCTACTGACTGGATGTTTGTCTTGTTTTATTTATTAAATGTTGCTCTATATTTCTAGACTGGTGTGGGGTCGTTTTGTGGTGTGTTTTCACTGTGTTACTGTTTGAAGTGCTGCACAAATACTTAATACATTGCCTCTAAGTTAAATTTGACTGCTCTGTGCCAAACTACAGAAGGGTTGAGAACAGGTTAATTTGTGGTTTCCTCGTGCCTTATGCCTTACCCAAACAAGGATTGTGGTTGCTGCTTGACCAGGGCTCACACCCCAGTCAACCAACAACCACATTTCTTACAGTATCCTTAAAATGCTGATAGAAACTTAACTGCTGCATGAGTTGTGGAACAGAATTTACCCCTCTGCCTCATGGACTCTCCTGCACTACTTATGACCTGATGCATTGGTCCATTCTGTGAGAAGTTGGCCTGGCATATGCTGTCCACTAATTATAGTGGGCACCTTGCACCAGTCCAAACAACCCCTTATTGGAGATAGGTTAAAGACAACCTTATTGAAAGCTATCCTAGTGGTAGCTATGGAGAGCAGCCTTCAGGCTAAGTCTTGAAGGAATGTAAAGCAGCTTGTTTTACCAGTCTATAATCTCTTAAGTGATCAAATGAAAGAGCACCACACCAGGTATATATTCAAAATGTATGTATTTATTGCTAAACACACCCCTCTAGTCTCTTTATGAGGCTAGAGTTCGAAGTACATAAGTTATAAGTTATTTAAACACAGTAATAGCACAAATACACGTTTGGGCCCTTGGGGCGTACCAAACCATATACCAATAAAGTGGTATAAGAACCACGACTGAGCTAGACACTAGGCCTAGAGCCTCTAGAAGTGCTTGGACCACAAGGAACCACCCAAGGTAGTGACACAGGGGACCCCCGGGGGACGCGTGCAGTGTAAATACACAGCCGCGAAACGCCGTTAACTTCTATGGAGAAAGTCACGGTTTGGAAATTAAAGAAAAGGGACACTTAAAGGAGGACTTGGAGCAAACCCTTTGAGAACTAGGTCATTCTAGAGTCTCTACCCACGGGAGCACCGGAGTACTCTTGTTACCTCACCCAGGGAAGCCGGGTGCATAGGTGCCTTTCGGGGTCGGGTTTCGTCGTCGATTTGAATGGCGATCTGCTGCAAAGTGCTGCTGGCGACCAAGTGGAAAGTGTCCGGGTGGATCCAAGAGTGGATCGGAGATCTGAAGAACCTGAAAGCAGAGGGGACAGAGTCTGGGTCACTAGCCAGTGACCAGGAAGGCGATGAGCAGATGCCCACCGATGTCGAGTGCTTCAGGTAGGTTGACGGTTGTCTTGACTCTTCAGCCACGAGGTCCAGGAGGTGTTGTCGGCGACCAGGAGCAGGATTCGGGCTGGTACAGAATGTCTGTCGAGTGCTGAGGTGTCGGCAACCTGATTGGACCCAACAAGCCTTGGCAACGGCAAGTCTCAATGTAGATGAAGATTGACGATGATGCAGACCAGCAAGGTCTGAGGAACTCACCCAGCAAGGGTAAGTGAGGGCAAGCCTGGAGCAACCAGGGAGCCCAAGAAGAAAAGGATTGGCCTTCGTGAAGGGCTACTAGCCAACGGGCTAGCGACCGCAAAGGAGCCTCGAGACGGTGCACGTGGAGCTGGCTCACAGGACACTCGTGGAGTGGAGGCCAGTGATCTTCGGTGCAGTTGGTGCTGGAGGCTAGGGCTACTCGGAGCCCAAAGCACGACTTTGTGGGAGACCCAGAAGAGGATGCACTAGTAAATGCGTGCGGTGTCCAGGGGTCACGGTTCCACGTTACCCACGACAGCTACGGGCCTCAGCTTTGCTGGGGACTCAGGGCAGCCTCGGGGAAGTCTGGAAATCTACCTCTGGTGATGCAAAGACTTCGGCGTCCACGGGAGCTTAGGCGATGCAGACCGGACAATTGCTTCTTTGGTGCCTGCCAAGCAGGGGAGTCACTCCTTGACCCCAAGGGAGATTCTTCTGTCCTCTAGTCTTGAGTAGAGCGTCGAAGGTCCAGGATTCTGTGTCAGAGTTTCGTCCAGGGATAATCTAAAGTCCTAAGGACTGGGTTCCTATACTTATACTAAGTTTAGGGGTTGGACTTACTCTGTGGCCCCACCTATGGGTGGGTCAGGACAGAGGGGTGGCTACACCCCTTTCCCTTTGTCCAGTTCGCGCCAAAGCAGGGGCTGCAAGCCCCTGATCCGGTTTGAACTGGGGTATGCACAGGGACACCAAGTGTGCCCCCAGTGCAGGACTTCAAAGCACCCGAAATTGCTCCCGCCCAGCCCCAATATACACAATCCTGTCTGGGGAGGTGGTCACACCTCCCTGGGACAGGAAACCTATTGTCCAGGCCTCCCCTGCCGGAGTTTCGTCCAGCAGCAGGAGGCCAGACTTGTGTCTGTGGCAGCAGCATCCATTTTGTGATGCCAGGGCTTTAGAAAGAAGTTACCGGCCAGGCCAGGGTTAACATGTCTCTCCCTCTAGAAGGGTGGAATGCTACCCCCGCTGCCAGAATTGGCGGGGGTAGTATTCCAAGATGTTTGACACCAAACACGACATGTTTCGGTGCAGCCATTCCAAAGTTAGCATTTAACGCGAGGTTATAATGCGCTTAAGAGTATATGGTCAGGCTGCACTACAAACAGCATCAGAGAAGGGTCTCCGAATGCTGCAGAGGGGCCCTGCTCATGCAGGGGCACCCTCTCACATAGTAACCACGCACTCTGCCTTCAGGATTGATAAGGCCTGCCATAGGAGTGACTTATAGGTTTATATGTGTGTATGTATATAGTGATATAGGTAACCTATATCACAGTAAGGAGTGCATGCACCACCTTACCCAGGCTGCAGTAGCAGACCTGTGGTGTCAGTTTGGATGCCCTTCCAGGGGTGGCACAATACATGCTGCAGCCCCTGGTAGGCCTCTGAGGTACCTATGCCCTGGGTACATAGTATACCATATACTAGGGACTTATAAGGGCACTCCAGATTCCAATCAGTGATGTGCCTAAGGCACATGGAAACCATTTTAGAGAGGAAGCAGCTAGGCTGGGGTTCTGATTAGCAGGGCCCCAGCCAGACTAAGGTCGAAAAACAGTGAAGCATCAGCAAAAAGTGGGGGTACCCATGTGAAGCAGATCCTACTCTCCTACACAACCCCCCAAACGTAGGGACATTAAACTAACCTTGCCCAGTTAAGTCTTCATGTTCTAAGTGGAAGTACCTAGAGAGTCCATCTGCATTGGCATGGTTACTCCCAGGTCTATGTTCCACTGTGAAGTCCATCCCCTGTAGGGAAATGGACCACCTAAGCAGTTTGGGGTTTTCACCCTTCATTTGTTTTAGCCATAAGAGGGGCTTATGGTCTGTTTGAACAAGGAAGTGAGTACCAAACAAGTATGGCCTCAACTTCTTCAGAGCCCAGACCACAGCAAAGGCCTCCCTCTCAATGGCTGACCAACGTTTCTCTCTAGGGGTCAGCCTTCTGCTAATGAAAGCTACTGGCTGATCCTGACCTTCTTCATTCAATTGTGACAGTACAGCCCCTACCCCCAATTCAGATGCATCAGTTTGAACAATGAACTTCTTGGAGTAATCAGGACTCTGTAGAATGGGAGCAGTGCACATGGCCTGCTTCAGGTCATCAAATGCCTTTTGACAGCTAACTGTCCACTGAACCTTTTTGGGCATTTTCTTGGAAGTTAAGTCATTCAGGGGTGTCACTATTGATCCATACCCCTTGACAAATCTCCTATAGTACCCAGTCAGGCCTAAGAAGGCTCTCACCTGAGTCTGGGTAGTGGGAGCAGTCCAGTCCATGATGGTCTGGATCTTGCTCTGCAAAGGTTGAACCTGGCCTCCACCCACAAGGTGGCCCAGGTACACAACCTGACTCTGCCCTATCTGGCACTTAGTGGCCTTGATAGTCAGGCCTGCCTTCTGCAGGGCCTGTAAAACATTCCTGAGGTGGACCAGGTGATCCTCCCAGGTGGAGCTAAAGACAGCAATATCATCTAGATATGCTGCACTATAGGCTTCCAGACCTGTAAGGACTGTATTCACCAACCTCTGGAAAGTGGCAGGTGCATTCTTCAGACCAAAGGGCATCACCACAAATTGATAATGCCCACTAGGGGTTGAGAATGCTGTTTTTGGCTTTGCAGCATCAGCTAGTCTGATCTGCCAGTAGCCAGCTGTCAAGTCAAATGTGCTTAGATACTTGGCTGAGGCCAAAGTGTCTATTAGCTCATCTGCCCTTGGTATTGGATGGGCATCAGTCCTAGTGACTGCATTGAGACCCCTGTAGTCCACACAAAACCTCATCTCTCTTTTTCCACCACTGGTGTGAGGTTTTGGCACAAGGACCACTGGACTAGCCCAAGGGCTATCTGAGGGTTCAATAACTCCCAAATCCAACATTTTCTGGACTTCAGTCCTGATACAGTCCCTGACATGGTCAGGTTGCCTATAAATCTTATTTTTAATAGGCAGACTGTCCCCAGTGTCCACTTCATGAGTGCACCAGGTGGTCTGACTGGGTGTCAGTGAAAACATGTGTCTAAACTGATTGAGCACCTGTCTACAATCAGTTTGCTGCTGGGTAGTGAGGCTGCCTGCCAAGGCTACACCATTAACTGACCCATCGTCAGGGTTCTGTGAGAGCAGGTCAGGGAGTGGGTCACTCTCTTCCTCCTGCCCTTCATCAGTAGCCATGAGCAAGCCCATTTCTGCCCTGTCCACATATGGTTTTAACCTGTTGACATGGAGAACCCTGTGGGGACTCCTGGGTGTTCCTAGGTCTACTAAGTAGGTAACCTCACCCTTCTGCTCAACAATAGTGTGGGGTCCACTCCATTTGTCTTGGAGCGCTGCTGGGGCCACTGGCTCCAACACCCACACCTTCTGTCCTGGCTGGTAAACAGTCAGCACAGCCTTTTGGTCATGCCAGGCCTTTTGAAGTTCCTGGCTAGCCTCAAGGTTTTTAGTTGCCTTTTTCATATACACAGCCATCCGGGAGCGGAGACCAAGTACATAGTCCACTATGTCTTGCTTTGGGGGCTTGAGAGGTAACTCCCATCCTTCCTTCACCAAGCACAGTGGACCCCTGACAGGGTGGCCAAACAAAAGTTCAAAAGGGCTGTAACCAACCCCCTTCTGAGGCACCTCCCTATATGCAAATAAAAGGCAGGGCAAGAGTATGTCCCATCTTCGCCTAAGCTTTTCTGGGAGCCCTTTAATCATGCCCTTCAAGGTTTTGTTGAATCTCTCAACTAAACCATTGCATTGTGGGTGATAGGGTGTGGTGAACTTGTAAGTCACTCCACACTCCTTCCACATTGCTTTTAAGTATCCAGACATAAAGTTAGCACCCCTGTCTGATACTACCTCCTTAGGAAAGCCCACTCTTGAGAAAATTCCCAGGAGGGCCCTTGCCACCACAGGTGCTGTAGTGGTCCTAAGGGGAATAGCCTCTGGGTACCTGGTGGCATGATCCACTACCACCAGGATAAACTTGTGCCCAGATGCTGTTTGGGGATCCATGGGACCAACAATGTCAATCCCCACCCTTTCAAAGGGTACCCCCTCCACAGGTAGTGGTATCAGGGGGGCCTTTGTAGTGCCACCTGCCTTGCCACTGGCCTGGCAGGTTACACAGGAGCGACAAAACTCCTTGGTGTCTTCAGACATGTGGGGCCAGTGAAAGTGAGGGACAATTCTGTCCCAAGTCTTGTTCTGGCCCAGGTGACCTGCCAAGGGAATATCATGGGCTAGGGTCAATAGGAAGCCCCTGAACTTCAGAGGTATAACCAACCTCCTGGTAGCACCAGGCTTGGGGTCTCTACACTCTGAGTACAAGAGTCCATCATCCCAATACACAGTATGGGGACCACTAGCTTTCCCAGCAGCCTCAGCAGCAGCTTGCTGTCTGAGGGGTTCAAGAGAGGGGCAGCTCTGCTGCTCCTGGCTCAGATCTGCCCTGGAAGGTCCCCCTGTCCCCAAGAACTCAACCTGGTCAGGTTCAAGCTCCTCTGGGACAGTTCCTTCCTCAGGACTGAGATCATCCCCCTCAAGGGACTGATCTTTCTTCTGAGCCAAGGGGAAGGCACTGCCTTTACCCTACTACTCCTCCTCTTGGAAGGCACTTGGTCCATTATTCCAGAATCCAAGGCCTGTTCAGTGCTAGACATTTTGGCTTGTGACCTGGTCACAGCAAACACATCTGCAGGGATCCCCAGCATTTCTGCATGGGTCCTGAGCTCCACTTCTGCCCAAGCTGAAGTTTCTAAGTCATTGCCAAGCAAGCATTCGACTGGTAGGTTTGCACTCACCACAACCTTCTTATGGCCAGTTACCCCTCCCCAGGAGAAGTTAACAACTGCCAGAGTATGGTCTGTTCTGACATTGCTAGCATTGGTCACTTGGTACATCTCACCAAGTATAACTTGCCCAGGATTCACAAGGTCTTGTGTCACCATGGTGACACTTGCCCCTGTGTCCCTAAATGCCAAAACCTCTCGTCCATTGATTAAAGGCTGTTGTCTGTACTTGCCCAGATTACTGGGACTCACAGAGGAGGTCACATCCATGCCTCCATCACAGACTAACACAGCCTGAGTGAGTTCTCTGACTAGGTCAGAGCCCACCTCAGTACCCAGGGTCAACCCTACTAAACCCTTGGCTGTAGTACTCCCACCACCAACTGTAACTGTACTAGGGGGAACAGGTGCCTTAGGGGCATTGGTGGGGGCTGGACTTGAGTCTTTGGACTTGGTGCAATCACTGGTCCAGTGGGTCTTTTGCTTACAGACCTTGCACCATGGTTTTCTTTGGCCTTTCCCTTTGGTAGACTGTGAATCCCCACCTGAAGAAGATTTTTGGGGGCCTTGTGAAGACTTTTGATCTTTACCCTTCTCCCCACCCTTTTCAGAGTTCTTAGAATCTTGCTTCTTAGGGTCACCACCTTGGTTCTGTACCTTCTGCCTCACCCTGGTTCTGACCCATTTGTCTGCCTTCTTTCCCAATTCTTGGGGAAAGGTCAGATCAGAGTCCACCAGGTACTGATGCAACAGCTGATTTTGACAGTTATTAAGAATCTGCTCCCTCATTATCAGATTGTACAATCCTGTGAAGTCACACACCTTACTGCCCATCAACCAGCCTTCCAGAGCCTTAGCAGAACAATCCACATAGTCTACCCAGTCTTGAGTCTGTGCTTTTTGGGTATCTCTGAACTTCAACCTGTATTGTTCAGTTGTTAGGCCAAACCCATCAATAAGAGCACTCTTCAAGACCTTGTAATCATCAGCATCCTCTTCTCTTACAGTGAGGAGCTTGTCTCTACCTTTGTCTGCAAAGGAGAGCCACAAGATTGCTGCCCACTGCTCCTGAGGGACCTTCTGTACTTTACAGGCCCTCTCTAGAGCAGTTATCCATTTGTGGATGTCATCCCCACTCTGGTAGGGAGGGACAATCTTGCTCAGGTTTCTATGGTCATAAGACCTTTCCCTATCTCTAGGGACATGGCTGCCACCATGGGACTCTAGTCCCAACTTTCTTCTCTCTCTGTAGAGATCTAGGGACTCCCTGTCTATAGCCAGTTGCTGTTTTCTGAGTTCAAGCTGAGCTTCCTCATATTGAATCAGCCTCTTTCTCCTCTCATGAGAGGATTCCCTCCTATGAGAGGAGACAGAGGTCCCTATTGAGGTGCCAGAGTGGTTAGACTCCTGAGAAGGAGACCTAGACCTTCTGGGCACACTCACAATCCTTCCTGGGGGGACAAAGTGGAGGTCATTCTGAGCCTCCTCCTCATCCACAGGAGGAATAGGGTTATCCAGGTCAGGGTCATTGTCACCCTCCTGGTCAGTTCCAGAGGGGGGGCTGGGGATGTTGCTACCCCTGGCCCCATCCTCATCTTCTGCCCCACCCTCTGCTCCTACCCCTTCAGTCCCTAAGGGCCTGCTGAGATCATAAGCCTCTAACATCTCTCTCAGATGTTGGGTGGTGGGGCTTTGGCCTGTCTTCAGTTTCCTCAAATTGCATAATGCTCTCAATTCCAAGAATGGGAGTGTATCATACTTGGAGGGAAGAAGCCCAGGGGCTTCTGGCAAGGACTCACTGGGTCCTGGCTTTGAAGACATCACTAGTGAGGTGTGGTGTATGCACTACCTACTCTAGTGTGGCCTACTAAACTCTCTTGAGTTGTAGAAAGGGTGTGCTATCCCTTAACACACAACTCTAAGTTCAGTAGAACTTACTGTATTCTAAGCTTAATTTATATATACCTTAGGTACCTTTAGTGGTTTTCAGTTGATCAATTCAATTGAGATTATCTGGTAAAACAATAGCAAGCTGGAATCCCACACGCTGCACACCAATGTGAGAAGTTGGCCTGGCATATGCTGTCCACTAATTATAGTGGGCACCTTGCACCAGTCCAAACAACCCCTTATTGGAGATAGGTTAAAGACAACCTTATTGAAAGCTATCCTAGTGGTAGCTATGGAGAGCAGCCTTCAGGCTAAGTCTTGAAGGAATGTAAAGCAGCTTGTTTTACCAGTCTATAATCTCTTGAGTGATCAAATGAAAGAGCACCACACCAGGTATATATTCAAAATGTATGTATTTATTGCTAAACACACCCTCTAGTCTCTTTATGAGGCTAGAGTTCGAAGTACATAAGTTATAAGTTATTTAAACACAGTAATAGCACAAATACACGTTTGGGCCCTAGGGGCGTACCAAACCATATACCAATAAAGTGGTATAAGAACCACGACTGAGCTAGACACTAGGCCTAGAGCCTCTAGAAGTGCTTGGACCACAAGGAACCACCCAAGGTAGTGACACAGGGGACCCACGGGGGACGCGTGCAGTGTAAATACACAGCCGCGAAACGCCGTTAACTTCTATGGAGAAAGTCGCGGTTTGGAAATTAAAGAAAAGGGACACTTAAAGGAGGACTTGGAGCAAACCCTTTGAGAACTAGGTCGTTCTAGAGTCTCTACCCACGGGAGCACCGGAGTACTCTTGTTACCTCACCCAGGGAAGCCGGGTGCATAGGTGCCTTTCGGGGTCGGGTTTCGTCGCCGATTTGAATGGCGATCTGCTGCAAAGTGCTGCTGGCGACCAAGTGGAAAGTGTCCGGGTGGATCCAAGAGTGGATCGGAGATCTGAAGAACCTGAAAGCAGAGGGGACAGAGTCTGGTTCACTAGCCAGTGACCAGGAAGGCGATGAGCAGATGCCCACCGATGTCGAGTGCTTCAGGTAGGTTGATGGTCGTCTTGACTCTTCAGCCACGAGGTCCAGGAGGCGTTGTCGGCGACCAGGAGCAGGATTCGGGCTGGTACACGATGTCTGTCGAGTGCTGAGGTATCGGCGACCGGATTGGAGCCAACAAGACTTGGCAACGGCAAGTCTCGATGTAGATGAAGATTGACGATGATGCAGACCAGCAAGGTCTGAGGAACTCACCCAGCAAGGGTAAGTGAGGGCAAGCCTGGAGCAACCAGGGAGCCTAAGAAGAAAAGGATTGGCCTTCGTGAAGGGCTACTAGCCAACGGGCTAGCAACCGCGAAGGAGCCTCGAGACGGTGCACGTGGAGCTGGCTCACAGGACACTCGTGGAGTAGAGGCCAGTGATCTTCGGTGAAGTTGGTGCTGGAGGCTAGGGCTACTCGGAGCCCAAAGCACGACTTCGTGGGAGACCCAGAAGAGGATGCACTAGCAAATGCGTGCGGTGTCCAGGGGTCACGGTTCCACATTACCCACAACAGCTACGGGCCTCAGCTTTGCTGGGGACTCAGGGCAGCCTCGAGGAAGTCTGGAAATCCACCTCTGGTGATGCAAAGACTTCGGCGTCCGACGGGAGCTTAGGCGATGCAGACCGGACAATTGCTTCTTTGGTGCCTGCCAAGCAGGGGAGTCACTCCTTGACCCCAAGGGAGATTCTTCTGTCCTCTAGTCTTGAGTAGAGCGTCGAAGGTCCAGGATTCTGTGTCAGAGTTTCGTCCAGGGATAATCTAAAGTCCTAAGGACTGGGTTCCTATACTTATACTAAGTTTAGGGGTTGGACTTACTCTGTGGCCCCACCTATGGGTGGGTCAGGGCAGAGGGGTGGCTACGCCCCTTTCCCTTTGTCCAGTTCGCGCAAAAGCAGGGGCTGCAAGCCCCTGATCCGGTTTGAACTGGGGTATGCACAGGGACACCAAGTGTGCCCCCAGTGCAGGACTTCAAAGCACCCGAAAGTGCTCCCGCCCAGCCCCAATACACACTATCCTGTCTGGGGAGGTGGTCACACCTCCCTGGGACAGGAAACCTATTGTACAGGCCTCCCATGCGGAGTTTCGTCCAGCAGCAGGAGGCCAGACTTGTGTCTGTGGCAGCAGCATCCATTTTGTGATGCCAGGGCTTTAGAAAGAAGTTACCGGCCAGGCCAGGGTTAACATGTCTCTCCCTCTAGAAGGGTGGAATGCTACCCCCGCCGCCAGAATTGGCGGGGGGGTAGTATTCCAAGATGTTTGACACCAAACACGACATGTTTCGGTGCAGCCATTCCAAAGTTAGCATTTAACGCGAGGTTATAATGCGCTTAAGAGTATATGGTCAGGCTGCACTACAAACAGCATCAGAGAAGGGTCTCTGAATGCTGCAGAGGGGCCCTGCTCATGCAGGGGCACCCTCTCACATAGGAACCACGCACTCTGCCTTCAGGATTGATAAGGCCTGCCATAGGAGTGACTTATAGGTTTATATGTGTGTATGTATATAGTGATATAGGTAACCTATATCACAGTAAGGGGTGCATGCACTACCTTACCCAGGCTGCAGTAGCAGACCTGTGGTGTCAGTTTGGATGGCCTTCCAGGGGTGGCACAATACATGCTGCAGCCCCTGGTAGGCCTCTGAGGTACCTATGCCCTGGGTACATAGTATACCATATACTGGGGACTTATAAGGGCACTCCAGATTCCAATCAGTGATGTGCCTAAGGCACATGGAAACCATTTTAGAGAGGAAGCAGCTAGGCTGGGGTTCTGATTAGCAGGGCCCCAGCCAGACTAAGGTCGAAAAATAGTGAAGCATCAGCAAAAAGTGGGGGTACCCATGTGAAGCAGATCCTACTCTCCTACACATTCAAGTTAAACTTTGTATGATAGAAGTGCCTAAATTAAACTCATACTTTGTCCTATGGTAATGCTATAATTTATAAGCTCACACCAAGTTAATTTTCGAATTTCTTTTGATATTAACCAGAGCTGAAGCTAGAAAAACTTTAAAACTATGTCTATAATTTCATGCAGTGGTTTGAGACATGAAGCCTCTTGGAAGAGAGTGTTACATGTGAGTGCAAAGTCAAGTATACGGTAGACAGTCACAGGAGGGTGAAAAGACATTTTCGTACTTTTAAGAGTACCCCAAGCCTAACAGAGACTGTAGGACCACATGCTAGAAGCACAATTATTTAGAGAAGTTTTATTGAAATAAATAGTCCAAGGACAGTCCAATAGGACTGGTATCAGGTCACAGTCATTTTACCAGCATCAGCTGTATGAGTGAAAGTTTAGTCTATTAAGAGAAGTACATAGGGGGTGGATGGTTGGTGGGAGCAAGGCGCACAGTAAAAGTCAAAACAAAGAACAGCAAAAGCAACATAACAGAGCAGACGGGATCCTTACAGATGGCCCCTCTGCAGTTGGCGCTAAAGGCTTTTTTGGCACTATTTTTATTTCAAACTTTAAAAATTCATATCTCTGGTTCCCCTTATTGAATTTTTTGTTGTTTTGTATCATTTTGTTCCCTAGATTATTCTCTAGTTTTATGAATTGGAATGGGATTTTTATTATGTTTTTGACTTTTTAACTGTTTTGGTACTTCTAAATGCTTTACACGTGCGTTTAAGTTAAGCCTGTCTCCTCTGTGCCATGGCTACTAGGGCTTGAGCTCAGGTTTAAAGGACCGAACCCTTTACTTGGCCTAACAAGGATAGTGGCATTATTGCTTGTAGAGGACTACAATCTACCCCAACTAATAATCCACTTTCTCACAGTATGAATGTACATGGTATTTCTATAACGCTAACCTAGCCAAAAGGCAGCATACCGATAAACATGGTCAAAGGCAAGCTTAAAGTCGACAAGAAATAGGAGAGGAAGGTGAGTTGTGGATGGTTAATGCACTGTAATGTAGTGTTCTTTAAAGAAGGGGGTCTTTAACTCTTTCCTAGAATTGAAGCAGCATTGGGTTGGCCCTGATGGATACGGGGATGTTGTTCCAGATCCTGGGTGCATAGATGGAAAAGACCTTGGGGATATGTACTAGGAAGTGGCGGAGCGTGTCGTTAGCCTCCTTGGCTTAACAGCACGCACCGCCACTTCTGAAACGCAAGGCTGCACCATATTTACAAGAATGTGGTGCAGCCTTGCATTTCCCCCTGCGATCGTGCTAAGTTTAACAACTTAGCGCCAACGCAGGCACCCTTGGGTGTCTGTGTGCAGGGTAGGATTGGTTATATGTAGGAAGGTGTCCCTTCCTGCACATAAACAATCTTAAAATGCCATTTTGTAACTTTCATGTGTGCTGCTTCATGCAAACATGAAAGTAACATGAAAGTTACAAAATGGCATTTTTAAAAAAAAGGTTTGTTTATGTACAGGAAGGGACACCTTCCTGTACATAAACAAACCATGGCATTTTGCTCTTTCCATGTGTGCTGCACCAGGCAGCACACATGGAAAAAGCAAAAAAGAGGAGAAATAATGCATTTCTCTTTGTTTCGCCAACTTAAGACCAGTATTTTCCTGGTCTTAATTTTGGCACTGCCTCCTATCTACGCCACCTTTGTACATAGGGGGCAGCATCAAATACAATGGGTGTTGCGGTGGAATACCCACCATAACACGCACTGCACGCCCCTTTAACGCTAACCATAGCATGAAAGGGTGCCTTATGAACAAGGCAGCATTAAGTCACTTAACACTGCCTTGTACATAAGGCGCAGCCCCTATCGCCACCACAACATCCATAAAAGTGACGTTGTGGTGACGATAGGGGCTTGTACATATGCCCCCTTTTGTCTTGTGTTTTTCTTTTTTACATTATTTAGTATGCTGTCTGATGGTCTCCTGGCTGAGGGTGTGATGAGAACTACCAGAGATGATGAGCTTGTCTGCAAGCAGGGTTCTGGTTTGATGGCTTTGTTATCATCAGCTGGTTTTGAAGATGGTGTTGGCTGACAAGAGGAGCCAATGGAGTTACATTTAGGTGGAAGCTGATGTGGTTATATTTCTTCAGGCCCTGGATGGCACCTATAGTGGTGTGTAGGATGCCCCTAAGGGGTGCCTGTATGGAGTCAAAGAGGCCATAGGGGAGGGCATTACCATCACCCAAATGCAAGAATACAAGGGCTTTAAAAGCAGTTGTGAAGTTGCTTTCTGAAAGAAATGGTTTTGCTTTTCTTTAGAAGAGAGAGCTGGCACTATGCCCGATTAAATGTTTGGATGACAGCCCGTCCTCTGCCAGGGTGATGGAGTAAACTACTCTGTTACCCTGATGGAGTAGCCACCCACAAAATTGTGAATTATCCGATGGCCCTGCAGACACTTCAAGCATTGACAGGAACCGTTGTCACAGCAGTTGCTCTCAATGTATTGTAAGTGTGATGGAGAGGTCCGTCAACATGACAGAGTCGTGCATCACATGTACAATTATTTTTTAGTTAAAAAAAAATCCCAAAGCAATGCCCCACTTGCCATGGGCACTTTTCATTGGCCCTTACAGCCAGGTATTTTCTGGCAGTAGGGGGCATTTGAAAAATGGTGGGCAGACATACAGTCAAACCTCTGATGGCCCGTACTCCGTTGGGGTGTCAGAGAAGTTGGACCACAGCGAAGTAGGAGTAATCTACGCTTTTGTCAAACCATGGTCTGTCCGAATTTGCACTGGGGGCCTTCGGTATCAAGAGGTCATCAAGAGTTCTGTTTTTCTTCCATTTTCTTTCCTGTCTACAAATGGATCATTTATTCTCAGCAAGAGCTGTAGAATACCAGGTTGCTGAGAGCTTTGGCTTGTGCTTGCGTGTTCTAAACTGCTGAAGTTGTTTAAAAGGGTGTTGGCATTGAACGTGGAGTTTATGGGGCGAGAGATGAGTTCCAGCATTAAATTGGCTATGGAGAAGTCTTTGAAGGATCAGAAAGTATGGTCTTCTTTTTTGTGTTGACCTTGGTTTGTAGGTATTGTTTGTAGTATGCTGAGCAGGGAGATGGGAATGGCAAAGTGGTAAATCCAGTCCGAGCTTATAGGTAGTTTGCATTGGATTGTGGGTGTTGTTGAGAAGACAAGATCGAGGATGTGGCCTTTGGAGTGTGCTGGTTGTGTTAACAGACAAAGGAACCTCTTATCTGACCTATATTTCTTTAGTATGACCTAATAGGTTCAAAATAGCCAAATACCCATCATAACTGTACACAACGTCAGAATCTTTGCAGAGAAGTTTTTATTCTTTCATTCTTTTATTTCTCTGTACATTAATCATTCTTTTTTCTTTTTTGTCAGAAACATTTTTCCTTGTCATACATGTACACAAATCATTTCATATATATTTTTTTAAGTGAAATATTTTTCTTTTCTTTTTTATATAAACATCAGTTCTACAAATTCATACATAAATACAGGTGATATGATAAATATATTTTGTAACTTTTAAGACAAGGCATAAAAGAAATTCTTTATAATGCAAAAATATACATATCAACCCACACACAACCTCACACTATTCAATCACTCTACTTTCATACGCTCTCATTCATAATAAAAGAACGATGAGATTCCACCCTATGAGGGGTCCTACAAATGTAAAGGAAAGGGATTACTTCAACAACTAGAAGATCGTAAACAATAGTTGTATATGGTGTTGTTGCCTTTCAGGGACCGTTCCTCATGGGTACTATGTTGGTCACGCGCGTTTCGGTGGCCAAACCACCTTCTTCAGGACCAATATGTTTCCAAAAAGAGGAGAATCTCAACCAAGCCAAATGGATTGATCTGTGGGGTGATAAACAGGTATATTTGTTTGGGTATTTGGCAAAAAGCTTGTCATTCTCCATAAATTATTCTTAAAAACCCTAATTGATCTCACCATTATATCTTAAAGATTATCATGCATTCTTATATGAGATATATTCATAAAGTTATATTCTTTTATATTCTGTAACAAAAAAAGGGAGATATATAAGAAAGAAGAAAAGTATGCTTGAATAAACCAACCACCAAAGATAAATGAAACCAGTGTCGGAAAAAATTTAAAAAGGTGTGTCACATCAGAGACAACACCCGAAGGACGTGTCATAAAAAAGGTTTTATATTGTTAAAGCTAAAAGAAATTTTTGTGGTATTTTTAGTGCTACCATGCACCCTATCTTGTTTGTTCTCCTTGTGGAATTACCTGAAGCCATCAAACCACAAGGGAGGAAGGAACACAAGTCTCACAGCTAGGCGTATAGTCTCTAGACGTGTCTCTTGATATTGAAACAGCACATAATCTGTGCAAGAAATAATCTGAAAACAAGGAGGAAGGCATTTTAGTATTAATTGTGAGAAAATATTAGCCGGTAGATGGGCACTCCCTACTCATTGTCCTCTCAAGTATATGTGACTTACCCTGTTAATCACTTTTCGATCGAGGATGTGGCCTTTGGAGTGTGCTGGTTGTGTGACATGCTGTGTCACATTGAGTGTATCGATGAAAAAGAAGAAGGTGTCTCTCATTTGTTTGAGATCGCATTGTCTGGGAGGTTGAAGCCATACAAGAAGGTGGTGTGGGCTTGTCGGATGGAGGAGGCAGTGAGGAGAACTGTGAATTCATCAATAAAGTCCTTGTTCTGCCCTGGACGCCTGCAAATTAGATGGAATGCGGCAGCCTGAGTTGCAAAGAGAGGGAAATGACATGTCAGCAACTCCATGGAGTTAAGTGTTAAATGTCAGCCTAGGAAGACTTATGGATTGAAGGGAGGCCTCCTCCCTTCTTATGTGCGTCGTTTACATGATGGATGCTGTAGCCTGTTGGAAGAAGGACGTCCAGGTTGTGCGAAGATGTGAGAGAGGAGTGAACCATGTTTATGTGATTAAAAGGGCATCAAGCTTGTGGTAGATAATAAGGTCTGTGATGTCTGGTGCGTGGAGTACAGCAGTGTGAACATTAACAAGCATGAATTGAAATATGTGTTCTGTAGTTTGAGGGTGTGTGGTAGTTAATGGGATGTGTAGGAGGTAGGGTCTATATGTTGTACAAAAGATATGTGAGTGTCTGGGTAGTCTATGCCTTTGTGTGACCGTGCGAATTGGCAGAATGAGATGCTGAGTGATGCACATGATTATAATCTTACCTTCTCCTCGACCTCTAGGTCAGCGTGCCACTCCGCCGCTGCTGCCAATAGATAGCTGGTATCTGAGACTGCCATAGTCCCCCAATTGCCCCATTACCTCTGCTGGAATTCACAAAAGGACTCAAGACCTAGATGTTCAACTAGCTCCCTGCAAAAGTACTCTCAGCGCCTGGATACCCTCACAGGTGATTAGCCATGCTATACAAATCCAGCATGATTGATTGATCTTATAGGTTTCACTATAACAGGTGTTGTGGGCCAAGACCTTTTGAGGCCCTAACAGGCCTAAACAGGCAATGTCCTTGCTTGTGTCCGCCATTTGCTGTGAATGCCCCGGCAAAGGGGTGGCCTGAAAAGTTGACTGAAGTAGGGAAAAGGAAGGAAGTGATGTCCATTCCTGTGCAGATGGATGATGGAAAATGCATTAATGTCACTTCCTGTGCAGATGGATGATGGGAAATGCAATAATGTCACTTGCTGTGCAGATGGATGATGTGAAATAAAGTCCTTTTGCATGGCTTCTTCTTTTAAAGATGGTTTTGCCTGTAAACCAGTAATATTACTTACTGTGCAGATGGATAATGGGAAATCCATTGATGAAACTTCCTTCGCAGATGGATGATGGGAAATTAAGTCCTCTTGCCTTGCTTCTTCTTTTAAAGACATATTGGTGGGAAACCTGTGATGTCACTTTCTGTGCACATGCATGATGGGAAATGAAGTTCTCTTGCTTGCCTTCTTCTTTTAAAGATGGTTTTGTCAGGAAACCACTGATGTTACGACCTGCGCTGATGGATGATGGGAACACTAGGACACTGGTGCACAGCATATAGCAGCAACATATATACTCGCAGTGTCCTTGTTAGCTCTAGCAATGGAATCGAAATCCCTTCCTAGAACAGAGGGGGTGTAGGAGCGATGTCACTATATCAGCTACCGGTTTCATGATTAAAATAGTGAGAGCAGTAATCACGGTTACTTTTTAGGGGGAGCAGAAGAGACATACCTAATTATCTGTGAGGTCGCATTCAAGAATTTAAGTTCCGGTACTGGGGTCATGCATGTAGTCTGAGGACTGTTGGCTACATACTCTGGCATGTTTGCTATGTTTGAGTGTTTGCTACTTGGGTGTGTGCCATCATAAAGTTCAGGTTGGGTCCACCCCAGATGTGGGTGTTCAGAACTGTTTAACCAAAATAATGGCTGCATTGGAAGTGTTTTAAGTTAGTACAGCTTGAAGGAATGAGTATTGCAGATGCCCCTAATAGTTCACCCATATGGGAGACTTCAGTCTTATATTGCATTTTTTAACCGTGAACATATGACGAGGATAAGGCAATTGAAAGAATGGAAGATCAAGTGGCTAAATAAATAGTTTACACATGTCTGTACTGGGTGATCCAAACTGTATCTGGTTGCCATGTTGGAGGTATTTGGGGACACAGGAGATAGTAGGCTCATTCGGGGTGCTACTTTCCAGGTGCTTATAGCAGCATACATAGAAGTTGCAACTGTATAGTGTATCCATGGCTGTTATGCCCTAGAATGGTTGTTTTTAAAAATAGTTTTAAAATAAGTTGGAAGTGGCACTCCAGTGAGAAACAATGTAGGTCAGACAGATTGTCATAGGACCATGCTTATAGTCCAGAGATGTGGAAAGATACAGGTTAAGCGGGGTTTTTTTGTTTATAAAATTGATGTGGATGTGTAACATTTTATGGGAAAAGGTGTGTGCACTATTAGATCTGTCTCCTTCACATGCGAAATCCACCAGCACTAGAATACAACCGGACATTTCAACCTTTATGCATTATCATGTTTGCAGTGTCACATGGAGTGATCCCACATGACAGGCACAAGTGTACAGTGTGTTATGCCCTGCATAGTTTACTTATATCTTGTAGTTTATCAATCTTCCTGCTGCTCAGCCACTGTGTATGTTTACTGTAGAATGTTGGGAATTCAGTGATGCTCGGAATGTTGGGTGTCTATGGGAGTGAGGAATGACAGTTAGAGATGGGCTGAGCAGCAGGCAGGCTGCTCCTGGTGGGGCTGGTAACAGGGCTGATGTAGGAGCTGGAATTGAGCTGGAATGGACTGATGTACATATACCTGGAACCAATAAAGAAGTCTACAAAATTCTACATGGCTACCTGTGTCAACTGGTGTGAGGACACAGCATTATTTTGGCGTCGAGCGAGAGTTGGAGACTTTCCCACTTGCCTACTGATCTCCACAATTGGTCAAGGAAGCAGAAGATGACATCTTTAACCAGTCCAGAGGGTGAGAAGGAGCCACAAGTCTTACTAGCACAGACAACTACGAAACGACGCTACATCAAGCATACAAGACGCAACACTAGAGGAATCATCGTAACTCAAGATGCCACAAAAGGTACAAAGGAAACTGGTACAGCATACTCTGGAACCCCACCAGTGTCCTGTACATCGGACAGCCCCAACAAAATCATGCTGTACTGTGTGTTTGCCACAAGACCTGTGCAATCAAGGGAAGATTGCTCCTTAGTAATGACTCTCAACTTGTACAAACTGTGCTTGTATGCAGCACATGTCAAGATTTTCATGGGCATCTGTCCTGCGCGAAGTCTGTCAGCTGCAGGATGTGGGCGCTACTTTGGAGGTGCCAGGAAATGGATTTTAAGTGCTACATGGATCTACAATGTGTGTAGAAATCTCTACATTTGGTCTCGCACATCAATTTGGTTTCTTAAATGTCTACTGTCAGTTATGGACATTCTCAACGTTGAGACTTTACAAGGGTGAGTTGTGGACTTAACACAGAATCTCACTGACGAGCTTCAGGCAATAACGAGCTTCTCCCTGGCAGTGGCTGGCAGAGTGGTGCCAGGTTGTGGTACATGCTTGGTGCCTCACAGATGCAGTATCACAAGGGGCAGAGTCAGGTGCGAGACATATTCTTTGACTTTGATTGTTGGTCTACGCTGAGACCTGATGTCTGCTGTGATTTTCAATCGCCGCAATCAAATTTAAAATAGAAGCACGAGCCATGCAACGCTCGCGCCTACCTCTGTCTTTGTTGTTCGTCGCGTGCAGTTCCTTCAGAGTCCCCACGTCCATCTCGGAATCTTCATGTTTCAGCTCTGGTGATGCCTCGTGACGTTTTGGCGCACGGTGATGTCAGGAGCCATCCGGCGCGACGTCACCGGAGCGCGCCGCCATGTTGGGGTTGGACTTGCCCCATGTGTTTTGTGAGTGATATGCCCTTGCTGTCGCCAACCACGTTTTTTTTAAATTAAAGTTTATCGAAGCCATTTGCCTGAAGGTAACGCCATCGAGGGAGCATCATCTACTCTTCGTCTCTTCTTTGCTCTCTATGTGCTTATATGAACTTGGCCAACCACGTGCGGTGTAGTGAGCATGTGTGCCTGTCATATTCGAAGTTTAAAGGTCTGCTATAAGAGATGAGGAACGACATTACGAATCTTCGTGGAGTCATTTTTTTTGACTGGATGCTCAGCAGCACTTGTAAGGTACTCTTCCAAAACTTGGATCAACTTTGAGCTCCATTTTTTTGTTTGTTCATTGGTGCATGTTATTTGACTGCCTTGCTAAATGGTTACATCTTCTAGTGTCTTTCTCAGTCAAGACTCATTTTTTGTGTATTGTGGCGTGCACAAGTTGGGAGTGTACACACAGCTCGGGTGAGAAGTCGCTCACCGGCGTAGTTACGTGTTTTACTTTTTGTTTCTACAGTTATGGTGTTGCCTGGCTACTACAAAGTGTTTGTATTGTTTAAGTATCCATGCTTGAGGGATTTAAGTTTACAGTTTACGTGTGCCAGCTTCCACAGTTTAGGTCTTCGTGCCAAAAGGACGTCCTTGTCTAGTTTATTTTAGTGGCTAGCTGCACTACATTCTCCCTTACATGAGGGATGGCCATGGGTTTGGGTACGAGTCTCTTTCTCATAATGCGTTATACGCGGCCCCTACACAGGGGTGGGTTCATGGGTATGGTTCCCATTTCCAGTTGTTCGATTTGTTCTATTTGGTAACCCTGACACGGGGTATGTTTATTGGGTCTCCACCAATTAACATAACATTTAACCCTTACACTGGGATGGTTTTGGTTCATGGGTACGATTTCCTTTAACAGTTGTTCGATTGGTAACCCTTACGCGGGGTATGTTTATGGGGATTTCCCCAATTAACATTACATGTAACCCTTACATGGGTTGGTTTTGGTTTATGGGTACGGTTCCCATACACGGGGTGTGTTTTCATGGTTTATGGTCCCATATACATGGTTAAAGTCTTAGACCCTTACAGGTGGGTGGACTTTATGGGTCGCAATCCCAAGTGTTTGTACCTCATATGAGGGGTGAAAGATCTTTAGCTCCATCTTCACAGCGAATGTAAGTTTCCTTATGTGAGGAATCTTGTTCATTCATGTGTTCCCTTGCAGTAGGGATCGAAGTTGCGGGGTGTGTTTTTGCCCTTTGCAATTCGCAACGAAGTTTTCTCATTATATTTATTGAGAGAGGATGGGTTATTTTACTCAATTTATTGGTTGTAAGCTATCCATTCTTTCTGTTTCTAATGGCTCTGACCCTCTCGTGATGTTTACATTATTGCACATCCCTGGGTTTAGAACTGTTTATTGCATTTGTAATTTTTCTTGTGTATAGTTTCTCTCTTAATCTTTATCTGTATTTGCAATCTTTGTTTTTCATTTTAAAAGGAGGGGGATGTGTTATGCCCTGCATAGTTTACTTATATCTTGTAGTTTATCAATCTTCCTGCTGCTCAACCACTGTGTATGTTTACTGTAGAATGTTGGGAATTCAGTGATGCTCGGAATGTTGGGTGTCTGTGGGAGTGAGGAATGACAGTTAGAGATGGGCTGAGCAGCAGGCAGGCTGCTCCTGGTGGGGTTTGCTGTTACATGAAACTAAGGGTTAACTACAGGCTAACCTACTTCACCATCACCTGTTTACCTGGACTACCTGTCAGTTGTACCTGCAGACCATCTGGATGAACTTGGGCTAGCTACTGAAAAAAGCACTTATGAACTCTTCTTGGCTACCAGCGTTTACTTGTGTCACAGGGTACAATACAGTGACTACCACGTGTTGGACAAATTGTAAACCTTATCATGAACTGTAGCTGATTACAATGTTATTCTTTATTTTTCATTATTTTTATAACTATGCAGCCTTGAAAAAGCCCCAGGCCTGCACGCCATAAGAGGGTGAAACAAGTGTGGCTGTATTGTGCACACCATTTCCATTGAAACAAGAAAATAAAGACAATAAAATAACAAGCATTTGAAATGCAATAGGTCTCACATTTAAAGAGTTAGAGCTATTGGTGTTGTAAATAACAATGTATTTTACCTATGTGTTTTGGTTTGGAGTGTAATGGATGTATGTGGTGTGGAGTGGAATTATGTGGGTTGTATTGGAATTGTTAGTTGTAGAATTGTGTGGGGTGTAATTGTGTGGTTTGTAGTGTATTTGGGTAGTGAAATTATGTGGTATGGTGAATAGATAGGGGTGAGAGCTGCACAGAATAGATAGAAAGGAAGATAGAGAAGGATAGGTAGTTTGTTCAGGAAGTGGTGAATGAACGAGACAGAGAGCAGAAAGTGTTTGAGAAAGAACAACTGGGGAAGGTGGGAAAGCCTGTGTTGCAATTCTTGCAATCAAGGAAGTCAGTGGAATTGTTTTCTTCTAATATTGTGGCGGAAGCTGATACTTTTAACAGCGGCAAGATGTTAGCAGATATAGTGAGTCAAGCAATTGGGGTGCAACACAGTAGCAAGACCTCTATCTCTACAGGTCATATTGTTGGAAACAACTTGCAGGCATCACCTCAAACATTTCTTCAGCCTCAGCCTCTACCTCTACCTCAACTTCAGTCAAAGGAAGACTTAGATAATGGGAGGGGCCCCGGATTTGGATAGGGGGTCGATTGAAGGGGGGACTGAGTATGGAAGCCTATTTACCAAACTTGCCGATTCAGCTATTGTCCAGGACTCCTCGAGAATACCTGATGAGTCCAAGGTTGACGAAGACAGAAAAAATGTGACAGCAACTGAGTCCGGAATATCTAAGCCTGGCGAAAGTAATCCTGAGGTGATTGGGAGTGTTGGGAGTCTTGGTGATACACGGACTCCTATAAGCCCTATTACTTCTGTAATTGTAACTGTGCCTAATGAATTGATATTGGGTGATCTGAGCACTTCGTCTTTGGCTTCTGCTACTGATATTGATCAAGTACAAGAACAGTCTCAGACCCAGTCTCCCTCTGTGTTGCAGCATGAAATCATAGCTGGTCAACAGAAGAAAAATTCAGGGGTTGTAATTGTTAAAAAGAAACATCAAAATCAGAATCAAAAATTGAAAGCGGTGAAGGAGTTGAAAAAAGCTTTCGGGGGTCTAGACCAGGTAGTAGGAGTCGAGAGGGCAAAACAACGGAAAAAGGGAGCTACAGCTGATAACTCAATATGGCAATGGGTACAAGCAAAAGGTGGGGCCAAAGACATGGCATCAAGGCTATCAGAGACCGGCATGATGGATGAAGCTGGCGGTGGAATGGAGCTGGTGGCTAAAGGCATAGGTGACCTAGGACGTGGCCCTGGATCAGCTTCAATGATGTCGTTGGGAGAAACGAGCCTGCAGCAACTATCGGGGATCTGGAATGTAAAGAGGAGCAGGGAATCGAAACTAAGATGCTCTCACTGATTCTTCAGAACCTTAAAGATCAAAGAGAAGAGACTAGAGAACTTTTTGCCCAGATGCGATCAGATACCTAGGGTATTCAGCAGTCTCTAAAAGAAGTCACCATAAAAGTAGGATCACTGGCGGGTGAGATGGCTGAACTTCAACAACGGGTGGTGGATACGGAAGAAACAGTTTCGAAAACTTTTAGCATAACCAAGAAGCATGACCACGTCTTGGCCACGATGCAACTGAAGCTGGAAGATCTGGAGAATAGACAGCGGAGACAGAACTTGAAGATGTTTGGCATACCAGAAGGACAAGAGGGTACAGACCCCAGAACATTTATAGTACAAACTCTGCAGAAATTGTGTCCTGACCTTAGTGATTGGGATTGGGACTGCCAGATTCAAAGGGCTCATAGGGTGCCAATGGTCCAAAAGAGACAAGACAGCCGATATCCTAGACCTTTTTTGATTTATTTTGGCAATTTTTTATTAAGGCAGGCTGTTTATTTAAAAGCTGGTCCAAGGTCGCCAATGTCTGTGGATGGTAATTCAATTTTCTTTCGCTCCGATTACTGTAAGGTAACAATGGACAGAAGATGGCAGCTTAGACAATTGATTGACCCAATGAAAGCTGCTGGGATGCAGGCATATCTGCAAGAGCCGGCTCGACTAAAAGTAATTCGTGGGGGCCAATCTTATATGTTTTTTTCAGAAATAGAGGCAAAGAAGGCGTTAGAGGGATGGCAGAAAGAGGGGACAGGCTAAAAGGGGGAAAAGGTATATCACTCTAAAGGGAATTTTTTGCTTTCGTATTCATGCAAGAGCAGAATCTATTGGTGGTATATGGTAGATGGTAGAAGTTACTACATTAATGTTTTTTCTGCTCTTTTGCTTCGATAAGGAAGGGATTATTGTGATATATGAAAAAAACATTTTTTTTATGCTTTCCTCTGTTTTATGATTTGTTTTTTCTTGTATTGAATAACATAGAGACCAGAAGCCTCTGGGACCTCTGTGACCAGGGACTCTTAGTGGGCTGCCAAGGTCAACGGCAGCTCTGAGAAAGGGGATGATTCTCCCTTCTAGATGCTGGGGGAGGGGGGAGGACCAATCTCTAGCAGAGATTGGTGGAGAGGGGGGGAAGGGAGGGAAGGGGTGGGGGTTTATAGAAGAAAAGGCCAATGATTGGGTAAAAAGCAATGATAAAAGTATTCAGATAAGTAAGGCGGTTATTAAAAGGAGTAGGTATCTTATCTTATATGGAGGGGGTTAAATGCTTAGAATGGAACGTTGCAGGGCTAAATAGCAGGATAAAGAGACGACTGGTGGCAGAAGAGCTAAAAATGTACAATCCTAGTGTTGTTATGTTAACAGAGACACATCTTTCGTATAAAGACCGGGGATTGTTAAAACAGTTAGGGTTTGAGGTTATAGTATGCTCTACTCAAAGTGCTTCTATACGTGGAGTTGCAATATTAAAAAACAAACGGCTTAGGGCAACAGTTTGTAAGACAACTTCTGACAAGGGAGGTCGTTGGGCTATTTCACAGCTTATATTAAAAGAGAGGAAATATGTGTTCTGCGTAGTGTATGGCCCTAATAATGACGATCCCACGGTGGTGGATACTATAAATATGGAACTTTTGAATTGGGAGGGGGATTGGGTGGTGATGGGTGATTTTAATTGTATCATGGATTATGGGATTGATACTACAAGGAGGGGGGCATTTCAGAGGATGCGGAAAACACGTAGGGCTATCTGGGAATTGGGTCGACTACAGGCTATTAGTGATGCTTGGAGAATATTGCACCCAAATTTACCAGGGTATACCTATTTTTCTGCCCCACATAAATCTTACTCAAGAATAGATATGGCTTGGGTGTCTGCACAAATATTATGGTCTACAGAAATAGATATATGCCCGAAAGTAACATCAGACCATAATCTTATTCTTCTTACTTTTAAAGTTGATACAGAGAATAGGCCACCAAGATCTTTTTCATTCCCTAGGTATCTTTTTTCAGATGTGGATTATGTAGCTAGTACCCGGGAGCAAATTAAAAGCTTTTTTGAAGAGAATACGGGGTCTGCTACTCCTATTGTGGTGTGGGATACATTTAAAGCCGTTATTAGGGGGCATACCCAACAGTATATTTGGTACCAAAATAAAATTAATAGAGGGACACTGAAGGAGATAACCTCTGCAATACGTAGGGCAGAAGATCTACATGCGGAGGCAGTTCTGAAGGGGTCGGGTGAGTCAGAACAATTGGGGTTTGAGGTAATTAATCTTAGATTAGGCCTGAAGAAAACACTGAAAGAGAAGAGCATGGTCAAATTTAATAAATATCGGCAGATACAGTATGAGTATGGGGAAACAATTGGGAAACTTTTGGCCTATAAAGTAGCTAACGACAGAGCTAAAGCCCATATCACAACTATTAGAGGGCCTGCAGGTAGACTGTATAAGCATCCCCAGGAGATTTTAGAGCAATTTGTGAGGTATTATCAAGCATTGTATACTTCTACAATAAAGCCAAGGCAGGCAGACATACTTGATTATATTCAGGGATGTTTCCTGCCAAGTATAGGGGAGGAGATCGCTGAGTCCCTGGATGTTGAGATACTGTGGGAGGAGATCGAAATGGCAATTGGGGCTCTACCATCGGGTAAGGCTGCGGGGGAAGATTCTATTCCACTAGAATTTTATAAAATCTTCAAAGACGATCTGAGGCTGCCTTTTAGTCAGATGATAGGGTCAATCGGTGTTAATGGGCAAGTGCCCGATTCCTGGAATTTGACAAAAATTGTTGTTTTTAAAAAAAATGATAAACCAGCAGAGGAATGTGGGTCATATAGACCGATTTCTCTTATTAACACTGATGCAAAATATTTTGCAAAAATACTGTATAACCGGCTTGCACCGGTGATGCCTAGTCTGGTTTCTTTCCAACAACATGGGTTTATTCAAAATAGAGATACAACTACTCATGTAAATACGGCGGTGACAGCGTTCGATGTGGCCAATATTACATCTACCCCACTCGGTATGATTCTATTAGATGCTGAGAAAGCGTTCGACCGAGTGGGGTGGGAGTTTCTTTGGGCTGTAATCGATGCCTTCGGGATTGGCATTCGTTTTAAGAAATGGGTACAAGCCCTATATGATAAACCCAGTGCTAAATTAGCGTATTCAGGTTTATTATCATCTGCTTTCCCGGTTTCTTGTGGCACGCGCCAGGGGTGCCCTCTTTCACCCTTATTATTTGCTCTATATATAGAGCCATTCATCTGTGTTTTACAAAATAATCCCCGAATAAGTGCTTATAGTAATGGAACAATTTCTTTAAAGGTCACCGCTTATGCGGATGACTTGGCAGTATTTTCCACAGACCCAGGGCAAGCATTAGGGGAAATAATAGTGGCGGCTGCTGGGTTCGGACAGATATCAGGGTATAAATTAAATATTAATAAGACCCAAATATTAATTAATCATAAACCGTTAGATGTTATACAGGGGGTATGTTCAGTCGTCACTTATCTGGGGGTGCGGAAATCAGCACAAATAGAGAAAATTATTTTTCTTAATTATGAGGAACTGTTGAAGGATACAATTAGATCATTTAAAAATTGGCATAAGCTACCGATTGGCATCATTGGTCGTATTAATATAATTAAAATGAAAGTCCTGCCTAAGTTCTTATATCTTTTTCGTTCTATTCCACTACGGGTTTCCAATTCATTTTTTAAACGCTTAGAAGGGGCCATTGGTGGCTTTATATGGGGATATAAGAAATCTAGGAGAGCGATAGGAAAATTAAAACTACCTTTTGGTCAAGGCGGCTTGGAGCTACCGGACTTTAAGATGTATTTTTGGTCAGCTTTCTTTGGCCGCTTCCGCAGTCTGTTTAATCCTGCGGGTACTTTATTTTTTCATATATTTATGTTGGGGGAAGAAAGTAAGATGTTTTTGTATAGAATAATGGACCCTAATTATTTTAAAAGGGTTAAATTCAAGACCGCTCGGGACAGCATATATATCTGGCGGGCGATCATACATAAAGGCAATATATCTCTATATCATGATAAATTCCCTCTGTATTCTAACCCTGCCTTACCTAGTATATTTCATGATGGGGTGGGGAAAAATTTGGTCAGATTGGGAGTAGGATGCTTGGGTGATCTTTTCGATTATAATGGTATTATTGCTTTTGAGAGACTACAACTTATATATAAATTACCAAACTATATGCTGCTAAAGTATTACCAGATTCGAGACTACTTTTTAAAGCACCTGAAGTTGACTAATATAACTGGGTCTGAGGTTTGGGACTTCATATATGATGAAGTAAGGGAATCTATGATTAGTAAGGTTTATAAATGGCTGAGTAGTAACAGAGTAGATGATTGTGGAAGATTGGCCAATCAATGGAGTAAAATATTGGAGACATCTGTAGGGGCTAGCACTATAACACAAGCACTGGGCACTATAAAAGAGGTGGTGCATTCTACTAATCTGAGATGACATCAACATCGGACGATCTGTCTTCTTTATTACACACCCGAGAGGATACCCAAGTGGGCGGCTAACAATATAATTACAGATAGGATGAAGTGCCCAAGATGTGATATATATAAGGCAGATATCAAACATATGTTTGTAACGTGCTTAGAGCTAAAAACATTTTGGCAGGATGTTCAGAATATTATCTATCAGAAATTGGGGTTAGATATACCCCTGACAGTAGGGGAAATTATGCTGGGCTGTAGTAATGCTGGATCTAAAAGTAGCGGTTTATTAACCATTTTGTTAGTTTCGGCAAGGCTGATTATTGCTCGAGAATGGATATCGCCAAAGCCTCCAAATGTGATGGATTGGTGGCTTCTAGTCCGACAGACATATGATATGGAACAGGCATTGGCCAAGTCAAGAGGCATACGATCAGTCGTTAAATGTAATAAAATATGGGGGTCTTGGTTTTAGATACTCTCCTGAAAATTTTAGGATATTTAATAGGGTGTAAATAAGTGGGTGAGGTCCTAGAATGCATTTTGGTATTTATTTTTTATGTGCCCCTTGCTTACTTACTTTATTTGGGATATTATGCTTTGATATTGGCGGTATGCGGCATTGATATTGGTTTGATTTGATTGTACTATGTATTACCTAATCATTGACAAATAAAAAAAAAAAAAAAAAAAAGAGAAAGAACATCCTGAAGTCCTGCCTGTCTCTGAATCAGGCGGTTGGGCCTTCAGTTTGGCAAAGAGAGTACTCCGTCCCCTTTGCGACACAATACCCTTTCCACCAAACTGCAAATTGGCCCCTATGTTTGTTAACTTGTGCTGCGCATGCAAAGGAATGATGTCATTTCAGTGTTGCACAATATACTTTAAAAAAATTACATAAACTCAGAAACACATTGTGTGCCCGGCCTTGTCCACAGAGACAGGCTTCTCACCCTCAAGGCTTTAAATAAAAATTATATGCACCTAATTTATAGCCGGACTGATCTATTCATTGGCCTCCTAAACTGTTGTCCTAGAGCCTGTTTAGCCCTAAGAACAAACACTGGCTGATTTATGACTAGGGTACATACCGTCCGGTTGACTGAACTTTTCTGCAGCTTCAAGTGTGTTTACGCCTTCCTATCGTGGCCACTGCTTTGAAAAGAGCTGCGTGAGGGTGAAGGAGACCCTGCTTTGAAGGGTGGAGGCACCCAGAACATGTCCACTATTAGGTGGACACTAATGGAAATTAGAAGAGTGTGTCATAGAAGGCACTACGAGCCACTGTTAGTTCCAGAAGTCAGAATCAGAAATGCCACCGCCAGCTGGTAAAATGCCTGCAAGTCAGACAACAAAGAGTAATGTTCAGCTGATAAAAGTCCTTCAGGGAAAACCTAAACCTACTGTAAAGGTTAGGTCTGGTGATGCTTTTTGACTTTGAGCACACACCCATGGGGGATGAGTTTGGGGTGTGCGGTGCTCGGGGGTATGTAAAACTCAGGGTTGCATGGGTAGGGACGTGAAATGGGAAGACCTGCTGTGGTGAAAAAAAAGCCATCACAGTTTGGGTAGACTTTAAGGACAGTGTTTTGGGCAGTGTGACGGAGGGAGAGGAGAGAGTTCTGCAGAAGGACTTGTGTCTCCACCGGTGAGGATGCATCGCGCTTGTATAATGATTTCTTGAAGTGAATTTTACTACTGTGATCGGCGCAGTATTTGAGTGGTGTCCCAGTCCAGTAATATACTATCTAAGGATCTTGGCCTGAGGAAGCATCAGGATATGGCTTCTACCTTACATTTGTTAAAGAATAGTCTGGTTTGACTATTAGACTTAGAGGTGACATGCTGTTGGCCAGCATTAGCCGTTTGCTGTAAAGACCAGTCATTGTGACAGAGAAGAATTCCCCCCACCTCCCCATGCCCCTCCCCATGACCACTCTTTGAAGTACCAGCTCTGTTGTGTGGTCCGGAAGAAGGTGGTTGGACATTATCAAAGCCCACACCAAAACGTGCGTTGACCATATTTGGAAAAGTGATCCCAGCCCACAACGGAAAAAAATCAATTCTGTTTTTTTGTTGTTGTTTGTTCAGTGTATGTGTAGAATGCTCGGTCACAGAGTGAATGTAATGTATGACAGGGTGTGACCTTGGATGAGTGTATGAATGAGTGGAGTGGAGTTTGTGGGGGCTATTTTACCTTTTTGTTAAATATAACATCTATTTTCATTGTGAAAAACAGGAGTATGTCACAGTACATGGAAGGAAATGTTGAAATGGGCATGTAGACTTTCGTATAATATGTGCTCATTATGACCAATGAATATGATGAAAGACTAATAAACATAGTCTGTAAAAAGATTTTATATATGTAGTATAAATTCATTTTGCAAACAGAACCAACAGCAATTTTAAGATATATGAGAAGAAATGCAAGTCAAGTGGGAACAGTCTACATATTGGGGGAGAGGGCCTTCCCATGCGCTTGTCTCATAGAGGTTCGTACCTGGCAGCCACCGGGATACCCATTGGAGTTGTGCTGCGATGGTTATACGTTTCAAAGGATGGCACCCCAAGCCCTCTCTGACCCACTGGCAATTGGAGTTTATGAAGGGCCACACGTCGCCTGCAGCCACCGCACAGCAAGTCTCCCAGCATCTGGTCCAAACCTCAGAAGAAGCGCTGGTGGGGGAACACCAGTACGTTTATGAAGTGATATAGGAGGCGGGGGAGGACAATCATTTTGGGGAGCGCTATCCTGCCTGTTAGGGAGAAGGGTAGCTGCTGCCAAAATCGCAGCTGGTGCTGTTAAAAGAGTGGTTGTTTTGCACTGTCATGAACTCAATTTCTATCTTCTAGAGTGCAATTGAAAATGGAGTCATTGATTGGTGTTTACTTTCTCATTAGATTTAGAGGCCATCCAGACTCAATTCTTCGAGGCCTTGTATTTACTTTTCTTGGACTAATCTCCTTTTCAATATCAGCTATGTCTAGGGTTTGTCACTGTGCTTGAAGCTTTTTTTTGCCCCAAAGTGGTTCCCACCTCCAGGACGAAAGTTACCAAAGCCTAGAGCCAAGGGGGACCAACTGGTACTTTTGATTTTCCCAAAGGCAGGCCCCCTAATGGGGGCACTGTTTGGAAACAACACTAATGTACATGATGCACTAAGAGTTTTCTCCAATCATTGACTAAGTGGCACTTTTGATTTCCAAAGACAGACCCTGAAGTTGTGGCAGGCAGTACTTGGAAACAACAATAATGTCTAATGCACTAGGAGAGTTTTCTCCAATCATGTGGGGGCACATTTGTGCACTTTTCATGTCAGTGACTCTCATGATGTACATGATGGACCTAACCAGGTAAAAAGCTGATGGAAATGTTATCAGAGGGGCCATCCCAAATAACATGCCTCCTCTGGTGCCATACAAAGCGTCAAAGAAGCCCACGCTTTCAAGCTGCATCGGGCGAAACAAGTATTGGCTGTTCCCAAATTCTGAATGTTTCCTTGATACCATTTTGAACATTGTAATGCCATAAACATATATGTTATTGAATTACTCATCTTTAACTCCATGTTGTCGACGGACATCCTACCTATTTATTCACTTTTCTCAGTCACTTATTCAATTTTCTTTCCATTGGCAAGAGTTATACCGAAAGCCCTTTCTGCCCGGAAAAGGTCCTTAGTCGTATCGGATTTGAGTATATTTTTAAATGTGGGTCCAGGAATCATTCATGGATTAACTTCCAGATAGCCCTATCCCTATTGGAAGCTCTGCTCAATTTGAGACTTAAAAATAATACTTCTGCCATGTTAATGTTTCAAAAACTACTGAACGGATTGACAGCAAGCCAAGGCAAGGATCTTTCTTGTGTAAAGTTCTACTGTCATGCCAAGTTTGGTGAAATTCAGTTCAGCCTTTTCTTTATCTGGTAGCAATGATTCCTATAGGAATTATAATTGGACATGTCTCTTTATTGACTCATCCTTTTCATTGCCCCCACTTGATAGAGCTGCCTGACTTGGCACACCAAACGCAAATTGGACCAACTTTTTTTTCCCCACAAGTTTTTGTGCAGGTTTGTCGAACAGGGCCAATTTATTAAGAAAACAAAACATTCCTTTTCAATGTAAAGTTAGACCTAACCATAACTACAGAGGCTCTGTAATAGCCTCTGTAATATTCTCACTTTTGTATCATTTAGGTTCAGAAGTAACATTCAATCACACATTGCTCTCTTAAGCTACTATTTATCCTTTCACAATCTAAAACACAGCCATCTTGGGTAAGGTTAACATGCTTTGCATCATGGGCATTCACACCAGGGTTAGCCTTGTGTAGCAGATATCACTGCTATTTTGTATTTTGGTACCCTTGACACTGTCTATTTTTCCAATGGTGTAAAGGATTGTGATGGTTTCCACAGGAATGGAAAGGATAACGGCTTGCCGGAGCCCTGTTTACTTTCCGGAGTTTCCACTCCTTGTTTTTACCCTAGTCCCAGTAGCAAATTATGGGGCTGATGGTAGGACACCCTGTGTACTTTGGGATTTCATCAGATGTCTAAGAATGTGTTATTTCACTGCTGCTACTGCTGCTCATTTGGTGAATTGAGGTTTATGCTTTACATTCACAATTCGTTATGCCCAATTTAGTAGTCGTTCATCGGTTGCCTAGGGTTTATTGTTTCCCTGCAATGCAATCCATGCAGTTGTCTATAATCATCGATTTTAGTTAATATGTCTTAACAGATATGCTATGACAACCTTAATACCTACATACATATTGACATAACTGCTTTATTCTTCTTTGCAGCTTAATGTCAGGGTTGGCTGCTCTGGATGCCAAGACTTCCAGCCGCCTTGGCATATTCACCATAGCTTACTACCTGTGGACCACCTTTGTGGCGGTGATAGTGGGCATCGTGATGGTCTCCATCATTCATCCCGGAGGCGCCGCCCAGAAGGAGAACACCGACCAGAGTGGAAAGCCCATCATGAGCTCAGCCGATGCCTTGTTAGACCTCATTCGGTAAGTGCACTTCTTCCTGATTTACAAAAGTACACACGCAAATGTCGCAGAGGTTGCTGAGGATATAGCTCCTTTATTCCATGGACCGTCTATATTGAGGTGTTCTTTCAAAGGTTAATGTTTAAACAAAGACGCAAAAGGCTAGGACCTCATCAATGGGGGAACACTTTCCCAATTGCCCCCCTCCTTTACTGACTCCAGATGCTATATGAATGTACATTTGCTTCTGAGGATCTCCATTCATTGACCTGTTTGGTGCAACTGTACATTCACAGGTTAGAATGTCGTTCATTTATCAGACTGCACATTCAGTAGAGTGAATTTACATTTGTTTAAACTCAATCTCATGTGTTCCAGATAATTAAGGAAGTGACCTTCGTATGAGCTCCAGTGTGTAATGCCTATTTCAGTCTAGATAGCTATTGCCTGAACATGCAGAACTTTAATTGGCACTAGCTTCAATGCGTACTGCACACGCCATGTTTTTCGGATACTCACTGAAAATGACTGTAAACAACCAATGTACAAATAAGCCTTGAAGTTGGTCAAAACAATTTTTCTCTTGTGACTGAGGCATTTATCGACTGTTTTTGTTAAATGTATCACGTATTTGGCTGCTTGTTACCTAGAGGAATTTGCTTGGTTAAAAATGGCGCAAAGCGGAATACCATGTGGTTTTACCAGTGAGAAAGACCATGTGAGTCCTCATTCCCTGACCATTAACTCTGAATTGTGATAAAAGAACACACCCAGGGAATTGCCAGTAGATTTGTGCGCCCATTATAACCTGCTACTTCAGAATGAGGGGCTCTGCCTTTGCACATGGTGTGATTTGAAAAATGTATAAATGTGTGTTGAAAGCAGCACTGCATATTTTCATTTGATATTGCAGTACACTCTACCCATTTTTAGACTTCTCATTGGTTGGCATAATGAGGACGTAGTTCATCTACATATGTTCGCTGTATCCCCTGCTGTCTATGCGAAGTGAAACAGCATCTTTAAAAAAAAATTCAAACATTCTAAAGAACAATGTCTTGTAGACAAATAGGGATATTATTCTTGAGATTTCTTTATTCAATATTAAAAAGTCTTCGGTCATACCTGGGTCACATCTCAGTTACATCTGGAATCATTAATGTGGCTATTAATACTGCAAACAACTGGAAGAAAAGTTATCCCACATCTTAGCTTTCGTCGAATTCTTTTAGGGACTAGCCCAACAATCGGGCAAACATTTGAAAGAGTCTGTTACCTTAAGTCTACTTATTGAGGTGAGCTGGCTCTTTAGATAAACATATTCTGATTTGTAGTGATTCAATGACGTATTTATCTGATTCTTGGGTACTTCCCCATTTATCGTTTTTTTGTAGATACTCTTTTCTTTTAGCAATTGTTTGATTTTGATACGATGGTGTAATTGTCCACTTATCTCGCTAATAATATATACTCTTGTAATTAATGGGTACTGAGACACAGAGACATCTATGCTGGCTAACTTAAGTAATGTGAAATATGGCTTCTTGATTTCTTGCTCTACCAGCTGCTTCCACCGTTTCCAGTTCGTGAAGCAGCTCTCTTGTTCCACCCGCTTAATTTTAGTATACATCTTTCCAAGACTGATCCATACCACTAGCTGCCAAATTTGGAAGTGGTGGGGCATAAGCTGCATTGTATGAACAAGTTCATTTTCCCTTCTCGCAAAAGGTAGTTTGCGTTTGGGGAGATTTCCTCCCTTGGTTTTTTCGACTGGTCAAAATGGTGCATCTTTCAGCAGAGTTTCCCTAAGAAGTTTCCGAAAAAGCCATGTTTTAATGTACATTTTGAAGGGACACTTATGTTTTGAAGAATTCCTGGCTGGCCAAGAGATCTGGACTATCCCCAGAGGCATCAGGCAGGAGGGTTTGCAGCATTAACCAAACTTCAGCCATGGTGTTGAGACATAAAGAAAGAGACATAGAACTGTCTCGGTATAGGAGTCAAAAATAAGCTATGAATATAGAACTAACTTTTTAGTTGTCCATGAGCCAACCCTCAGTTATATACAAACAAGGAAGAAGGAGTCACATAGTGGGGCAACAATGGCCAATAAGAAGCTGACAATTTAGTCCTTTTGGAAGAAGGACTAGAAGACTAGCTCCTCTAGTAGCCAACATCAGGCCACAGACACTGAAAGCCCAGAAAAAAATGGTCCTCGTTTGCTAAGATTTTTTTATAAAGAAATGTGACTTATTCTTGTAGTAGTCCTTTCTTACGCTTGAATTCCAGGATAACTCTAGGAGTTACATGATAGTAAATCACAGCAAAATTATTGTGAATTGGGCCCATTGTCCCCAGTACAGGCTATTTTCCAGTAGTAGACTGAATGACTCAATGGGCTTGAAGGGTGCGATGGTGCACACAGACTCAAATCAGTCTGAATCAGCATGGTTTATGTGTGTTTAAGAAAGAAGGAGGCCGTACTATTCTTTACTATTGTACCTGTTTGCATGTATGTTAGCCTCAGCGGTCACATGCATTTTGAATCAAGCATGTACACAAGACATGTTCTTGTGAATATTGGTGTTCAATGTGGGTGCTACATAATCCTGTCATGTCCTAGAAGGTGTGTGGTGATGATCTGACCAACAAGCTGTCTCTGCATTTCCAATGGCTATCACCATTGAGACCCCTCAAGCTTTCAGGTAAGTAGGGGTATCTTTGACTGCTCTCTTAGGTCATAACTGGGGACTGCGCTTTATTCATATTAGCAGAATGTGCAGTGAATAAAGCTGTACTTGACACAAAATTCTAAAGGCCTAAGAAAACCCCCTTGAGTTCTCACCCTCACTTGTTGGCTTTGTTGAGAACACACACTACAATTTAATGTTTCGGCCAGTGCTTAATTTGTGCCGATGTTTTCCAGGTGCTCAGCACTGGCACTAAATTGTCAACACCGAGTCTTGTGACAGTCTGCCACAAGGTGGCGCTGTCTGGACATTTATAGATGACCACAGCAATAGTTCATTATTAATTCAATATACATTAAAAATGACTATAGCTGCCACCCAAGCCATTCTTACATCTTTGAGGGCCTGAAATAGTCTGAATTGTAGGAGTGTGATGGTTAATAGTTGTGTTGTTACTATGTTTGGCAGCGCTTACAGGGAGAATGTATGGTGCAAGCTTCAGTGGCTCCGGACGAGAGCCCTGGCACTTATATTTTTACAAATTAAGCACTGGTTTCAGGAAAGCTGTGTTGTTTGGAATCTGAATTGCATGTATGTCATTCTACTCAAGGGGTGGTGGGAGAGGGTGACACAGTCCAGAGGAGGCAGACTTATAACCTTACAAAAGATTCCACTGTTGGCAGCATTCATTAATTCCCTGACTGCACGTGGAGGTGTAATGCACAATTAACTTCCAGCTATGACTATAATTTCATTATGTATCTGTGCTCTCTTTTATCTTGAAAAAGAGGCACTAGGTCAGACAGCCTGGCCTTGATCATTATACTGTGTATCTGTAATGTCTGACTGTTATAATTAGATTTATATTAATGTAAATACTCTAGGGCTACTTCAGACCATTGAATCCCTCAAACCATTATGAGGAGAAGAAACAAACTATAGTGACACTAGAAAATTAGAAATATATAAAAAAGTTTATTTATAAATTATCTTTAGCTTTTTTTTAAGTAAATATAAAAACATATATTAGACATAAAAAACTTCATACAGAGACTAATTAGATTTATAAAAATTATAATGTGGCTGCAAATTGCGAGTGGGGAGAAGGGGGGCTGAGTCCCAATGTGCTAATAGACAACCCACCACTGAATTCCCTACATTTCTGATTTAATGTCAGATTTCTCTGCCCAGTTTTAAAGACTTGAAAAATGCAACGTTTGTGAATAGGGAGCCAGTGGAGAGCTCTAAGATGATGGGAGAGGCAAGATCTTCTGTTAAGCCTTAGCACCTGCCATACTGCTGAGCATTGAATTTGGAGATGATATCAAATAGATTGCAGCAGACCCACATAGTGTATCACATAGCTGTGATAATTTGGCCTAGAAACCATGAACGCTTGCACACAAGATTTGTACGAAGGAAGCAGGAAAAGGTGAAAAAAACTCATAGGACCTTTATTAATAAAAAAAAAGTGATTAAAACATTGGGCATGTGTTCTTTAAAAGAGAAAAGTGAAAAGTGATTCCCAGATTGCGAACACCAATGAAAGTGGCAGATCAAGCTCACCATGCCACCCGTCTGCTCCTCAGATCAAGAGATTTCCTGAAATTCAATGTTTTGGTCTTGGAAGTGTTTAGGGGCAGTGGCTTTCTGTTCATCCTCTTTATGATGGCCCACAACCAGTTTCTAAATTGTGAGTGAAAACAATAACTATCATCTAAAGGGCAAAATTAATTTTGCGTCATTGGCATAGGGGAAGAAAAGTGGGCCAAAGTAGCTTTTCAAGGATTCCAGAGGAGCAACCTAGAGATTGAAAAGGGAGGAGCTGAGGTTGGAGCCCATAGGTATCCCACAAGTGATGGATCTGAAGTTCGACCAGTAAGGAGATGGTATGACATCTTGAGATTTGTTGTTAACAGATGAGAATTGCTGCAGAAAGGTAAAGCAGTAGAAGTGCAGGTGCTGTCACCTTGACAGTTTCATGCAGACTTTATTGCCCTTTGAGATTAATATGGTTTTCATTCAAATCAAATCAGCAGGTATAGGCTTGATTGATGTGAACCTAAAACAGAATTAGCCTCTGAATGGATGGATATCTTAGTGTTCCGAAAGCTCTCTGGAATTTTAGTGGAAAATAAAAGAAGATAAATAGGTCTACAGTTGGCAAGTTCAGTAGGATCAGCAATCTTTTGAATGGTTCAACTTTGTTCTTATTGAAGCTTTCAGTAGAACACTTTCTATTGCCTACAACTATTGGCTGGCAAGGTACTACAGGTTTTTTCACCAACATAATGAACCAGAACTTCCATCTCCTCACTCCCTTTCACCAATACCGAGGCAGACTGTAAGACATTGGATTATTGTTTGGAATCGGGGTGACTACCCACCTCAAGGAATAATCAGAGCCCTTTTCACGGTGAACCCTTGAAGTCACTAAATTAACCTGAGCTCAACCCATGGTAGCTATGGCACGGAGAAGACAGCCTTAATTTAGGGCAGGGGGTCTTCAAACTGGCCTCAAGTGATCCCATGGGGGAGAGGGGGGTGCCAGGCTCTGGCCAAAAGAAGCATTATTCTGATAACAGTGCTTTGTTTTAAGGGGAAATAAATGAGCTGCAGTAAGCCGCTCTGTAATGGGCTGTCAATAACATCTTTTGCCATTTGTATTTTATATCCTAGCTGGGAGTATGTGTCAAAAGGGAAGGGACTCCAAATATTCTTCAAAACCCCCACCCCCATTTCTAATAATCACACTGTGGATACTTTTACATGTTAGTAAGGCCTGCCTGACCAGAATAGTATGTTCAGCAATCATGTATTTGATTGCATTTTTAAAACGTTAACAGAATTTAACTGCAAAGTTTAAGTCTAGACATATTTAAGCATTGCCAGTTTATAATAATAATTGTGAAAAATTCTGAGGGGAGCTGATGATAGTTCTTTATTTTCCACTGGGGGGGGGCGCATCATAAAAAAGGTTGAACACCACTGATTTAGGGCAAGGTGTAAAGTATTTATGCAGTGCCAAAACAGTAATAAAGTCAAAATGCAAACAATAAAAATCCCAAACTGAATAAGGAAAATTAGAGTAAAATTTAGTACACAAAGTGACAAAACTCCAATGAGGGGAACAGGAGCTACGCATTTTAAAAGTTTTAAGTAGGAATGGCACCAAGAAGCAAAAAGTGCCATTGATAGTCAATGGTCATGGTAGTCGAGTCCTAAGTACAATTTGAAACTAACCGCTATGTAGCACGGGTTGGATACACCAATGAGGTTCCTTCTGGTCAAAGAATTTACCTTCTGACTTTAGTACTTAACGTTCCCAATCTACCACAGGAGTACACTTCTGAAGCAAACCCAGTACCTAAGGGGAGGCCCTTAGAAAATTACAGGGTGTCAGGCAGTGGCCAAACAGCAGGTTCCAGTGCCATTGGTCAGCTGGGTAGTTGAGGAAAATGCCTCTTGTAGCTTGTTGTGTCCCTGTAGCTTTAACAGTAGGTCAGCCTTATGACCATTGGAGTCTACATCTTTGCTCTGGGCACAAGAGCGACAACAGGTTCAAACCTCTAGGACTCTTCTTGGGTCTCAGACGGTAGGTACAGTCCTCTTCTGATTTCCCACAGGTCCAGGAGTGTTCTGAAATGGGTGCCTGGAGATGCCACCTTTATGCCTCACACTAGCTACTTGGTTGGAATGACTCCTGGGCTCACCCTAACCAATGGGGTAAAAGTTGCAGTGGCCAATCCTTCCCATTTTGCAGCTATTTCAGAATATATTGGAATTAGAAGAGCACAAATGAAGCACATTTTTGGGTAATTTTGAAGTGTGGTGGAAACATATATTTTATTACGATCAAAGCAAATCAACACACTAGGTGATGACATTTTCACACATTATCGTTTGTGCACTGTATACTTTTATCAGTAAAGCTGTATGTCTGTGCAAATGAAATGGTCATTTCAATTGAAGATGTGTTATCTGTAATGGCAGTGCGCTACCACACCATGCATAGTTCCCTTTACCCTACTCCACTCTACTCTGCACCACTCCAGACCACTGCATTCTACTCTGCACCACTGTATGCCACAGCACTCTAGCATGCAGCACTCTACTCTACTATGTACCACTCCACTCTGTGCCACTTCACTCTACTCTGAAAGAATCTTCTCTGTGCCACTCCACTCTACGCTGCTGCAGCCTGCTCTGTACCACTCTACTCTATGTCACTGCACTCTACACCAATGCACTCTACATCACTTTACTCAAAACCAATGCACTCTACGCCACTGCACTCTATGTCAATCTACTCTGCACCTCTGTACTTTACCCCACTTCACTCTAGGCAGTGGCGGCTGGTGAGAATTGAAAGTGGTGGGCGTAAAAAAATCATGTCCTGCAGTGATGTTGCCTCGCTAGACATTATTTTTATTTCCCTGGCGTTGTGAATTTGCATACGTTGCCTTTTTACAGCAGCTATATATCTGACAGAATTTTTTTTTTAAAACAGATGTGCCAAGGATATTTCTCCTTTTCAATATGCAATACATTCCTTTTTAGCAGGTTTGGATCAATATGAATGACAAGGTGAAAACAGAATATATAACGTAAACATGTAAAACACTCTGATTGCTTGCAACATTCCGGCCCACTGCCTCCACTGTGAATGGCATTTTCTAGTCTCATCAGGATTAAAGCACATTAAACTGAAAATACCCTTCACAGCTCAGAAATGGATTTTCCTTTTTCCGATGCTGCCAGCTACATATCCGTCTCACCAGCAGAAAAAAAACAGTCACTAGCAGTTTTTACAGCACGCACCATACTTCATCAACAACCGGTGCCAGAAAATGAAAACCTCATCTGCCGGAAATAAAATCCGGAGCAGGTGCTTGGAATGTCAGAACGTGTGTAACACGGACTTGCACAGGAACGCCGCGCTATCAGTAAAACGCCAAACGCTGCTATTCATCGCGTTTATACTCACCGAAGATTTCATGCAATCATGTAGCAGTATTAATTATGCCTGCCAATGGTTATTTTGCATATTGCCAAAATGCCAAATTAAATGACACGGATATGCAGTTCGGCGCTAAACTAGAAAGAGCCCTCCCAGCTAATCTTGCTGTGCATTCCGCCTCACAAGTATTCTTTGCAGACGACGCGCGCCGCGCTGCACAAGTTCATGCATGGATTCTGTGCTCATGCACACGTCATATCAGACAAAAATAAATGCACAACATACGCCCCACGGTGTTCACCAGTTTTACGGCGTGGTGTGGGCCTCCCTCGGCACTGAGGCGTGTGGTAAACACAAAATGGACGCTGTAACCGCCATTCTACACTGAGGTATATCACTTGCATCATGACAGGCGTCCTAGACTCTTGCTCACACTGTGTCCCCGCCTCTTCACTACTGTAACACACTGGTCACCCTTCGACCACCCCCCTCACCTTCAACTGCCTCTTCCCTTCTACCCATTCCCGCTCCATCTACCCCCTTACTCCATCTCTTCGCCTTCCTCCCTTATATGCGCTCACCTCTTGCACCCCGTCCACGTCCAACCCTCGTGACAGAAACACATATTAAACCTCTAGCCTGCTTTTCCACCACAGATTGCCTCGTGTACTGTGCAAACCTAGTGAAAATGAATGAACATTTTTATACTCCTGCTACTAATGGTGGACCATTTCAAAGGGCAATAATAAAGCTAGTTGTCCAGCATGCACCCCTATTCGCTGGTTCAGAGATAAAATTCCTAGGTATCCTGCTTTTATTTTTGCTGCATTTAAACTTCGGAACAAAGTTAGCTATGGAAGTGCGTTCCTCTGTAGCCCCCAGTCGCGGCCGGCATGACTGGCGGGTGGGGGAGAGGGGGTGGAAATGGGGTCATCCCGGGGGGGACGGGGGTAGGCGGAAGGGGTTTGTTTAATTAATAAATACATAAAATAAAATTTAACTTACCGTCCTGCGCTGCTGCCACCGCTTCTGCATGGGTCCGACTCCCGCCGTCCTGAGTTTCCATTCCTGCATCGTCATCACCAGCCAGGATAGGCAGCCTCCCTCCCTCCCCTCCGCCAATCACAACGCTGCAATGGCAGTGTTGTGATTGGTAAGGCGCAGCGGAGCGCGCCCCACCCGGGCCATTTTCTCTATGTAGGCTGCTGCATGCAGCAGCCTACATAGAGAAAAAGGGAGAGTGGGCGGTCCTGCTCGAGGGCAGGGGGGGAGTGGCTTGCCCACTGTTGTGCATACTGACTGTTTGGTCGGCCCTGGAAGCCACTCCCCCCCTGCCCTCGAGCAGGACCACCCACCCCCAACCAGGCACTTCTGCTCTCTCGCAGTGCGAGAAGGCAGAAACATAAAATGGTAGTTATTACCATTTATGTTTCTGCCTTCTCGCACTGCGAGAAAGCAGTGGGGCAACGCCCCCATGCCCCAATGGGGGAGCCGCCACTGACTCTAGGACACTCTACTCCACTCTATGACACTACACTCTGATACTCCACTCTATGATGCTTTACTCTATTAAACTCTATGATGCTCTACTCCACTCCAAGCCACTCAATTCTATACTACGACACTCCATAACACTCCTCTCTACTCTACTCTACTTTATAACACTCCACTCCATGCCACTCTCCTTTACCCCACTAACCTTTAGCCATACTGAACAGAAACCACGCTGGTGTACAACATGGCTAAAACATATTAGCAAAGCCAATGGCTCTTACATAGGAAAGACCTATTTGCTTCGCCAAAGCTTGCTTTCATTTTAGTGCATCTAGACTTTGACTTGCTGGGTTTCCAGTTCAGATTCCTCTTGGTCTGTTCTTGTTTTCTCAGAGGGAATCTACCCTCGGAATACTTGGGTAGTTGATATGTTGTTATTTTCGGATCATGCTGATTTCGGTAATTGAATATGAATATGCTCTGTGTATTAATGGGATCTTTCATGAGATAACTTGGAATTTGGAGTTTTCTTTCTTGACTTGTAGCACACACAAATAAACTTTCAATTAAAAAATATCAATAAATAAAGCAGGGACATATTGCCATCAGGGCCTGGTGCTTTATTGAATTTGAGTGTAGCAATCTTTCCTAGTACCTCATCAGTTTGTTTGGGGTCTACTAAAGATTTCGCCTGCTCAGGCATGAGGATTAATAGGGGAGTTCAATAGATATTGAGCTATTTCATTAATAGGTACGCTTTAAGAGGGGTATGATTCCTTGTAAAAGTCTTTAAAGGTTCCGACTACTTCTTGGTCCATCGTTTTAACTTGAGCATCCTTATTCTGTATACTGTGCATGCTATCTTTATTCCTTTTTTTTTTGCAGTTTTATATAGCGCAAACTTGACCCAAAGGTATTGGAGCGCTTTACATGAGCACCAGTTACATTACACAAGGGCACATTCGTTTTATGTTTTTTTTAAAAATTGTTTTTGGTAGGCACGGGAAGATTATGTGATTTGCCCAGAATCACAGGATGTTCAGCCGATGCCGATACTCGTACCTGGCTCAGCAGCTCCAAAGTCGGCAACTCTGTCCTTTGGGCCACATCCTCTGTGCAGGGCAGCCGCTTAATTCACTTATTGCTAGTCATAGAATATTTGCTGAGATCTTAATAAGAGGTATTCAGCTTTGTCAATGTCTAAGGCTTTCACCTGTGCTCTTAACGCAATAAGTACACAGCATGTTTTCTGTGAGTTTTTTTGTCATGTGCGGTTCAAACTCTTTTAATTGATTTTCTAATGGAATACAGTTCTCTTCCCGTTCTTCATTGGGTCAAGCAGTGTGTGATATAAAATACCCCCTCGTCACTGTTTTCAGGGCTTCCCATCTAGCACTCACTAGTTTCACCCTTCTGGTTTTTGCCAGGAAATTCACAATAACTTTATCCACAGCAGTTATACCCTCCCTGCTGAGCAGAATTGCATCTCTCAGATTCCAAGCCCTGTTCATATCGTTAGTTGGAGGAAGATGGAATGTCAGTGTGATTCATCATGGCCCAACAAAGTTATAGGGCATGTATTAGCTGACTCTATGCTAGGCTTCATCAAGCTTGTTGTGAGGAAGTGATGGAGGCGTGCATAGGTCTTGCATGCCGCAGAGTATTGTGTGAAGCCAATAATATTTGGGTGGTGTTTCCATCATATATCTACCAATCCTATTTGTTGTAACTAGGGGGCATATTAGCAAGACCGGCGATAAAATTATCGCCGTTTTAGCGGCAGGAAACTGCCGCTAAAACGGCGATAATGGGCTTGCTAATATGCGTTATAGAATTCCAATAGAAGCCCATGTTAGATGTGCAGGACATCTAACCTGGGCTTCTATTGGAATTCTATAACGCATAATAGCAAGCGATAATTTTATCGCCGGTCTTGCTAATATGCCCCTATATCTTTAATGTCTTTGAGGTAGATCCCATCTGTCCTGTCCGTCTCTATTCCCGTTCATCACCAAGTTCAAATCGCCACCCATTATAATTAAGGCTCCCTGTTTTCCACTTTTAATGATTTTTACAGATAAATACAGACCCAAAAATAATTTGTTGTCTGTATTTATTTTTAAGTGTGGATAAAAACGGAAATTGGGTTACTTTTTGAGTGATTCTAAATACCCTCTGCCATGATTGCCAGGCCAATAGCTGTGTGGATTGATAGGTAAGGGGGTTAAAAAAGAAAGACATTTTAGTAAAGAGGCTTAAACAGCAGTAGATATGCACAAGGTTAATAATGAAATTTGCATATATTTTCATATAATTGCATTGATTTATCCTCTGCGGGTGTTCATATCACTGAAACCTGGCAGACATTCAAGCATGAGTGCATATTTATCAGTTAAATAAATGTGGAAATATACCAGTTTCACCTTCATTTTTTTCACAAAACCCAAAATGAATATGGATAAATACAGATATAATTAGCAAAAAATAAATATGGATATATGGAAATGTCAAAAAAATAAATACCATAAAACCGGGAGCCCTAATCATAATATCACCCGCAGGTCTCTTAAGGATGTCTTAGAGAGCAGGCTTGATGTATTTTTGAGGGTTAATGTTGGGTGCATATATTGAGGTAATTGTAGTTTTGTAATGGTCTTGACGGATGGCAAGTACCAACAGCCTCCCACCCTCCCTACTCAAATGTATATCACTTCTCCCTAGAATTTGTTATATAAGAGGATTGCCACCCCTCCTGTTTTGTGTGGACCAGAGGCAAAATATTGATGGCCACCGTGATCACATATGGGGCTAGTCTTTCTTATCAAATGTGCTTCCTGCAATAAACAGATTTCCCACCTTTCAGGAGAGTAATGATGCAGGATTGCCTATTGTTGTTTAAAGAATAAAAGGTTTCCAACAAATAAAGAAGTTCAACCTGTCTCAATGAGCCTATTCAGTACTATGTACAGTTGCTCTATCACAGCCATCATTGTCAGGGTCCACATAACATTGTTCAGCACATTCACAAACCTGTGATTGAAACATCCCAAGATAAGCACGTTTTTTGTAGTAGCTGTAGCTACTGCAAGCTTAACTACTAAAGTGGGCTGATTGGAGCCCCTGACTGTCCCCCTGACCAGCCCCTAGCACAGTAAACTGATCACTAGATTATATAACTTGGTACAGAGTGGGACAAGCTCATTGTTCTTAACACCCAACAAAATGTATTTGAGCTTTCTTGGAAGTAACCTTCACCAAACATCTTCTGTTCCACCAGCCTTTACCATCCATCAAAGACGCTCCTTTAGACACTTTCAATACTTTAAGTGAAGATGTGAACTTAGATTTCCCCTTTTTACCTTGACAAGGATCCAATCACCAATATCAATGGGAATTTCTTTGACTCAATGTTTTGTGTCAAAAAGAATTTTAGAAGCTTTCTGTTTGCATGACACTTTGTCAGTCACATTCTTATCTGAACAAGCAACATCTTCTTTGGAAACAAGATCGTTCAGCCAGTCAGGACACAAATCCACCCAGGGTACTCTTTTACGCAACAAAGTGAATGGAGACACACCTGTAGTGCTTTGTGAAGTAATGGAATATGCCCAAACTTTTTTTTTTTTTTTTTTAAATTTGTTTATTGCATTTCAAACATAAATTTCACCAACATAGGTGTCATGCGTTACTACGCAACATTACAAACAGTTGTCCCAACTCGTGATACATCGATACATTGCATTTATAGTCTATATATTTCAAGGTTCTAATTACTCTACTATCTTCTGTGTCCACTCTGCCTTTCAGTGCCCCTAAGCCTCTTGTGTAGGTGAATCTATTATGTCCCGTTGGTGAAGGAATTGGCGCAGTGGCTCCCAAATGTCCCTGGGCTTCGATGTCGTCGGCAGTTCCTCTGCGTATGTTTCCAGTTTTTCTCTACAATATACTAGGTCTTTGAGCCAGTGAGTGTCCCGCGGTGCATGTTTGCCTCCCCATGTCATGGCCACCCTCCTCTTGGCCATCAGCAGTGATACTCTTACAAATTTACCCATGGTGCCCTTCACTTGTGGCAGCAAACCCAGCAAGCACTCCTCCGGCGTTCCCTGTAAATCTATCCCAGTCATCTGGCGTATGTACCGTATGACTCGCACCCAGAAATCTGCAACATGTGCGCACTCCCACGCCAGATGCCAAAAATCCGCCTCCAAGTGGCGGCAACGTGTGCAGCGACTAGAGTCCCGTAGGCCATATTTGTATAACTTGGACGGCGTATAATACAGTTGGTGTATGTACTTGAAGTGTATGATACGAAGGTTGCCATTGGGTGTGAGTTGTCTGGTTAGATTACATACACTTTCCCATTCTGATATTGTTAAAGGAGTGGGAAGCCTATCATTCCACCGGGCTAGGCTCCTGTCTGGGGCCCTAGGTATGTCGGCTCGTATTGCTTTGTAAAGCTTTGTGATCAGCTTATTCCGTGTAGGTGAGGTCAACAAGACCTGCAGAGATTGTAAAGTGGATGGTTCGCCCGAGTATTTCGAATAGTGTGATTGTATGGCATGCCTAAGCCTGTGTATCGTGAATGTAAAGAGGGGTGTGGGGTTAGTAATGTATTGTAGGTTCTCCTTCTTGATGAGTTTCCCGTTTGGGTATAAATCTTGCATTGTAGTTAGTCCGGCTTCTCGGAGTGCCTTCAACGGGCCTTTCTCCTGCAGTACTGAGATGGCCGCATGGTGTGCAATTGGCAGTGCCGGGGCGTATATGGGTAATTTGGAGGTGAGCCTGCCTATATCTTGCCATGCTGCAATTGTTGTATCTATGGGATTAATTTCATCTTTCGGGGTGTTTCTGGCTGTGTGAGTAATGATACCCGACAGGGAGTTGGACTAGCGTCTCCGTCTTCCACGGCGACATGTGGCGTATGGGCATGTGGGTTAAACCAGTAAAATGCATACTGAGCCTGAGCACTCAAGTAGTACGCGTATAGATCTGGAGCACCAAATCCACCCCTGTCGTAGTCAAGTGTCAGGGTGGCCCAGCTCACTCGTGCCCGTTTGCCTCCCCAGATCAATCGGAGCAACGCCGTACGCAAGGTTTTAAAAAGTGCAGTGGCATAGTGATGGGGATATTGGCAAAGAGATATAAAAATCTCGGGAGTATCACCATCTTTGCAATGGCAATGCGATCAGACAGGGAGAGTGGTAAAGTAGTCCATCGATCGATTTGCTGATCGAGGGTGGCGCTAGCACGCCCATAGTTTTCTTGCCTAACCACCGCTGGGTCTCGATGTATCCAGACTCCCAGATATTTAACTGGATCTGAAGTCCACACCAATGGGTAGTCTCTTGGTGGAGGGGAAGTAATGGCTGTCAGAGGTATTATGACAGATTTGTCCCAATTAATAGTTAGTCCTGAAAAGAGACCAAATCTAGTGTATTCTCTCAGTAGAGGCGCTAAATTACGGTCCGGCTCACGCACAAATAGGACCATGTCGTCCGCATATAGGGATATGCTTACCGGGCGATGTAGAAAATGAAGGGCTGTCTCTCGATGTTTTTGGCGTATCGCACATGCCAGGGGCTCAAGCGCTAGCGCGAATAGTAAGGGGGATAAAGGGCACCCTTGTCTGGTGCCACGTCTTATCGGGAATGGCTCTGACGTCAGTCCCTCCACCCTCACCCGTGCTGACGGGTCATTGTAAAGCAGCCGCACCCAACCCAGGTACATCGGAGGGAATCCCATTCTCTGTAGGATGACAAACATATAGCTCCATTCTATAGAGTCGAAGGCTTTCGCCGCATCAAGCATAACTGCTGCAGCATGTAGGCTTGGATCCAGAATGTGCATCATTGCAAATATAGTTCTGAGATTGTTGGATGTGGATCTCTCCGGTATAAAACCGGATTGATCCGGGAGAACCAGTAAAGGCATCAGTGGTTGTAATCTCATCGCCAGTATTTTTGCCAGCACTTTGGCATCTAAATTAATCAGTGACAGTGGTCGATATGAATCGCATCGGTCAGCAGGTTTGTCTTTTTTGAGTAGCGTTATAATTAGTGCCTGCCGTAGGGAGGGTGGTAAGATGCCCACATCGTGAGCTTCCGCGTAGACAGCTAACAAGTGTGGTGCTAGAACATCTGCGAATTCCTTATAGAACTCAGCCGTTAGGCCGTCCGGCCCTGGTGCTTTTCCATTGGGAAGGCCGCGTATGGCCGTTTTAATATCGGATATTCCAATCGGTTCGGATAGATATTCTCTATGGCCGTCTGTCAGCCATGCACATGCAACACCTTCTAAATATTCCGCCAGATTGGCTTCGGCTGTGGTCCCGCCCGACTGATACATCCCGGCATAGAAGGCTCGGAACTGCTCTACCTGCTCTAGTGTTGCATAGTGCTCTACGCCCCTAGCGTCGATTATTTTATCAATGCGCGTCTGCTCGATACGTGTCTTGAGTTTTGTAGCTAAGTTTCTGCCTGGTCTCCCGCCCTCACCATATGCCCTGGCCACATGTCTACGAGAGAGATAGCGCATTTCAGACTCCGCCAGCTTATCGTACTCAAGAATTAGTTCGTGAATACTGTTGAGTGTCTCTAGGTCCGGTTGCGTATTATATGCCGCTTCCAGACCAACAAGCTTAGTTTCTAGTTTTGCTAGCTGGTGTCTAAGGTCCTTTAATATGCCGGCTGTGGTACTCATGCAAACACCCCGGATCGTGACCTTAAATGCCTCCCAGAGTGTTGCTGTGCAATCAACTGTGCCGATATTGAGTTCAAAATATTGTTCTATGGCCTTTCTTACAGTGTCGGTGTAAATGGGGTCGAGCAGCGCCTCAGATCTGAAACGCCATGTGAATGGGCGGCGCATTGTATCTGGGAGAGTGTAGGTTAGCTGTACTGGATTATGATCAGATAGTGTGCGGGGTAGCGTGACAACCTCTGTGTTCCACCCAGTCATCTCAGCGCTAATGAGCCAGTAGTCCAGTCTGGACCAACTATTGTGTGCCGGTGTGGCATGTGTGCCCTCCTTTACTGTGCTATTGTGCAATCTCCAAATGTCTACCAACCCAAATTCTATTATGGCTTCGTTTACGCAGCGAGCAATCTTCGGTGAACGGGCACCCTGTGGGCTTGATCGGTCCAACTCAGGGTCTAGATGTGTATTGAGGTCTCCACCCCACATTGTGACTGTCTCTGGCCAGTCTCTAAGTGTTCCTACCATGCGTTGAAATGCCTCTGGTTCATCAACAACAGGCCCATACATATTTACGAACGTAACCAGTGTGTTTCCAAGTTTCCCGTGTACCATAGCGCATCGACCTTCTGTGTCTATGTGAGTAGTAATTGGAAGAAACGGGACGCCCCTCTTGACCAGTATAAGGACACCTCTGGCGTAAGAGGAGTAGGAGGACGCCAATCTGAACCCTGCCCATTTTCGTGCAATTCTGGTTTCTGTCTCCCTGGTAAGGTGTGTCTCTTGCAGGAGAGCCACTTGTATGCCGTGTCTATCCAAGTATCCAAACACTTGCCGGATTTTTTGGGGTTATTTAACCCACGGACATTCCATGTCAAACATCTATATTGTTCACCCATAGGTGCCTGGCGGTGTATATTCTAGCAGAGTGTGAAAACGCCCATTTAGTAGACACATTAATAAAAGAGTTTCTTGCATCAAAGAGGTATCGACATAATCACATAAAACTGATTTCAACTTAGCAAACCTAACTCCCCCACCCCCTCCCACTCCAGCAACCCAATCATGCCAAAGCCATACCCATTTCCCTGAAAGGGCTCCAACAAAAACACGGAGGACTGCCCCTCAAAACTTGATGGGGTACTCCCATAGTGGGGAACGCAGTGGCGCCTACTTCTCCCCGGTGTAGTAGGGAGGAGGCCGCCCTCAGATGTGTGGGGTAAAGACCCTGACCCACCCCTAGTCCATTTATTACCTTTGGATATTACACAAAAGAGAGTGCACCCAGAGCGGTACATTCATCAGCACCCACCCAAAGCCCGCCGGGCCCGTAATTCAGCTCGGCACACCCACTCAAAATCATATTTAAGGTAGATCGCCACCGCAGCCTCCAGTCGTCCGCCCTGTCCCAGTATTGAGCAGTATTCTGATGTGTAGGTCCCCCCACATCGACTCTCCGCGGCCCAATGAACCCCGGTGCTAGGCCACCACATCCTAAACATGAATGTCTAATCCAGAGCAGACCCATCAGGAGAGATATTTAAACAGGGCAAACAGCATCCTGTAGGCAGGGAGCATGGAGAGCCGGCACACATCATCAGTATCGCGCCAAACCCACTACTTTACTGTCAGACCCATTTCAGGCAGATCTTACCCGCCCCAGCACCCCAGATCGAGCAGAGATTCATGTAGTCAGTCATCAATGTCAGATGTGTGTTCAGCTGACTGCTTTTTGCGCCGCAGCGATTGAGCATAATCCAGGGCCTGCTTTGGATTATTGAAGATTTTTGCCGCCCTGTCCGTCCCTATCCGAAGGCGAGCGGGATACAGCATGGCGTAGGGTACTTGATCCTGTTGCAATATTTTTTTAACCCCTTGGAATTCCTTCCTCGCAGTCTGGACCAGTACCGTGAAATCCGGGTAGAAAGAAAGGGTGTTTCCTTGATGTTGTATGGTGCCCTTCTGGCGGGCCACACGTAGCACCGTGTCACGGTCTCTAAAGTTGAGCAGGCGTGCAATGATAGGCCTGGGAGGGGCTCCCGGTGGAGGCCGGGGGCAAGAGATCTATGCGCTCGCTCCACCACTAGTATATTGGATAGGGTCTCTGGGCCGCATATCTCCCGGAATAGAGCCTCAACATATTCCTCCAGCCGCCCCGTATTCGTGGATTCCGGCAGGCCCAAAATGCGCACGTTATTGCGTCGTGACCGCGCTTCGATGTCCTCGTTCTTATTTTTTATGAGCGCTAGGATCTTTTCAATGTCCGAGGTCTTGGCTGTAACTTGCTGCAGACCATCTTCGGTGTCTGATATCCTCTGTTCTGCCTCACCCAGCCGGGTTGCTTGCTTATCGAGTTTGGCCGACATAGTGTCCATTCGGCCGTTCAGCGCCTCGATCTTGCCATCTATAGATTGCAGACTTGCTTGTATTGCCGCAAGTGTCTTTTCGAGTGCTGTGGATGTCTGCGCTGTCGATTCTAGCTCTGAATCCGATGCCGCGCCTTGCGTGGATCTGCCGCCCTTACGTAGCTCGAAATTTAGCCTTGGCTGGTTTTTATCCGGCTTCCCCATCCTCACCGCGGGCACAGGGCGCCCAGCAGCCAGCGCAGATATTTCAGCAGCAGGGCCGTGATCCCAGTTTCCAGCTCCAAGAGTCCTACTGCTGCCAGCGCGCTCTAGGGCCGCAAGTCTGTCGCTATCTAGGCCTCACCACGCTCGTCGGCCGCACCAGATCGCAAGGCTCACACCACTCCTCACTCACTGCGTCATTCAGGATTTACATCTCCACCTCCAGTGCATCAGCCCCTCAGCCTCTGTCAGTTGTACTCCACCGGGTAGGTGACCGGGATGAGGCGCCCACGGCAGTAGATGCCCGGCGCGGCGGCGTCAGCGCAGACCCCCGATCCACGCGCCCGACCTTGAGTCTGCGCCTCACTGGGAGCTGGCAGCCATCTTGCGCGCCGGGGCCTCCATCACTGAGCAGAGCCGGGCGCTTGCGTATCACTCACCCGCCGTCCCGCAGGTCCGCGGCGTGCAGGGAACCAAGCAGCCGCGCACTCCGTCAGCGTCAGCTCAGGGACAGGGCTTCACCGTCCGCCAGGCGCCGCAGCCGCCTCCTCTCAGCGATTGCCGCGCTGCTCCCGCGGCGGCGCCGTAGATGCAGCGTTGGGCACCCGGCCCCGGCCAGCGCCACCCGTCTGCCGCCTTATTTCTGGTCCGCGGCCGCTGTGATACGCGTTTCTCTGCCCCTGGGTGGTCCCCCGCCTCCAGCGCCGCACCGGAGGGTAGCCCTCCGCTCCGGAGCACTCTGCAGTCGCGCTAGACCCCCGGTGGGCCCCAGTCCTTCAGGATAATTACAGGATTACCGCGGCGGCCGGCAGAGCTGCACTACTGTGCTGCCATCTTGCCGCGCGCCAAACCACGCCCCCATGCCCAAACTTTCTGCCTAAAAAACTCCTCTATATCCACACCAATCACCATCACTATTTGTACACCTTCTTTCAAAAAAGTATTCATTCTCTCCACTAAGCCATTTGAAGTGAGTAAATGTTTGATAGAGTAACACTCAATAAACTTCCTCATTTCGATCGTGGTAAAATGCATTCCATTATTCGTAACCAAATCCTTAGGTGCCCCCTCAATCTGGAACAATCTTTCTAGAAACTTGATTACTGAAGTGGTATTGGGAAATGCCACAAACTCAAAATAAGCCCACTTCAAAAAGTAGGCAAGACCACTAAAAACTTTCCTGCAGGTAACATCTCAAAAGGCCCTGCAAAGTCTAAGGCTACTTTGAGCTAAACATCATCAGGTAATGGTTTATGAATGCAAGGGTGACTCATAAGTTTTCTAATGTTGATCAGTGAGGATACTCGTTCGATAGTTATTGACCCAAATGCTGACTTGACTGTCCAATGAGGGCCACCAGAAATATTGTTTCACATTTTTAGACGTACTCCCAATAACCAGATGACCAGCATGGACAATTTTGATCAGGGAATCACAAAGCGAAATTGGGGGTATACACAAATCCTTCCTCATTGAAAAACCTTTGAAAGAAGACAGTTCCTGAGAAAGCTTTGCAAAACATCTCACATCCAGGTCCAGATTTCTTTCATCAGGCTAACCAGACCTTACAAAAGTAATAACTTTTTGCAAAGTCCCATCTGCACGCAATGCTTCCAACCAATCGGACAAAGCTCCTTTACCTTCAAATAAATCATCCACTTAAGCCACAACACATTCAACTTCATCAGAACCATCAGTTGACAAGTCTGATTCTAGGGGCATTCTTTAAAGACAGTCTGATCTCTTTTTCCTACCGCCATGAATGTATTTAATGGAAAACATGTATTCCTGTAGACATGAGAGCAGTCTCACCAGCCTCGAAGATGCTTTGCCAACACCATTAACTTTCAGCAAGTAAATAAATGGTTTGGGATCCATATAGATTTCAAACTCAGTACCCCATAAAAATGCTTTACATTACATCTACAGCCTAACAACAGGAGAGGACCTCTTTTTCAATGGTGGTGTAGTTACGCTCAGCTGAACTTAAACAGCGAGAAGCAAAAGCCACTGTTTTTTCTTCATCGTCAATCCATTGCGACAATACTGCACCTAATCCAACCTGACTAGCATCAACAGTCAGAAAACATTTTTTTCTAGCAATAAAAGAGGCAGGTGCAGAAGTTATCAACTCCTTGATTTTTGTAAAAGCTTCATCCACAAATGTGTCCCAAACAAATTTCACACTTTTCTTGCATAGGGCACACAACAGTTGAACAATAAATGCACAGCCCTGTATGAACCTGGAGTAATATTAACTAAGACCTAAAAAAGAACGAAGGGTATCTTTGTCCTTAGGTGACTTGGCCTCCTGAATTGCTTGAATCAATGAAAACTTGAGGTTAATATCCTCAGGAGTATTACTGTGACCCAAATAATCAAATTCGTGCACTAAAAACATACATTATTCACACCTGAGACTGATGCTTACATCCCTGAAAATATATAAATCCTTGTACAAGATAGTGTCATGTTCCTCCACAGTAAGTGCAAAAATTAAAACATTGTTCTGGAAGGCCTAAACTCCAGTAATACCATTCAAAATTGTTTTGGTAAATTTTTGGAAAACACTTGCCGCAGAGGCTAGCTCAAACGGTAAGTGCAAAAATTTGAATGGACCAAACGGTGTTATGAATGTGGTTAAGTCCTGCAATTCTGTTAATAAGGAAATTTGATGATAAACAGACCACAAGTCAATGAGGGAAAAAAATCTGACTCCTCCCACGTTGGCTAACAGATCCTGTACCTTAGGCAAAGGGTGACAATCAACCACAATGTTGCTGTTAAAGGTGCGGAAGTCAGCACACAACCGAAGTTCACCAGACATTTTCCTAACAATAACTATGAGACTAACCCATTCAGCTAAATCACTAGACTGTACTGTATGATGCCTTCCAATGTCAATTTCTGCAACAAGGATTTGAGTTCATCCCTAATACTGAATGGAACAGGCCTGTGTGCTACTGGTATAGTGTTAGCTTTGAATTTGATCTTGTGTTCAACAATTTTGATAGACCCATTACTGTCACTAAATACATCAGGAAAGTTTTGACAAAGCGTTGTGACAATGTTCATGGGAGCAGATTCAATTAAAGAAACAGAAACATGTTGGTGTTTCGGAACCTGGAACCAACATCAGACCCATTTTCGCCAAATTCTGCCAAACCACTAAGTTCCTGCCCTTTAACGCAACATACACTTTAGTAATGGTAGATCTACCCAGACAGCAGATTGATTCAACAAAATAACCCAACAAATCAATGTTATGCTCACCAAAGTCTTTGAGGTTGATATCTGGTAATTTGAGAGGACAATTCTTGCCCCAATTAAATGAAAAACAACATTAGGTATGATGGTAACTGAATCGGCCATCGTAGATAGAGTGACTTCACCAATTTGTACCTCACACCATAGACCTTTAATTTTACCCTGGGAAGTGACAGGATTTTCAGAACAAAGGGTAGTTTGAATGGTGAGCACTACATTTGACAAATACGAGACGGAATCAGCAATTTCCACAGCCATGAGCCTAATGTACACCAATGAGTATTCAATAGCTTTGGCCATGTCTACAACTTCTGCCAAAGTGGGATCTCTGCAGCTAAGCAGGCATTCCTGAATTTGTTTTTAATTACAGCTGTGCACAAATCGATACCTAATATAAACATCAAGCAAAGCCCCAAAGTTGCAGGTTGAAGCCAGGAATCTTAACCCTGACAGAAATTCCTCAATACTTTCATCAGGTGCTTGTTTTCTTCTGAAAAATTAAATCTTTCCAAAAGCACACTCGGGTGTTCTGAAAATGTGTTCTGAAGTCTAGTGAATGCTTCCTTGTACTCATTCCAGCCATCACCAACACCAACATGAGCTTGTGCCATAGGTAAAATATCAAAAAATTGCTGACACTCCTGACCTAAATGACCGAATAATAAGACTGCTTTTCTTTTGGGATCACAACTAGTGGCATCAATGGCCGCTAAATAATTTTCAAATATGTGGAGCCATTGTTTTAACTGTACAGGAGGTTTTCCTGGGGTCTCCAGAAAAGGTTGCATTTGCACCAGCTGATTAAAGGCCATGGAGAGCACTAAAACGAAATGAAAATAAAAAATAAACTGTACCTCACACCAGTGAAATGACAGGAATTGAAACTTTGGTATCAACTGATGTGTCTTCACTACAGAAAGCTTACCCAAAAAAATGGTTGTTACATACAACCAGCAGTGAATAGTGAGGAGACCGAAAGACTTCAAAGCAGTCCAATCCAAAATGGCCTCTACGAGAGGGTTTCCTTATGCGTCAACACACCTAAATGACAACCACGTGGCAGTTGTCATGGAGACACCTTGCTTGAAGACAAAGGTTACGCTGTGCAGCACGGCCCATATGAGGAGAGGTGTGCACAGAGGCCTGCAGACTATGGTACCACACAGTGAACTGAGGCATATGGCAGCAACCCCGGCAATCCTGGCAAAATGCTAGCTCCACTGGAGACGCCAGTAGACAGACGGAGTTCCCCTTTTGTTGGAACCTAGATCAATACTATCAGCAATCCAACAACTCTGTGGAAACTGCAGAAGAATCTGGCATGGGCCAGCGTCAAAGTGCGACCAGCAGCGTGGGCTCTCAGGGAGTTCTTCGTCACCAATTATGTAATGAGTGATCTGTACTCCAAAACGGGTGAATTTGAGTAGAGTTTATTTCTGAATAAAGAGAGCCCGGGCTCTTCGCGCATCCAGTAAAGTCGAGTCTCCAAACGCCACTGGCAATTGTTATAATAGCCCCAACTCTCCTGGGCGATCCAGAACATGAATCCCACAAGAACCAAAACAGGCTAAAGACACAGCTCGAGGACACGACACAAAACAATGATATACACCATTTAAAGGCTTAGGGTACAGTCCCCCATGTTGCTGAAAGGCTGTCTCTCCAATACTCCATGCCCATGGGAGGCAGCCTGGGAGCTGGCTTAAAAAGCGGCCATAGTGCTCTGTTTTCGTTTGTTGTTTTATTAGGTCGAGCCTAGAGTCAGCACGCATCCGCTGCTCTGCGAGACTTGTTGTGGTGGAGTATGGAATAGAAGCCTCGCCCACTCTCCGCCCATATTTGTCATTCATTTGTGCCATTGTCCTTCGTAAATGCTGGCTTCTGATTCATAAATAGGCTTGTTAGTCCCTCCTTAGTACCGCCTTGTCTTCATTTGTAACCTTCCATGGCGACTGCCCTTTTACTTCTGTTGTTACATGGTATGTCTTATCTACTCTGTTAGCACTATTTTCTTTAATGAGTTTCTCCTACTGCAGGCACGACATGCTTTCCTGCAACATCGCGCTTTCACGGGGTACTTTAGTTCTGCGGGACTCGCCATATTCAACTTCTAAAATATCATGTGTTTATATTTTGCAGCACGCTATGTCGTGCTTTCACTTAAACAATGCCATGCCCCTCTTTCACTTTAAATCTCTTTTTAAAATGGCAGTCGGGGGTTTCTTTTGGTCTGCCCGGCGGCTGTATTGAACTTGTTTGGTTCCGGTCCTGTTGCTGGTTTCTGAGAAGTGGAACAAGGTACAGAAATCACATTTCGAAAGACAGTTCATCACGAGACAGGAAGTAAGCCCCGCAATGGATGGGCTGGTGGAAGGGGGAGAAACACCTTACTTTGAGAGCGCACAAAAAGCTAATAGTTCCCCGGGCCATTTAAAATTTACATCTGAGTGTAAGCATTTTATGTTTTTGTCATATATAGTTACTGAGAAAGGTAGGTAGGTGAGTGGCTACGTTCTTTGATTTTAGACCAGTAGTTTCAATCTCTTATCATGGCTGAAAACCTCGACTAAATTGTGTGGTCCAGGACAAACTATGTTGCCTACTAAAATTAACTCTTAAAATTGCATGATGGCTCAGTGAGTTAAAACCCTTGCTACTGAGCCACGAGGTGGCTTGTAGGCAACTAGTTCGAAAGCACCAAGGCCCCGTCACCCTTTCATCCTTTCGGGGCCAATGAAGTCAATATAATTAAACTGGATAATATTAACGATTGTTATCTACAGCGCATAGAAACGACAGAAGTTTGATATGAAGCGCTATAGAAATATTATAATTATAATTTTCATCTCGAACGTAATTGCTCTGCCTGTTGAGCAAGACAATAATGAACTGTCACAGACTGCAACAGAAACACTTGTGAACGTCTAGTGGTGTGCCAGGATTATTCGATACGCTGCAGCTTTCTTTCATCCGAAAAATTCCTGCGTTCACGCCTGTGGTCTCTTGTAGCAGGGCTTTCTTCTGCGTTGCGTTTGTTGTACCTGACTTTATTAACCTCGTTTATACGCTTCAATTGATTTTTTTCTCTTTCAGCTGCTGGCATATTTGTAATTAATTATTTAGCGCCTGAGCTGTGACATTAAAGAGCATATTTTACAAATGGCACTTTTTTCTTTCCGGCTGCACATTCTCTCCTGTTCTCTGGTGATCTCCGCTGGGCTCATCTGCTGGATGGCAGAGTTAACTTCTTGAGCGGGCCTGACTTTTAGGGCCAAATGTACGACCCGTTTTTGCATGCGCAAACGGGTTTGCGACCCGTTTGCGCATGCAAAAACCTACAGGGCCATGTACAAACCCTATTCAGCGAGTCGCAATTTATTTGTGACTCGCTAAATAGGATTTGTGACTCGCTATTAGGAAGGGGCGTTCCCTTCCTAATAGTGACCCCAAAGGCCGTGTATGACTGTTTTGCAACAGCAATTGCGGTCGCAAAACAGTCGCAGTTTACCACCCTTCAAAGAAGGGTGGTAAACCACTCGCAAACGGGAAGGTGTCCCCAGGGGACCCTATCCCCTTTGTGAGTGGCTCTAAAAATATTTTTTAAGGGCAGGCAGTGGTCCCAGGGACCACTACCTGCCCTTAAAAAATGAAACGAAAACGTTTCATTTTTCTTTTTTTAAATGCATTCCGTTTTCCTTTAAGGAAAACGGGCTGCATTAAAAAAAAAACTGCTTTATTTAGAAGCAGTCCCAGACATGGGGGCCTGCTGAGCCCAGCAGGCCACCATACCTGGGAGGGCCAGCCATTCCCAATGGGGTCGCAAATGGCGAGTGCCTTATGAATATGTATGAGGCATGCAATTTGTGACCCCACTGGGAATCGCAATCAGTGTCGCAGACACTGTTGTACATACCAATTTGCGACTCGCAAATTCCTTGGTTGTACATCTGGCCCCAAGTGCCTAGTGGTCATTCGTAACACTACAGCGCTATCACCCAGTTCCGGGCCATTGGTACCAAGGGATTTGATGACGCAGAACTTTAAGGGAATACTCAATGAACTAAACTCCCTTTGTTCTTACTTTAAAGGGACATTTGCTGATCTCGCTTTGTTCTGACTGCTGGAGAAGTCACTACGTTCCCTGGCCAATAATTTTCAGGTTTTTCGCAGATATGGTGCACTCCACAAAGAATGTCACGGCCATTTATGCGAAACGCCGAAGTCAGACACCTGTAGCTTAAAGGCTATGCCTAGCCTTTTGCCAAGGGACATGGTGTTGCAAGACTGATAGACTTTCAGGAAGCACTAATAACATGAGTCTTCCAAGTCTAACTGCCCCTATTTAACATCCATCTTGTTCTTACATCCATGTACTTCCTCCTTTAGACATTAGTTACAGCGCTGAGAGGAACCACAGGAGTGGTAGAGCGCTTTATAAAAAGTCACCAGATAAAGAAACAAAGAGAAGTAATCGTAATTTCTTGAAAGTGGAGAGACACCACCACAACTGGGCACTTCCTTTTGTTGCACCACTTTGCACTAGCACAAAGCATTAAACCATTCATTCCGCATCTATTTGTTACAATATCGTGCGCACGAGCTTACCGAAAACTGGCTTACAGCTGCAATTGGTGAAATCGGTCTTCTAGCCACATATAGAACTATGGATGGGTAGCAGTGAACTATGGGGATGTTTTTAACTGAGGAGTTCTCGGTGACATGAAATAGACAGCCAGAGCGAAGCTCAAGTTGTCTATGATGTCACTCAGAACCCAGAGATGAAAAACATACCCTTAATTCACTTTTTACCCATCTATAATTTAAGGTTCTGTATGGTTCCCAAAATCATCTGCCCCTGCTTTCAACTGCTACACACACAAGAGCAGAGGAGTAATGGGAGAGCCATACATAACATGGTCTCTGTTATGTATCCCTGTCCAAAAAAAACAAGCATTTGCAATGCAATAGGTCTCGGAGAGTTTGAGCTACTGGCATTGTAAATGGCAATGCTTTTATTTATGTGTTTTAAAAACCTGCAAGGGTGCGTAAACACTCACTTTATACTTATAGTCCTTGCTTACAAGAAGCAAAGCTGGCAGTAACTCTGCCTCTTTTACTGCCAGCCTTGCTTCTTGTAAGCAAGGACTATAAGTATAAAGTGCGTGTTTACGCACTGCTTGCAGGTTTTCAAAACACATAAATAAAAGGCATTGCCATTTACAATGCCAATAACTCAAACTCTCGCAAATGCGAGACCTATTGCATTGCAAATGCGTGTTTTTCAGCACTGATTTTAGAACAAAGCTGTGGGTCAGACAGACATTAGAAGAAATGAGCCGAACAAAACATCAAACAGTTTAACACACAGGTATGCAATGGATGATTCTGAAACACCCCAGCTGGCATTGTATAGCAGCAGCGGCCAAGTCGGACAACCAAAGTAGGTCATGGGAACAACATATTAAAGTATTTTGGAAGCTGTCCCAGCGCCAGTATTAGCAGCCAGCTGTCACGTCAGTGCGGGTTAGCGATGGATAAGAAACACAGGCTCCAATCCTCGACAAATTTGGATAGCAGTTAATCAACCTCAGAGATGTATGTCATTTGCTTTTAGAGCAATCTGAAATTGACCTAAACGCTGCTAATGGTGGCTTCAGGAACACTGCGAAAGTAGCCGCAGCAACACAACGCATAGCGCACGGTCTCCGGATGGAAAACACGAACATGCCAACATTCATCGATTGGTTTGTAAACTACTAAACACTGTATGGTACTATACTTTGGAAAAAAACCTTTGGGTTGCGAAAATGAAGCAGTGCACAATGAACCTCTGATGAGCACCCATCTCTTTTTTATCAGATAGTAAGCAAGAATTTCTTCCTCACTGGATTTGTTTTTAGGTCGAGCATTCGAGACCTCTTGTATATACTTTAGTATATACTTATTATATATACTTATATGTGTATGTACTTTGTGGGCTCTGGAGATCAGCCCTAGGACTTGTCTGCTTCCGCTTAGGGACTTTTTTTTCTGTTCAACTGCCTCTATTTAACTGTCTTGATAGAAAACTACCAGCAGAGGTCAGTAAAATACCAGAATTGCTTTCTGCTGAGAGACTTTCTTTTTTTTATTTTTCTGGCAACTGCCTCTATTTAAGTTTCTTCATAGAAAACGACCAGCAGATGTCAGTAAAATACCAGAATCACTTTAGCACTCTCTAGATTCCAGTCCATAGAAATTGTCTTCCACGAGCACCCGTAGACAATAATATTTTTTTCAAATCTTGTATTTTCAGTGATATGACCACCGAAGGCCCTGATTTTATATTAAAAACAGAGCTTTGGACTATACCATTACCCGCTGAAAGGCAATATTTCTCTCCATGTGTTCCCATACCTGGCATATAGCGCAGTTTGGTGCTTACTTTCCCTCCATGTTAAAGAACAGGAGATGTTTCAGCACTCAGGCTAATGTGCTGCATAGCTAAATACATATAAGGTCCCAAAGGCGAGACTGATTGCATTACAAATGCTTGTTTCTATTTCCATGCTGGCCTGGCGCCAACCGGGAGGCTTAAGCGCTATGCGTCACATTAGTTCAGTGTGAAAATAAAGAATATACATGTATGAATGTGAACCTATTAATCACAAACCTAACTACAACAACAACTCGATGGCGCACTGAAACAGTATTCCGGAAGCAAAATAAAAACAGACAACGTTAACAAACCAGCGGAAGCAAGGACACTTTCAAATGGTGGGTTAGGAGAAATGGATGGAAGGTTGTAAAATATTAGCCAGTATTGGAGTCAACGACTGAAGCAAGCAAGACAAACTTTTGACAGTATTTCTAGAGTCATTGGGTCAGATGTACAACCCACCAATTTGCGAGTCGCAAATTGCGTCGCATTTGCGACTCGTAATTTACGACTCGCAAATTGGGATGCACAACAGTGTCTGAGACACTGTTTGCAATTCCCAATGGGGTCGCAAATTGCATGCCTCATGCATATTAATGAGGCTGTCGCAACTTGCGACCCCATTGGGAATGGCTGGCACTCCCAGGGATGGTGGCCTGCTGGGGTCAGCAGACCATCATGTCTGGGACTGCTTTTAAATAAATCAGTTTTTTTTTTAAATGCAGCCCGTTTTCCTTACAGGAAAACGGCTGCATTTAAAAATAAAAATGAAACTTTTCAGTTTCATTTTTAAGGGCAGGCAGTGGTCCCTGGGACCACTGCCTGCCCTCAAAAATATTTTTAGAGCCACTCACAAAGGGGAAGGTGTCTACTTGGGGACCCCTTCCCGTTTGCGAGTGGTTTACCACCCTTTTGTGAAGGGCGGTAGACTACGACTTTTTTGCGACCGCAATTGCGGTTGCAAAACAGTCATACATAGCTTCAGGAGTCGCTATTAGGAAGGGACGCCCTTGGAACTCGGCATCCTAATAGCGAGTTGCTAATCCTATTTTGCGAGTCGCAAATTGATTTGCGACTCGCAAAATATGATTAGTACATAGACCACACGTTTTTTGCGATCGCAAACAGGTCTAAAACCCATTTGCGCCCGCAAAAAACGTTAGGACATCTGGACCATACTCCCCGTAAAAAATCTTTGGCTGTGACTATTTTTAAAAAAAATATTTTGTATTGAGAAGCAGGTTGAGAGATCTTATTAAATGGAAATTGTTTTTTATTAACTATTCAATACCGCATTTATTCATCCATTTTTGAAAAAAAACAAAAAAACTGTAAACTTTAAGCAGTTTTTCCCCAAAAGTTTTAGGTAAATATATCAGGATTCCACATTTACTCCTGAATGAACGCTCATTATGCAGAACAATTCAGATCATTTTGCTAAAGCATGCAAGTGCTGTTTCACCTCGAGATGAGTAGTAACTGGGTGCTGCTCAAATATTCCAAAATGTTTAATAGTGAATTTAAAAGGGCCTCTCTACTATGTTTAATGGTGAATTTAAAAGGGCCTCTCTACTAGCGATCCTGCTTCAGTACGCCAGAATCATGCATAAGCCTTGTCTTCTATAATCCCTAAGCCATTCTAGGACACAGGCATGAAGTCACTAGGGGCCATTTGAACTCATATATTGTCGTAAAAAAAAATCCGACTAGTAAAGATTGCTAAGAATTGTTGAGAACTGACCTATGAACTAAGAGGCTGGTTCTTAAAAATCTGAATCATAGTGGGCCAGAATCTGACCTCCCTCATGCATATTAATGAGGTAGGTCGCAAATTACAGCTCACTACGACTCGTTGCCATCACAGGGGTGGAGGGCTGCTGGGGTTAGCAGACCACAATGTCTGTGATTGCTTCTAAATAAATATCTTCCTGTTTGCAAATAAGTTGCCACTATGTTTGTGTAGTTGATAAATTATTAATGTATTGTGACCTGATTTCAGTCGCAGTACATTAGTACATAATGCCATAGGAAATTGCTATTTGGAAGGGACGCCCTAAACAGGTCCCTTCCAAACACCAATTCAATATAATTTTCTAAACCCATTTAACAATTTGGAAATCCTTTTCCAAACCATTGAATGGGCTTAGTACATTTGAAAACAGTTTTAGCGTTCGCAAACCCTCTGATTTACTGAATCAAAAGCTTTCCGACCGCTAACATCCTTAGTACATCTGGACCTTGGTTAATTCAGACAGCAACAGCAGGCATCTAGAGACATCAGGATATTGCAAGTTGTGAGCATCTACTATCACCAAGATAATAAAGGCAGCAGGCTTATACCTTAACAACACTAACTCATACAAGCAGATTTGGACAGTTGAGGCAGTAGACTTCTATGGTTTTAGAGCCATTACAAGCACCCGACGTCCACAGTCGTCGCAGGTCTTACAAGCAGCCTACTTCTCTAACCATCATTCTTGCAGTCAGTATCATGGTATCATGTGCCTTCATGAAATATGTGTGTTGAAGCACAAAACATGCTATTAATATATGGACTATGCCGAATGCCAGAGGAAACCTAGGGCTAGATGTACGAACACTAGTAATAGCGATTACTAATTAGCGATTTTTTGCAAATCGCTATTTGGCAATCGCTTTTACCAATGAACTAAAGTGAAATCTGGCCCTGCTATCCAAATTAGCGACTCCTAGATGGTTGCAAATAGACCTACCTCATGAATATTAATGAGGTAGGTCGCAATTTGTGAACCACTAGGATTCGCTACCATCACAGGGATGGTGGCCTGCTGCGGTCAGCAGACCACCTTCTCTGTGATTGCTTTTAAATAAAGCAATATATATTTTTTTTAAATGCAGCGTATTTTACTTAAAGGAAATCAGGATGCTATTAAAAATAAAAAATAAAATGTTTCATTTTTTTATTTTTTAAGAGTTGGCACTGGTCTTTGGGATCACTGCCTGTTCTTAAAATATATATATTTTTTAAACATTAGTACATACCATTCAGATTCCCTATTTGGAAGGGATGCCCTGAACACGCCCCTCCCAAATAGCGATTCTGTTTTTGTTTGCAAACCCAAAATGCAATTCTGTAACAAGTTACCGAATTGCATTTTGGCGTTTTTACATTACTAAAAGCATTTTTACGACTTCAAAAATCCTTCGTACTTCTAGCCCCAGAACCTTGACTCTGATCAATGCACGCCTCAAAATCAGTGTTTTTTCCACACTCGAGGGCTTGCAGTACAATACAAGATCAGGGTGTACTCCCTAGTCAATAACAAGGTATATAGATATGGAGTTATGTATAGAAAAATTGTACATACCTTTAATTATTTTGTCCCTCAATATTTTGTCCACAATATTAGAGTCCGACGATATCCTGAACTCTATATTCAGGACTCACCCCGCACTCTGTATGTGTTGCAAAGATTTGATGACTTTCAGGCGGCTAAGTCTCTGTAGGTTGTTTGTGTGTTCTAAATCTCTCCAACTTTGTCTGTCAATTAGGTCTGATACCATCTACAAGAAAGGATTATTGCTCCATTGATACTTTATTAGAGCATTTTTTTTCTTTGGGTATAAGTTTGCATTTGTTTGATGATATAATACAGATATTCTTCCACAAGAGATGGCTTGGTTCCACATGAGGCAGCTGGAAATCGAGATTTAAATTCAGAGGGATTTTTAGCTTTGCCAGGTAGATGAATAATTTTACATTTGCAATCCTGTAGACAGATTCCATCTCTCAATCCTTGGAGTGTTTTTGCTTTAGAG